>JAUMHM010000016.1:32721063-32745357 GCA_032362435.1 Melikaiella ostensackeni | reverse complement strand
TTCAGAAAGTTTCCAAATTTTAGAAATTTACCAAAATTTTGGAAGTTCATCAAAATTTTGAAATTTTGAAGTCATCAAAATTTTGAAAATTTGTTGAAATTTTCAAAAATTTTTGAAATTTTGAAAATTTATCAAAATTTTAAAAAAATTTTGAAATTTTGAAAATTCATCAAAATTTTGAAAATTTATCAAAATTACCAACATTTTGATAAATTGTACAAATTTTGAAAAATTTTCGAAATTTCAATTTTCATAAAGTTTTTTCAAAATTTAAAAAATTTATCAAAATTTTGAAATTTTTTGAAGTTTTGAAAATTTGTCGAAATTTGCACAATTTATCAAAATTTTGATGAATGAATAATATATAATATATATATAAATATCAAAATTTTGATAAATTTCCAACATTTTCGATAAATTGTCCAAATTTCGAAAAATTTTCAAAATTCAAAAAATTTTCAAAATTTCAAAATTTTGATAAGTTTCCAAAATTTTTATAAATTTACTAAATTTTGAAAAAATTTCAATTTTCAGAAATTTTCGAAATTTCAATTTTTAAAAATTTTTTTCAAAATTTGGAAAATTTATCAAAATGTTGAAATTTTTTGAAGTTTTGATAAATTTTATTTTCAATTTATATAAAAATCATATAATAATTTACAAAAATGTGATATTCATCGTACCTATCGATTAAATATCTCAGACCTTTGATTTTGTTGTCAAACATTGATGTAGATCAGTGAACTTAGAGTCTACACTAATTTTCAAAGACCGCAACACTCATTAGTACGTGCGCAGCGGCTGTATATGTTTTGCGCACTAAAGTTTCATGCGCGTCGGCGTGATTCGTTATTGTTGTGGACAACGATGAGCGCTGCGCGCACGCACAAACCATTAATTTCAGCAAACACCAACCATTGGTGTTTGGGTTTCTCCGTGTAGCCTTTAGAACTCTTTTCATTGATGTATACGAAATCTTTTAATGCTAAATAGTTTGCGGAGGATAATTATGGTTGCAAATCTTGAATTTTAAAATCCTATTCATCTATTGAAAAATTGATTTCTTATCAAAATAATGAAAAATTCGCTATTATTCGTTATTTTGAGCTTCATCGTCGATGCGCGAACATAAGATATTTTCTTTCTTATCTGTAACTTTTTGTGCGAGATCTGGGTACCAAACTACATTTTTTGGACCCTTTCTCGATTACCGATTTCCACGAGCGTTCAGATGTAACAATTTATATGCTACATATTTTTTTAAATAGATTTTTTCATGCCGATTTCAACCCTAATCTGTAAATTATCCTACGACTTCATGGTTCTGAGGAAAAGGTGATGGAATGTCCCATTCGATTCCTTTGAGACCTGAACTATTCCCATTGATTGAAGTTTCACCATTCATAGTGTTAAAAGGCTTTAGGGTCGCTGGTTTCGAGTCCAAGGTCAAGCTATTAAAATTAAAAACGGCGGAAAAATTTGGCGGATGAAATCTTAAAAAAAAACAGACATGGCTAAAAATTATTATTGCGGATTTTTTTAGTCGCTAATTTCGTATCTTAAGCCAAATTGAAAAAATTCAAAATGACAGATACAATGTAACGGATCAAAACTGTAAAAACAACACAAAAATGGCTAAAAATTGTTATTCTGGGTTTTTTCGAGTCGCTGATTTTAAATGTCGAGTCCAAATTTGAAAATTAAAAATGACAAATCTAATGTGGCGCATCAAGGCTGTTAAAACAAAGCCGATACAGCTAAAAATTGTTATTACGGGCGATTTTCAGGTCGCTAATTCAGAATTTTGAGTCAAAATTTAAAAATACACAATAGCGTATCAATACAGCGGTAAAAAACTGCAAAAACAAAACCGGTTCAACTAAAAATTGTTATACCGGTGTTTTTCGGGTTGTTGATTTCGAATTTTGAGTCATAACTTACAAATTTAGAAGGGCGAATCCAAAATAGCGGATCAAAACTGTAAAAACAAGACAGATATAGCTAAAAGTTGGTATTATGTTGTTTTACGGCTTGATGATTTAGAACTTTGAATCAAAATTTTTAAATGCTAAATGATAGATAGAATATGGCGAATCAAAACTGTAAACACAATACCAATATGGCTAAAAATTGCTATTCCGTTTCGGGTCACTGATTTGTAATTTTGAGTAAAAAATTTAAAATACAAAATGGCGAATCGTACATAGCGGATCAAGACTGTATAAACAAAACCTGTATAACAAAAATTATTATTCAGGTGTTTTTCGGATCGCTGATTTTGAATTTTAAGCCCAAATTTTGAAATTCAAAATGGTGGATTCAACGTGGCAGATAAAAACTGTAAAAGCAAAACCGATTTCGCTAGAAATTTCGATTTCACGGGTTTTCGGGTCGCTGCTGTTGAATCCAAGGTCAAACTATTCTTCAATAAATTGTAAGCAAACATTTTTCATTGAACATATGCCATTTCGAATTTAAGAATTTTTACTCGAAATTCTAAATCTGAGACCCAAAAACCCCGGAATAGCAATTTTTAGCCATGTCGGTTTTTTACCGTCATTATTTGCCATATTGGATCCACCATTTCGAATTTTGAAATCTCGGCTCAAGGCTCTCACTTGTTCTAACCATTCCTTAATTATCGCTCCGGATATTGGATCACCTCTGTCTCTCACTTGGTTAAACCATTCCTTAATGATCGCTCCGGATATTGGATCACTTTTGTCTCTCACTTGCTTAAACCATTCCTTAATGATCGCTTCGGATATTGGATCACCTCTGACTCTCACTTTCTTAAACTATTCCTTAATGATCGCTCCGGATATTGGATCACATCTGTCTCTCACTTGCTTAAACCATTCCTTAATGATCGCTCCGGATATTGCATCACCTTTGTCTCTCACTTGCTTAAACTATTCTAACACAGCAGCATTCAAAACCGTATTACCACTTCTTTTCAACGATTTTTTCTTCACATATTCATAACTTTTAGCGAGCTATCGATATCATATTTATGTAAGACGGACTGTTTTGAGGTACCTGTTTTCACTTTGTTTACAAGCTCATATTGCTCTTGAAACGTTAAACGCTTCCTCTTGTTTTCCTTCGAAATTTTTATGACGCATAACCGAAACACTAAAAGCGAACTGAAGCGAACTGACGAATTCATTCGGTTAGGGTACTGCCCGCTTCGTAGCTACGGAACTGCTCGACTTCGTTGCGCTCACTCGACCTCACTCTCGACTCCTTGGACGCCCTCATCAACGAATGCGAGCCGAATTGAATTCCACGAACACGGTAAATGGGGGCCGATTAAATAGAGGTTCCAGTTTATCAGATATCTGAAAAAATGTGTGGAATATAAAGTGTTACTGTGTGTTTCAGTGTTACAAAAGTACGTTTCTTCTTACTGTGCACCCTAATAGACGCGTTATTAGATTTTTCGACTGTCTTAACTTTTTAATTAATTTATTATCAGAACTTGTAGCGATTCTACAGAACTTGGTCGTTTAAATATCCCATTGTTTCAGACCTTTATCAGCTTCTCTCTTTTTTCCTCCCTCGTCGAAGATGTCGTTACGCCCGATCGTAACTCTGCATTGAAAGCAAATGAATTCACAAACCTGAGCAAGCTGGTGGAGAATACTAGAGAAATTCTTGCGAGAACGATCCTATTCTCACTGGCAATATCGAGTTCGCATCCCTCTCAATGGCGCTAGATAGCATGAGAGCGTGAGACTATTGGAAATTCTAAATGAAGAACTCCTAAGGTGAAAACACAATTAGCCAAATAGGATTTTTATTGTCCACCAGTCTCATGACTTTTTTAATTAAAATTGGTATTTTATATTGTGCACTCTACAGCTGGAAGGGTCGGCAAATATTCAACTTTTTTCAATACAATATTAAAACGAGAATTCATCGAAATTTCATTTCTATTTTTGCCTCCTTTTTTTAAAAGTATACTCAGTGAATGCCAGTTGATCAATTTGATCCCGAAATTGGATCTAATAATATGCAACGCTTTTATACAGATTGCGGATTTTTTTATTGATCAGCCGTAGAGATTTATAGCCGAAGATAGGAAAACTGCAATTTCTCTCCCACCCGAAAATTCAAAATTTTCTAAAACATTTCTTGTTGGTCGTAGGTAATTGTAAATCTTCCAGAAGTCGGAAAGACATAAATCTATAGAAACACTTTTAGAAAGAAAAAACAATAATTTCCAGAGGTAAGTTATCGTTTTTTTGGTCAAAATTTTTTTTTAACTGGAAATTCAACCATTCGAGTTGAAAATTCATCATTTTAGTTGAGAATTCATATCTTTCGATCAAAAACTTTATCAATTAATTGAAAATTTAATTATTTTGTTGAAAATTCAACAATTATGTTCTGAAAAATTCAACTGTTTTGCAGAAAAATTGCCTTTTTGTATTGAAAATTCCACAATTTGGATGAATTTCTTTCTCTCTCTTGGCTAAAAAATCTTTCTTGGTTGAAAATATAAATCTTTCAATGATAATTCAACACTTTTGTTGAATAATAGTCGTTTTGGTTTGAAACTCCATCTCTTTCGATAGAAATGTCAACTTTTTTAATTGAAAATGCAAGTGTTTGGTTGAAAATTAATCTGTTTTGGTTCCAAGTTGCACTCTTTTGTTAAAAGTCAATTTCTCTAGGTTAAGAATTCACCTTTTTAGTTGAAAATTTAATTATTTTGTTGAAAATTTGTTTTTTGGAGTTACAATTCAACTATTCTGGTAGAAAAATCAACTATTTGGTGGGAAATTCAACTATTTTTTTGAAAATAAACTTTTTTGTCGAAAATTTATATTTGCGGATTGAGAATTCAACTGACTTGTAGAAAATTCCTTGATTAGCTTGAAAATTCAACAATTTGGTGGAAATTTGGTTTTTATTGACTGAAGAATCTTTCTTTGGTTAAACATTCAACTATTTTTAGAAAATTCGTCTTTTTGGGTTGACAATGAATCTGTTTTGGTTGGGGATTCAACTATTTTGTTGAAAATTTGTCTTTCTTGGTATAATTAAACTATTTTTGATTTAAAATGAGAATCTCTTTTGCTTGAAATATCAACTATTACGCGTCTCATTCAGAGTTCATCTTCTTCGGATGAAAATTCAACCACTTGGTTAAAAGTTGAAAATTAATTTTTTGGTTGAAGATTCATCTTTTGGTTTGGAAATCTAACTGTTCGGTTGAAAATTCGTTTTTTTTTTTGGAAATTAATTCTCTTAACCGAAAATTTGAGTATCCCATTTTTGGTTAAAAACTTATTTTTTATAGTTGAAAATTCAAGTATTTGGTTAAAAATTTAACTACTTGGTAGGAAATTGAACTTCTTTGTTAAACATTTATTTTTGTATAGAAAGTTCAACCAATTTCTTGAAGATTCATTTCTTTAACTGAAAATTTAACTTTTAACGTTGATTCTTTTTAGTTGAAAGGTCTACTATTATATTTTTGGTTAAGATTTAATTATTTTCATGAAAATTAATTTTATTGTTTGAAGATTCATCTTTTTGGTTGAAAATCCACTTACTTTTTTAAAAATCATCTTTTTTTGGGGAAAACTGAGATTTGAAAATTCAACTGCTTCGTAAAAAAATCATCTTTCTGGATTAAAATTCATCTCTTTTGGTAGAAATTTCATCTTTTTTGTTTAGAAATGCAAACTATTTTATTAAAAATTCGTTTTTATTTTTAGTCGAAAATTCATTTCTGCAACTAAAAATTCAACAAGTCTATTTTTGATTGAAAAATTTCCCTTTTTAGTTGAAAATTCATCTTGTTTATATAAAAGCTTTCGTGAATTTCGATCAAAGTTCGTCTTTTTTGGTAGAAAATTAATCTTTTTGTCGAAAATTCATCTTTTTGTTCGAAGATTCAACTACTCACTGTTAGTTGAAAGTTGAATTTCTTTGTTGAGAATTAATTTTTTTTTGTTCAAGATTCATAATTTCAATTGAAAATTTATCTTTTCAGTTGAAAATGAATTTTTTCAACTGAAAATTTTAATATTCTATTTTTGGTGGCAAATTTTTCTTCTTCAGTTGAAAATTCATTCGCTTGGTTGAAAATTAATCTTTTTAGTTGATAGAAGTCCTTTGACAGAAATTAATTTTTTTGGTTGGAGATTCATCAGCAGAGAGCGGACTAACTCAGTCTGAAGTTGCGCACCGAGCTTAGGCTCGGCTCCCACGTTGCGGAGAGCCCTTGATTCGAGCAACCGAACATGCGCGCGCACTGAGTACTTTCCGATAATGACAATCACAGACATGCAAATCCTCGCGCGCGCTCACCCACCACTTTCCCCTGTGCAGCGGTTCTCCACAATGAGGGAACCGAGTCTGGGCTCGGTGCGCAACTTCAGACTGGGCTCTTCCTCTCTCTGTTCATCAGTTTAGTTGAAAATTCATCTCGTTAGTTGAAAAGTTTGCTATTTTGTTGGAAATTCGTATTCTTTGGTTGAAAATTAATTTTCCTAACTAAAAATTTAACTATAAAGATCGAAATGAAATCTACTTTCTTATGAAATTTTTTTGTGTACTAAATAGAAACACCAAAAAGGATAACAAATCAAAAATAGAATTTGAGGTAACCCGCTTTTCAGGCTCATTAGAGACAAATGTACAGTAAATGTACAACAAAAAAGAAAAAAGAGGGAGAGAAAGAAATAGTCAAGGAAAACAAAACCTCATACTCTTTCTTTTCTCCGTCCTTTTTATACTACATTAGAAAATTATTATTACCTGAAAATAAAATAGAGGTTATTGAGCAGCAATTGTTATTTTGGTACATATTCCATTCCTTGATTGAAATTGATTTCGACGTAGGCGAACTATTCTGAATGAAAACCAAAGTCAATTATTTCATTCTTCAACTGAAAATTGATTTACACATTTTCAAAATTCTGACCAAAACTAAAGTCAATGTATCCAGTTAATGACTCCATCCCGAATTTTCGTGTATCTCGCAAGATGTCTTTTTACATTAATAGCTTAGTTACCTCCCCTCTTTATAAATAGCATTACCATAAATTCTCTTTTCCTGATTTTTCTCATAATACAAAATTTTAACATCATCCCAATTAGTCATGCCCATGTGTGAGTCTACGTTTTGTAAGGACCGAATAAAATCTTGCACTTCTAAGAAAATTATTTTTATGTTCCTCTTTTCTTGTTCTAAGTGACCTGCTTGTTTGCCCTATATAAACAGCATCACACTGTCTACATTTAAATTTGCAAATCACACATTGTTCATCAAGTGTCTCATATTTATCTTTACCCAGTTTCACAATCAAAGTACTTTTGAAAGAAACTTTATATGGTATATCGTATGTCAGCCCAATTTTTCTAACATTGATTTCAAGTTACTTGAAATTTTTTCAAAATAACGTAGGACAACCGTGTTAAATATATTGTTATCCCGTAGATTGTTCTTGTTCTGATTATTACTTTTAATCTTCATTTGATCAATTCTGTTATGCATATGTTCGTCAAAAAAGACAATCGGAAAATGGTTGAAAAAAAGAATCTGTTTGCATAATTCAATATTCTTTTCATAGATATTTGGATGAGATAATTTGAGAGCTCTATCAATTAAATTTTTTGCAATTCCTATTCTGTTTTGAATGGAATGATTAGAATTAAAATTTAGTGTCCTTCCTGAATAAATAGTTTTTCTGTGCTAATCAGTGATAATATAATTTTCATCAGTTTTTATTGAGGTCAAATCAAGAAAATGCAATCTACCTTCTGTTTCATTTTATAAATATTATGTCGGTCCTTATTAACCTACGACTTTCAATAAAAAGGATAACAACTGTTACTCGACAGACATGAACGAATTTGTGTAAAAATGAAATTCGGATTCGCAAGAGTGGATTATTTTGATCTGAAGTTGATAATCGAAATGATATGCAACGGTTTGACATCCCGGGGCTTACTGGCACGTATACAATATTGATCTCTTAATGACCGGATATATGAACAATAATAATGAAAATCGAATAACACATAAAGTTGCTTATCTGAAAATAAAATTGAATAAGAATACAGAAAGAGATAAATAAAGTATCTAGCAAAGAAAATCTGCTTGAGTTTGCATGCCACTAAGAAAGTTTTGTAGTAACGTGTTCAGGAACAGATTTAGGAAAATAAATGGAATTGACTTGCCGAAGCGATCCGGGATTCGGAGCTTCGCACTCCGGAAAATCCAGCCTGTATGTCGTCCATAGGACAACCGGAAATAAGAGGACGCACAAAGACATGCAATTCGATGGCCAAGAACGAAACCCGCTTCCGTTTCCTGAACACGTACTGACCTGGTTCATCCGCATCTACCTTCCTGCCGGACACAACGACGTGTACGTGAAAACACCCACATATAGAATAGCACCTATACCTAACCAACGTGCTTACAACTTAAGGAATGATGGATCGTTTCATTTCTTCGAAATGGGATTTTTTGCGACTTCCATCCCTTGCCTCATCTCCGACCTTCTTATTCCCTAACTACTGCATTGTTGGGAAGGAATCACCTAAAATATTACAGAATGAACTTCCAACATGAAAAATACTTTCTTAGAATCAACGATGATTTCTATATAGATTTTTCACCTTGTCTGATTTATGTATTTCAGAGATCACAGCGCAAAAGGAGCTTGAAAAAGGGAAATAGGGTAATTTTTCACGAAAAAAAGGAGAAATATGGGAAAGATTGAACATTTTGCTTCCTCATAGAGAAAGCTTTGTGACGATGAAATATTTCGAACATCTTTTTTTGACACATCTTGATAAAATTCGACCTCAGTAGTCCGAAAATGAGGTTTTAAATTAATATCCGTGTGTATGTCAACAATAATCTTTTTATGATAACTTGAAAACAAGTAGAGCTAGGGTCATGAAATTTGCAGGGATTGTAGTCCTAAATAATGCCCATTATTTGTTACATTCAGAGCAGGATCGGATAGAAATTAATTATTTTTTCGATTTCATATTTTTCTTGAAAATTGTTTCAGATGTGAATTTTTTCGCAATTTCGATTATATTGAGAAAGAAAATTATACGTAGATTTTAATAAAATACGATTTAATAAAAAAAAGCAATTTAATAGAAAATTACGATTTAATAAAATACGATAAGATTCCAATAAAATACGTAGATTTTAATAAAATACATCGTTTTTCAACAAAAAAGTTTGAGGATTATGTATTAAGTATCATGAGAATAGCTAAAAATGAATATGAAAATGTCGAAATTTAATGATTTTTTACCACAGTATTGACAGTAAAACCAGGCTCTGTAATCCGATTTTTTGAAACATGGCGTGGTATTTAGTTGATATAATTCAATAGAATATATTAACATACGAAGTATCAAATTGTTCATTTTGACAACATGAATCGGTTGATGTACCATATTTAGAAGCGCTCTATAATCAAACGAAATTATGATATGTACAGATTTGCGAATTTATGTAACGTTTGTAAGAGAAAAAACTTTCTTAATTTTGGGAATATACCAATATTGTAATTAATAAATGTATTCGTTGTGATGATACAAATTTATCGATGTTTTTAACAGGTTTGTATGACAAAACAAGATGATGATACGTACAGAGTTGCCAATTTGCTCAACGTTTGAAGGATAAAAAATTCTCAATTTTTGAAATGCATTAGTAAACAATAAATAATAATAAGCAATAAGAAATAAACAATAAATGAAAAAAAACGCAAGCAAAATTGCCTTTTCCATCCCCTCAGACTCATTTTACAATCCAAAATACTCTTATCAAAGCAGTCTTTTATCATGACTAGCAAATAAACAGGCGCGCTATGCACGCGATTATCGTCCGTTTTCTTATTTTCACCCATTTTTTAAATAAAAATGTAGGGTAGAAGTATCGTTTGTGACCACATTTGTTCCATTAGTAGTCATTCATGAAATATTTTAATTTTCAATTACTAAATTGTATTGCACTGAAAAGACCTAAATTATTCAAAACTACATATTTCTAATTAATTAGGCACTTTACTTATAAGTTCTATAATTTAAAATATGTCAATATATCAAAAAATGGATATTAACGGTTCACTGGACAAATACCCTATAAAAACAATACACAACCAAATATTTGTTCATGTTAAAATAATTATGCCTTATTATATGTTGTCGATGTAATGACAGTTTTCGATCTACTTAGTCAATTAGTTTTGATTAATTAAAACATTCCTTGATATTATGTCTTATTATTAGTGTTAAATGACGGTGTGTCCAATCTTGAATTCTTCTGAAACCATTCAAACCTTGCGAAATTTCTCAAAATGCCCTGAAATCTTCTAAGAGTTCATGAAATCACAAAAATTTTTCTAAAACCTTACCAGATCCCTTAATTGCTTAAAAATGTTGAAAACTCATGAGATCACAAACATTTTTTCGAAATCATCTAAAATATCTCATAATTTGTTAAACCTGTTGAAATTACATTATTTTAAATCCCATTAAATCTTTTGAAATATTTTGCACTCACTATAAATCCTGTGAAAATCCCAGGGCTGCCACACAGTCACCTTTAGTCACTTTTTTTCAAATCACTTTTTAGTCACTTTTTAAAGATAAAGTCACTATCGAATCGAATAAATATCATCGAATGATCTTGAACTCTCTTGAATTCTTATAAATTCACTCCAATTTCACAGACATTAACGGAATATTTTGAATTCTTTGAATTTTTTTGAATTCTTTCAATTCATTTGAATTCATTTGGACTCCACCCTGAATTCATATTAATTTAGCCTGAATTAAGAAAATTGGGATTCTCTTGATTTTCTTTAATTCTCCCTGAATTCTTTTCAGTTCTTCTAAATGCACTCAATTCTACTCGATTTAATGGAATCTTTTATTTAATTTTTTTTGTCGACCCTGAACTCTTTTAAATTCACCTTAAATTCTTAGGCATTTCATGAAATTTGTTTGAATTTCCCTAAATTTGTCTAATTGACTCAAAATTTGATGAATTCAATGAATTCTTCAAATATTCTTGAATTGTTCTTAATTCACTTGAATTTTTAGAAATTTCTTCGAATTCCTCTTATTTCCTAAAAATTCTTCTAAATTCATTCAACTTATTCGTTTTTTCTTACTTTTTGAATTTTTTTCAATTGACTTAAATTCTGTTCAGTTCGCCCTGCATTCTGTTCACTCCCGTTTCACTCAATTCGATTAAAACTTTTTTATTCTTGAAACTTCGTTCAATTCACTCAAATTCTTATAAACTTCATCAATCTTGAATACATTTAAATTCTTTAAAATTCTTATAAATTCATTCCAATTTTACTGGAATCAATAGGATTTTTTGGGCTGTTTAAAAATTCATTCTGAATTCTTATAAATCTAATCGAATTCTTCTCAATTTAAAATAACATCAATTACATTATTAATACACATTAGTGAAATACCTTGAAATATTATGAAATACTTCGAAAATCCTTCAAATCTTTTAAAGTACTTCGGGGTTTCTAGGAATCTCTTGAAATCCTTTCAAATCTTTTGAAACCACTTGAAATCTTTGGAAGTTTTGCAACATCGCGTGAAATATTTTCAAACTGAATGAAAACTTTCACAAAATTGTTGAAATCTCTCTGAATTCAGTGAAGTCTTCGAAAATAAGTCAAAATTCATAAGAATCCTATGAAATCCTTTCGTAGGCCATGAAATTATAAAAGATTCTTGGAAATCTCTTAAAATATTCTTGGATCATATTAAATTCTTAGAAAATCAGTGAGATCCCTTGAAATGTTTTAAAGTCACTTGCAATCCTTTTGTTAGTGCTGTAAAATCTCCTGATATATTTTTAAATACTTCCGAAATCCATATATAATATTTTGAAATACGTTGCAGTTTCTAAAAATTCTTTAAAATCCATTGAAACCTTCAAAAGTTTTTTTATATTCCCTAAAATATTTTAAAACCTATTTAAAACGCTTTAAGTCTCTCAAAATCTCTTGAAATCTTCTTAAATCGATTAATCCCTGAAAATCACTTTCAATCCCTTAAAATCCTATAACGTTCTTTGTAATCTCTTAAAATGGTCTGAAATCCCTTGAAATCCTTTGAAATAAACAAACTGAATGTAAGCAGCGGATTTAATTTTTTAGTTTCGAATTTAATAAATGGAGAAATTTCAAGACACTCAAAAGCCAATCAGGTTTTTTTACATATATGTCGAAGAAACAATCTTTTTATAAGAAATGTTGTATTTTTGAATAAAGTTAAATGATTTTTCAAATAATTTCTGCCAGTAAAGTATTTCGAAATATTCGAAAGATTTCAATGGATTTTAGACCAATTTAAGAGATTGCAAAGAATGTTATGGGATTTCGAGAGATTTAAAGAAGTTTCAAGTGATTTAAAATGATTTCTAGAGATTGTAAAGAATTGTAAGAGATTTCACATATTTTCACAGAATACCTATGATTTTTAACCGATTCAAAAAGATTACAGGGGACTTTAGAGATTTTAAAAGATTTAAAACGGTTTTAATGGGTTTCAATAAATTTCAGGGCATGTCACAAGACTTTTAACGGTTCTAATGTATTTCAAACAATTTCTAGGAACCGTAAGGTAATCGAAAAGATTTGAAGGACTTTCGAAGTATTTCAAAAGATTTCACACCACTTATAAAATGATTGCAATTGAGGGATTTCACGGGATATAATAAAACTGCTAAAGGTTTAAGGTGGCTTTCAAAAGATTTCAAGGGATATAAAGACATTTCTAGAGACCCCATAGTATTTTAAAAGATTTCAAGGGTTTTCGAAGTATTTAAAAATATATCAGAGGATTTCACAACATCGGTTAGAAAAAAATCACCATATTGAAAATTTCTTAACATGCCTTGAGATCTCCTGAAAGCTCATGAAATCCTATAAAGTACTCCGAAATCCCATAAAATCTCTTGAAATAATTTCAAATACTTTGCGAAACTTCAGTAAATTTCTAATATCGTCATTATCAATTGAAAAATGTTGAAAGCCGGTGAAATCCCATAAATTTGGAAGAAGCCCCTCGAAATCATTCGAAATGCCTCACAATTTTTTAAACCTGCTGAAATCTTCAGAGTCTCATTGAAATCTTTTAAAATATTTTGCGATCCCTAAAATTTTCTGAAATTCCTTGACATGTTTAGAAATCACTTGGAATCATGTGGAACCCCTCGTGAACTTCAGATATAACTTGAATTTTTGTGGAATCCCTTGAAATATAGTATTTTCAAATACATACTACGACGAACCTTGAAATCTTTTAAAATACTTTGGGGTCTTTAGAAATCTCTTGAAATCCTTCGTAATCTTTTGAAAACCACTCGAAACTTTAAGAAGTTTTGTAATATTCCGTAAAATATTTTGAAATTAAAAACTTCCACAAACATGTTAGAATATCTCGAAATCCCTTGAAATCTTCTTATATCGATAAAAATTTATAGATATTTCTTGAAAATCCTTAAAATCTGTTATAATTCTTTACAGCATCTGAAAACTGTTTGAAATCGTTTGAAATATTTTTACATCATTTGAACTCTCATAAAATTTTTTGTAATCTCCTAAATTGGTCTCAAATTCTTTGAAATCCTTGAAAATTTCACGAAGTCTCTTGAAATCTGCTGAAATCACTTGAAATAATTTTAAAAATCTCTTGAAATATTTCAAAATACTTCGGGAACGTTGGAGTTTGTCAAAACTTTTCAAAACGGAAGATATCTTCTGAAATTTCGTGAAATGTTTAGAAATCTTCGAAATCTTAATGTCTGGTGTACATTTAAAATTCGAATGATCAACTCCTCGACATTAAAGTATTAACGGCAATAAATAATTTTTTTTATTTAAAAAAATTAAGATTCATTCTCTTATCAAACTAGATAATTTGAGATCTGTACTTGCAAGAACAATGAAATAATGCTCAACCATAACGATAACAAATTAAATTAACATTTGTGAACAAATTGAAAGTTAGCAGTGGATTTAATTTTCAAATTTCGAATGTAATAAACGGAGCAATTTTAAGTCATTCAAAAGCCAATCAGAATTTCGACAACAATGTGTCCGATATTTTCGAGATATTTGGTAACATCACTTTTTTTAGAGAGGAAAAGGGGAAAAAGGGGAAGTTTTTTTACAATAAAGGGAAAAAGAGGAATTTAAAATAAAGGAGAAACGCAGGGGAATAGGGAAAAGACTGTGTATCTTGAGTATACCTGTATGTGCCTTAGTGAGAAGAATTTAACAAGGTGAAAGATTTTCTTAGCACTGGAATATGTTTACGCAAGGAGATATTTTTTCTGATTTCACAAGGCTTTGAGAATATCAAATAATGATCTTACTGTCAAGAATAAGATTTTTTTAGAAATGTAGCTATATTTGCATTGGAAAGAGCAGGCTATCATTGAGTAAAGAGTTAATTGGACAATTAAATTCAAAGCACAAAGAAAACGTTCAATATACACTCATCTTGCGTTACTGCGCCGCCCGTTCATGGACCGGCTTCACGGTTGCTCACGCTTGACTGCTTCTGTTTCCCCCCCTAAGCGTCCCTTGATGCCTTATACTCAAGGTCTTCTCTCGGACAGTCAGTGCTCTATCAGAAGTTGTTTACATTGCGACTTTCTGTGCATATACTCTTGTACGTGTGCCGGGTTCAGAGACTATAATTGCGGTCCTAAGTGTTTACTCACTCGTCGCTTAAAATCCGGTTGAGACTATATTTTAATAGCGCGCGTTACTTGGCCGACCAAACCCGAGGCTGGCTCAGTAACGCGAGATGAGTGTATATGAATTAAAATGCTATTAGAGTAAGGAGAGATTTTAAAACGATTGAAAATAACAGGAAAGAAAGCAAAAGATGTACAGAAAAGAATTCTCAGGGCAGTAATTTATCTACGAATCTTGAGTAGGGAGCGATTTATTGGAAGTTTAAATATGCGAACTTCGGTTATCACAATAAATTCATGTACCTCAATTTTTAGTTTAACAATTTTATAATATGATGACAATAATCCATTTGTGAATATATTTCCCTTAAGAGATCATTTTAAACCATTTTTATTGTAAATGTAATAATTATTAATTACCCACGTGGAAGGATTCCCCGGAAAGTACTTCACGGAAATTCTACGGAAACTCCAGCTGGAAATTCCGTTGACTTTCCCTGGAATTTCCACTCACTTTCCGGCTGCAAATTCCAGCCGGTAATGGACGCAGGAAATTCCGAGAAAATGATATACTATTATTACCTCTGCCCCGGTTGATTCCTGCAGGTTTCGACCGTCGTCCCAACATATTTCGTTTGAACTAAGTGTAAAGAATACATTTCTCTCGAGGAAGTTGCCTTTGCAACAGGAATTAGTCGTTCGCCTAGGGTCACTGGGATGAACCCTCACTGTACAATATCTTCCGTGTGCACCATGTGTAAAGAATACATCGTCCTCGAAGGAAGTTGCGCAGTTCAACTCCATGACACTCAAAGCTGCGCAGTAGAGTTATGTCGTACTTATGGATGCGCACTAGAGTTATGCCGCATTTACGGCTGCGCAGGACACTTCTGTGGGCTTTATGGTTGCGCAGTTCAACTCCGTGACACTAAAGGCTGCGCCGTCGAGTTACGTCACACTTCCAGATGCGCACTAGAGTTATGTCGCATTCCCGGCTGCGCGGTAGACTTATACGTGGATTATCGGTGCGTAATTCAACTCTATGACACTTAAAGCTGCGCAGTAGAGTTATGTCGTAATTACGGATGTGCAATAGAGTTATGTCGCATTTACGGCTGCACAGGACACTTCTGTGGGCCCTATAGTTGTGCAGTTCGATTGTATAACACTTAAGGCTGCGCTGTAGAGTTATGTCGTACTTACGGATGAGCACTAGAGTTATGCCGCATTTACGTCTGCGCAGGACACTTTTGTGGGCTTTATGGTTGCTCAGTACAATTGTATAACACTTAAGGCTGCGCAATAGAGTTACGTCACACTTGTAGATGTGCAGTAGAATTATGCTGCTTTTCCGGTTGTGCAGTATACTCCTGTGTTTTATGGTTGCGCAGTACTATTGAATGACACCCAAGGCTGCGTAGTAGAGCGATGCCATACTTGTAGATGCGCAGTAGAATGATGCTGCATTTTCGGTTGCGCAGTAGAATCATATAGGGCTTATGATTGCGCAGTACATTTGCATGACACTTAAGGCTGCGCAGTTGAGTTATGTCGTACTTGCGCGACACTTAAGGCTGCGCAGTTGAGTTATGTCGTACTTGCGCATCTGCAGTAGAATTACGTTGCACCCCCGGCTGCGCAGCAGACTCTTATAAAGTTTGTGGTTGGGTACTACGATTGCTTGACATTTAAAGCTGCGCAGTAAAGTTATGTCGTATTTGCGGATGTACAGTAGAATTATATTGCATTTTGCATACTTGCATTGTATATAACGCTGCTGCGCATCCTTGCACGCGACGTAACACTACAGTGCATCTGTAACTGTAGTATAACTTTACTGCGCAGCCTTGATTGTCATACTCATTCAACTCGCAGCAATAACAACCACAGTAAATGCTACAGAAGCCTACCACGCAGCTGTGATTGCGACATACCTATAATGCACACCTTTGAATGCCACGTAAGCGTCCAAGTCAAGTCCGCAATCACAATTGTGATTAAAGTCCACTGCGCATTCGGAAGTGGGATCTAACTCTACTGCGCAATCACATATGCCACAGAAGTCTACTGCGCAGCTGGGAGTGCAGTCTAAGTCTAGTGCGTACCACAACTGTTAGACTTCTACTGCGCAGTCGGAAGTGCAGTCTAACTCTAGGGCGCAACCTCAAATGCCACAGAAATCACCTGCGCATCCGGAAGTGCGACCTAACTCTGGTGCGCAACCGCAAATGCCATAGAAGTCGACTGCGCAGTCGGAAGTGCCACCTAACTCTAGTGTACAACCAAAAATGTCACAGACGTCTACTGCGCAGCCGGAAGATGTATTTTGTATATTTTGTGCACCTGCAATATATTGTATAATGACGGGTCATTCCTGTAACCGTTGGGGTGGTGCCAATCCCTGATTAGAACTCAACTTTCTTGAAGAAGGTGCATTTTGTACACCCGGTGAAATCGGAAGATATTATAAAATGATAGGTTTTCCCAGTAATCGTTGAGGTGTGACCAATTCGTACTTAAAAGTCAACTTTCTCGAAGAAGATGTATTTTTTACACCTGGTGCGAACAGAATATGATGGGACGACGGTCGAGACATTCGGGAATCGACTGGGGGCGAGGGCTCGAAATTTCCCGGGTCTTTTACAGGCTGGAATTCGCAGTTGGAAAGTCAGTGGAATTTCCACGGAAACTCAACGGAATTTCCAACTGAAATTTCCATAGAATTTCCGTGGAGTACTTTCCGGGGAATCCTTCCACGTGGGTATAAATCACGACAAAGTAGTCTGTATGATAATAATCTGTAAGTTTAGACTTTCTATAAAAAATGTATGCATGAACGGCCATATGTTGTACAATATAAGCGGAAAACACTTTTTACGACATTCATTTATCCAATACAAATTTTTACTGCTAACTATTCTCGTGATGACGGTTTGAACATTTTATTAAATTAAACTCTTACGTGCAAAACATTTCAAGATAACAGGAAAAAGATATTAAAATCGACTAAAGAAAAAGATTTAAATATTTGGTAAGAATATGTCAATATGCTTTTAATGGGTATACATTGTAGAAAACAAAAATACATTACATTTTTATCATTATAAATCCCATCTTTGAGTATATTTTTTGAAATATGCTTGTGAAATTCAACATTTCAAAACTTAGTAAATACTGTCAGAGCATTTAGTAATTATCCTGAAAGCTGTAAGCCAGATTTTTCCTTAAAAAATGTCTCGAAACTATAAGAATCAGAGAAAATAATTTCCAGTTGAATGAAAATTATTATCCCTAAGAATATCGTTTTTAAATATAATTGTGCCGAATTTACGAACACCCTTTGCAAAATGATGAAATCCTTAAAGTTTAGAAGTCAGTTTTTGCATTGAGTAGTCTTTTTTCAATTTGAGACTTACTTTGAAACACATCGAGATTCTTCTTTCAAGAGCAGGAATTTTGTACACTATAATTTATTGTAATTAATAAAAATCAAATTATAATGTTTTCAGGAATGGTAACTTTGAAAATTGATTCTTTTAGAAAGGAATTCGTCAAACTTTACTGCCTTTGAAATTTGAATCATTCAAATTTGAAAGCACTGTAAGTGGAATGCATTTAAACTTGGTAAATAACCAAATGGGGAACTGCTGAAACCACCTTTATATATTCATAATGCTAATATATGGTTACAGGGAAAGAGGGATAGCAAAAATTTTGCTTATGCAATACTTGAATGACTCCTAAGTATTATAATCCAAAAATCGAATCTCGTTTTTTCGGAAAAATCAAGTTTGAATCTAAAAAACTGAAATCGTCCAATCCAATTTTTATATTAAACATTATAATCTTTCAAATTAAAATAATTTGAAATTGATGAAATTCAATTTGCGTTGTTTACCTCTTTCAAATTTAACTCTTCTGGTTAAATTTTACTCAGGTTATCTTTATGATCGAAATCTTCCAAATTTAAATTACGAAGTAACATATGTTCAATGCGTTAAAAATAACATTCCTTATTCATCGCAAAAAAAATTTATTTTGACTATGACCTTGTATAAAATCGAACTATATATCTAAAGTCTCGAAATCTGTCCAATTTATTAAGTAGCAATTTTTCTCTTTAAGATTTGTCATAAAGACAAAAAAATGGTAGGCCTGTCGGCAAAAAAAAGGGTGATGTTTACGAGGCCTAGTGTGAAAAATGTGATTCTTTCGAGAGGACGTGCCGTAAAAAATGAAATTTAGTTGAACTACGAAATTGTATGAAACTGCCCCACATATTTTTAAATTTTAAATCTTTCCAACTGATTAGGTAGCAATTTTTCTCTTTACAATTTGCGATAAAAACAAAAAAATGGTAGGCCTCTCAGCAGGAAAGAAATGGTCATCTTAGTGAGGCCTAGTGTGAAAAATGTGATTCTATCGAGTGGACGTGCCGTAAGAAAAGATTGAGTTAAACTATAACCTTGTATAAAATCATCCTATATATTTCAAACCTTAAAATCTTTCCAATTGATTGAGTAGCAATTTTTCTCTTTACAATTTGCGATAAAAACAAAAAAATGGTAGGCCCATCAGCAAAAAAGAAATGGTCATCTTAGCGAGGCCTAGTGTGAAAAATGCGATTCTTTCGACTGGACGTGCCGTAAAAAAAATAAGTCATGACCTTTCCCTCCTGCTCAATCCTTCTTCATCCTCAATCCATCTCTTATTTTGGAAGGCACAGTAATAGCGTTCGACCGAGTTCTCCAAGTTCCCCGAGACAGAAGTAAAACTCAAGTCTGGGCAGAGGGTTTTGGGAAAGTTTGGGGCATTTTCGTACCTTCGAAATCGTCCCAAAGCGCCAGTTTCCCACGTTCAGCACAGAGTCAAGCGAGTGTACGTAACGAGTGGTGCGGAAGGCTAAAAGTTGTGTAACAAGGGGTTGCTGCCTGAGGGTTGAAGGTCGATTTGAGGAAACAGAGACTCCCAGGCTATCAAGTGAGAACTTGCTTGGTTTCTAATCCTTCCAACAAACCAACTTCTCCTTTCTCGCTCCTCACCCCAGCTATCACTAAAATCCCCTTAACGATGGAAAGAGAAAAAAAAGGAAAATAAATATACTATACCTCTGCCCTTTAGTAGTATTTTGATTAAATTCAGCCTTTCGGGCAAGAATTGATCACATGTAAACTATGCACTTTTCTCCATTTTTACATTTTCCTTCACCTAGTTTACAATTTCATTTTCCTTATATTCTAACAAATTTTTCCACCTTTTTACATTCGTACATTCTATATTGCCTTTCCATTTACACTCTACGCTCTACTCATCTCACAATCTATACAACTGCCCTTCTCTCGCTCTTCACATAGTTTCACCTCCGCTTATCCTTCCATCCTCAAACTTCTATTAACCTTTTTACATATACGAAAAAGGGTACCGATTACAGAAATCCGTGCCCTTTCTCATTTTGCTTCTGCGCACCACTCAAGTCCATATTATCTACCTCCGCTCTTCACTTGAGTGGGAGTACCCTATGCTTCCTAAACCGCTCACAATTACCCTAATTTTTGTACATAATATTTGTACTGAATATGCCTTTCTCCTACGCCACGAACCCTACTCCGCCTTCTTGAGGAGGAAAACCGATTTCCTACATCCGTGCTCCTCTTCTCACAACTCTTCTTGCCTAGCGACTGTTATGTACAAAAGTCTCCCTATTGCCATTCTTCCTCCAGTCTCCTCTGTTTTTTCTCATTCTCTTTTTCCAGATGCCTCCGTCATCCCACCACCTCTTTCTTACCATTCCCATGAATCAGTCTCCCGATTGTCATTTCCTTCTCCTCCATTTCCACATAGCCTCCCATCCAATGTTCAAGTCTAGCCTCTCCTATGTTACACAACCACAGGATCTCTTCTCCTTCTCCAACCAGAATATGTTCCATTCCTCCATGTTCTCACATCTAGCCCTCATTATTACCTTTTGAATTCCATTTTTACCTTTTCTTAAATATTTTTCTCTCCCTTCCATTCTCATCCACTTATATTTAACATTATACTTTGATTTATTTATCTCATTATATCTTTCCTATACCTCCGTTTCCTTGTTTCCTCACTTTCAGAACAATCTGCACTCTTTGACCCATCTGATGCCTCTTCTTAGCTTCCGAATATACAAGCTCATTCCCTCTAGAGCATCTCGCCCTTCCTACCCCCCTTGTCTTTTTCCATCGTCATTTCCCTTCTTTATCACACACTCTCATCAGCATTTGATTCTTACTTTCCTTCGCTTTCTCTTTAAATTTACATGCTTTTCCTCCTGTGCTCACCCTCATTTCAAATCTATCTACTTCTTTCCGGACCGAGTATCCTGGCATGCATTTTCCCAACTGTGAGGTCCGCCTCAGATATTTCTCGTACACTCTCTCCACCTTTTTGTATTCTCTTTATCCTAAAATTTCTACACCATGCAACATTACGCTTGCTACCAGTGATTCAAACATCATCAATTTTCTCTTGAAATAATCCTTCCACACTTTTTTACAAATACCCCAAACTTGTTTCAAGACCACGGACGATTTTTTCACTCTCACCTTTACATGCACGCCCTTACTTCCATTTTTCTTAAGAAAAAAAGCTTAAGTATACAAATTCCTTCACTTTTTTTACTCTTTCACTCTTTTATTTCCATTAACATTTTTATCGTTCCCGCACCCTTTTCTGAATCTTAAAATATTGGACTTTCCCACATTTAGAATCAGCTTCTTGCCCTCTAAGTACCTTTCTAGCCTTCTCATCATTCCCTTCAGAGCTTCCTTTTTCGCTAGTATCACAATTTCGTCGGCATATGGTAGTGTTTTAAATCTCTTTCCTTCTTCTACCGCTCCCATGTCTATCCAAAACGTCTCCGTCTCTTTTATGTCTACTCTCACCCTCTTTACCGTTTCAGCATCAATCTCTCTTATCCTCTCTACCAGACCCTTTATCTACCCGCTTGTTTCTATCACCTTTCACAGCGTCTATCCAACCACTGACATAAAAGCTTTCTTTAGATCCATAAAAAAGGTACAGATTTTCCCTTTCTCCTTTGCCAACTCTATCCCCTGCATGTTGTAATACATAAATGTTATCCATTGTACTTCTACCTTCACGAAAAACTGCCTGCGTGTCCGGAAAAATCCTTTTACTCTCCATATCCTTATTGATGATCTAATTTCGCCCGTTCCCCCACTTCCAACTTCTTTACTTATTCTCACCCTTTGTTATGTGTAATTATATAGTCTATTACCGAAACCGCCTTCCCGCTAACAAAAGTATATTCTCCCATTTCTCCCAGGCTATCGAGTCAGAACTTGCTCAGTTTCTAATCCTTTCAACAAACCAACTTTGCTTTTCTCGCTTCTCACCCCAGCTATCACTGACATTTCCTTAACGATGGAAAGAGGAAAAAAAGAAAAATGAATATAGAGTACCTATGCCCTATATCTAAGTCGAAAGAAGTCGACACTGACAACGTTAAAGTTAGTAAGAAAAGGTACATAACAAGAGACGAGGAACGTCGAAAGTTTTGCAGCAAACAGCGGTCGAGCGAAAGACCCGCATCTTTCTTGGTGAAGGAAAATGCATTCCTTATTCTATTTCTCATTTTCCCTTGACTTTTACACAAAGCGTCATTTCTTGGAAATAATAAACAATGTGTTTCGAAAGAAAAATGAGTTAGAAGGACTCCGTTAGCAAGTCGATCGATCAAGGTAGACTGCACTGTAATGGCAAGAAGGAAAAAATATTTTCTTTCGGTCTAATGATGTTGGAAGGGATGTAACATCAAAAAAGTGTGTGCTGAAATATTTTCCTAGAGTCTAGTTATTACTAGCATCAATCAAATCTCCAGAAACAAGAATATTCCAAGCTTTATTCGTTACTTCACAATCCTTGCTGTAAAGTTAATCAAAAAGCAATTTATAAACCTAACTCAATCTTCTTCTGCACTTCTAAATTCAATCAGCCCACAGTGCCTTTGCTTTCTTAATTTCTTAATTCCTCAACTTTCTTTTTCCTTTTCTACTGCCTAGTTTGACTTCACTCGTTTCTTTAACACAATTTCCTGGAGTCTATCCTCTTCTCCTCCCCATCCTTTTCTCATCTCATTACTTCCAAGAGCATCTCATCTTTTTTTTATCCTCTTTTTATTACAAGCTCACAAAAAAGTTGTAAAAATAAGAGCTATATATCCTTCTCAAAATTGATAATTATCTTTCTCAAAATCGTTTGCAATATTATATTTTGTTATACGAGTTCAGAAGGTATCTTTCCTATAATACTGAATTCTTAAAGCTTGTAGTTCCTTTACAGAGTCGAGTGTGTAGCATGTGACGACGGTACAAGGGCGAAGAGAAAAGAACATAAAACAAGAACTCTATATATCCACCCTTGAGATAAATCACCTTGGACCCTCTTGGTCAGTTCGAAACCACCCTCGTCACTACCTCGTCCACAGGGTACTAGATTCGATCGGAAGTATAATAATGACTCACATCAACGAGCTAATCATCTTCGAATCCCTTCCCCTTTCTTCAGTTCTTTCTCTCCATATACCTTTCTTTTTAAAAATGAAAAAAATAGGAAAAATAAATTGGATAGAGAAAAGAGGAAGGAAATGACAAATGGAAATGCGTTGCGGAATCTTCGTTGAATGATTAACGATTCTCTCCTCTGGTCTATTCGTTATACGATATTGCAGAATGTCCGGAACAGATTTACCTCTGACCCCTTCCCATGTAACTATCGCGATCTCCATGTCGTCAATTCCATCACAAACCATGAGCGCATTAAATCAAGGATTATTTTAGATTGTCAAACATTTCATGATTTCGATTTCCAAATGGTCTGTAAACAGATTTTGAAGATTTTGAAGGATAACATAGGGCAAGGGAACCAATTACTGAGGGGGATCCTATTGTCCGAGGTCGAAGATGAAATTCTTTCTATTATCACTATTTTTGCATGTACAATTAATTTTCCTGATTCGGAAAAAACCGAAACCCATTCAATGACTTCTACTAAAAAATAACATTTTCAAGTTTTGGGTTAAAAGAAATCAACTGTTTCTTCGACAAATGGTTCGCTCTCGGTAATTGGTTCCGTTACCCTATGTCAAGAAAAAAAAATTTTAAAGGATTTGAAACGATTTATGAAAACTTCAGGGGGAGAAGTGACGAAAATAAACAAACAGTAAGTAATGAAGTAGAACTTAATTTATTTAGTTCAAAATTTATTACTAAAATATTTTTTACTCACTCCATATGTTTGGCTTAGGATTAGAATTATTCCTCAATGACTCACCTGGAACAAATAATGAAAGAATTATTATTATTTGAGTAAATATATTAATTTCTGTTAGGCTCAATTTCATTACATGTATTACATTTTGCAAGAATATTATTCAATGAGAAATATTATTAAATATTCAATCGGTGGGGAAATTGTATTGACCCTCAATAGTAAGATTCGTGAGGAATGTTGATGTTCGTTATTGGCTTTAGGGTCAGGTGAAATTGAATACAAATTAAATTGTTTCAAAC
>JAUMHM010000016.1:32701230-32714847 GCA_032362435.1 Melikaiella ostensackeni | reverse complement strand
TTTGTAATCCTTGTTTCTAATATAAAATTATCTTTTTCTTGAATTTTCTACTGCTGTAAATTGAAAAATCAAAAATTAAAGAAAATTGAAAATTTAATTTAAAACAGTTGAATTTTCAATCGCTGAAAATCTAAAAAAAAATGTAGATTGAAAGTATACTATACTACGCCTTTTTTATCTTGAGATTTTTTAAGAAACCCATCGACTGTTCTATTTCAATTGACTTAATTGACAAAAAAGTATCCAAAAAGTAAAAAAATGTGAAACTTCGATGTCTGGCAGGGTAACAGAACCAATTACCGAGGGGAATCATTTGTCGAGCGAACAGTTTATTTCTTCTTACAATTTTGTGATAGAATTGATTAAATGAGTCTCAGTTTAAATTCTGAATCTTTAAAATTATGTGTATGTGAAAAAATAGTGAAGATAGAAAGAATTTTATCTTCAACCTCGGAAAATAGGATCCCCCTCGGTAATTGCTCCTGTTACCCTATGCTCAGGGCTGCCACAGACTAATGTACTTGCAAAAAGTGCAAATGTGACAACCTTAAGCTAAAAAGTGACTAAACGTGACTAATTTTGAACATAAAATTTGACTCAAAGTGACTACTGTTCACACAAAAGATTAGTTGAAATTCTATTGCTGAATTAGGTGTTGAGTACCAAGGTTACAATTGATATAATTAATTCGCGAGTAATGTTGAGACAAATTGTATAATTGATTTTATTACAAGTTGAATAAGAGCCATTCCATTTTATTTAGTCGAGATCGGCTGCGATCTAATATTTAAAAATTTAGATACTAATTAATACTTAATGTTTTTTGAACTTATTCATCACATAATTTTAATAAATTACTTTATTTTTATTTAGGAATTAGATTACAAACTGCAAAGTCACAGAAAAATGTCACATTTATGTGCATTATAGAATAGATAAAAACTCAAATTCTACAATGCAAAACTGAATTTAATCAAACAAGATATATTTAACAGTCTTTAAGCTGCAACAGAAAATTTATGGGGGAATAATAAAGAAAAATTATATTTCAACAACAACTGAAACACAACTATTTTTTAGCACTTTCATAGCCTAATTAAAAACATGATGTTTAGTTTTTTTCAATTCAAACTGTTCTCGTAAGCTTCAATTTTGGTTAGATTTTTCACAGTTGTAGCCCTTTCTTCCGCCTTTTATGCTGCAATTCGAAAATTTTCGTTTTAAAAATTCAACACTGGAGGTTTTGTTCACTTTCCCGGATAAATGACTCGTAAAGAGAAAAATGAATAAATTCAGAGTTCACAGTATATCGTCCATCTAGTTGCATGAGGTCGTAAGCCACAAAATTTTAAAACTCAGACCTGAATTTTTTTTATTGTGCAAAGGTTATGACTTATTAAATTTATTAGAAACAATTCTCTCGCTCATAAGTCACTTAGTATTTTCGTCGAGAAGGACAATCTTGTAAAAATCTAATCCTGATACCAGTTTTTTGTTTGTAAAGTAAGATTATTGTCATTGTGGCTTACGACCTCATGCAATTAAATGGACGTTATGTAAATCAGGTCCTAATTTTATAGCCCTGAAAATTGAATTTTTGAATATTTAGCCAACCTCAACTTAATCGTTTCCTCGGTTAACCAAACCTCAAAATAACAATCTTTTGGGCTATTATAATATGAAAATTGATATTTCGGTAAAAAAGACTCAGGATCTAAGGAAAATTTTCAGGGGAATAAAATGAAGACCTGATTTACATTTTAAATATACTGTAAATCCTGGATTTTTCATTTTTCTTGCTATCAGTTATTCATCCGTGAAAATGAACAAAACCTCCAAAATGTAGAATTTCGAAACGAAGATTTTTGATATTTCAGCATCAAAAGTTGAAAAAAGGGCCACAACTATGAAAAGTCTGACCAAAAATAAACCTCACGAGGTAAGTTTCAATTGAAAAAACTAAGGACAACGATTTTAATGAGGCTATGAAAGTGCATGAAAAATAGTTACGTTTTAGTTGTGAAAACGCAATTTTCTTTCATTATTTCAGAATAAAATGACTTTTGCACATGTTATCTAAAATTTTAAAGATTGTGAAATACATCTAATTTGATTCAATTCAACTTTACATTGTAGAATTTGAGTTTTTCTCTATTCTATAAGACACATAATTAATGTGACTTTATTCTATACCTTTGCATTTTGAAAACCAAATATCTGAATGAAAATAAAGTAATTTGATACATTTATGTAATAAATGAGTTCAGAAACCAATGAGAATCATCATAGTTAAGTATCCAAACTTTTTCAATTATACCGCAGCCGTACTAAATCTGAAGGTATCGTTTTTGCTGCAACGGTATTCAATTAATACAAAAAAATGTATCAATATGAAGAAACATAACACTGTTACATTCTTGTATGTTCCCCTCCGACTTTTTTTGTTCACAGATATTTTGTAGTACTTAAAAAACTAAGCATCACGTATTTTTTCTTATCAGCCCATACGGGGTTTTAAGGGGTGAAAGCCACCAACAAAATGTATACATGTAACATGCGTTTTTCACCATATACGTACAGAAACATGAATAATTTATATTTTTAAAAACTTGAAACGCTAGCAGTTATGAAGTTTATTACATACATTCTATTTCTGCGATTGGTGTTGACTTTTTGGGGGGTGAAAACCCCTAACATTTATCACTTTATATTTCAAAAACACATATGTTTGAAACCATTCGCTTGTCAGCACTGGAACAGATTAAAAGTTTACGTACTTTTATAAAGGGTATTTATTTAGTGGTTAACAACCCCTAGCAAAAAAATGTTTGACAAAATTTTTTTGATCGCAGTCATTCGAATATTATCGATACGTAACCTGACTACTCGACAATTTGTAACACACAAAATGAACTCTTATTTTCTATCGTTGATAAAGTTTTAGCCACGGATTGTTTTCTTCAGCGCGCATGCTGCTATTAATACATTCATGAGCTCTGATATTTTTTCATCAACAGCACGTTTTGTTTATACGCAGATAGTTGGATAGGAGTTTTCTTTCGCATGTTACAAATTTTCGAGTAATCAGGTTGCGTATCGATAACATTTGAATTACTGCGATAAAAATAATTTTGCCAGAAAAATATTTTTTTAAGGATTGGTAGCCACTAGATAACTGCCCCTAATAATAGTAGGTAAACTTTTAATCCATTCTAGTGTTTACAAGCACGTGTATTGCATATTGAACGAATGGTTTCAAACGCCGTATGTGCTTTTGAAACATAAAGTGATATATGTTAGGGGGGTTTCACCCCCAAAAAGTAAACCATAACTGCAGAAATAGAATGTATGTAATACATTTTATTACTGCTAGCATTTGAAGTTCTTAAAAATATAAATTATTCACGTTTTTTTACGTATATAACGAAAAACGCATGTTACATGTACAAATTTTTGGGGTGGGTTTCACCCCTTGAAACCCCGTATGGGCGGATAAAAAAAACGTGTCGCTAAGTTTCTTAAGTACTACAGAATATCTGAGAACAAATAAAATCGGAGGGAGACACTTACCTATTCCTCCTTGTTACATTTTTTTTAGATATAATCTAAAATAACATGAAGAAATGAGACTAAAGTGACCTATTGCTTTCAAAAAAGTGACTGATAGTAAGTTTTTCTGAAAAAAGTGACTCAAGTGACTGTGTGGCACCCCTGCCTATGCTGAAAAAACACACATTTTTTCTTATAAATATTATTATTTGCAAGGAGTTAAGAAAAGTGCCATTTCCTACTTAATCATTTCCTACCTAGTCATTTCCTACAGATCGCTCTGCACAGCAAAAGCATTGGTAGAAGAGAAAGGAAAGATTGCACCTAGGAAAAGTTCGTGACGCGGCGTAGGGGTGGTACAAACTGTTTTTAATTAACAATTAGCAAGCTAACACATTAATTTCCGCCTCGTCTATTGTGGCATTCTGTCGGGCCGGTAGTAAATGCAAATAGGTTCGGTACAGGTAGCAACCAATTGATTGAATTGACTCTGCGTCCGCACGATTTCGCATATACGAGAATAGGTGTGTGTCACCTACTCCCCTGTCCCCATTTCACCCCTAACCATCTTTTCTTGTCCCTTGTTCAGTATTTGCATCGTCATTTCTCTCTCGCTCTCATCGTCTATTTTCGTTCAAGTGCAGATATACTGCCATTATGTGCATCCACGTGTGGAGGTGTATGAAACAGGATCATGAGAGCAGTGTTGTGTGCGTTTCAAATAGGGGAGGGATGCCCCCTTGCTGCATACTCCCACACCCCCATATCCCAAAAGTAGGAGAGAGACAGGTTGAAAGGGTGAAATCAGGTGGTGGGATGGGGGATTAGAGTTGGGGAAGGGGGGAGACGAGTATGTGGTAGTCCGAGTGAATTTTGCGCAGGACGCAAAACCAACGGAATGCGAGACGAGGTCAACCAATCGGACTGTGCAACGACCGTGTCGCTCGCCGTTTCTCATTTGTGGGGTACTTCGTGGTACGAATTGAACGCCCTGTGTGAGCGTTTATTAGAAGGCCGTTAGTCGAGCACTGTTTTCGTCTGATACTTTTGACTTTGAAGTTGCTTTGCTATTGACCCCTAACCCGCCTCCCTCCTTGATATATTTCCATCTTTTGGGAACGACCAACATTTTCTGATACTAAATATATCACTATTGATTATAACTTTGTTTCGCTATCAATCCTCCGCTGCCATCATTCTGCTATTGACCCTTCCAACCATTTCTTTCTATATTTCCATCTTTTGGTATGTCTGACAACTTTTAATGGAAAATGTTAAATAGCAACTATTGAATTTAAAGTCATTTTGCTATTGACCCTGCCAACCATATCTTCATACGTTTTCATCTTTTGGTATATCCAACAACTTTTGATGGAAAATTTTAAACAGCAGCTATTGAATTCAAATTAGTTTAACGATGAATCCCCCCCTCCCTCAACACCACCATGGTAGATTTCTATCTTTTGGTATCTCTAGCATCTTTTCATGGGAAATGGTAATTTGCAATTATTGGCTATAAACTCGCTTTGCTACTGACCCGCCTAACAACTCCGCATTATATATTTCCTCAATTTGGTATATCTACATCTCTTCATTGAAAATGTTAAATAGCAACTATTGACTTAAAAGTAATTTTGCCATTACCCCCCCCCATCACACCTCTCCTTTACATATTTCTATATTATGGTATATCCAACATCTTTTAATGTAAAATGTTATATTGCAATTGTTGACTTTAAATTCGTTATGCTATTGACCCGCCTGACAACTTCTTTATATATTTCCATCTTTTCGGACACATAATATCTTTCCATGGAAAATGTTGAATAACAACTGCTGAATTCAAAGTGTCTTTGCGACAACCCCCCCCCCTTCCGCCCGCCATTGTATATATCTATCTTTTGGTATATCCAGCATCTTTAAATAGAAAATGGCAATTATTGACTTCAAACTTACTTTGCTATCAACCCGCCCATCAAATCCATTATATATTTCCATAATTTCGTATATCTAACATCTTTTCATGGAAAATATTAAATAGCAACTATTGACCTTAAAGAACTTTTGGTAATAACCTCTCATACTCCTCCTTTAAATACTTCTATCTATTGGTATGTCCAACATCTTGTAATGAGCCTATTTACACCGCAGCGATTTTCGCTACGGTAGCAGAAACTGCTACGCTCGGCAACCAATCAGGAGCGTCGATTATGAATATGACGTTCCTGATTGGGTAACAATCGTAGCAGTTTCTGCTACCGTAGAAAAAATTGCTGCGGCGTAAATAGGCTCAATGTGAGATATTAAATTTCAATTATTGACTTTAAATTCGCTATGCTATTGGCCCGCTCAACAACTCCTTTATATATTCCCATCTTTTCGGACATCTAATATCTCTTCATGGAAAATATTGAATAATGACTATATTACTATATATGACTATATCATTTACTACAATTATTGACATTAAATTCGCTGTGCTATTGACCCGCTCAACAACTCCTTTATATTATATTTCCCTCTTTTCGGACATCCAATATCTCTTCATGGAAAATATTGAATAATGACTATTAAATTTGAAGTGTTTTTGCGACCCTCCTCCCACACACATGCTGCCATTGTATATTTCGACCTTTTGGTATCTCCAGCATGTTTGAAATGAAAATCGCAATCATTGACTCTGAACTTGCTCTGCCATTAACCCGCCCAACAACTCCATTATAATATATTTTCAGAATTTGGCATATCTAACATTTTTTCATGCAAAATTTTAAATAGCGATTATTGACTTCACAGTAGTTTTGCTATTACACCCCCATACCTCTCCTTCATATTTTTATATCTTTTGGTATATACAACATCTTTTAATGTAAAATGTTAAATCACAATTATTGACTTTAAATTCAACTCTTTTTTATATTTTCATCTTTTCGGATATGTAATATCTTTTCATGGGAAATGTATAAGAGCAACTATTAAATTTAAAGTGTTCTGGTAATGACCCCCCCCCCCTCCTACCCACACGCCGCTATTGTATATTTCTATCTTTTGGTATCTCCAGCACCTTTAAATAGAATATAGCAATCATGGACTTTAAACTCGCTTTGCTATTAGCCCGCTCATCAACTCCATTAAATATTTCCATCATTTAGTATATCTATAACATCTTTTCATGAAAAATATTAAATAGCAACTACTGACTTCAAAGAACGCTTGCTAATGATCCCCAATACCCCTTCTTTAAATATTTCTATCTTTTAGTATGTCCAACATCTTTTAATCGAAAATGTTAAATGAAAACTTTTGACTTCAAAGTAATTTTGCTATTACCCCCTTCCACCCTTCCGCTCTTTCACATATTTCTATCTTTTGGCATATCTAACATCTTTTAATGTAAGATGTTAAATTACAATTATTGATCATAAATTCATTATGCTATTGACCCGCCCAACAACTTTATACATTTTCATCTTTTCGGGCATCTAATATCTTTTCATGGAGAACGTTGAATAGCAATTATTGAATTTGAAAAGTTTTTGCTGTAACCCGCTCAATAACTCCTTTATATATTTCCATGTTTTGGGATATCTAATATGTTTTCATGGAGACTTTTAAATCAAAATTATTGACTTCAAGCCCTTTTGCTATTAACCTGCCTCCCTCCCCTCCTTCTTTATACATTTCTATCTTTTGGTGTTACCAACAGCTTTTGATGAAAAACGTTTAATAGCAACTACAGACGTGACATTCGTTTCGCTATTGACCCCTCCCGCCTTAAAAAAATATATAGTATGAGGAACACCCTCAGACTGAAAGTAACGTTTAGGAAATTCTGCAAGTAATTGCTTTGGTGTGTAAAAAACCTGTAAAATCATGAATGGGTTCTAAAGTTAAGGTCGATTAGCTAGCAGACAAACTTACCGTAAAGCGGCATGTAAATGTATTCAAATTTTGTAAAGAAAACTCGTGTCCGTTCCGAGTTAGAAGCGAGCAGGAGAAAATCAGCCAACATGAAAATTTTATGTTCACTAAATATTTAATGGCACAATACTAACCCTTTTATGGCTACTTGTGAAAGAAATAACTGAAAAATTACAATTTCCGTTTTAAGTTAGACTAAAGTATTCCTTATTAAGTGTAACCTGGCCAATTCCGTTTCAAATCATGCCAAATTTCAAGGAGAGTCTACGTCATGGTGTCAGAATTATTTAGCATTTGGATATATCATTTTATAGTGGAAACAAAGGCACCCACAATCTTTAAAAATTTTATTTTTATTTTTGAATAGATGATAATCTTTACTACACATCTCCTGAGTTTTGTTCCCGGCAAACCACTGCTTCACATTGAAAGATTTTTTTTTTAACTATCATCTTTTACTCTTTTATGATATCTTGCATCGTTTACGAGAAAAAAAAACAAAAATTATATTTTGAAAAGATTTTACCGGCCTCAAAAATGGCTAAACCCGCATAAAACTGTCAGGATGCCATCCTTATATAAGCAGGCACTGTTAACAAATATGAAAAATAAATAAATAAAAAAGGTGGGGCTTTCCAAAAAATGTTCTTAATTTTTTTCATCGAATTTTGAAAACATGAAGAGAAGACTTTCAGAGTAAACCCCACCTTTTTTATTTTTTTCAATTTTTTGCAGAAGTTTCTGCTAATATAAGGAAGGCCTTCTATTAGATTTGTGCGCGCTAAACCATTTTTGCGGTCGGGAACATTTTTCCAAATATATATATACATATGTATAACATAAAAATGTGGAAACTTTTATGTGAACATTTTCTGTACCTTTCGTTGTTTCCGAGATAAATGCGAAAATTCGATTTTTCAAAAATAATTTTTTTCAATGTGAACCAGCGGTTTACTAAAAACAAAACTCAGTAGATGTGCAGTAAATATTACTATCTACTTCTCAAAGAAAAAGTGAATAAAAGTAGAGTTTTTGAGAAAATCCACTTTCAGGAATTTTGGAAAAACAACCGCCATTTCGTATTTTTTCGAAATTTTCAAATTTTGTTGTCATTCACAAGTTTACGAAGCAGGGAGAAAGTGAATTTGAATTTACTTCAGAAGAACAAGTCAATGTAGAGTCAGGCGTAATATCCATGTATTATAACAAAATTTTCAGGTTTTTTAATATTACTTCAGAATTTGTGAATGAATTTACAATAAAGTTACAGTGGTTTACAGTGAGTAAAATTTGTATTTCATTTTAAAAGAAGATAAAAACGAAAAATTGCTGTTCCTCCTTCTTCAGGTGACCAATTTCATTTCAAATCATACAGAGAGATCCAGCTTAGGTTGTCAGAATGATTTGGTATTTAGATATATCATTCTATAGTGAAAATGAAGGAACACGTATTTCACAGTTTTATCATTTTTTTTTACTTGTTACAATCATTCGAAGATGACCTGTGAAATGTCAAAAATCGACTGAATTTTTTTTCAAAATGCAGTGTTTTGCGAACGAGCGTAGCTATTCGGGATTTTCTTTTTTTGTTCGAAGTGAGAGTAAAAGAGAGTAAGTAAAAGTAAAGTAAAGTAAGAGTAAGTAAAGTAAAGTAAAGTAAAGTAAGAGTAAGTAAAAAGAGTAAAAGTTTCTATATCAAAATTACAAGAATATTTACGTCTTCTTCAGATTGAGAACAGGAGCTCGAGGTAAATTTCTCGTACCTTCTATTCAAGTACTAACTCCTCAGTATTTTCAAAGATACGTCCATTACTGAAAGGAAATTATTTCTTAGTTGTAAAAAAAAATTCTTACATAATTTAAGTTAACGTTTTGCAAATCAGATAGAGGACATTATCTTTATTCCATTTGGAAAATTTTAAATGATCAAAAGAATTTGTTAAAAATTTGCGATTATTCAATTTGAAGTTTAATTGAACACTAATTCAAGGAACAATAAAACTTGTCATGAAATTCATTGCCTCTTAATTGACTTTGAAAGCTCTTATTTTAATTACAGCCAATGTCTCTCGTTAAGTTAAAACTTACTGGTAAAAGCTTTCAAAAAGCTTTTAGAATTCGTAATTACTCCTAATAAAAATAGAGCAACGTCAAATACGAATTATAATTGGATTTGTCGTTTAGTTCCATTTATCACTAATACTAATAATTAACATTATCATGAAAATTATTATTATCACTGCCATATTATTGACACCATACTACATTATCTTATTCTGAGATACAGGCATGTCAATTTCTAGTTTCACATGTTAATAATATACATTATTCATAACTACCCTAAAGTTGTAATTCTATTACAACTACTAGGGATGAATTAATTACCATATAGAATTTCTAAACTAACTTAAATAACCAAAATCATACCGCTGATTAAAGGTTGTAATTTTAACTAATTTGCAATGATTAAGGCACATCATTTTAACTTATTTATCATAAATATTTATTAAAATATTGTCGATACTGTCTCAATTATTTAACAAATTTTCTCCACGCATAAATTTATAGATCGAAGATAATGGTTTAGTGATTGCAAATTCCATTTTCGACGGCAAACCAAATTCCGTACCTGTTTGGAATTTCATATAAAGTAAAAACCGGAATACTGCTAGACTCTCGAATCTCGAGTGCAAAAGGTAAAGAACGGAATTCAGTAATCGCTGGCTATCTTCTGCCTTCTTGAATCGATCCCTTATGCTCCCTTGGAATATCGAAGTGCCTTTTGAGAGTCCTCGAAAACCCTACTTCCAACAAACGAATTGCATTGCCATTTCTAACCGGCCCTTACGATCCTGAAGGATTAAATTCACCTCTAGCTAATCGCGGGTTGTTCAAATAAAACGAAAGAGATGTACTCAGAAACGAGGATAAAAAGATCTGGGTTTCAAGTACCATTCTGCAGATGCTAAATCGCTTTTAACGAATTTCTTTTATTTGCTCTGGTTTGTTTACTTTCAAGTGGAACTCTACCTTTTTTTAAACATAATATCCTGAGCTTGAAATTTCAGATCGCTTTTATAGCAGATTACTTATTCCGGATCAAAATTGTAATGAAATTCAGATAACTTACGAAGAGAATATTTTTATATATGTTGGGTCCGATAATGTTAACTAATTTTAACCCGAATTGTGTACTAAAATGATCAAAAATATAAAGAATTTTCAAGGTTCTGTCATATTCTTCCAATTACAGAATTTGAACGAATAAAAAAAGTAGGCGACAGGCGCCTTCAAAAAAGGGTTTCGTAGCCTATTAAGTCGTTAGTGAAGTCGTTCAAATCTCCCCTCTCCCTCCCCTCTCCGCACATCCCCTCATTTTCCCCTCTCGCCACCTCTCCCCACCCTTCTCATAGTTTCCCCCTCTCTAGACTCCCCCTCACTTCCCTTTACTACCGCTCATTTCCTCCCCCACTCACTTCCTCTCATCATCCTCTGCACACTTCCCCTCACCCTCCTTATTTCCACTCACTTCTCCTTATTTCTTCTTACTTTTCCTCAAGCCCTCTCCTCACTTTACCCCATTACCCTTAGCTCAGCATATTGAAATTTGATTGTCGTAAAAAATCATTTTGATCATTTTAAATAATTTTTTTTCAAAGGTGAAAATCCAGAACTCTCAACTTTTCGGTAACGATTAATAACCTGCAATAATTAAAAATTTAGTAATCAAAATTTGACGGCTGTTTGAAAATTTTCATTCCTCCAGAAAAATTTCGAACAAATGCCTTTAAAATTTGGTAAAAAATCAAACTGAAATACTGGTTTGAGAAAAATTATTAAAAATCCTTTTAAAGCAGGTTTAACGAAACTTTTGAAAATAATGACATGTAATGTATGGATGAATGCGGTCTAAGTTAGTAGCATACAAAAAAATAATCAACATTACGATTGATTTTCAATTTAATTTGAGATAACACTACTTGTTTGTTGTAATAATTCATTTTTTGTCTCTCATTCAAAAGTTGTAAAAATACTTAATAAATTATTTAATATTAATTTTAAGCGATAGCTTGAAGATAAATTACATTGTTGTATTGCTGAAAGAAAAACTATTAAAAATAAGGTGAATTACATTTTCAAACAAAAGGCTCTAAAACAATAATATCAATTCTGAGGGTTTCGTGGCCGAAGCTCTTCTAATGTGGTTCATGTGTAAGTCCGTCTCTCAGTACGCCTATAAAAAAACTATTAAAGCTACGACCCCAAAATTTTTCAAGAAGTATGACGAGCTGAAAAAGGAGAGAGGGTGGAGGGGAGAGTGAAAGGGGAAAGGCATTTAAAGGGGATTTTTTGGTCAAGAATGGAACATTCTAAATTCCGGATCTCAAAACAATCATCATTTTAAAGAAATTGAATAAACTTGCAGATTTGAATGAAAATCGATGACGAGAGGTCTTTTTGGTCGCTGAATTCGAATTTTGGGTTCAAAATTATGAATAGAAAATTCTGCCGCTTCATGAACTGATTTTTCTATTTCCATTCATGAAGAGTGAAAATAAGAGAGACAGAAAGAAATAAAAGAAAATCAACAACAGCATATAGGAGAAATCAGAGGAATAGAAATAGAAGGTGGGTGACGGTTGAAACGTACACAATAGGCAATTTCTCGAAGCATCAGCGAAATCCTAAAGGGCAAAAGGGGCGTCGAAGGGTGGAAGGTTGCTGCCGTTGATTTCTTTGATATAGCAAGTTATTGTCGAGCGTTATTTGGTCGCAGTACTCGCGTATCTATCAATCGGCCCGTATTGTATCCTACAGCGCAAGGCGTCAGAAGCAAAAAAATGAGATTGTGAAGGACTGAAGAATGAAACGTGAGAGAGGTCAGAGTCAGAATTTCTATTTTCTACCAATGCCGCAACTTAAACTTAAAACTGCACAATCTTTAAAGCTTCGAATTTGAGACTCCTGACTTTTCAGGATTCCAATCTGTATTCTAATATTATTACTGGAATGGAATGGAAGGTTCAAATGTGTACCCTAAGAGTAAACTCTCATTTTCCTTGTACCTCTCCTCTATTCCTTTACACACCCCACCACACACTTACTCGATGGTGGAGGGAACCTATAGGTTAAGGTGGGTTCCGATCCATAAAGAACAACGGCTTTAAGTACTTACAGAACCTCTCTAGAGGTACCGGCGCCATGACTCTCTGGAAACGAACACTTCCTTGTAGGCTAGTGATCACCGCGTGGGCCGCCGAAGCTCTTCCAGAAAGCGGGGCCGGAATCGAACCCGCAAGCAGATGGAGTTTCCTCAAGAAGGTGGAAATGCTTTGACGCACTGATCATGGGACTCTGCCTAAAAAACGGCAATACGCACTAAAACAACCTCCTCTTCCTGCCAATCCCTGACCCCGGAACCGCTTTCGCATTACTTCTTCGCCGCGCCTCGACGTCTTCCACTTCGGCTTACTTGTCTCTGCTTGAGGGCTCTGTTCGTGCCCTACTCCACTGGCTCTTCAGCTGGTTACAACTTCAAGACCTACCAGGTGTGCGCGTCGTCATCAGTTGTGCATCGCACATCGGGCCTGTCCGTCCTCGACAATTTGGAGGGTTTGGACTCTGTCTTGGCTCACTGTTCCTCCATCTTCTTGGTGCGCAGCATCAGCTCTGCGTATCTCGTTATTATGTTCCACTTCTCTTGCGCTTGTAGCATTATGGTCACAAGCCTCTCTGGCGTTATTTTTGCTGCGAGTTCCTCTTGCATGTCATCCCTAGCTTCCAAACAGCGATGACAGTGGAAGAACGTGCGTTCCAAGTTATCTACGACCTTGACTGAGCTGTAGACGCAGTGCGGGCTGCTTTTTTCGTCTGAGACCATAGCACAGAACATACCGTGTCCAGTCAGCAGCTACATGAGGTAAAAATTCATCTCACCGTATTTTCTGTTGACCCACAGAATCACCTCACTGATAAGTCTGTGAGTCCACCTTCCCTTTGTTTCGCTGGATCAGCGCTGCTGCTACTCCGAAAACAGTCTCAGTCACTCCTTGGATACAATCCGGTTAATAAAAAACAAAAGTGTCTGTGCAATTGACCAGACCTATATATTCTTATGTATTTTTCGACGCTGAATCCGAATTTGCA
>JAUMHM010000016.1:32679879-32693769 GCA_032362435.1 Melikaiella ostensackeni | reverse complement strand
ATTATACGGCGAGCGCAGAAAATCGTGCGCGAATATTATGATGAGAATGTATTCCTTAAGGCCGATAGAGCCTTAAGGAAATAAATTTCCTTTTTCATTTGAAATCAAAAACAAATTCAGTAATTTGTACATCAAAAACATATAACATCGAGCGCGAGATCCACATGTTTCGGAGCACTTGACGAGAATGTACCCGCGAGGCGGGCAGATTTTTCCAAACAAAATGGCCGACTTCTGTTAATTCCTTTTCGAAGCATTTTTTAGGCGCTCCGCGGCGTGACAGCTAGCAGCCACAATTTTTAACCTATAATTTCCAGTGAAAAAATTCGTATAAAAATGCTCATAAAATGAAAAGTTTTGAATCCATCGAAAATTCCGTAAGTTCTTTTCTGCGAAATGCAATTATTAAGAAGTGGTTAAAATTTAAAGACGATCGGATAAACATGGTTGAAGTTATTTGTCACGCCGATTTAAAAAAAAGCTGTTTTGATAAAAACGCGTTTAAAGTTTTACATACAACGCCGTTTCAACGGTTTTACTGGCATTTGAAGATGCTCTATATGGATATTTTCGTGCATGTAGACAAATAGGGCCCTCTACATGCCTTTCTAAATTTATCGATTGATTGTTAGTCATGCCCAATACCCATTTCATTCAATTTATTCATTCAGAAACATAAGTGATATCTACAAGTGCGCCACACGCGGCCTCAAGCTATACGTTCAAAATTGGTTAAACAATTTTTTTTGCGATAAATCGAATGGTAGCTTATTCTCATGATGTTAAAGGATCGTTTAAGCCAAGAAAAAAAATAGATTCTTTGAAAATTCTACTGTGGCCATACCCCTTAAATGATTTCAATGGATTTATAAATTTTTTGTTGGTCGTGTCTACTTGAAGGATAATATTTATTTCAACAGTTGTTTTGATAACGAAGGAAAAACTATAGTGTGTTTTATTTCCTTGTTGTGAAGTATTATATTTTATTATCCTATCCTTTACATTACATTTTTATGACTAAAGTTTTAAGAGATGATATTTGCAGATATGCCAAGAGGCTTACGATCTTTTTATGAAAAGAGCAAAGGCAGTTTTATGATTGTTTTGTCACTTTGATATCTCTCATTCTCAGTGGCTTCTTTTAGATATAAAAAGACATAAACTGGAGGGCACGTAATAATTTTGTTTTTCGCACTGAAAGGTGGAAACAAAACAGTGGGGCATAACCCAAAGGCGAGATGAAGTGTTTATAAAGTTAGACTATAGTGTCATTTTATTCTCTTTTACCCTCCCGTTTTTTAATGTTGTTCATATGCTCTTACTCCCTACAGTCTGGACTCATGATCGTAAACTAAATTTGCGCGTGCAATGTACGACTTGAAAAAAGAGGTTTTCATTAAAAGAAAGCAGTGGTTTCTAATTTAAAAAAGTCAAAATATATGTTGGTTTATGCGATGCTAATTTTTTGGTTCTAATTGAGTTGTCAAGTAATATCATAACAGTCCATTTTCAAGGATGTTACTCTACATGCAGTCAGTCTTAAAATTCACCAAACTTCTATAATGTGATTCATGAAATCGACAATAGCATTAAAATATTGCTTATTGCTACAAATTTTGAAATATAAATATAGAAGGACTTCAGGAAAAAATAGTTCAAGTTAAAATTGTATATTTAACAATAGTTTTTTGGAATTTTTGTGTTTTAGCTTCAGACACGTATAAATAAAAAAAAAACAAGATATCGCTTCGTTTTAAGATTTCCTTCAAAGAGTATATTATGTTCTAATGATCAAGGAATTATTTTATTCCATGAAAGATTTCTTACAACTCTTATTTGAAGGGTGGCAGTTCGGAACTAGATAAAGAACATTTTCATCGGAAGCGGGTTTATTGTATAAAAGACTCTTAAAAAAATCAAATACACATTGTGGTACAGGGACTTCTTCGAAATATCATTTATTGATACAATAATTTTTAAAAATTTAATAAAATTTTAGTTAAAATGAAGTTAAAATTTTAACGTAGTAATAATTGTTTTCAACCTTTTAACATTGATATTTTTTGAAATCATTATCACTGAATGAAAAAAATATATTTTTTTCGGATTTTTAGCCAAAAAATGTCTGCCATACTGTAATATCGCGATCTTCAATTTTGATTTTCTCGGAACATATCAATCAATCGCTATCGAAAGTCAATTTTGAAAACCCATTAAATTTCAATCTCCAAATAGTTGGTCGATTTTGACGGAATTGGCTAACATTTTTATATTAAACTTTGTTTACCGAGCCGAGCCTGCTCCAATTTTAGATTAGTTTCACTTTGAGATTGTTGAATTCCACATTTATTTCCTCGAACCTGGATAACTTTTTTTAATGAAATTTTTTTACCTCATTTCAGCACCACTTCAGTTCGGGAGTGGATTTTGGTTTCATCTTTAGATGGTGCTTCCGATTTTACAGAATGTTTTTTCGCTCTTTTGAAAAATTCCAGTTTTGTCAGTTATCAAGTTCTGTACTACCACCCTTCACTTTCTGTTTTTGTGGACACATTTTTCTTAAATAATTTCAATTTCAATAAAAATCAACCTAACAAAATTGTAAAAAATGTTTTAAGTGATAAAATTAGCCCTTGATCATCAGGTTAACCGCGGTCCGACGGTCCGGTAATGTATTTTAAATTTAACATGTTCGCACAAAAAAATAATAATTTCATACCCCCGTGAAGATTTTCCAATATTCAATGGCTTAAATGATTAATAAAATCCTAGAGATCACTTTTGTAAAGCATCAAATTAACAAATTCATTTTCCTAGCTTCTGTCAAGAGTTGAAGTTGAAGTACAAAATTCCACAAAAATTGGAATTTTATTTTGATCTTTCTCGCGTGATAACTCACAATGTCCACAAGGCCAAATTACTTCAACTGCAGCTCATCTAACCCAGAATTTAACAAGGTTTCCAACGGGTTTTTTGAAAGGATTTTTATCTACATTCTGGACGGCGCTATTACCTTTCAAAGTGAAGGCTTATTTTGAACAGGTCACTTGGTTAGTGATTCGATACTATCCGTCGATAGTGTCCCAGTTATTGCATACAAATCCTTTGAAATTCCTCAAGGTGAGTTACAATAATAAAGAAAAACTATTAAAAAAAATGTATGGCGTTTGAAACTGAATAACTTTTATTAAAATTTTGTAAACTTGAAAACCCAAATTATTTAATTTTCAATATTATAAATTTCGCATGGTCTACATTTAAAAATATTTTTTAATATCAAACTTAAACCATTACAACTGAACATTAAAAATTCAGAAAATTCAATTTATATAATTTTTAAGAAATTAGGTTTGATTAGAATTTAAGGAATTAGATTAAAAATTAGTTGTCCAGTGTCGTCCGAAATTTTTTCATCATCCGTTTCTTTACACGTCAATTATTATTGAATACATAGTTGGATACTTTTTAAAATCCTACAACATTGAACCAAATTTGAAAATTTTTTATTATCTACGGAGGACCTGGCTTTTATCTTCAGTCCTGAGAATGTTGATATACCTAGCGCTTCTCATTTTGCCGAACTATTCGGTAATACCTCCGCGATAAAAATTAAAATCTCTGAAAACATTCTACAATCTATACTTTATTTCAAAATCGTTAATATCACACAAAATTAAACTTTATATAATTCATATTATGAAAATAAACATTATTTTGCGTTATTTCATGATAGACTAATATGAACATAATAAAATCCTCACATCAATTATTACATATCAGAATTTTCACTTTCCGACTTGAGATTTTACACAACTGTTTCGTAATATTTATAGTTATGTTTATTATTAAATCCTACAATGAATTTAAATTTTCTCTGAATGCAGTAATGTCCTCGATTTATCCAACTAATTCGGTAATTTTTTATCAATAAATTTTCTCCATGCAAATATATTCACCACTAACTGAGACTTACACTTCCACTTGCCGAAAAACGTCACTAGCTCTCGGTCTATTTGATATTAAGAGAAAGATTAAATTAATTTGCAGCAATTTTGATATCTCAGGATTTACTGTGTTACTGTATAACAATTTAATGTATTGTTTTATTGTTAAAGTAACGAGTATATGAGGTGTGGCTATTAAATAACCGGACTGATTTTTTTGCCGCTTGCTTGAGGCCTGGGCACTAACAAACAGGGTCTGTATATTGATCTGTGTTCTTCGCCCACCCCCCCCCCCTCGCCATCTCTCCAAAATTTAAGGTTTTACGACCCTCAGTAACCTTTGTTCGAAGTTGACTGTCTACCTGAGCCCCGCCAGAATGATGTTTAATGTGAACAGTGCGATAACGTGAAATTTCTCGTAAAACTTGAAAAATCCGTTACAGAAACGTATAATTTGTCGAAGGAAGTTTATGGTGATGAGGGTCTATCTCGTACTCAAGTTTTTGACAGGTTTGAAAAATTTAAGGAGGGAAGGGAAGTGATTGGAGACGATGCGCTTAACGGCACTCCTTGCACATCAAAACCCGACGGTAACATCGAAAAAGTGAGTGAAATTATTCGAACAAATCGATGCCTGAGCATTCGAGCAATTATTGACTTATTGAACATCGATAAAGAAACTGTTAGACAAATTTTAAATGGAAATTTACACATGAAAAATTTTGTGCTAAAATAGTCCCGAAATTGCTCACTCATGAGCAAAACGAAACTCAAAGCAACGTTTGTGCTGACACCGTGGAGAACATCGATAATGATCCAAAGTTTTTGGAAAATGTATTGACTTGAGACGAATCATAGTTTTTTCAATACGACCCTGAAACTAAGCGCCAATCCATGTTTTGGAAGAATCCAGCTCACCGAGACAAAAGGAGGCACAGATGAGCAAAACGGAGTTCAAAGCAGTTTCAGGTTTTGAACGGTAGTTTTTTTTATATCGGAGGAATTGTTCGCATTTAAGGGGTACCTGAAGGTCAGAATGTAAAACGTGTACTCTAAGGAGGTTTTGACAACTCTTCGTGAACGCTTGAGAAAAAGAAGACCTGAAACGTGGAAGAGCTGCTCGTGAATTCTTCACCAGCACAACGCGCCAGCACATAAGGCGCTGTCTGTTCAGAGGTTTTTGGCGAAGAACAAGATTCCTATCTTGGAGCACCCATCGTACTCACCTGAGCTAGCCCCATATGATCTTTTTCTGTTCTCGAAGATCATGCCTGAGCTAAAAAGAATCATATTCGATTCGATGGATGCTGTGAAGGAAAAAGCGGCGCAGCTCATGAAAGTCCTCTTAGAAAAGGACCTGCAATATTGCTTCAAACAATGAAAGATACGTATGGAAGGATGTAGAGGTCGGGAATGGGACTACACTGAAGGGGGTCACATCTCCATTGAACAATTTGGTAAATAAAGACTGTTAAAGTATCAGTCCGGTTGTTCAACAGCCACACCTCGTATTCAAAGGCATATAACACATAGCGAAGGAGTACTACGAATTGAACGAATGTAATACATGCATTGAAAGAACCGAGAGACCAGGCTTCTCGTGGATCAGATTGGAAAATAGTATCTGATTTTGCAAGCACTTTTCCCTGAATATACTCCGTTTTGCGAAAGAACAAGTGTGCGTTATGCAAAAGACAGTTGGGAACAAAGCATCGAGGCGACGATCTCGACTCCTTTTGCAGCATGAATTGAGATCAAGGGATAACGCAAAGAAATTTGCAGGATTTCTCGGTGCGCTCAGTGAGATTCATCGAAACATTTGTATTCATGGAAAACACCCCCTCTGACAGAATCCGACACATGGCAACGGTTGAGCTGAAAACCGCTGAAATTGTAACGCGCCGGCGTTGCAATCCGTATCTGTATCCGTGTGTATGTACAGTGGCACTCGACCGAGACCACGAGGGAAAAGTTTCGGACAGCCTTCGCCAAGAAAGTACCCTCCGGTGTGCTTTTCCACCGTACTAGATACGTACTTACGACTCGCCGGATAACGCTCGTAAACTGTTACAGTTGTATTGACTATCGAACGACCCGGCGATTTTACCTGCAAGTAATATTCGAGAGAGAAAGATATATCGCTGAATTTACAATGAAAATGTTTCCACGCCACAGGATTAAGTGATTTACCGATTGTCGATGAAGCCATTTTTGTCACGAGCAAACGGCCACATTCATCAGAGATTTATTTGACAAGGGTCACAATTTATTTGAATATACGCCTAATGCTATATTCTCATTTGTCTCATCATTTCAAATTTATCTCAAATTATGCCACGAAAATATTAATAATAATAATTTTCAAATTCATTCATTCACTTTGTCCACGTAGAAGCTCCTCTGTTTCTGCTCGCTTCTCGCATGTTTTTTCTCTCGCAACTTTTTCTATCATCACAGAAAAAACTGAGGTTTCTATAAGGATCAATTTTTGATTCCAAGAGAGCTGCAACAAATAAGAATTCCTCTTGCTGAAAAGGAAACCAAAAGGTTGAATTTTTTCCAAAGGAGACTTCAGTTTGACCTCCAAGGGACAAATATATTTATCTTTGTTCAAGTGTTCTCCAAAGAAACCCTTTTTGGATCTCCACAGGTTTTTATTGGAGTTCAAGTTCTAAAAGATACCAACTTTTATTCAAGCCGCAAATTTAACGAACTCCCAGTTTTGTCTGTGATGTCAATGTGACGGTTTGACAATTCATACGTCAGGTTGACATCTTATAAAATTCTGTTTCCACTTGAAGTCGTTCCGATTGAATGGAAATTCTTTAGTTTGAATTGAACTATTATAATCTCATCATGGTTGATCGACATAACGATAATTTTCATTTAATTTAATTCATTTAAAGTTAGAGTTGGAGTGTTGGGGAAGTTCCTTAAAGAAATGTCATAATGACAGTTATAATGACTTTATGAAAATAGTAACTTGTTACATTTTTAGTTACTGACAGAAGTACCTTGAAGTTACTGCAAAGTTTTTTTTTCATCTATGGAAACATATGTTACATATCTAAAGAAATTATAAGAATTCCCAAAAAATAAATGAAGGCTGTCACTTTTACTATTTACAATTCATTAATTTACAATTGCAAATCTATAAAATGGAATAATTTTCGAAGTTAAATCATCGAAGTTAAACTATTCCAAAAAAAAGCAATCAAAATTACATCATTTTTAAGCTGTAAGCATTTGAAAATAATGAATCTTCAATTGTAAGTTTTAAAAATTGAAGGCTTTTTAATTGCGAATCTATAAAATTGAAGAATTTTCAACTGCAATTCTATAAAATTGAATACATTTTAATTTCACATCTCCAAAATCAAATAATTTTCAATTTTAAATCATCAAAATTAAACTACATAATCTAAAGAAACATTCAAAACTACGTAATTTTAAACTGTAAACATTCCGAATTAATGAACTGAAAATTATAAAAATTGATGAATTTTGCATTGAGTATCTGTAAAACTGAATATGCTTCAATTTCACATCTTCAGAATTGAATGATTTTCAATTTTCAATCTTTGAAATTGGAGAAATCCGGAAAGAGAATTCAAAATTACATCATTTCAAACTATAAACATTCAAAATTAATAAATTCTTCATTGAAAATCTTAAAAATTGAGGAATTTCCAAATGAAAATCTATAAAATTAAATACATTTAAATTTCAAATCATAAAAATTAAATAATGTTTAATTTTAAATTGAAAAAATTGATCTATTTCGAAAAAAATATTCAAAATTGCATCATTTTCTATTTTAAACATTGAATATTGTAGTCTTTAATTGCAAGTATTCATAACTGAAGAATTTTCTATTGTAAATCTTCAAAATCGAAACTAAATATTTCCAAAAATGTTTGAAATTACATGATTTTGAATTATAAACATTTCAAACTGTAAACTTTCCAAATTAATGTATCTTCCATTGTAAATCTTGAAAATTGAACTACATATTTAAAAAAAAAAACATCCAAAATTACATCATATTAAACTTTATACATTCCAAATTAATTAATTGAAAATCATGAAAATTCACGAATTTCAAATTGAAAATCTATAAAATTGAATAAATTTGAATTTCACCTCTTCAAAATTAAAAATTTTCAATTTTCAGTCTTCAAGATTTAAAAAACCGAAAAATAATTCAATATTACATTATTTCAAATTATAAACATTTCACATTAATGAATGCTCCATTGAAAATCTTAAAAATTGAAGAATTTCCAAATGAAAATCTATAATATTGAATGAATTTGAATTTCAAATCTTCGAACTGAAACTATTTAAAAAAAGCATTCAAAATTACGTCGTTTTAGACTATGAACATTCAAAATTAATGAATCCTCAATTGTAAATCTTAAGAATTGAACTTAATATTAAAAAAAAAAAAGGTTCAAAATTACACCATTTTAAGCGGTAAACATTCCAAATTAAGGAATCTTCAAATGTAAATCTGAAAAAATTAAAAATCATTAACTGTAGATATTCAAAATTAAACTATTAAAAAAAATTTCAAAATTACATATCTTTAAATTATAAATCTTGAAAATAGAATAATTTGGAACTCTATATTTTCAAAATTTGAGAATTTTCAATCGTAATACTTCCAAACTGTAAAACTTTGAAACTGCAAATCTTTAAAATTGAAGAGTTTTTGATTTTGAAAATTCACAACTGAAAATTATGCAAATTTAACAATTACAGATTTTGTGATGTTGATTTACGGTTGAAATTTCTTCAATTTGGAAGATTTAGAATTGAAAACTCTCGATTTTTGATATCTAAAACTAGTCAAATTTGAAAATTTTCGTGTATACATAATTTAAATTTAAAAATTTTGAATTGTAAATGTTCAAAATTGAACCATTGAAAAAACATTCAAAATTACATCATTTCAAATCATACACTTTTAACATTAGAGAATCTTCAATTGCAAACCCGAAGTTGCTATTTTAATATTTATTTTGAATTATGATTATCATTAATTATATTTTATAGTACTTTAAATTCAAGCATATGTTCAAATCAGATACCTGATCAAACAATTTAAATAAGAAATATGTTATAAGCGCGCGTAGCGCGCAATTTTTACTAGTTCATTAAATAAAAAAAGTTGTGCCCATACGTCCAGACACAACCCATGTCCCCTTCCCTTTTCCAGGTCCGTACGTTTATACTCGGCCAATAAAAAATGCTGCTTCGTAAACTGAATGATGTTTTTATTTCAACATTTTCGTGTAAACTCATTTATAACGTATGTCAGGTAGTATAGTATACACCATGTTAAGTCAGGCGTACATTCTGCCAAGTAGTCTAAGTAATTTTAAGTCAGCCATAAGTGCTGCAAGTCAGTTGTAGCTGTTTCAAGTAGCGTAAAGTATTGTGTGTCAGCCATAATGGATGTCAAGTAGTATAAGCCAGTTTTATTCTGCCAATTATTAGCACTTACTTATTTAAATCAGACTTTGTCAGCTTAGGGCTAACTTCAGGTATTAAAATAAGACCCAGAAAAAAGAGTCTCGAGTGGTACTAAAATGAGACCACTGGTGGAATACCAAGTAATTTGTTGTAAAGTAATGACAGAATGGTGTAGGTGGTGAGCTAGGTCACCGTGTGTATAAGAAGGATGAAAATAAAAAAAGAAGGTAAAGTAAGTGAACTGAGAGAGTAGCTATAGAAAATAAACATGTTTTAGAAAGGAGTTTAGGGAAAGGGCTTCAGCTTCAGCTGAATGTAGATAATGATGTCTGAATTGACGTAACTTGAGTTAGGCTTCTAATTATTAGTATGGTTTTGAATTTGTAAGGGATTTTGAAGGTTCTCAAACCCGCAAAAGAAAGAGAGTACAATAAATACATACACTAATACATTCTGCAAATACGTCTGGCAAAAAAATATATCTGTCCAAAAAAGTTAAAGTCTGTAACAAGCATCCATCATTTTATCTACTAACAAGGTTCGAGTATCTTTTTATTTGTAGACTAAGGACCTCAGTCTAACTCCTCAACAGAAAAGACAGAACATCACGTGGTGCAACGTGCTTTCGAACTTTTGTCGTCGAAATGGTCTGATGTTTCAGTGGCAAGGGTAGCAAAGGATTCGCGCGAACTTTACCGTTTTCCTTCCGCCATCTGTCCTCCTTTTATCAGCGTAACCTCACTTCCATAATGCAATCTCTCTCACACTTCCAGCCTTCTCTTATCCTCTCCTTCTCAGGCGCTGCACCGAGGAAACGTTCGAATAAAACACGATTGGGCTTTTCGTTCCCGGCGCGCGTGACATTAATGGTGGAAGGGGAGGAAATACGGGGGAGTGAAAATTTTCAGGAACGTTCCAACGTTTCACCCGCGTTCCCTTCCATCCTCACTTTGGATTCATTCTGGTCCTCTCTTACTCTTTCTCTCTCTTAAATTCCTTGCCTCTCTCTGACTTTAGGCTTCATCCCTGTTATCCGCATGCAGCATTTCATTCACTCTCACACTCACTCTTAATACTGCATCCTCGTTTTCGTTTCCCCTGCCCCAATTTTCAACCCCCTACCAGCCAACTTCACGCTCGCGAAAGCGCACTCACGTAATTCGGAATTGTCTGTCCAACTACTAACTAGTTCGCGCGGAAGCAGCTGCCTGCCTGTACCGCGAATCGCCAGAATCATCAAAAGGAATTAGCACACAATAGCAGTAACCAGTTTCCGAAATATGTAACCTTTAGGAGAGATATATGGTAGTTCTATGATTTTAATTGCATTTGAAAATCATAGTATAATTTTGTAAAGTATTTCTCAACAGTAATTAAAGTAGAAGTATATTACGTTTTTAATTTTTGATAAGCATAGTAGTACTACTATATAGATATCTTCAAATCAATCCACATTGAAACTAAACAATCTGAAATTGAAATAGTTTCATGTATTATTAGCAATCTATTATATTTCAGTAGCAATTGAAATTAATGAATATCTTTCGTGCAGATGTTTTACTAATATACGGCTAGCATCGATGAAGTTCAATACAAAAGTCTTGCACATCCAGTTTCTCTTTGTACATGTTTTCAGGATGCCCTCCGGTTACTTTAACTCAAGAAATAAAATACTATGTATTTTCAAGAAAAATTTTTTTTTCATTTTTAATGAATGAAAATCTCATCTTTCTCGAAAACGACGCAAAATATGAATGCGATTCATCGTTCAAAACTGTTCCCCTTCTTGAAATTTAAAATATTATACCCTTACTAGATGTTTATTTTGTGTATTTAAAAAAAATTCAAAAAAGGAGAAAATCTATAAAAATCGACTAAAACAGATTTATAATTCAACGAACATCATCATTTTGTTTGTGAAAACATTTGTTTTCAGTTCAGTAACAATGTGGAGGACATGTTTTATACGATTATTAATGTTCTTGAGCGTCGAAGTGAAGAAAAATTGGTTTTTATATCTAAAATTAGAGAAAAATCGTTTTTAATGACAGAAAACTGAATTTTGCTCGAATGCGACGCAAAATATGAATAGTAGTAGTTCATAGTTGAAAATTGTTCCACTTTCTGAAGACTATACAGTTATACCCATACCAGATGATCATCTTGTGTGTTTTAACAAATTTATCAAAAAAATAGAAAAAATCCATTAAAATAGCATTTAGTGAAACACTGTTACTGAACTAGAAACAAACATTTTGAAAATCAAATGTTGAAGTTCGTTAAACTAAATACTATTTCAGTCAATTTTTATCGACTTTTTCTCTTTTTTTTCAAAAATTTGTTAAAATACACAAGATAAACATTTGGTAAAGGTATAATTTCATAGATTTCAGGAAGAGGAACAATTTTGAACGATGAACTGATATTCATATCTTGCATCTTTTTCGAGAAAAATTAGATTTTTATTCAACAAATATGATTTTTTCCCCATTTTAGAGATAAAAACGAATTTTTCTTCACCTTGAAACTCAGAAACCTTTATAATCTCATGAAACGTGTCCTTCACATTTTTACTGAATTAAAAAACAAACATTTTTATACATAAAATGTTGAGGTTGGTTAAACTAAATACTATTTGAATCGAATTTTGTCGATTTTAGCTATTTTGATGGAAAAATTTGTTAAAGTACATAAAATGAACATTTAGTAAGGGTACCATTTGATAGATTTCAGGGAGGGAAACAATTTTGAAATATGAACTGCCATCCATATTTTGCGTCGTTTAGGAAAAAAATAAGATTTTTTAATCATTAAATATGAAAAAAACATTCTTCTCAAAAACACGTCGTACTATTTTATTCTTTTTTGGCTTAAAATAACCAGGAGGCATCCCCGAAACATACAAAAAAGGAAAACTGGATGTGCAAGTACTTTTGGCTCGAACTTTATCGAGGATGACCGTTAATATACTTCATTACATGCGAATAAAATATCTACAGAAAAACTTCAAACTTTTTATGATAAATTGATACACATAAACAAAATAGTCAGTTTAAACGAAAACTATACAACCAAAATTCGCTAATCGTTTACTATTCGCATAAAAGGCTTCTTTATTTCACAAAAATCATTTCCTGATCGTCAAGTCGCAAATAAACTTGTAATAAAAATCTTTTAAAAATTCAGATGATTGTAATTCTTTTATCAGTAAAATATTATGCAAAAATGCCTACGACGGAAGTAAATACGCTTTAAAAATGAATGCCTCTTCTTGTAACAACGCCAGAACAATTGAAGCGGGGAATGCTACACGGTGCTAAGTCCAATCAACCAAATTTCACAGGAGAAAAAAAGAACTTTCTAGAGAAACAATTTACAACCGATTGAGTAAATTATGTTTGTCTGAGTAGGGAGATGGATCAGTTTAATAACCATTGCGTGAAAAAATAAATGGCGCTACATGTGCATGTAATAAACAAAATAATGCTCGGTTTTTGTGGTTCCTCCACATTTGTGCATAGACCTTTTGAAATTAATGGTCGAAGCATTGACAACTGTAATTTGGTGATTGTGAATTCTTTTTTGTCAAAACTCCTTCGGCTTTAACGAATAGATTCCCATCACGTGTCTCGCGCTTCGCAATCTGTTATATTAATTTATTAGCTGTGCCCTGTGGCGGCGGCTGCGCCGCCGCGAAAGTGCCGCTATAATTAATTCTATACATCGATAACAAAGGGAAATACAATAAAAGATTAATGAAATGACAAAGAAAACATGTAAAAGACCTGAAGAACAACTTTTTCTAACCGAAGGCTAAGTTAAGTTATGAAGGAAGTTCGCGTTTATAAGTCAATTTTTTCATTGCATTCCACCTTACTCAGACCATTTCTGTGTATATTAATGTTGAACATGAAATACTGGAATGGAATGAACATAAACTTTTAACTCCTTACAATTAACATAAACTTTGAACTATTGACAATGAAGAATACGTTGAATGAGTCACAGCACATGTATAATACTTCGTTGTATGTAAAGACTTATGCTTAAAATAATTTGAAAATTCAATGAATATTCCTTAATTGAATCGACTTATTACTTTAAGGCATTCGAGTAGACAACATTGTTTGTCCGATTATTTGGAGCGTAAATGTTAAGATTTTTACTCCTTTTCAACACGACTGTGAAATTTGTACAAAACATAAAAAGAACTCTACGCGCCTGTCACTCATTGCATAAATAATACGACGTGCAGAATAAATCAATTTGTACTTACGATTTGAAAACGGTAAATTTCGCTGAACACTGCACAAGTGTCAAAGAAAATGTTGCAAATTTTAAGAATAAACCATAGAACAGATCAGAAGTATTGGGTGTTTTGGTTTGTTTTTGTTAACTATGTTCACGAAGCAGATCAACGCAAATAATCAATACACTGGATCGATGGCATCGACAGCAATCGACATAT
>JAUMHM010000016.1:32653242-32670368 GCA_032362435.1 Melikaiella ostensackeni | reverse complement strand
AATTTTTCAAGCACTGTTGTGACGAAAAACAACGCATCGTGTCAACTCCCGAACTAACAAGCCAAGAGCAATGTTATCCCCGATCAGTCGCAGATGGCGACGCGCATGAGTATTTAACGTTTAAACAGTACGAATAAATAATAAAATGACTATAAAACCTACATCAAAAATATATTTAATCTATTCTAGAATGTAATAAACTATTGCGAGTGTCATTAACTTCAAGATTGCCACGGATTTACCTATAGTATCTGAGAATTCTTCCAAACTGGGTCACTCGCCCAAACTGGGACATTTACCTTAGTTGAATTTGCATCCCAAAAAAATTAATTTTCAAGCAAAAAGGTTAATTTTCCACCCAAAAAAAAAAACGAATTTTCAACAAAATATTAAAATTTCCAACCAAAGAGATGAATTTACAGCTTATATGATGAATGTTTAACAAAAATAATAATTTATAACAAAGTAGTTGAATTTTCAATCAAGTAGTTGTATTTTTAGCAAAACGATGAATTTTCAATCAAGAATATTAATTTTCTATACAAAAAAGCGACTTTTCAACAAAAAATGTAAATTTACAATCTTTTTTGATTGAGGATACAACTATTTTGTTGAAAATTCATCTTTTTTGGATAAATTCAACTGTTTTCGATTTAAAATTAAAATATTCTTTGGTTGAAATATCAACTATTACATTTTTGCTTGAGAATTCATTCTTTTTAGGAGAAAATTCAATTACTTGGTTAAAAGTCGCACTCATTTTTTAAGAATTAATTTTTGTTTGCTTAAACATTCATTATTTTCGTTGAAAATTCATCTCTTTTGTTGAAAATTCATCTATTTTGTTAAAAATTAGTTCTTATTTGATGAAAATTAATTTTTCTAGCTGAATATTGAACTATTTTATTTTTGGTTGAGAATTTACCTATTTTTTTGAAAATTTGTCTTCGTTGGATGAATTCAACTGTTTCTGATCCAAAATTAAAGTTTTTTGTGGTTGAAATATCAAGTATTTTGGTAGAAAATTAAGCTATCTTGCCGAAAATTAACTTGTTACATTCTCATCAGAAAAAGTATCAGATTTGTGTAAAATTTGACTCCCTCCCCCCCCCCCTTTTTCTCAAATTTCCACGTTTTGAAACCCTCTGAAACTGAAAAACAGGTTTTCACGAATGTGTCTGGCTGTGTGTATGTATGTATATATGAGTGTATACATGTCTGTATGTATGTCTGCCTGTGAACACGATAACTTTTGAAAGGATTAATCTATTGGATTGGCCTCTAATACATTCTGTTGGTGTCGAAAACTGAAGGTCAACTTAGTTAGCCAGCCATTTCGGATGAAAATTCAAAAAGTTAAAGCATTTGAAAAATGTTTGAGACCATTTTTTTATGATTTTAAAATTATATGTACAACTATTCGCAGTACTCAGGAAGTTGAACAATTTATCCTTATGACTTTTTTAGATAAAAAAAAATTATTAGAGTTATAGCATTTTCAAAATTCAAAAAAAGAAATGAAAATGAAAATTTTAAGCCAAAAAGTACACGATATGAAAAAAAGTTAACAGAAGAAAAACGCTACTTTTTGAAAGCTCTACAAGATTGTCATAACAACTTTTCGCATTTCTTCAAAAATCGAAAATTCAAATTTCGAGCCAAATAATGCGAGATACGAAAAAAAGTTATGATATCAAAATTGTTGCTTTTACGAAGACCCGTAAGCTTTCTCTTGGATATTTTTTGCCAGGAGGCATAGTTTGTTTTTTAAGTACGGAAAACGATATTGGAATAATTTAATTTAATGTTTGAGCCAAACGACATAAGATTAGAAAAAAATTCAGAAGATAAGAATTTGTGCCTTTAAAAAGTCAAATCAAATTGCCGTTAAACATTTCTTCATAAGACCAATCGTAAATCATTAAGATAATTTTTTAATCGCCTGTTTAACTATTTATTTGTATATATTATAAGTTGAGCGCAGAAAATCAAGCGCGAATATTATGATGAAAATGTATTCCTTGAGATCGATAGAGCCTTAATTAAATAAATTCCCTTTTTTATTTGAAATCAAAAACAAATTTAATAATTTGTGCATGAAGAACATATAACAACGAGCGCAAAGCGCGCGGTGAAATCCGCCCGCTTTGCGGGCAGATTTTTGGTGGTCAATTCGTCTTTATGTCTTGAAAATTTAACAATTTGTTTGATTTTTTTTCCTTCATTGACTCAAAAATCACTTTTAATTGAAAACTGAACTACGAGTTTTTATTGAAAATTCACTTCATTCGGTAGAAATTTCATCATTTTTGGTTCTAAATGGAACTTTTTGGTTGAAAGTTAATCTATTTAACTGTTTGGTTAAAAGTTGACTTTTTTGTTGATAATTAGTTTTTTTTCTTGGTCGACTTAATTTCTCTCTAAAATTAAAAAATGTTGATTGATCACAATAATTTTTATTGTCCACCTCTAACGGTGAAATACCAAGTAAATTTGCTGGAAAGAAATTTGAATCGTAGAATCGTCATGTTTGAAATTAATTCAAATATTTCATTAACTAATTTTGTATCCCAGATGCCAATATACTGATTTTGATTGATTCCGAGTTTATTTAGAATTTTTGCGGAAAGATAAAAATTAAATTTGTAAAAATGACCATTTTTTCACATTATTTGTTAATACAGAAGTGCAATAAAAAGAAATTGGAAAATGGGTTGTTATAATTATCTTTGGAATTTAATTAGAAGTATGTAGAAAGAAAAGATCGAACTTGATTAAGAATTCTGGGCCTTAGACTCTTTTGAAACAAATTTCGGCGTTTCGACCCACTGTAGGACGCCACGAAGTTGAGGCAGGCGGTTTTCGGCAAATTTAAGATTAGTTCAATGAGAATAATGCAATTCAGCGAAAATTGAAGAGAACTAGTGTAATGAAATTCAACAAATTCAATCATTTCTGTGTTCATTTTCTATAAATAATCAATACAATGTCAGTTTTTTAATAGAATCGTGAAGAGGGATGGGGCGAATATAACAGCCTAGGGGCGCCATTTTACTAAAGCCGGCCCTGAGTAAAGACGTAAAGGTGAAAGTGGTTTTGGAAGAGCAAATTGGCTGTGAAAAAACAGCACTTGGAGATTTTGAGGTTAGGATAGCATCGGAAGGGGTCGAAACAAATTGAGAAGCGCAAGTGCAGTGGGGAGTGATACAGCAAAAGTTTAGAAGAAGAACAAGGTGAAGGGGGTATGTGTGAAGAATATAAAAAAAGCAGAGCAAAGTGAATAGGTTGAAAGGAAGCGTAATTCAGAGTGGGATCAATAAAAAAAGATCAGAGACAGTAAGTGAAAAGTGTTAAAAATTCGACAAATCATGCAAAAGGAGTAAAGCAAAGGTAAAAGAAGGTTTTTTGATAAGAATGGAAGATGAAAGTTGAAGTGAAGTAATGTTTTAGGAAACTGTGAAAAGGACAACTAACAGGTAGGATAGAGTAAGTTGTTTTTGGAAAAGGTAGGGGAAAAAGTTGTAAGTAGTTTGGTGGCACTGAGAAAAGGAATGCCGCGAAGTAGGAAAGAAAGAGGAGATGGTAAAAATATTTGAGGGAGTGCGGAATGAAAAGGAAGAAAATGAAATGCTAAAAATGTGTCAGGAAGTGCAGAGTGAGTTATGTGAAAAAGGGGATGTGTTGCTAAAGAAGAGAGAAGGATAGAGTATGTGAAGGCGGATCAAGTAAAACGAATGTAAAAGGAGAAAGAAAGACAAGGAGATGGTAAAAATGTATGAGGGACTGCAGTATGAGTACGGCTACATTTAAGATCATGCGTATTATGTAGACGAATTTTCCCAGGCCACTAGGCTGAAAAATAAATGCAATATTAGAATTGCTTATGACAAATTGCAGCATTTGGTGGCTGCTGAAGCGAATGGACAAATTAGTCCAATTTCGCGAAAGTTTATTGGCTCGAGAACTATCAAAATTCCATGAATGGGATTTAGTTACCAAGATAAGGTTGACTTAGCGCATAAACTCGGTGGCTCTCGCGGTTTCATTAACCTGAAGACTTAAGGGACCGTGTGAAGTTACCGCTAATTCAAATTAAGTGGAGCAAAGCCACTGGATAATACAGCAATGCTCAATTATTCGAGTAGGTGTGAGAAGAGTTACGAAAATTTGATCTTACAGATTGTGCTTGGATGCTGAACTAATTATAAGAAATTCTGTTACCAAAGATAACAATCTTTTTCAAAACATTCAGTTCTATTTTATTAGTTTTTTTTTTTCAATAAATAGTTTATTATCAAAATGTAGAATGTAGTTAAATTTTAAATCTTTATTTCTCCATATTGGAAAAATATCTTACCACCATTGGTACTGACTACGTCTATTTGTATTGGCCAAGCCCTTTAGCAAAGCCTTTTGTCAAAACCTTTTTTACTTTTGTATCTCTTAGGGGCCGTAGACAAACTACGTTACTAATTTGAGGGGGTAGGGGTGCACCCAAAACTACAGTTAGCAAATTTTGCGAAAAATGGACCTGCAACTGCACAATTCAATAATAGCTTAATAAGTTTGAAAATCACTTTCATATTTTAATATATTTTATGGACGGCCCCTTTTCCACATCCTTGATCACGCTAACTTCACTTGCCCCGTACCCCCTAACGTACGCGTTGTTCAATTACGCTTATCTTAGCAACACCCTTCGCAACGTCCAATTTTCTTGGAGTCGCCCTTGACCACGCCCGTTTTCTCTGAGCTCATCCTTTAACTACACACTTGACCACGCCCATTGTTCTAGACACGCCCCTTCGCCATTTCGTGGAAAACTGCTATTCTCCTAGGTCTTTTTTCAGCATGCTACCTAGCTATGATTCTATTTTGATCTTTTCTTCCTTACTTTTTTATTTAGTGGAACGAGTTGGTCGATTCACTAGTACTTCTAATTAGTGAGTACGCGTAGCGAGCATGTAAATAAGCTTATCACAGAGAGAAAGAGAGACAGAGAACTCTAGCTATGCAAGGGAATTTATCAGACCTTATCTTCTTGTGAAGTGGCTTGAATTTGATAACTATGGCGAATCGCGAAGACATCAACTAAGTACCTGACGCCGAAATCGTGTTCATGTTTACACGAGAACTACCTTAAGAAATTTCCTAACTAGCAGGTGTAAATCTGGATGGATATTAAATAGATAATTAATTCGAGAGGTTTCATCAAAGATAAGCCCTTTCTCAAAGCGATTTCTCGTCTTAGGTCAATTAGGTACTAGAACCGGCGACGGCACGCTTCGAATCCATGGGATCAGCTTAAAGCGAGTAATTGGGGAGATTGATTCAGTCTTCAGAGAACATCTCTACTAGAAATGTTAACGGACGACATACCTCGGCTTCTCAACGAGCAATGACGTTTATATGTATGCACTTGGTGTCAAAGACCCTGTCGAGATTTCAAGTCGACTTTAATGTTCCAAGAGGTATGTCTAAAATTGTAACGCACTGCAATGTAGCGGAAGACGTATTATCGTTGCTTATAGAAGACATCAAAGCAGATTTTCCCTTCTGATATGTTCCACTTTTTGAGAAGCATAGATTTGTGGGAAGTAAATTAAATTTTATTTCAAGTAAGTTATCTCGAGTCTAATGACTACCATGAACGCGATTATCTTTCTATTGACTTGATCAATAAATACGAACATATTTATTAAAGAAGAGGAGCAAGCTTACTTCTGTCTATCATTCAAACTTCTGAAAAAGTTGCTTGAAGAATAATTGATCAAAAAATAATTTCTCAAAAAATGATTGAGAAGCAGGGTAAACTCACTCCTGAAATGAGTTCGCCTCCGCTGTTTGGGAAAAAGACTCTCTTTGATAGGTTATTAATGAAGGTTTGTTTGTTCATCCAAGTGCCAGGGAGAAAATGAGTTCCGGTTACTTCCGGCATGTTAACTTCCAAAAAAGGCTACCAATTCATTTGCCCCCTTGGAACGTTTTCCCACCCATCACAACTCTTTCCCATTCTGTAAACCTTTCTGTCGAGCAAAGTCCATTTCCAAGTTTATTGAGCTCCTTTCAACCTCGGTCCGCCAGGCTTTACTTTGCGAAACGTGCAGCCGCGAACCCGAGACAGCGAGTGGCTGCCTGCAGCTGCACCTGATGGCGCAGCCAGGAGATGGATGGATGAATGAAGGAGCGAATTAAATAATTAATGCAAATATTGAAGACTGGCGTAGATTTTAGCCGCAAGCAAATTTCATCCAAAACTCTCGAAAGGTTTTTAAAAAACGTCAAGAAGTCATACAATCTCAACGACTTTCAGAATTTATGCCTACAGTAGAAAAATTCACTCACAAGACAAAACTGGCTATAAAATTCATCTATTTTAGAGTCGGATTTTCAAATTCACCCCTTAATATTTCGTGTACCCATATATTTATGGAAAGAAAAATCTTGCGAGTGGATTCGTACGAGAATTGAAATCGATTTGCCTCAAACATTCGCAGCTCGCGATTTCTCCTGAGACCTGTATTCGCGACTTGAAAAGCTAAGCACCCACGAGACAAGAAGCGATATCAGGTATGATTTTCAATGTTACATGATTTGACGAAGAGGCTCAGTCACAGGATTTCTCTTTCGATTTGATTTTCCCTCGCGCGTCTCAAACTCTCATTAATCAGACGGACAGCATGGATGCAATTATCCGACAGTAATTAACTTCGCAAACTGCAACTCGCGATGTCTACGATAGGGTTGTGTTGGGAGGAAGATGGAAAGTTTGTGGTGCAAAGAGAGGGGGTCTTCAAAGAGGGGTGAAGGGCTGTGAGGGTAAGAGAGAAAGACGTAGGGGACCGTGCGACTGGCTAGTTGTTAGAAGGTTGTTGGAGGTTTCCCAGGTTCGACCTGATGGAGCTGTTCTGGAATTATAAGGGTAAGACCTGAAAACCGGGCAACTGGCAGCTTTTGCGCCGGAAACTAATTTAACTCTCGCATCCTCTTCTACCCGTTCTACGCTCCTTCGCTAACACTCCCACCAACACCACCACCTTTTCACATAGCACGTTGTAGATCGAAAGAGGATTCGCCTTTAGCACCGCAAAATCGAACACGTCCTCGCGAAAAAAAAAATTAAAATAAAAGCTTCGACACAAGGAGTAAATGAGTAATCCGTAGGGTTGAAAGGTATTTTAAATATTGATTAAGTGAATCTATTTTAAATTTAGAAGGCGAATCAACCAAAGATTATAATAAAAAAACACATTCTGGTCACATAATTAATTAGTGTCATTAATAATGATTAACTACAGTCAAAAGACGTGACATCTTCCCCCGTAGTTAAATAGAGGTTATATTGACGTGATCGCATTTTTTTGATTTCCTAAAACCTTGATGCAGGATTTCTTTCATACCCTTCAAAGTACTTAAAATCCTTATAATGAAATTGAAGTTCGCAACGTTATCGAAATATGTAAGTGGACATAGTTTGAATATCACGAGATACCTAAAATGTGATGGCGTAAAAGAAGTCTTTATATAATAACCTAAAATTATATTGATGATAACAGTAGTATTTAATGTCAGAAGATTTCATAAAATGTTAAATACCCTTCAAACGTGAGGATAATACCTATTTGAACAAAAAAGTTCCACTTCTCTACGAGTATAATGCGAGGATCAATTTCAATCCCTAAGAATTGCAAAAGAAATCAAGAAAAGTTTATAGAAAGTACCCTAAATTCTGGGACATATAATTTTATTGCTATAACAGTAGCATCATTTCGAAAGATCTCACAAAAAGTTCTATCCCCTCAAACCTTCGGGATCATCCTCAATTTCGACCCATAAGACTTCAAAAATTCGGCAAAGATACCCTCACTTCATGGAATAACGTTTTATTGCTGATAATAGATGCATTGAATGTCAAAAGGTCCAAGCAACAGTTGCATACAATCAAAGATCGAAGATCACCCTCAACTCCTAAAGTAAAAATTGAAATTGAAGATGATCCTCGACGTTTGGAGAAATACATTTTTTGGGGGATTTTAGAGCATCAAGTTCTACTATTATTAGCAATAAAATATTATATCCCGAAGTTAAGAATGCCGAAATTTTTTAATTTTTGGGGTGAAAATAGAGGGTGATGATCACGTTTTACGAGCATCAAGTTTTTTTCGGATCTTTCGGCACCAAATGTTACTATTATAAGAAAAAAATTCCAAGTCCCGAAGTTAGGGTTGTTTTGTGAAATTTTCGAAATATCATAGGTTGAAATGAAGTAAGTTTCACTTGCTTCAGGAGGCTGAAACTTATTAAGGTAGTTTACTGAGTTATATACGACTATTTTCTGTCATGAAAAATGTTATAGGGCTCATGTATTAGCAAGAAATTTTTTTTCCACTACAGTCTCATATCTCTAAAGTCCCAAAGAATAAAAATAATAGAATCAGAATCTCCACGCAAGAAGAGTGTAACTATTATTATAGTATTCTAAATTACAATCAAGTTTCATGATAAATGATACTCAGTTTCAGACAGATTGTTATAGGTAGAAATTTCATTTTTTTGGCATTCGATAGTTCGTTAAAATTCAAGACCTTTTTTGCTTTGTATACGAGCACACTCAGCAGGAAATACTGTTTTTACCTATTTCATATTGCCTCGCTCTCTTCACAATCAGCGTACGTCGGTTTTCATTCGTTGTGCCACGTGTGTAACTGAACGTTCAACCACAAATGATGTATGACTAGCGGAATTTTGTAAACACAGATTTTTTGGTTTCCTTTCAACCATCGTGGGTAATTAAAACAGTTTTGACTGTGATTTTTAAGCTTTCCTCTTTTCATCTTCCGCTAATCCCGACAATTACCAACAGCAAATATGAAACTAGTTTTTTGCAGAAAGTGCATTTCGTTATTTATGGAAAAATTGACTCAGCTTACACTATGCGTTTACTCAGAATCATTTGAAAATGAAAAATATTGACAACTCTGAAAATAATTTCTTTTTCTTCTTGACTTTATTTATTCAAATTTGCCTGCTTGTAAATATTTTTTTTCCTTTCGGATACCTAGTTCATTTTTTTTAGAATTTAGAATCACAACTGTTATGTAACTTCAAATGAATTTATGTTGTACAGCAAGTTTTGTGTTTACTCGCCAGTGAAAGTTCGGTGTGCTATCGGTTGTACGGTACTACATCCCAAATGGACGTCGTGAAACCTTTTTTACGTTTTTAGATCTAGGCTCCGGAAACTGAGCAGCATAAAATATAAAAAAGACATTTCTATCAATATCGAACTTTTTTCCGCTAACGAATTTTTTCTACTCCAATGTTTTAAAATGGGAGAGATTCATTCCACTAAAGTAATGCCTAATAAAGAAGATTATATAAATTGTAGTTTCATTTTGATGTTCATACGTCAAGTGCTCGAAAAAATTGAATTTTTTTCTAATAAAAGTGAATGTGGAAAATGATCCACTAGTCTTGAACTCATCGAGCCGTAAACTCTAGTACTTGAAAAAGCTAGTGATTGGAATTGTGGACCGCATATTGCATATGAAGTATGGAAAATTAATCGTTATTGTTTGCAATTGTTCGCAGTGATGTACAATAAATTCGAGTGTCCATCCCGATTTCATACAGGAAGAGAGCAGACATTTATACTGTGAGTATAATAATTGTCGCATTGCCGATACGCCAACAGTATAAGGATTCCATTATCGTAAAAATATTATGACCTATGTTACTAACAACACAAATACACGATGTACAAATAACGACCGTAGTCACACTGCAAAACAGCACAAGATTATCACTGTTAAGTATTTGTCGTTACGCTAGCTGCATAGTCGCTCATTCCATCAATGTAAATTGTACATCAGCAGAGCACATAAAGCCAGAGAGTAAGCTAGTTAATGCATTCTGACAACAAAATAAAGAGAAAAGGTTTATTTATATTGGTATTCAGCCCCTGAATTGATTAAGTCAACAAACCTTTCGGGGTAAGCGAAACTCGTTTGGTTCTAGCCTCGTTGTACTACCGGGGATCAAGGAATTCATATGGCAAGGGTAAGTAGATGATGTGTAGGAGAAGGGATGGGTTTTGAATCAATCTAGAAGTCGCATGTTTTTCAATCAAACGACAACTCTTTCCACAATACCGGTCCGACACGGATCATTGATTATTCTCTCTAGCAGTCACCCCAGGTAAAGAGCTTCACAGAGTCATGATACATCACGTGTCACACATAAACATCAAAACTGAGTGATAAACCCATATAAAGATCTATTCTCTGTATCCCAACCACATCCGCTGAGCAAAGCTCTCCACCAAAATCTTTTGTTTCAAGCAACAATCTTCTTTATATAAACAATTGTCATCCATACATCTCTATTCTTTCATATATTTTTTGTTTCGTCTACACCCATACACCTTTTCATGCAAGGTCTTGTGTTCCTATGACTCTTTATATCTCTTCGCTTTAGAGTGTCATTCACACATTCCAACCATTTTTTCTTCAGTCCACCTCTAGGTACGCTACCATTCACCTCAACTAAATACACTTGCTTCATTAAAAATCCTTCATTCATTCTCTCAATATGACCAAACCATCTCAGCCAATTTCTTTCACTCTCGTCTATAAATTTTTCTTCTACACGACATTCATTGAGAACGAACTCATTATTGACTTTGTCCATTAACGTTTTACCGCACATATTCCACAGGAATCAAATGCTAACCGCATTCTCTTGACACCTATCCCTTTCCTGATACGTCCAGCTCTCGCTATCAGAAAATACAGAATTATATATTGCAATTTTAACTTTATTCGTTACATTTTTACTTCTAGTAATGGCTCGTACACTGCCTTCAACCTTTCCACCTATCTCTGCATCTTCCTTTCCGTCAGTAGTAAATTAACTTCCAAGATACACGAAACCATCAGCTTGTTCTATCCTCTTTTCGTTTAAGGCAATGTTGCATACAGTTTTCACCCCTTCTTTGAATACTACAATACAATAATTTTTGGTTTATTCACGTTAATTTTAAGACCCATACTCTTCATGTTGATATCTAGTCTGCTTATCACTCTCTGCAAATAGTCGACTGATTTTGTCATAACAATCTTATCATCTGCAAACACTAGTCCAAGCACTTTCACAGTCCCGAGATCAACACCTTCTTTGCCTGAGAGAGCAATTCTTAGATATTTTTTCATGTATATATTGACCATCCAGCAGGAAATAACGCAGCCTTGCCTAATTCCCTGCCTGATATCAAACAAATCACTCAGTTGTCCATTTGCTCTCACACTCGCTTCACTACCATTATATATTGCTATCATTGCTTTTAGAAGCCAACCATTTACTTTAGTACTTCCCAAAGTTTAGTTCTATCTAGCTTATCGAAAGCTTTATTTAGATAAACAAATGCACAGAAAACTTTTTTGGTCACTCTCGAACATTTTTCTATGATCTGTCTGAAGCTAAATATCTGATCCGCACATGATCTCCCTGCCATAAATCTATAATGAACTTTCCAGATCCTTTCTTCAGTTATTCTCATGACCTCACCGAAAAGTGTTCTGGTAAATGTCTCCAACACGGTACTTATTGGGCTAATCGCTTCATAATTAGCACAGTCACCTTTTTTATAATAATAATATAATCATAAATTCGATGAGCCACAGAAACAAATACTTGAAATAGCTCTTAAGCATTTCAGCGATGAAACCATCCATCTACACCAGCAGCTTTACCATTCTTTGAGTTCTTAATTATGGATATAATGTCTCGGATATCGATTCTTCTTTCGCCACCTCTACACAATTTCTTGAAAAAGTCACTTATAAAGTTTTTCACTTTGTTCATATCCCATACTATTTCATCATCAGCATTCTTAATTTTAACTCAGTGCTAGTACTATATTTCCTAAAAAAAGGAATTACGGCATGCAATGCGCGTAAGGAAGCTAGATATTTTATGTGTACTGGAAGCAAAGAAGAATGGACGTCAGATAAGAAAGATAGGAAATGGACTAGAACTTTGGTCAGGAGTAGATAATGAATCACATAGTAGCAAGCGAGTCGGTCTGATTATGAATGAGAGAACAAAACAGCATGTGGAAAAGTATGAACGTGTATCTCCTAGATTATTATGGGTACGAATTAATGTGGGAATCAGAAGGCTATTTATTATAACATGCTGCGCTTTACTTTATGGTGACAGTAGTGATACAAAAGATACATTCTGGAACTCGTTAAATGATATTGTAGGTACTTGCGATCCTAGAGAAGGAATCATACTATTCTATATGGAGATATGAATGGATGGGTTGGTGTGTAACGTAACGGGGAGAAATTGATTCGCTTATGCTTAGAAAGTGGCTTTTTTATTACAAATACTTAGTTAATATATCAAATGATCCACATTTATACTTAGTGTAGAGGCGAAAGCCACAGTATGATTGACTTTCTTGTAGCGGATGAGAGACTGAGAGGGCTAGTAAGAGATAAAAGTTTCGAAAATGAACCTAGGTCAAGGATGGAGGAGAAGAAGGATTAATAATAAATCAAAGTAGACACGACCTAGAAGAGGGAATTTGCAGAAACCAGAAGTACAAATAGTGTATAATGAAAATCTTAATAAATATTTAGGATATTATAGAGAAGACTGGAAGACGGAATTGGGCAATAAAAACGTAGAAGGTGCATGGAAAATACTACGGGATAGCACCTTTGAGAGAGCATCTGAAGTATGCGGTACTGCGGCTGTAGGAAGGAAGGCTGGAGATGCTTGGTGGAATGATGAAATCCGTGTGACTGTTAAGCGAAGAAGCAAGCGTGCTCAAGAAAGCTGAATATTAAAGGTCTTAGCAATGAGGAGAGGACTAGATTAGAAAATTATTATAGGGATGAAAACAGAAAAGCAAAGATACTTGTCAAAGAAAGCAAGGATAAAATTAAATCGGAAGAAGTTAAAAAAATGCAAAATGATTTTGAAGGAAATAAGAAATTCTTTTTTTACAAATCATTTTGAAAAAGAATTTTCATGACATTTATTCGCTGAATCCTCTACTATTATATCTGATACGAGCTGATATCAAGACACTCAGTCCTGGGAATGTTGACTTAAAAAATATCACGAGTTATAAGATAAACAAGTACGCTCGTACATGTATGAGTATTTCTTCGGAGACTGAATGTGAAAGTATAGATTTACACATACACGAATACTTTCCTAGGCGAAGGTACATATGTACGAAAGGCAGGAAGAGATACTCCGGAAAGATACAGCACGTCTCTGATTGCTTTCCTTACCTTTTCCTGTTCTTGCCAACTCCACTTTCCCTTCTCTCCCACCCTTTCTCACGACTTGAACGCTTTCTTTTTTACCCTCTTTCTTTCTTTCAAATAGAGTTTTTTTGTCCTACGTAGTTGATTTTAAGGGGGGACAATATGACACGGAAGAAGGACTAGTAAAACTATGCAAAGAACAAAAAGCAGAAATCTGTCGCTTTTAAACCTCTTAACCAAATTCTAAATTTTGTGTGACTCGGGAACTCCATACCCAATGCACAAAAACAAATATTCACCTCACTAATTTTGTTTAAAGTTATTTATACAACTTATTAACCGAATTTTAGGGCCAAAATCACTTTCGATAATGCTGTAACACCACATTAAAATTTTAACTAGACAATGGTTCCGGAGTTTCCTTTTGGGTCTTAAAGGAAAACTGTAGAAGGATTTTTTTTGCCAAATCAATAGAAACTTTCTTATTAAGATTTTAAACTTTTTCTCAAAACTGTTTTTTTTCGACATCTTAGTAAATAATGGTTTTAGTGAAAAATGTCCTCAAAGAAAGTTGTAGGTTTTCAAAAAATTCATCTTTTTGTATTGCACATTTTTTTCTAAACCCCACAGGTTGAAAAAAGGTGTGTCGTTACGTTTCTCTTTTTTTCTCAGGCTGAATAAACTTTGACGAAACACAATTTTGAAATTCTGCTTCCGGAGCTACATTTTTTTGATACTTTTTCACACTTATCTTTGTTTAAGGCCAAATTTTTTTGAATTTACGGACATATTTGGAAAATATCGAAAAATACTCCTTGATTTCGTTCTGATCCCTGCTTAATTGTGAAAACCTGGATATATAGAAAATTCTCATACCATTCTTGGTGGATGCGGAAAGGACTTGAGGGTATAAATAATGAAATTTTTATCAACCTTTGCCCATAGTGCTCAGAATGCGTTTTAAGCTGTGAAGTTTTTTGGGTAGTTTTGGGAGTTTTTTGTAATTATATAACATAAACTTGAAGGTCAAAGCGTGTTGTTTAATGTATTATTCAGATACTAAAAGAGGTTCAGATAATTTCGTGAACAGAAATACTTTTTCCATAAAACATTAAAGTACTCATATTCATGCAAATAACTCATGCAAAAAATCAAAACTTGTAGATTTTTATTTTTTCGAAATCTGTTGCAATTAAAGAAAAAGATACCGGAAACTGGGGCTAAGCGACGACCCTTGATTTTGCAACTCTCAATGCTATATTTGCTTCTTCTAGGTAATAAAAATATAAGGGGTTGGAGCTTACATTCGTAAAGCTTTAATCGAAAAACGTAGAAGAAGTATTATCTTGTTTTAAATACAAAATTAAGTGCATGTCGCTTTCACTACAAATACACTGCTTAGCCCCGGTTTGAGGTACAATACTAAGAAGATCTAATTTTTGAATACCAACAACTTTTTTCGAGGACATTTTTCCCTAAAATTAATGTTTTTCGATACATTCCTCAAAACCCGTTTTTTGAGTTTAAAGTAGCAATAAGAAATTTTCCAGTGATTCTGCCAGCAAACTCTTATGGAGTTTTTCTTCAGAACACAAAAGAAAAATTCCAGGAGCTATAGCAAGTTAAAATTTGAGTGGCGTTTTTGGAAGTTCAGCCAAATTTTAAAACTGATGGATTGCTAAAAAATTTCAAAAATGATTTATTTGACAATTGGCTGGGATCAGTCATCCCGAAAAATCGGCGGAGTTGGAAAAGGGCATGGACTTGTCGTTCCGAAATTTTGGGATGAATAGCCAAACTTTAAAAAAAATATTTGACTACTCAAAAAATTATTTCAAAAAAAGATTCTCAAAATGATGTGGCTTAAAAAAATGTTTGAGCGGTCTCCATGTAGTTGCCCTGAGCACTGTCCAATAAAATTCGGTAAGCGAACCCTAATTTTTCCAGATTTTCCTAACCTGGGACCATATTAACTGTGAAGGAGATGGGTTTGTTTCTATTAATTTTCTTTATCGCAGTTCACTAGGAAGGATAACATAGTGAAGAAGAGTTTACCATAAAGACCCGTTTTATATTGGATCTTTCATCGCCAATAAATCATCCTTATCATTGTCGTCATATAGGGTTCTAAAATGATAAAAATAACAAAGAAGGATATCTGTTATGGATAATCGTGAGAAGACTTACCAGGATCCGTGGAAGAGTGCGATTTCGTCAGTCTACAAAGCTGGAGGGGTAGATACCTAGTGTCTGCTCTTGGAGGTGACTTTGGAGGTGGTGGGGTAGCACTCAGAAAACCGCGTTGCAATTCCCATCCAACTTCTTGTATAATCGAAGCTTTCCGGAAGTAGGGTGTTACCTCTCTGAGATATTTAACTGCATTAAAAATACAAAAAACTAAATTAAAACAAGTTCGTCGTGAGGCCTCATATGCCAGGGGTCAAAGGTTAAAAGTCATACGTCAGCTCAAGGGTTAAAGGCTAAGTCGGTACCTCCATGTTATACTTTCCTACTTAAAGGTTAGCAGTCGTACGCGTAGCGGCGCTAGGTGCCAACACGAATCGAGATTGGAGAATTTAGACTGCTAACCTCAGATAGGAGAGTATAGCATGAAGGTACCGAAGTATCAACGCTCGAAGAGGGGTAAAAAATCAGAGGTTAATGGCTAGGTTATAGGTGAGGGATCATAGGCGAAAAAATTATTTTAATTTTGATTTTATTCACTTGTATATGTTAAGTACTTCCTACTTTTAGAGCGTATTCAAAACTGAAGATTAGAAAATTCTCTAAAATACTCCAATCCTTGAAATAAATCGAAAGCAGCTTACAGTTTCAGTCCAAAATGCATGTAATAGATTCGAATTTAAGGAATGGTTTAGTTGGATATAAAATCAATAACCCTTTTCCGCTGAATGAAAATTCCCTTATAGCGGATGAACATTATAGCAAGAAGGATATATTGCATTACGCTCATGCGGCATACATGAACTCGTAAACAGAATAAAAATAAGCTTTACAAGGATGAGGAAGCGCCTTTAATTAAAACTGTTTGCAAGATAAAGCGAAAATGGTGGATAAGTATAATCAGGATTACGAATAACGTGTTGATGAACGCAATATCTGCAATGCGGGGTAATTTCGAGAAAGATGCTTGACTACCAGGATAGGAGAGATTCCTCCTATACGAGTACTCTGCTCATGAGCTTTACTAATGGCGAGACCCGGCTGCTACAAAATGTTGTTATGTGTGATAATTTCCTTTACTAAAGTGATTTCGTTGTGAATATTCGTAGCTTTTCATCTAATTCGTTTCGTCATACGAGAATCATTATGTATTCTTTCCGGTAATTTCCGACAAGGATATAAGAATTTTATACAAATTCGGTGGCAATTACTGTGGTCAATAGGAAAGACAGTATTCTTCCTAAAAGAGAATTATTCAGGATTTACAGAAGCATAGCTTAAAAAACATGGATTAGGTTATAATTGTTCATTCTTCTTTCATCCTTTCGTTTCTCTTCTTCTCGTCTCTTTCTCAGCGCAGCCAGTTCACTGCTCTAGTCAACTTCGAAAACCAACCACTTTGCGCGTGCGCTTCTCAATTTATTTCGCTCCCTTCCGATGCTAAACCCTAACCTCAAAACGTCCACGTGCTGTTTTTTCAGATCCGCTTTGCTCTTCCATAACCACTTCCACCTTTTACACCTTTAATTGCACTACCACTGTGGGCAAAAAATAGTAAGACTTTGTTCAAATTTAAAATTTTTTTATTTATTCTTCCAAATCTATATCGTCCCCCTCAAAGTAATCCCCCCGGCCCCAATACACTTGTGCCAACGT
>JAUMHM010000016.1:32631857-32651195 GCA_032362435.1 Melikaiella ostensackeni | reverse complement strand
AGATGTCACCGACAGTCATACCAACCTAGAAAAAAAATATTTTGACGAATAGGTTTCCGCGCGAAATTTAAATTAAAAAGTCTTACTATTTTTTGCCCACAGTAGTATATTCTCGCACAACTCACTATCTTTTCTCACCCACCAGTATCCATATTCGCTGCACAATTTTCTTAATCCCTAAATATCCACCACCGTTACATCTGACCGCCCGTTCACTATCAAACACGTACCGGAAGTACCGGATTTGAAGTTTTAAACAATCTAAAATTATTCTGTGCAATGAGGCATGCATATAGAACAAAAACATTCAAAATAAATGAACTTATTGAGTTCTATGATTTCATTCTGCATTTGACGAGAAGAAGGCAAAGTTTTTTCAGGAATAAAGAAAAAGGAGAATTCTTTTGAAAAGGAAAAACAGTAGAATCTGCAATAGTTGTGGATGAAGAATAAACCAATATCCCCCTTATGTGTACAAGCTTTCTCAGATGGAGATCAATTTATGTTGTCTTACCAAAGAAAAGAGAAAAGGCCAGAACAAATAAAAGAAAGATAAACTGATCATTCCTGTGGAATCTTTTCCATTGAATAGTAAAGACCCTTTGAATCTCTTTATTAGAGAAGCTTTAAAATGGCAATGCGCCTCGAGGAATGAGTAAAAGGAGAAGATGAAGGATGGCTAGAAGGACTTACTTCTCTGGAACATCAAGTTGCAGGCACAAGCTGTTTCAAAGTATATCGGAAAGTACCTTCGTCCTAGAGATGGGAGGTTCTCGAGAGGCGCGTGATAGTTAAGATCTTGGAAGGTCGTTAAAGTTGAGCAGAAACGAGCTTCCGGCGGACGTATGATTTTCACTGAGAAACAGCCTGTATGAGCCATGCATCCGCTACCCGATGTGGAGTCGTGCGTTCGTGAGAATAGGCGCCGCCATAAAAAATACTCGTAAAACGCGATACCTCAGCGCTACGAGGAAATGGGACCTAATATCAAATCGATACTAAATATTGATTGGTATCCTCCTCCTACAGCATATATATATATATATACATATAGTCATAGCAACCTCGGACTTGATTCCTTTTACGACCGAGAAAATAGAGGATGCGCTCATTTCGCATGCGTTTTCATCCTACTATTCGGAATCGAGCGTGATCCCTGGCAATTAAATGACACCTTTTGCTCCATTTTTATTATCTTCTTTTGTAATTTTCCAACATTGGTCTGATTAAAAGCGTCCTGAGACGAAGGGAAAAAAATTTGTCGCTGTGGCAGAAAAGTCTCCTAACTACCTATGTGCCGCGGAAACCTCGAAGCACATCCTCACCTTCTCTTTCCCACGGCAAATCAATTTGCTACGTTTGCAAGTTTTCCTTGCCAACTCACGACGGTCATTAGATAGTTTCATGTTTACTAATACTGATGAGGAATGTTGTTATGAAAATAATTTTACATGTTTTATAACTTTACATAAAAATTATTGATGAATTAAGTTTATCTCTTTATGATACCAACATTGCATTTTTATAGCTATAATTACGAAAGTCTTCGCAATAAAACACACTTTGGTAGCATGTACTCATCAAAATATGCATAAAACATTATTTCCATACACTGTATTAATTTTAGGGTTTTCAAATATCGAAACCACAAAATCTACACATTTTCGAATTTGAATACAAATTTCGAATTAGTAATTAATTTAAAAAGCAGTGAAATTTCTACAGCTCCTCAATTTTAAAATTGATAGCTATTAGCTTTAATTATTTTTTCAAAAGATTAATCATCAATTTAATTTTCTTAAACAGCATAAACATTCCAAGTTAGGACAAAAAGTAATATTAGAGAGTTAGTTCTCCTCTTTTAAGATCTCCAATGTTGTATCATCAGAGAAAATGAGCTCTGCATGCAAGCTGCAAGAATACTTAACGCGGAATTTCACTATTAGAGAAATTACCTAACTTTGACAAGAGAATTAGTAATGAACGCTTTGAGAAGGAAATGAGTGAAAAAGTATTTTGTAAATATCGATCATTCGAGAAAACATAGCATCATCATTGAAGCACCATCTACCTATTATCTACGAAAGTTGTAATCTCCTAATGGGTCCATCATGGGGATATTACATCACGTTTATAATACTCGTGTTGATGGCACCTTCATTTCAGTGTCCTAGTTTATTATCTTGAATACATTGAGGTATAAAACACTAAGGAAGTTACGTTTATACAAGCTAAACCCTAAGAAATGAAAAAAAAGCTATATATAATTTTTAATAAACCCAAGTTATTACTGAGATTTTTCGTTTAATGTTCGGCCAATAGAATCATCATCAGAGATTTTGAATTCTACCAGGTTTCTCAACTGCTCGAACAAGAAGCAGCTGGACCGGCAGTTGAGGATCCTGGATTCAAGTCCCAGCGTAGTCACAGCGAGGAATTTTTTCACAGATTTGAAAGAATATTCTTTAGATTCGATTTACCGATTAATATTTATAATTTTAATGAATTTTAAAATTGTAAAAAATTACTGGAAGTATCCAGTGAATTCTCAATTAATTAAAAATCTCTGATAATATATAAAACAATAAATTTTTACAATCTCTTTTTAAAATAATTAAAAAACTACAGTAATTAATTTTAAAATGTATTGTAATATTATATTATTAATTTCCCAAGTGTCAATTATTAATATTGCATCAGATGACCTGAATTAATTAATAAATAACGCAAAGGTGACAGGATAATTTAAATCTAAATTAATTGAAGCGAATTGTAATTTATATCCCTGTTTCGGAGCGAAGCCGTCAAAACAGTGGAGGATGAAGTTGGAAAACAAATGCAAGGGGAAGGGTACTTAACTGAAGCGAATTTGCCAATGGCACGATAAGATAGAACCACAAGGAACATTTTATTGAGTTATATGTACCATTTTGATATTTAAAATATGCCTCTACAGTTCGAAACATCATTTATTTTTCAGTCTCTTAAGATCGATGAAACATCAGAAAATTAAGTTCAAGTTGACTAAAGAGCATAAACTATGTTAAAATAACTATAGTACTATAGGACCCTATTAAAAGTGCAAGGCCATAAACCACCATACTGCGTGATTGAAATACTGTTTATTTCAAAACATAATTCCTCGGATTTTCATAAAACGCATATTAAAACCGACTTCAGATTGCCTCACTTGTTTATCATTTCATTCTGCTAGGTTCTGGATGTAGGTTCCTCAAGTTTTGCAACTAAATAATTATTTTATGTCTATTATGTCGATTTAGGGTTATAAGCTAGAAAATTCTACCCTTTCTCTTAGCATGTTTTTAATTAAAATTTGAGAATACATGTACTGAAATATACAGTTCTGGTTTAGGTGGCTAGAAATGATTATTTTCACGTTAGAGGGAGGAATGATATTAGGACCTACATTCAAAGAATATAGAATAGAATAGAATTCGAAGAAAAAGTATAACACGTGCGCTTATGCCACTCAACAACTTAAGATGCATTTATCTCGAGAAGCGGTATTTCGAAGTTCCAAATTCGAAAGTGCCCCGGCGACACGTTTTTCGATCCAAAGGGTTTGTTGCGTCGTAACATTGGAAAATTCTCGCTCTCTTTTTTATCAGAAGGTTTTTAGAATCGGTAATATCTTGTACAGTCTTATAGAGAAATTAAAACATCGCACGTTCAAGCAATTTAAAAATTAATTCCTTAAATCCTTCTCTCATACGGCTGTATGACCCTATACGTAACTCCATACCGACCATAAGGGCCCTTTTGATGCAGATGCCCACATATATTTGTGAGATAGGATTACCATCTTCGTAATGTCTGTCTTATAGTATCACAATTTACTGCAGTTTGAAGGATATCAAAAGACATTTGTTTCGGGCAGTGCACTCATATAAAATGGAATGTCCCTCACATAAGACTTAGGTAATAATAATAAACCAAAATTTCTAGCCATTTCAATAACAATAACTACTTATATTTCAATAAAAAATAATGAATAATGTTTTTAATGCTTTAGCAGATCTAATGCTTCACCATTTGCTTGAAATATTCACCATTTCATAACAACTTATTTTATACTTTCCCTTCTAACTACGATTTGTTTTTAATTGCTCTATTTTTTAACAATTCAATATTTTTGCCAGCTTCCACTTTGACACGGTAATCTATCTAATGATTGAACAGAGAGAAAATGCGCGAGTGAAACGTGACGTAATTAGTTTGACGTGATTCCGGTGATATGTAAACACTGAACAGCCAGCATTTATTCACTTTGGTTCCAGTATTAATAATTTGAAATGCAGTGTGATACAAGTGAGCCTGAGGCAGCTGAAGCATACATGTGCGCAGCGCGCACCATTTGTTGTACGATTTGTGTCGAATTGGATTAGTAAATATGTATATATATAGGAGTATGTACACTGCATGTGGGAATGCACCTAGTACAAGCCAACGACGGAATTTCGTATTTCGTATTTCGTCCACGAATACTCGAACTAGAACTATGTGGGGTTTTGCCCTAAGCTTAGCCGTAAGCAAGGTAGTCTCTCTTCGTGGGGAGGGTTAAATCGGATAAAACCAAGTAAAACGTTCGAGCAAAACGTGCGAATTTCGATAATTTCACGACCGAACCAATCCCTTCCGTCGTGCAATCCCTATTACTAAACCCACCTCCCCCTCCTCCTCCTCCTTCATCTCCTATCCCCATTCACCCCCATCAATTTGTTGCAATTTGTTGATTTGATCGACGCGAGACGATAACAAAATTGTCGATGTCGCTGATAATTCTCGCACGAACACACGCGAAAATAACTTCGACACACACTCGTGAATATTAGGAAAATTCAGTTCTTTTTATCACGCATTTTCAACGAACCACTTTTATCATCTGGCTGATATTTAAACCAACTGGAGATTGCCAGCAGTCAGATTCAAATGACTGGAGATAAACGAATATCAAAAACAAAAGTCGACGAAAGAATTTTGCAACACGAATTTGCTACGAAGAGCAGTGTTGTCATTTATTAGGTACGCTGGAAAATTGTTAATGCCCAGCTCTTGAAAAGTGTTAAAAAAGGTAGACAATTTTCATATTCATTAAAGTTACTATAAAAGTGACGTACAAGCTTAATCTTGGAAGATAAACCTTGGAAAGGAATGAAGGTGGAGCAGTAAAAAATGAGAATAGAAACTAAACTGTTTAAGAAGAGCGACGTAACGTCATCTACATGTATATGAAGATATTTTCATGCAAAGTGCTTTAGGTTTAATTTTTTTAACGAACAAAAAAAAGGGCATTTTTTTATTTCAAAATGACCCGCAGCAATGTGAATGAAAATAAAAATGAAAAATCTAGATGAAAACAGGTGAATTATTATGATCGCACAACATTCATTTTCTTAAATTAAAAAAATTCTTCATGTTGATTTTCATGCTTGAAGAGCTACGAGTGATACAGAAATATTTGTTTTTTTTTTCTGGAAAGGAGAGACAAGCAGAGTGGAAGTCGATCTTCATCCAATGACCACGAAAGATATTTTTAATATCCGGTGCAATGTCTGGTCTTTCAGTATCTCTCTTCAATCTCTCTTTACATAAAGATTGGATGCTCTTTGCAGTATGAAGTCGATTTCATATTGAAATTGCACGGAAATTTGATATCGTTTGCGCGACAGTAATCGTTTTCTTTTTTATGCACGTTCCTTTTAAAAATCATTCCATGTTTGACATCAGATTTCATGGTAAAGTAATAAGAATGAGGTCAAGTGTGATATTTTGGAACGTTATAACTTCAGCTATTAGGCGTATGGAAGAATTTGTTGTATTACTTGTTCAAATTGTAGAATTTATATAGTCTATACACATTCTGTTCGCTTTTAATTTTAAATTGTTTACTGTTAAGGCCTCCAATTTGAAATTTGTAAAATCCTGAAGAATTTTATTCAAGATTGATATATAAGCAAATCTTCACGATATTCATAAAAATTCCAGTACTTTTTAAAGAATCCAAAACATTCTCAGAAAACTTCGAAAGAATTCCCATTATGTTCAAAATGGCAGGAAATTTTTGTAAATTTGTAAAATTTCTAAATTATTCCTAGAATGTTTAGTATAATGCATAAGCTTTTAGAAAATTTCAATACAATTAGGAAGGTATCGCATTATACCGTAAATTTTGAAGAATTTCGCAGATTATGACAAAGAAATTTAATTTCAAATGTGAAGCGAATGAAAAGCATTAATTTCAATAAAGAAATGTAAACAATCCTCTTCAAATTTGACGTTTTAGACCTTAAAAACTTCAATTATTATTTAATAATTCAACTGCCCGTATGGAAACAGTCCCGTTTAGCCCTCTTTGGAAGGTTGGCCACCGTTAGGGGCCCATGTGGACAATCCATAGGGGAAACCCACGAGAGCCCTTTGCGGGAGCCCTGCTCGTTTATCCTCACGGTCGACCGGTTAAAATTTTCATGTCCAAAGGGTTAATATTTTTTTCACACTACAAATTTCAATGTTTGATAAGTTTGGGCTTACGAAAACCGCATTTCTGTTAAAAATTTGACATTTTTTTGGAAGTTGAACTCCAAAATCTCAGGCATTCCACGAGGGCACCTGCAGGGGGCCCTGCTTATTGCCCTCGTGCCTCAGTTCACAAGAATCAAACGATTTTTTTGTGTAATAAATTATGTTTTGACGCAAATAGTACAAATATCTCACTCAAATGAGCAGTTATTGAAAAAAGATCATTCCAACAAATGTTAATGCGCATGCGAAGTATCTGCTTAAAAAAAAGTTATAAAAATTGTCGTAAGTGGGCCAAAAGGAAAAACGCAAGTCAGATAAGATGCTGGTCAGGAGTTCAACTCCCGGTCGAGGCACTCATTTTTTTATTATAATTTCTTTTATAAGTATTAACAATATATATTTATTGATTAAAACGTGCTCAAAAATGATGAGGAGATAATTATTAAAGGTTTTTTTTTTTTAATTAAATATTTACCGCCGGGGCAACTGCGAGAGGCCCACAAAGGTTTTTCGAGGGCAACCTTATGGAAAGCCATGTTGGATTTTTATGGATTAGCATGTCGTTTCCATAAGGGCCCCCTACGGGGGCCCATTTTATTTTTCCACACAGGCGTGTGAAAATTTTCAAGATTTAAAAATTATAAGCTTCAGACTGTCAATGAATTTTTCTGAATTTCAAGGCCTGAATATTCAGTCGTTTTTTAGCTTTGTGTTTTTTCTAAAGTTACAGGATCAAAAAATGTATTACTTCAAATTCGAAAGCGAATTTGGATTCTTTTAAATATTGTCGCTTCAATCTTTAACATTTTAAAGCTGAAAGAGTTTGAAGTTACTAATTTACTCTTTTGAATTTATACTTTTTCAAATTTCAAAAACAATTTCTAGTCCGAAAACTTAAAAATTTTATTGCTTTGAAATTGAGATGATTTTGGAAACTTTACTCAGCATTGTTTCTTCATTATTTCTGAAAAAATTAGCCGACAAACTATACAATTTTCTACTACGCAAATTTTCATCTTGGACATTTAATTTTTTTCATTAAAATTCAAACTGCAAAAGTGTGACAAACTGCACCTGATTTTAGACTCTGCACAGTGGGGCAGATTACTTAAAATGCGACCGAAAGTCCTAAACTAATTAAAATGTAACAAAAAGGCAGTTATTATGTTTTTGAGGGCGCTGATTTCGAATCCCGCATAAAAATGCAAAATTTAAAATAGCGGATGCACCGGGCTGCGATATAGTCACTTTTAGTCACTTTTTTTCTCAAATCATTTTTTGTCCCTTTTTAAAAATAAATTCACTAGATACTTTTTTAAATGAAAAGATTACTTTTTTAAATAAATTAAAACAGAGAAGCCAAGGATTAACAACTATTGAATTCGGGTCTATATCTGCTATATTTCTTGATCTCTCCTTTAAATTCTATTGATTTCCTTGGAATTCCCTTCAAATATACTGAATTCAATGGATCTCTTTTGGAATTTCAATTTTTTAAATTCACACTAAATTCTCTTAAACTCACCTTGAATTCCTATGCATTTGATCAAATTCTTTTGAATTCCCTTGTTTTTTTTTCTAAATTCACGTCATACTTCATGAATTCAATGACTTTTTAAAATATTTCTGAATTTTTTAAAAATTTGCTTTAAATTCTGCTCACTCCCAATTTCTTGGATTCTTCCCAATTCATTTGAAATTTTTTTGAACTCGAATTTTTTTCAATTCACTCTGAATTTTTATGAATTTATCCGGAATTCGTTAAAATAGACCTAGGGTTCTGATAAATTTCACCAATTTCTTTTAAATTCGAAAGAATATTAGTTACATTATTAATGCATATGAGTCACTTTTAGTCAATTTTAGGCACTTTTGGGGTTAGATGTTAGTCACTTTTTCGGGTTAAATAGGTCAATTTTTCACTTTTTTCAAGAAAATTACGCTATGGTCCTGCGGATGCAAAATGGCGGATAGATTTACAAACAAATATGAGATTTGCATACAAATTTGTTACCAAGGGTTTTCGGAGTTTCTCTGTGCAAATTTCGCATTAAAAATTTCCAATTCAAAATGGCGGATAAAAACTGCCGCGGACAGTTTCACAAAAAAATGATAGTATTTGTAGAAGAATTTGTTATCAAAAGTTTTCTATATCGCTGATTACGAATTTCGTATTAAAAATACCGAATTCGAAATGTCGGATGCAAAACGGCGAACATCTTAACTAAAAAAAACTGTGATATTTGCATACAGATCGGTTTTCAGAGAATTTTGGGTTAACTAATTATGCATATCATATAAAAAAATGTACAATTCAAAATGACGGAGGCAAAATGATGGACCGTTTTACGAAAAAATTATAAATTTTGCATACAAATTTATTATCAAAGGTTTTTGGAACCGTTGATTACGAATTTTGTAATAAAAATACAAAATCAAAAGAGCGGACCCGAAACATCGGATTATTTCACAAAAAAATCGTAGAATCATCACAAAAGCCTGTTATAAGAGGTTTTCTGTGTCGTTCATATCAAATATTTGTTCAAATTAATAAAATTCGAAACCTTTTTTTTTTGAAGTAAAATTATACGTTCTTGCTGTATTACCTGCAGATAAAATTTTCAATTTATTTTATTCTACTAATTCTGCATGAAAATTTGGAAAGTTTGGTTCATCTTACAGAGAAATTTCGGCTCTAACTCATCTTGCAAGAATTAATCATTTTCTGTGAGTGAATATTGAGTGTGAAGCTGTTAAAACTGAGGATAGAAAATCTGCGAATCCATAACGAGTATAGGGTCTCCTTTCTTTAGCTAAAAGACATGTTAAATGTTATTGCTGATTAAAAATATTGTACCGCATGATTTACTTGTTATATTAGGATGTAATTTTTTTTTAATGTAATTTAATTTGTAGTTCAATAATTTGTAATAATTTTTTAATAAATAAGACTTTTGGTCGCGTTTTGAAGATTCTGCCCCACTGTGCTCTGGTATGTTTATTATTACTTATAGTTTTTATGATGATACATAAATAATACATTTCAACATGTGCTTTGTTTTTAAAACATCAGATCTGAAACACTGACAATTTCCTATTAATTTTTAACAATATCAGTACTAAAAGTCTACATTCTACACCCTCATTCAATTATATTTTCAGAAAATTGTCTCCTGAGAAAGAATCCGCTTTCAAATATTCTCCCCCGGGAGAAAGATAATAGAGATATTCGACAGTCATCTCACGAAAATATCCGGGTGGGCCATCGATGGGGTCAAGTAGTGCGATGGGAAGCCGCGAAAGGACCGATAAAAGTTCTTCCGGGCGTGCGTGATTCCGGTGGAAATCATACGATCAGCCAGCACCAAGGCCACGAAGAAGGAAGTTCTGAATTTCCCGAGGGCCGAACCACCGCACCGGAGCTGGAGGGAGCAGATTCAGTGAATGTAGGGTGAGATTTTCTCAACCAAGAATGGGGGATGCAAGACGTTGAAAGGGGTGGAGAAAGCCCACGGACGTCCAGAAGCAAAGTATTTAATCTGTTAAAGACCATTTTCAAGGAACTATTTCTTCTACAAGGACAAGTCGAGAAATGGAAAAACGGAAAGAAAATAAAGTGAAAAAAAATATTAAGACTTCCACTTGAGACCGAGTAATAAAACTGTAAGCAGTCTTCTCCTTTCTCCAGTGAGCAGTTTCTCCAGAGAAATTACTGGCAAATAACTCACCTTACGCTTTTCCGATTCCCTGCGATTGGATTAAAAATATATTTTTATCGCTTTATTTACCTCTCTTTTTATGAATCCCATGCGACTGTGAGTTAATCGGGCGAAGGGATGAACTTCCAGCACACTTTTCCGTTTATTATGTTTTTCATTTTCTAATTTCATTACCACGTCTTCGAGAAAGTTTTAATCGTTATGCTTTTCAGTTTTATAGAGTGGAGAAATTTATTTCCCTGGTCAATTCTTTTCAGAGAATCATATTTTAATTTTAATTAAAAAATTTTTGAAGATGATTTTTTTTATAATTCGCATTAGGGTCTAGAATTTTAATTTAATTTAATACTTTTTTCAAATGAATCTTTCTAATTCACATGAGTATCAAGATTTCTAAATAGTACGAAATTCAACACGTTTCATCTCAGGCTGACTCACTGAACTTGTCAGTAAGGCATTGTGAATCAGCCCTTCCTTATACGCTTTAGAATTTAATTGATCTAGAATCCATTATAATCTAACGTTTTAAATTATTTTCAATTTTTGTAAGTTTTAAATAAATATTATATAAGACATTTCAGCCACGGATAGGGGCAGAAGTTTACCTTTAATGGCAAAAATCTGATGTTAAATTTTTAGTATCAATAAAATTTTCTCATTCGGTAACATAGAACATAGTAGGCGTTCTGGTCATGGATAGGGGCCGAAACATAATGAAAATATTTTAAGACTTATCCTATTTTTCTCCCTCTACTTCTTTTCTCCACCACTCTGTGTTACGTGACCCACTGCAATCGGGGAAGGGCTAAGGGGTGTTACGAATTAAAACGTCATTTAGAAAACGTACTAATTATTATAATATTTGAGTAGGGCATATAACCGCACGCACATAATTTTAACACTCAAGGAAAAAATCAAAATATGACAATGTTTTTCTAAAAGGATAAACTTTCTAGTTTGAGATAAAACTGTCCGACCGTTCTGGCCCCTATCCGTGACCAGAAAGCCTTACATGTTCTATGTTACCTAATTAAAAAATTTGTTCATACTAAAAATTTAACATAGGATTAATATCATTGAAGTAAATTTCGGTCCCTATACGTGGCCGAAATATCTTATATAATATTAATTAAAAACTTACAAAAATTAGAAATTATGAGAATTTAGAATGCAATGGATTCTAGATCAATTAGCTTCTAAAGCATATAAGGCAGAACTTATTCACAATGCCTTACTGACGAGTCCAGTGAGTCAGCCTAGTACGAAACATGTTATATTTCGTATTATTTGAAAAGCTTGATATTCATAAGAATTAAAAATTATTTTTTAAAATTGTAGAGATTTTACATTGGCAATATATGACATTTTTGAATGTTTTTCATCGAAAATGTTCAATCCTGAACACTTTATTAAAAATTTTCCATATTTCATTTTAAATATCTCAATATTGTTGAAGGTCATTAGTTATTTACAACTTTGTATCATTTTATAATTTGAAATTGATCAATTTTGAATATTTAAATTAAAAAATTATGTAACCCTTTCTGAAACTGCTAAATATTTTACTAGTTGCAGGAATGAACCTGAATACTATATAAATCATTCATTTTACGTTCGGAATATTGATTCTAAAAAGCCAATACTTCAAAAGGGTTGCAATATGCCTGAAATAATTCTCTATAAGGGCTGCAATTTACAATTACAGTATTTACTGTGCAAAACCGAAAATTATATTTGCATTCTTTCACGTGAAATTACGAGCAGATTTCACAGCTAATATTTATTGAACTGAATGAAATGCAGTTTTGATATCAGTACCGACATGAACGCCAATATAGTTGTAATCACTTTGTTGTATGAAAACCCGACGAACAGCTTGTACTTTGATATTTCTGTTTTTGAAGATTTATAATGAATATTCAAACTTAAATAAATAAATAACTTAGATATAATGAATTGGGTTTCAGAATTCAAAATGTAAATGACATATTTCAACTCGTCTAACGGAATAATTAATTCATCCCGTGGAATAATAATTAATTCATGACGATAATTTAACAGAAAGTTGTCAATCCGAGAAAAAAAATCAATTCGAATCACATTTGTCATTTATTCTACTACGACACTTTTTATAATTGTAAAATATAAAATTATTGAAATTTTAAAAATATTCACCAAAGATTTCTAGTATTGTTAAATGATATTTTTGCTGATTTTTCGAAAGATATCGGTTTCAATTGACCCAAAGTATAAAGCTATAAGGATTATTTTTATTGACATCAGGGTCTAGAATTCATATTTTATTTTATTTTATATTCAGAGAAAAAAATAATTCTTATAAGTACCGAGCTTTCCAAATAATACGAAATCTTACACGTTTCGACCTAGGTTAACTCACTGGACTCGTCAGTAAGGCATTGTGAGTCTAGGATCCATTATATTCTAAATTTTTCAATTAATTTTCAATTTTTCTAAGTTTCAAATTAATATTATATAAGACCTTTCGGCCGGGGATGGGGGCAGAAATTTAACTTCAATGACAAAAATCCTATGTTATATTTTTAATATGAATAAAATTTTCTAATTAGGTAACATAGAACATATTAGGGTTTCACGAGTCCAGTGAGTGAGGGAAAGGGGATAAAATATAATGAAAATATTTGAAGACTTATCCTACAGAGTCAAAAGCAATGTTTATTTTCTCTTATTATAATAAAAATTTCATTTGTTGCGCCTAAATCGAGAGTAAAGTATGAAATAAAATTAGGCCATTTACGAATTTTATTTTATCAATCCGCGGCCAAAGAAAGAAAACTTCGTCTACCCTACAAAAATTGAATTTTCAAAAATTTTTCAACCGGTTTTCAAACATAAAAAAAAACGGGAAAGTTTTGTAAACACGCATTGTCTAAATACGGAAGAAAGAGCGACTCGAGTGCTGATGCTCAGTTTTGGCATTTATGACCCTATCCTTTCTTGAAAATTTCGAAGTGTTGTATTACTAAAAGAATTAAACCCCAGAATAGACGCACGACTCGCGAGTTCCTTCCGCGACTTAAAGTCGGACGGTTCTATCTCAAACTAGAAAGTTAGTCCTTTTAGTAAGACATTTTTATATTTGGTTTTTTTCTTTGAATCTTAACAAAGTGTAGATGCAGTTATGTGAAAGAAGAAGAGGGAAAGAAATAGGAAAAGTCTTCAAATATTTTCATTATGTTCCGGCCCCTATCCGTGACCAGAACGCCCAATATGTTCTATGCAACCTGATTAAAAGATTCTGTTTATACTAAAGATTTAACACAAGAATAATTTTACACTTACAAAAATTGATAATTAATTGAAAAATCTAGAATATAATGGACTCTAGATCAAATAAATTCGGAAGCGTATAAGGCAGGGCTGATTCACAATGCCTTACTGACGAGTCCAGTGTGTCAGCCTACGATAAAACGTGTTACATTTCATATTATTTAAAAAGCTTGATATTTATAAAAATTAAAACAAAATCATTTCAAAAGAATATTCGAAAAATAAAAATTCTAGACCGTAATGCCAATAAAAAGAATCTTCTTTACAACAATTCTAATATCATTTTTTGTGCTTCAAAGTTCTTATAATTAGCATTTTTTATTATTCTTTGGAATTCAGTGGTTTAAAGAAACATAGTACTTTGAATAGAACACATACGTTGATTTCTCGTTTAGATAAAAGAGGATGATATTGTGAGAACAGTCTCGCCGATGCGATCGTCTTGGGACCAATACCGATTCGAACTCCTCTCAAACGATTCGATGCCAGAAATCGAACCCTTGCATGAGGCGAGAAACTATTTTTCTGTCCCCAGATTTTCCCACCCTTTTCTCTACTCTGTTCGCGCGCAGAGATTCCCAACCCAATCTCAAAGGCGTTTCCTGAGAAAGGACGAGAAGGAAAAGATAGTATGCATTTCCTCCGGATTTCTAAATCCAGAATCCGTCAAAGTGAACCGACAAACATCGGAAAATCCTACGTGGTCGAGGAAAGGGACCAATTTGCGCGAATTACGCCCCTGCTAGTAGAGGAGGTATTTCTGCGTCAGACCAAATCCCTTTATCGTATCACTTGAGCGATTTCTAACGTTCCTTTTACGTGTCAATAGGTTTTACGGAAGAAGAGATAACTGCTTCTTTCTTTTCAGTCGATAAGGGGAATTTTAAATTGAAAAGTCGTGCGCAAGTAATAATTATTAATTAAAAATCTACTTGTTTATTAGACTGTAATAAGATAATACAATGAATATATACGGGGGAAAGGAAAAATTGGTATTCATTCAAATTTTTTTCTGAACACAAAATGATGAAAGATACAAGTCCAATGATTTTCAAACGTTTTTGAAAACAAAATTTTTCTTAGTATTCCAATACGAACTGTCTACCATTGCGGAATTCGCCGTGAGACCACCCCCTTTCCAGCTCATTCAGGGCTAAAGTTGTGGAATTTTCCGTAACTATAGACCAAGCGTTATACTTGACCGGGTTAGTGTTAGGGAAAATTCCGTAACACTAGTCAGTACCATTTCAATAAACTAATATTTTGCACTAATTTAAGTTTACAAAGCAATTTCTGTATGAATGATTAAAAAATGGATCAGGCAATTCTTGAAAAATGTCATTTTTTGCGTTTAGTTTGGAATGGAAAATCTTCTCGCAGAGTACAGGCTTCATTTCGTATTAAAAAGTCATCTAAACACCAACATTTATTTAAAAAGAGGGACAACTTGAAACAAAAATGTTTACCGCAAAATGTTCATGGGATAACTGAATCATATTTAATAAGAAGCTCGCTGTGAAGGAAGAATTTTTAAGGGCCTGTATCAGGTGCAAATACCTATATTACTGACATTTTTTTGAAACTCATGTCTACGCTAAATGAGATGTAATGTTGAAAGACAGAGAAATGTAATAAAAGGCAATAGACATGGTTCACCTGGTGTTAAATTTTCATATTTTTTGAAAAATTTCTAGGGATTGTTTTCGAATTTTTGTTGTAATTATAAATATTGACGATCGGATAAACCTTCATCAGTGCCTTTCGTTGAATGTCTTAAACATTAAACTCGTTATCTCGTTTCATGTAAGCATGAGATGAGTTGGTTCAAGAAAAATGTCGGTAATGTAGGCATTCACACCTGATACATGTCCTTCGGCAACGTTCATAATTACTTTATAGGCAAATTGTTTCATTTCAAACAAAAAAATTCTTTTTTGTTTTCAAAAAGAGACTGAAGAATTGTTCTGATTTCCATCTTAAAATGTTTTTCAGACATCCGGGCTTTCGTTTCCAGTACCGATAGAAGTTACACGTGTTTCTCGAGTGCTATCATTTTTTGGCTGATGAAAAGGGGAGAGTTGAGTGAGTACGGTGAGGGTGTTGTGAATAAAGGATTCTAGGGTGTAAGTGCAAGTTTGAATAAAGAGAGTGGCGGTAAGTTGTTTTGTGACTGGAAAAATAGAAAAGTTGATGAGAGTTGATTTTGAGGTTAAGTTGGGTTCTATAAGAAACTGGGTGATCTGGCAAGAGTAGGAGTGATTGCGGTGTGAGGGATGAAGGATCAAGAGCGTGTAATTATAAAAAAAGTAAGTGGAACAAGAACATAAATTTTTGGCCAAAATTTTGGGACGCTCTGTGGATAAAGTGGAGCGGCATGCCGGTTGGGTAGGTTCAAGGTCTGACACCAGTGGACGACAACTTGACGATGAAGGCTCAGGCGTGAAAAGAGGAGCGAACAGGGACAGAGATGGTACAGAAAAGGGAGGGGTTATAACGAGCGACAATGCAGGCAGTGAGGGCAGTGCAAGAGGCAACGAGTTTAAGAAAGTAAAGACAAAGAGAAGAACACCGGAAGGAGAGAGAAAGGGGGGAGACATGTTCACTAAATTAGAAGCTTTTATAAAGGGATTCAGGCAGGAGACTTAAGGAAGACTAGATGATATGAAGAGGCAAGGGAGGGAAATGAAGGGGGAGGTAAGGAAAGTGAGATGGGAATGGGAAAAATGGGACGGGTTATGGAAAGAAGAGAAAGAGAAGGTTCAGACTAAATTGGAAAGCATAGAAAACAGGCAAAGAGAGAATGAGGGAGAAAGAAAAAGGAAAATGAATGAGTTAGAAGAGAGAGTGAGCAAACTCGAAATAAGGAATGAACATAAGGAAAAAGAGGTAAGGGTTAGTGGAGAAATAAGAGAATGTGGGGCGAGCATGCATGCGGAGAATGGAAGGTTACGTTTGAGACTGAAGAAGGTTGAAAGGAGAATGTAAGGGAAAGGAAGGGTGAGAGGGAAAAAGAAAATAATAATAAGGGACATGAAAGTGGACAGTTAAAATGGAGAGAAAGACATTAACAACCTGCTGAGATGCATCGATGCGAAAGTCATAGTGGAAGGTATGGAGATACTAGTAGAGAAAAAAGAAGGGAAAGCATGTATGTTTTTAGTAGAAGTAGGGTGTTAAGAAGAAAGGTAGAAAGTTATGGAAGAGAAGAAGTTGCTGAAAGGAAGAAATGAAAGAATTAAAGGAGATTTAACGTGGTTGGAGAGGAAAATAAAGTGGATAATCGAGCGGAAGGCATAGGCAGAGAGGAATGAAGTAGGTAGGATAAGGATTGCGAGAGACAGGATATGGGTAGACATAAAGGTCTGGATTTGGGACGATGAAGTGGAAGACCTGAAGGGAGGGCAGGAAACGGGAAATAAATGAAAGGAAAAAAGGGGAGAGTAATGATAATACAGGTATTATGGTGGGGTTTATGAACGACAAGAGAAATTGAATGCAAGTGAGAAAGGAGAAAAATGCAAAAAAAGAGACGTGAACGTAGCATTTTGGAATGTGTCAGGGTTAAAACACAAGGGCAAAGGAATCTGGGATGCGTTGAAAAAGTGGGATGTGGTAATGATGAACGAAACGTGGGTGAATGAGAAAGACTGGAAAAGTATGGAAAAAACTTCACCGAAAGAACAAGTGTGGGATATGTAAGCAGCGAGAAAGGGTCACGTGAAAGGGAGAGATATGGGTGGCAAGGTGTCAGGGGTATGAGAGAAAATGGTGGTAGAACAAGAAAAGGAAAAGAATACGTAGGAAAAGGATGAAAAAATGCTTAGAAGAATAAAAGTATGAAAAGTGTTTGTCGAGGTTGTATAAGTGTACAGGAGAAGAGGAGAAGAGAAAGGATGGAGAATGATAAGGAAATGGAAAAAGAAAAAGAGGAAGGGTTCTGCTGATAAGAGGGGACATGAATGCACGGACTGGGGAACAAGGGGGAGAGGTGTGGGACGAAGAGAAGGAGGTTTTTGTGAAAAACTCGAAACATAGGAAAACGGATCGGTAGGGTACGAGGCTTCTAGACTTCTTGAGAGAAACAGGATGGTTTATTTGTAAGGGCGATACCAAGAGGGATGCAGAAGGGAAAATTACGTTTATAGGTAAAGGGGACACCGTAATAGATTACATTCTGGCAGGAGAAAGAATAAGGAAGCTGATGGTTAGAATGAAAGTTGGCAATGAGATAGGCTCCGAATACTTTCCAGTGATGGCGACATTGAGATGTGGAAGATCAAAGCGTGGCAGATGGAACAAGAAAGGAATGGGGAGAAGGAAACTGAAAATTGGCAGTTGGGGGGGGGATAAGTTGAGAGGATATAAATAAAAAATAAAAATGAAGAGGTAGGGAGTACGGAATAGGAAGGAGTTGACACGCTGTTAGAAAAACTTCAAAGAGTAATGGATAAGGTAAGGGAGGAGGTGAGACCGAAAGGACATGGATAAGGGGCAGGACAGGTAGGTGGGACGACGAGTGCAGGGAAAATAAACAGAGTATGAAGAAAAGTGTAAGAAAATAGAGAAAAGGGGGAGAGGGAAAAAGAGGATATAGTATTGGGAACAGGCAAACTGTCTTCACTTAGCATACGAAGACGATGTATTTCTAGTAGCGGATAATGAAACGGGGATGAATCTTATGATGAGAGCATTTGAAAAGTACGTGATAGAAAGAGATTTACGGGTGATTGTGGGTAAGACTAAAATTATGTGTTTTAGAAATAGGAAGTGTAGAGTAGAGTACGGATGGAAGATAAATAGCGAGATGGTGGAGTTGGAGGAGTTCTTCCACCCAGGTTTTTGGTTTGAAGCAGGAGGAGGAAAGGGGCTGTAGGTGAGAAAGATATTGTAATAGCGAGTAAAGTAATGCGACAAGTATGCGGTATAAGAAAGAGAAGGTTTAAGGACGACTAGAGGATGAGAGTGTAGATGTTCGACGTACTAGTTTGGTCAGTGTTAAGTTATGGAGTGGAAATTTGGAGATGGAAGGAGCATTGGACTTTGGACAGTCTGCATGAGAGATTTCTGAGATGGGTCATCGGGGTGATTTGGAGCTGCCCAGTTTATATGCTGAGGGAAGAAATAGGATGAGAGAAAATGGTGGTCAGACAACTGGAAAGAACCACGAATTTTGAAGAGAAACTGAGAAGGGGAGGAAAGCAAGATTGCACAAACATGTACCCGGGAGATTATGGACCGAGAGAAAAGGGGTAATGTGGTAGGTAAAAAATGGGAGGAAGAGAGATGCGAAATGAGGTTTGAATTAGGGGTAGAGAATGGCAGGAAATAGAGGAAGAGATGAGGACAAGGCAAGGAGAGGAAAGATGGGGAAAAATCTCGGAGTTAGGGTACAACAGCTAATATAGGATGGTAAAAAGTGAGGGGGAGCCAAAATACCTAAAAAAGATTAAAAATGAGAGCAAATGGAAGAGGGTGGTGAGATTCAGAATGGGAGAGGGGGTAAGAGTATGTAGGTATTAGATGAATGGAGAAGAGAATCTGGGTAGCGCATGTAGGTATGAGCAGGAATCATAGTTGCATGTGTTAGAGAGTTCTACAGGTGGCAAAGAGGTGGGAGGTGTTTTGAAGAGAAAATAAAGTGGATTTTGAATGGAATGGCCAGGGTGAAGAATGGATAAAGAAGCTGGAAGAGGTGAGAGAAGGCGAGGGTTGGTTGCACGGGATAGAGAAAAACCAAAAAATGACTCCTGAAGAAGGAGAATGAGGA
>JAUMHM010000016.1:32619493-32631757 GCA_032362435.1 Melikaiella ostensackeni | reverse complement strand
TTGATCATTTTATCATTTTTGGATCATTTAAATGTGCGCGCTTTTACACCGAACGTCTAACCTGAAATTCAGTTCTCATATTTCGACTACAGACTGTATGATTATTTCTTATATTCTGATGTGCCCCTCTTAGATTTCAAATCTTTATAAGTAATACGATAATTTGTTATTACTTATTATGAAATTATTAATAATTCGTGATTGCCAGTATAATCGCTCAAATTTTCCTTTGATTTAACAATCACCCTTATATCTTAAAATATTCGTGGGATGTGAGAATAGTATTGTGCTACAAGTGCGAAAAGTAGGCAGTTCCACATGAGTGTGGAGTTTACTGTACGAGCCGATGGCAAGTACCGTAAACTTCACAAGTTACAACTGCCTACTTTCAGCAACTGTTGCATACAATAATTTTTGTAATAAATGCAAAGAATTTTCGATTTGAGAAACAACAAAAACAAATTTTCCGAAAATTGTTGAAACTTTGAAAATTTATGGTAAAATCCCAAAAATGATCGAAAATTACTAAAAATTTCCGGAAATTTTTTGATATCAGAAACTACGAGAAATTTTCGAAATTTTCGGTAAATTTATAAATTATTGAAAATTTAAGGTATCCAAAGCTTTTCGGAAGAAATCGAAAAATTTGACAATTTATGGTAATTCATGGTAAGTTATCACTTCGAGTTCGATCATTCACTATTCACTACTCAGAGTCAGTCTGTCAAGTGTCAACACATAATAAAGTGAGATTGTGATTCAAGCAGTCTTGCAAAGTAATTTTTAATTGAATTACGCAAGCGCAACAGCTAGAAAAAGTGATCTTGCTGAAATCGAGCAAGCGCAGCAGCTCCAAAAAGTAACCTTGCTCAAAGAGCATTAACGCAGCGGCATGATAAAGCCTTTTATAACTATTTTTTACCACGGTTGCGGAATTGCCTACTTCCCGCACGCTATACATGCCTCGAAAATCAAACATTTCGTGCATGCGTTACAAAAAATCATAATAAAAAAACCTGTGAAAAATAAATTTCAATTGATATTTCTTGAGATGAATTTTTTAATTTCAAACACAAAAATTATTATTTTTTTTAAAAAAGAGCCTAAGAAATATTATTTTAATTTCCATCTCAAAATGGTCCAAAACTCCATACTCTCATAACCCATACCGTCAGAAAATCACATATGCAAGGACTTTGCAATTAAAGTTGCTTCAGCCTCATCTTGAAACATTAGTGGAACTTATGCAAGAAACAAAGAAGCTGATCCAAGACGATGATGATTATATAATGATGATGCTAGTGATAACCTATTATTGATAATACTATCTGAAAATTTATGGATAGTGTTATAAGTTGATGATCTATGATTCATGACACTATCTGAAGATGGTGTTACGTGTTGATGATGGAAGGATATGATGATGTTGATCTATGATTGATAATGATATTGGCGAAAGATGATGTTATGTAGATGGTATTTCAAGTTAATGATGATATTACGATAAGATGTGATGGATGAGGATATTATGCAAAGATGGTTCTATGTATTGATGTTGCTGACTTATTATGAATGATGATTCTATTTCAAGAAGTGTAGTAGTGTTATAAGTTGATGATCCATGATTTATGGTGATATTATCTAAAGATGAAGTTATGTGTTCATCATTATGATGATCTACAATTAACAATGATTTTCTCTGAAGATAATGTTACGCGTTGATGATAACGATGCGATATCATGATCTATGATTCGTGATCATAATGATGGAAAATCACTGTGAAAACGTTATGTTTAGAAACTGGAAATAAGATTCGATCAAACAGGGTGAAATATGAATGTATAAATTTGACATTTGATGCATGTATCAAATATCAATGTTCACTTGTCAATTTTAATTTTGATACCAAATCTGGATCATTTTCAACAATTGAGTATCAGACTGCTGCAAATCACTTTGATCCAACTTCAAGATGAAAGTAAGACTCTAAAATTTTCTGTGAATTCATAAATAAAGAAATAATCAAAATAATGACAAATGAACGTTCCATCTCCCTCTCGCAATATCAGCCTGACTTCTCCATTATTGCCGCCAAGTTTTGCCATCATTGCTGTCGGGCTCGATGCTACGCGCAGTGCATACTTTCAGGTAATTTTTCTAGAGGAATTCCATCCACGTGACTGGGACACCGTTGATCAATTTGCACGGTCGCCTCACGGTTCATAGTGGTCGGATCGGTTTCTACCCCGATGAATACACTCTAGATTAAGACGTGCAGAGCTCGCAAGATAGCACAGTACGAATCGTACGAGCAGCGTTAAGCTTACAGAATACAGGCCAGGAAACCGGGACACAAGCGGAGCGCTTCAGGGGGGTATATCCGCGTAGAGTTATGGCCGGTATGAAACCCATAGCAAATGATGCAGGTCTACGTGACTGGCAAGTAAATTCTCTCTACGATCCCTCCCCTTCTTCCCCTTTCCTAAAACCTCCCTCATTCTCCAGCCACCCTATAAGCGCCATGGCATTGCTGCAATCAGCAGTATCCGCGGTGGCCAGAACCGAAATAAATTCAATAGATCTCACGTATGTATAATATTACTGCTACTCGAGCACACTCTTATGCGCATTCCGAATTCATATTCATATATCTGTGAGTATTTATGTTGACTGAAAGAGAGGAATACAGACACCGTTTCTATTACTGAAAGGGTTGATTTCTGCGAGACGGATACACGGATTGAAACACATGTCACGCGTGTGGTGTTAATGACATCGTTACGCGACCTTCTCTTTTGAAGGGGCAAAATTACACTGATTTCGAGTCTCTTATTCCAACCAGGAATCACTGCGAGGCTGACAGTTAGAATTGCACATCACTGAGTATCTATTCAAGGCTGATAATTGCAGCAGACGCTATGATATATGCAACTTCGTCTCGTATATCAGGCAGGTTGTTCAAGACTGATGCAGGATAATGGACCTGAATGAGTCTTGCTCAATGAATAGTGTTTAATTACTTAAATTTTGAAATGAAACAGTAGCTACATACTGTACTTAGAGGGAATAGTACTTATGTAAATAAGCTAGGGAGGTTCTGAAACAATGTAACAAGATGGTTTCTGAGATAATTTTACAAGATGCGCTCTGAGCCAAGTATATGGAATGCTAATATGACACATGCCAACACACGGAAAAAACGTTTGGGGTAATTTTTACCATACTAGAATATGGATATGGCGACATATGCGTGACAAATGAGAAAATAGTTACGCAAATTATAAGTAGAATTATTACCAATCAGTATGGTAACCTAGTTTTGCGTCAGGGAAAAATAGGCGTACGATTAATATCGTGTATATGTATTTTTATAACAGATGCATGATTTCAGCCCTTTTCGATGCCTGTAAAGCGGGGCTAAGGTTCTACTTTTCACTCCCCAGGGAGCAAAAAGTGACGTCAGAGGTAAGTAATAAAAATTATAAATCTATAAGCTCACATTCGGCTCGTAGTCGCTCGCCTACGACTTGTACTGAAAAAATTACACTCGGCGTAGAAAGTCCCACTTCTCCCCCTTGTTGCATAATAGACTATTTAATCCCCATGAAAATAGGATAAAAAGTGCCAAGAAATCGGCATATTTTTACCATACTCGATGAGAACTGCAGTTCGAACCTGTCAAATTTAGTGCCAAGGATTAAAAATTTGAAATATAAATTTGTGCAATATCAAGTTTTAATTATCAAAGTTGGATACTTAGAACCTGAATGTTTAGACAATTTCAAAAATCTAAAATTTTTCTTAAAATGTTTGAAAATGGAATAAATATAATGTATCTTGTAAACGGAATGACATACTCCAAAACAGACAACAATTTTTTATTCAACTCCAGATTTATATATTACACGTATAATATCGACGACTGCTAAAAAGACTCGAGTAGCTCAGAAAGTGAGTTTCAAAACATGTAACTCCTGTGCGTATACACAGTTACGCGTTTTTATAAATAACGCCCTGCGTGAGTTACTCAAGTCTTTTTTTAGCAGCTGCCGATATATAATTCTGGAGTTTAATCAAAAAATGTTGTCTGTTTCTACACTTAAGAATAAAACTATTTTTTTTTAACTTCAATTCATATTAAATTTAATTAAATTACAGGTTGCAATAATACAAAATATTATTATATGGTAATTTTCACTTAGATCGAATTCCTTTCATATCATGCAGACCGACGGGTTACATTTTCAGGATTGGCTTGCCAATCAAATACATTTTTGTACGTGGAATATAAGGAAACACATATTTTTTCAATCAACATAGAGACATTTTCACGTTTTTTACGGAAATTTTACAATTTTAAGGGTATGATGAGTTTTTTGCCAATTTTACTTCAAAAACCGTGCAATTTTTGCAATATATTAGAGATATTAAAGATTTTATTATTTCAGTTTATCCGGTTTTTCATACTCTTTCAAAATCCACAAAAAAACTCAATTCAAAAAGTGAGAAAAATGCCTTTTTACTTATTATATGATATAATGTAGTTTATTTATTATTTATATTATTAATAACATTAAAATTCATTTAAATTATTGATAATTCGATAAATTAATAATTTTATTGGAGATAGAACACTATACCTCAAAAAAATTCCTAATTTTTTTCTGAGAGCACGATGAATTATCTACTTTTGAGGCCATGTGATACTAACTTCAAAATAATGTTACCGAAAATTTTTTCACCATCCTGCTGTCCGCACGAAATGAAATGTTTATAAAAATTACAAAAAAAAACTCAAACATAATTTTTTTTCTATTTATATACATTCAGCAATTGATGAGCCTTCCTTAGTGCCTCTTATTCAATTACCCAAATTTTCAACTCGATATCTCATTTCGTGTGGACAGGAGGATGGCGAAAAAATTGCCGGTAAAATTTTTTTTGAGGTTAGTATCACATGGCCTTAAACACATAAAACAAAAATTTCAACTTTTTGCATTTACTATAGGCAATGAGTAGTGTTACCAAATTTTCCGTAAGACTAACCTGGTCAAGTTAGCGCTAGGGCTATAGTTGCGGAAAATTCCATACCTTGAGCCCTGAACGTGCTGGAAAGGGGTTAGTCTTACGGGAAATTCCGTAACGGTAGACTATTCGTTTACCATAACAGGAGAGAAATCCGAGAAACATTAAATTGTAATTAACTCAACTTCATCAAAAATTGCAGATAGAATACTCTAATTTTCAGCTCAAAATCTGCTACTTTATGGAACTTCTGATTCTATAAAAAAAAGATCCAATCTTTCTGAAGAGACATTGCAGAATTATACTGAATCTTGATGAGACTTTAATATCACTTCTACGACATTTCTCTTATCTTGATGTTATTTCGATACTTTTAGCGCGAAATCCATCTATTTGGAGCCCGCATAAGGATAGATTTACGGTGTTATGCGGGAACACGTAGGCCATAGAAACACGCACGTGTCTTCAGTATCACAGGTTTTAGAGCGTTACTTTTCTACAGCCTTGTACGTACACCATACTGTACAGAAATTCAAGTTTCATCCCCAACGAGAATGTGTGTGACAAGAAAAAAGTCGTTTCAAGAGCCATATTCACGTTTCCGATTGAAAAATATATAAATTTGCTCTCTGTAGTGAGTTTACTGAAATAAAGTACTTTTGAATCCACGATTCTGATGATAAGCGATTTACATTATTTACATTCATGAAATTCAATTTTTAGAAAGTATTTCTTTCTCCAAGTCGATGTTTCTAATATTCCCTAGACGCATATTTTTCTGAACTTTGGCATTCAGAGGTAGGTAGCTAAAATTCGAGAAGTCGAGGTCTCTATGATAAGAGTGAGAAATTTATGAGATTGAAAATTTGAAGGGACGGGTTTTATAAAAGAAATGAGGAAGAAGAAAATCAGAGTTGATATCTGAAGTCTCCTAACTTTCAAAATTCAATATAGAAAACTATAGAATTATTATCATAAAAATAAGAACTGGGAAACAACTATTGGAAAAGAGTAATAGATAATTGTTAAATGATTTCTTTGCTGGTTTTTCGAAATATAGGTTTCAATTGACCCAAAATATGAAATTGTAAGGAAGATTTTTTTTAAATATCGGCATGAGGGTCTAGAATTTTCATTTTATCATATAAAGTTTTAATGATATAAATTTTTTTTAATTCTTATAAGTATCAAGCTTTCCAAATAGTACGAAATCTAACACGTTTTTTTCGCAGGCTGACTCAACTGGACTCGTCAGTAAGGCATTGTGAATCAGCCCTGCCTTATACGCTTTATAATTTTATTGATCAAGAATCCATAAGACCCTAATCCGTGGCCGGAATGTCTTATATAATATTACTTTGAAACTTAAAAAATTTAAAAATGAATTGAAAGTTCAGAATATAATGGATTCTAGATCAATTAAATTCTAAAGCGTATGAGGAAGGGCTGATTCACAATGCCTCACTGACGAGTCCAGTGACTCAGCCTAGGACATATTTTTAAGACATGTTTCAGTTCATCAAGTTTTTTCACTTTCCAGGTTCAAATATTCATAATTTTAGGATCTCAGGAAGGAAAGATGTTAAAGCTAAGCAAGAAAAAACAACATTTTTTAAAATAAAATTTTAAGTCTAAAAGTCCTCGTGCAATGTGCATGTTAACACCATGGCGTTTTTTATACATGCAATGAAGGTCGAAAGCGAGCATTCTACCGATAATGCAAAGTTACTCTTGATGCAAAAAACGTGCTAGATGTTGAAAACATTGAGGCAAATGAGGAAGCGAAACGTTCAACCTCCGCCTCGTTGGATTTCTTTCTCTTCAGGAGAAAGCGGTGTGGGCTTGAAAGCCACAAAGGCCGGGGGGGGGGGGGGTTGAGGTCGGTAAAGGGGTGACCAGGAAAACGGGTAACTCGACCCAACCTATCGAGTTACGCTACGCATACGAGACGCTTCGTTATTTTGCTCTACGCGTGTTCCTCTCGATGTTCCACGTTTCATTGGAGCATCCTAACCTCATTTGTCTCAACCCTTTTTTATCTGCAACTCGCAATCTTTTTTTTCTGGACACATGGTTTCTATACGATCACATCGTTACCTATATTACACAAATTCAACTTTTTTGACCTATTCATCAATCTCCGTCATACCCAAAAGTAATTTAAAAAATATGTCCGTCTTCGGCGGTTACATTCTCGTTGCGCGCTTCGCACCAAGGTTAAGTGCGCCTACACGGAAAAAAAATGCTGGATATTTTTCTTGACCAAGTGCATGACTCCAGAATAGGTCTAAAAGTACTTCAAAAATTGAAAATACCGTCATTGGGAAATTATGCAAATAATGCTTCTTAAAATGTGTCCAGCACAGCCAAAGAAGCAATCCAGAAATACATCAACAAAAAATCTACAGGAAAATCCGTAACACGTTTAATACTCCAGCATCAAAGTCTGCAAACCAGTCAAGGAAGGGTTGTTGGACTGTCAAGGCAAATATTTATGCTAAAAAAATTTAAAAATATTCTTCTGGAATTTATAATGTTTTTATCTTCAATCTATATATTTATTTTGACATAATAGAACGCACTATCACTGCTTATATTAATGACACATTTTTTTCGCTTTGAAAAATCGAACGCACGCTACGGGGATTACAACTACCTACCTACTCTACGACTAACGCAACTCATTTGTAACCGCTCAAACCCCGCGGCGAAGGTAAAACGCTGAAAACATGATAAAAAATCTTGGCCGTGTTGCTCCGAGTTGACAATTTGCTACGAAGCTGACTTTGCTATTGAGCAAAGCAGGTATGAAAATTCTAAAACAGCTGCCCCACGATGTAATTGTTTGAAAAATTTATTAAAATTTTTTTCTTCAGCAGATTTCATATGCAGTATAAATAAACAATTTTACAGTACTACACCTGATAATCACAAGCGGTGGGTGAGACGCACCGTTTTCAAATGACAGTGTTATAAACAATTCATTTGGTTAAAACTGACATATTTGCGAAATCGTATCTCAAAAACTATTGGTAAAAAAAATATGAAACTTGGGCAAAAACTAACTTGAGTTTGCACTCTTAAAAAATAAAAAATTATTGTAAAAGAATCGAAAATACTTCTCACAAATTGTTTTTTTTAAAATGGTTATTTTGAATGGAATTTATTGTGAGAAATAGCATTTTTTTAACAACAATTTATGAAAAGTATTTTCGATTTTATATCAGAATAAGTATTTTTTCTTTTAAGAGCGCTAACCTCGAATCAGTTTGTGCTCAAATTTCAATTTGTTTTATGAATAGTTTCTGACATATCATTTTACAAATACTTCAGTTTCGTTAAAAAACAATAGTTTATAACAATGTAACTTGAAAACGGTGTATCCTACGAAAAAAATACAAAGAACAAAAAAGATTTAGTTTTCGCTCAAAGATTCTGAAAATCATTTCAAAATTTTTTTGTAACTAGATAAGGAAATTGTTTGAACAATTTTTGTGCAAAATTTCGAAAAAATAACTCATTAAATATAAAATAATAACTAACTATAGAATATGAAATGAAATAACTAACTTATCAATTACAGTTTTAATTGTAAAGAGGGATTCCATGTAAATGTTTTTGGAATGAAAAGAAATAAGATACACTTTTTATTCTACTAGTAATTAATGCACACGCGCGAAATCGTTAATGTCGTTTGTTCGTTTTTATAAGGAAAAACCTCATTCGTTTCGACTTTTGTTCAGTTTTTGAATTTCAAAATGAAGAATGATTTCTCTAAGGACAAGAACTTTATGGTGATTTTTTTGTGACCAATGTTTTTTATGATGAACAGTTATAAAAAATTAGCACCAAAATTCTTTGAGCAACTATAATGTTTTGAAAATGTGCACAAAAATACATGTTTTTATAAATTAAGTTAATTGAAAATTCAGCAAATAAAGTTATAGGTATACATAAAATTTCTGCAGTTGGAAGCGAAGAAGCATGTAATGATTTTGTTGTTTTGCGAAAAAACATGTTATTTTTTAAACGTTTGAACCGTTTGAAAAAGGCAAAATGCATGAGATATAAATTCTTTGAAAAGTAGGGAATTTTTATTAATACTAACAAAATACTCATATTTTATTTCGATTCAAACTGAGAAAATTTCAAATTAAAAAATTACAACTTTTATTCAAAGAATCTGTAATTAACTAAATCAAAACCACGTGGTTTTTTCATGTTTTCAAAAAATTTTCTCTTGCAAGACGAATTTTTTTTTAACTTCAAAGTTTAAGTTATTGTTCAATGCTATAAACTGTAAATAAAAATAATCCTTCATCATTTTTCAGCACAGAGATAATTTTTTTTTTTCAAATTTATTCAAAAACGAAACAGAAGACATTAACAATGTTTTCTCTTCATTTGAGAGCCAAAGCAGAACATTTTTTGCCCGGCTGAAATGATTCAAATAATTTCAGCATCACTCCAATAACGTGAACTTATATTCTTCTCGGTTTACACATTGTTATTTCGATATTTTCTGGAGTTTAAAAGAGCACCTCATTCAATTAAAAAAATGTTATTTTTACAACACATTCAATTCAATTTTTCATCGCATAATTTCGCATAATAATTAGTTTTTTAGCGTACAATCCAGACATTTTCAACGTCAGAAGATACTGTACTTATTGATAATTTAGAACTTGTTGAAGTTTAAATGTCTAGAAATTGCCTCATATCACGAAATCAAAATTGTTTAATTTCAAACGCCATTAATTTGAAATGGTCTACAGTATCTACTTGAAAATTTCTAAATAAACGAAGTAAAAATGTGAGACTTAACTATGAACATTTTTCGAATAAACCGTGAGGGATGAAACATATTTTAAATTTTTAAATTAGGAAAAGACAATTTTTCAGTTTTATTTTGGTCTCAAAAAAAATATTCATGAAAATAAGCGTTGATTACTCTGGTGAGGTTTTGCTATTATTGGAAAATTTGGAATCTTGTGACCTTTTTAATTTTCCTCAAATTTGAAAATGCCATTAAGGGAATTTGTGAGTCTTTTTGTCATCCAACAGAACCTTCGACAACAAATTTCAAACTCTCAATCAATTTTTTTTTAATTTTGAAAATGCTCCACAAAGGACCTCGCATAAAAAAACTAATCATAATTGGTGCAAGTCCTTTTGGATTTATAAACTACAAAATAAATGAGTGTCAGTTGAATCCACTGAAAGCCACTTTCCCATGTATTTTGTGCAGGGTCCTTTTTGAATTTTCATTGAATTAACATGGTTAGCGAAACTGATCTTCATAGTGCTTCTCTGAAAAAGTGTGTCGAAGGTTGATTTGATTTGTCGAATCCTTCAAAAATTAGCGTAACTACAACATTCAGGTATCCCTACGGACAGATATACAAAAAGAATTTCCTTATTTCTATTTGAAAACACTTAAAACGGAATAATTAAAACTATGAAGTGTTCAAAATAAAAGGATTTTGAACTTCGTTAATTTAAAATTATTTTTTCAATTCTGTGTACTATATTATGTTCATTTATATATTCATACAATTGGAAATTACTCAAAATCGCGATTACAATTTGAAATCGTAAAATTCAGAAGTTCTAGTTTGAGAATCGCTTTTCTTTTATCATCGAATATTGTTAAATTTTTATCAGTTACGTTCTTAGAATCTTCAGTACAAAAATGTTCATATCCTAAATACTTAAATTTATAATTGATAACTTAGAAATTAATCAATTTTAAAGGTTTAAATTTGAAATTGTGTAACTATGAAAAATTTAATTTTATATTACATATTCGATTCGTAACATTTTAGAATCTTTGATACAATTTGAAATTGCCTAATGTTAGTATTTTAAGACCTGTATAAAAATATTTAGATTCGTTTTTTATACCTGCATCTCTTCATACAATAGAAAACTACCAACAGAAATCAATTGAAAAATAAAATTCTTTCTCCAGTTTAGAATTCTTTGGAAAAAGGCAAAGGTCCTTTTCATTTAGTTTCAATTAATAAAAAATCCAGTTTGCCTTTCATTATTCTTAACAGAAAGAAACTTTTAATTTTTATGAGCACTTCTTACACTATTTTAGCTAACTTTAAAAGATCCCAATGTTACGTAATAATTGTTACAATATGTCTAACATTAGTTACAAAATTATTCAATTCAAGTTTTTAAAAATATGAAGAATTTTTTCATGACCATGTCATGAGTTTCTACAATTTTGCTATGAACTGTCTGACAAAAAGTCCGGGACTGTTGTTCTTTAACTGTGCTTGAATACTTCCATGACTTTTTTGAATTTTGAATGAAAATGTATGATACCTTCATAACAAGTATAATAGGCTTTATCAGAATGATGGCCTATCCAAAAGTCCAGCACTACTCCAGTAAATTTTCCAGCAATTTTTTACGTGTAGGGCGAGGGTAAGCTTTCGCGCTTCGCGTTCCTTTTCCTACGTTATATTTGCAAGCACTTAGACTTTATCTTAAATGTCATAAATATTGTAACTTAAATCTTAAACTGTGATTCAAAAACTTAATGAACTTCAGTTATAAAGCGGAACTGAACAATGTTTTTCAATTTTACTTTGAAAAAGGTTCTCAAAGCACCTGCGGCTCTGACGATTATATTCTCATTGCGACAATCGCAATAAAAAATAGCACAAAACCGATATTTATCCGTCAATTTTCAGGGTTTCGTAGCCCCGGGCAGAAACTCTTAAGCTTTCGGTTGGGTGTCGGTCCGTAAAGTGAGAGGAGAGTATGAGGGGAAGGGGATATTGAAAGACTTTATTAACGACCTAATAGGCTACGAAACCCTTTTTTGTAGGAGCCTGCCGCCTACTTTCACTAATTTTTGAAGAATATATTATAAAAATCGTGAATACCATATTTCAATTTTGTTTGAATTATAAGACTAACTTCTGAAATATTTCATTTTTGCTAACTATATATATATATATATATATATATATATATACATGTAAAAATGCCGACTGGAATTTCTTAATCTATCACAGAAATAGATGTTTCGGGCTTCAATTGTGTGCAAAACTACGAATCTTGCCGACGTTTCGTGAACATTGCAGTTCACTTCTTCAGGGCTAATCTGAAACTGGAGCTTCAGATTAGGTTGCTCTTATATATACTCTACGATGCCTGTGATTGGCCAGAGCGCCCACCGTGGGGACTGGTCGAACCTGATTGGCCAATCAAGTCTTTTT
>JAUMHM010000016.1:32604247-32616517 GCA_032362435.1 Melikaiella ostensackeni | reverse complement strand
CATAGTGTCTAATAGGCCAGATGCCATGTGAGTGCGCTGTGTAGGCCATGACTGACTTTGAGTAACATATGCATAGCGTCTGATAGGCCAAATGACATGCACGATGAGGGCGCCCAACAGGCCATAACTGGCTGTGACGTGAGCAGCATGCATCTGACCTCGCAGGCAAGATGCCATGTGAGTGCGCCGTGCAGGCCATGACTGACTTTGAGTAACATATGCATAGCGTCTGATAGGCCAAATGACATGCACGATAAGGGCAAACACCAGGCCATGACTGACTGTGACTTGAGCAGCATGCATCTGACCTCGCAGGACAGATGCCATGTGAGTGCGTCGTGTAGTCCATGACTGATTTTGAGCCAGATGTGCATAGCGTCTAATAGGCCAGATGCCATGTGAGTGCGCTGTGTAGGCCATGAGTGTGATTTTGACGCATACACGCTCGAAGCGGCAGTACACGCATAACAAACTGATGGACATCAACTGCTTATACGAGTACATGGTTACCTGGAAATTTTTAAGTTGTGAAACTGAATATAATTATTTTCTCACCCTTCATTTTTTCATTTTTCAGACCCTGGGTCCTTGAGTCGCTCCGTATATTTTTGTCCTATATTTCTAGTCTCCAGTTTTCAGTAAATGTTGGCATCAAACAATATCATAATGCGCGAGAATAGTTTGGTTTGTCTGTTTTGTGGAAGGCGTATTCTCATTTGGCAGTATATCCAACATCTTCGTGCTCCCATTACGTGAAATTTAATAGTGAGGGGGCCATCACGCGGTGCCGCAATACGGGGGTGGAATTCTGATTGTATCGTACCAAGCCATGATGATCCAATATGTCTGCCAAATAACGTTCAACGTTGTACGTCCTACGCTCGTCTACGTGCTGGGCCGCACTGTCTTTCCCCTCAAACTCATTCACTCACTATCTCACTCACTCACTCACTCTCTCGCGCGCGCGCGCTCTCTCTCTTTCTCTCTGAACATTACGCCAGATTACGCTCGTCTTCCCGATTGAATACATCAGCATCTATCATCAACCGAAATTGACGCTAAAGGCCTTTTTATCTACCATCCTGCCAATGCAGGATGCAATCTTTGCACAGGATTTCTTTACATTGCTTTACACCGAATGAAAAATTTCCGGTGATCAGCCATAATTTGCGGCGATATTTTATATACATCCTTTCTTTTATGGTTATTGTGCCATAAAATATATGCATTAAATTTAGATTTGTCTTTTGATAAATTGCGAGTATTATAGCCTCATCATAAGGTTAGTAGTATAAGTTGTATTTCTATTTTATATAAATAGACAAAATGCTGTCTTTTCTCTGTGGAATTTTTGTATACAAAAAGGAAATGAAAAAGCTTTTAAAGTAGCTTTAGTTAAAGTAATAAGACATCAAATCTATTGAATGCAAGACAAATAGTAGACATGCCTATTAAAGAGGATGGGCTGTTCTAAATATATCTCGACAATTTCATTCATAAAATAAAGAAATAATTCAATGTCTTGTCATAAGGGTCATATAATATGTGAATAGAAGTACAAAATGATCCTTATGGCAAGGGAGGTACAATGCACTGTTGTATAGCACGCTTTAATTGTTTATGCAGTTTAAAAATTTTTTAAAAAATCCTAATAATTCAACTATTGTAGAATTCAAACTGAATATGTAACATGAATTAACAAGAGGCGTATATGAAGAGCACCCCGTGACCTAAATTAATGTCTGATTAGTAGATTTGACAGATTTTTTCACACGTAATTCAAACCTGTCTTTAATTAATCTATGTATCACTTCTCATTTTAGAGTTAATTCGTCTCAAAAAAGACCAAAAATCACGATTTTGGCACTTTTTGGTAAGAATGTCGCGAAAATGAGAGCTGATAGAGCAATGTGGACAACAGATTTGGACTGAGCGTGTCCAGTTCCTTCATAAAAACCTATTTAGGACTCTCCACCAAAGATAAAGTCGAAATTTGTAGACCTGTGAACAACTTGCCTTTATCGATTCTTAAGTACAACGTCCGAACATGCGTATCTTATTCATTTAACCATCTTGTTAGTCACAATTGTCACGTCTGTAGTCAAACATTTACATTGATTCCACTTAAAATATATACGGAAATTGATGCTTTTAATTTCACTCGTGTCTTTCATATTGACTTAAAAGTAGAAAATTCCAGAATTATTGAAATATTTATAATTATCATCATATCTAGCATTTATGTCTATATGTTTTCAATTTCAAATAAGAACTTTATTCATTCGTTAGGTACATAACCCACTTTCTGCTCTGATTATCATAATCCGAAAGTTACCCAAACTTTGTTTCATAAAACGTGTTACAAAGTTTCGTGATTAACTGAAGTTTCTAATTCAAGCAAATTAAGGACATTTCCTCTTTATCTTAGCATTGTAAAGTGTCAGAGAATGAAGCAAATTCCAAATTCGATTTCAAAACACATTCAGTCTAAGAAACTATTTTGGTGCGAATCCCTGGATTTAAATTATGTTACATTCTACTTTGCTTTAAAATTACTCAATTAAACAAAATCTTCAACAATAATTCAATCCAGAGATTACATTATTTTATAATTATAGAGAAAGAAGAGAAAATACAATTATTATACTTTATTATTTTTATTTATATAGCAGAAATACATTTTATGAATCAATACATATTTTTCATTATTAACCCAATAAAAATATTACTGAGTACTTCTAAAGGGTTATGATTTGTTTTCAGATATTGTTTACATAAAAGAAAATATTGCATCATTAAAAAATATTTGACACTCTTGAAATGATCTTTTTTTTCAAAATCCTTATTTTCCTACAAAAATTTATTTAGGAAATGGAAAAAAATGAGCATTGAATCCAAAAAATATTAGTAGGAATACGGACGACATAATATTTTCTTGGGTCAAGAAAAATTTCGCTTGCCTCAAGAAAATTAACTTGACTAAAGAAAAAATAAGGTTTTTTTCAATGAAGAACATTTTCTTGAAAAAAAATTTTCTTGAATGAAGAAAATATTGTATTGTCCGTATTTGTACCAATATTTTTTTGATTCAATGTTAATTTTCTTTCGTATGTATGAAAAAAAGTTTCCAGATATTAACTTTAATATCTGCATACCAGTTACATTTTAAGGGTGGCGTTCCAAAAGAACATGAACAATACTTTAAAATTGTGCAGGAGAGACAAAAAATATTCCCAAAAATATAATTCCTAATTTGAAAAAAAAAAAAAATTTACTTTAGAGATACATCAGTGCTGAATTTAAGCGTGCAAAATTGGATTGGGAAATGTCATTAGGTTCCGAGAAAATGGAGGAAGAAAACTTTTCTCGTTTCAAGCCCAAGTTTTCTCAACTTTGAACGGTGACTAAAAATCAATTGTCAATTTAAAAGAAAAATGGATTTGTAGTTATTGAGTTGCTGAATTAATACATAAGAAGTTTCATTGAATATCATCATTGAATTCCGAGAAAATGAAGCGGGTTTTTTTCGATTCAAGACACGTTTTTTCAACCTTGGATGGTGACTACAAATCTAGTTTTTATTTTAGAAAAAAAAAACTTACTTCCGAGATACTGTAGTCCAGAAATGAGGCGTCAGGGCTACCACAGACTAATGCACTTGAAAAAAGTGGAAAACGTGTCTAATTTAAGCTGAAAAGTGACTAAAAGTGACTAAGTTTGAACATAAAAAGTGACTGAGAATGACAACTGTTCACACAAAAAGAGGCCTGTGATGTGAATAGAAACACTTGTTTACTCAACAATTTCGATTCAATTATACATATATTTTTTTCAGCTTGTATTTACAAGATTAGATGAAATTCTGTTGCTGAATTCCGGTTTGAAAACCAAGGTGACAAGCTACAATTAATTTTGCAAGTAATGTTTAGACAAATAGTATAATTAATTTTATCATAAGCAAAATAAGGGTTATTCCATTTTATTTCGCAGAAATCGGTTGCGACCCATTTTTCAAAAATTGTAAAACTTACCATAATAATACTCAATATTTTTTGAACTTATTTATCACATAAATTCAACGAAATACTTTCTTTTCATTCAGAAATTTAATTTACAAAATGCAAAGATACAGAAAAATGTCACATTTATGTGCATTACAGAATAGAGAAAAACTCAAATTCTATGTATTAAACAGTCTTTGAATTGCAAAAGTAACATTATTGAAAAGTAGTGAACGAAAATTGTGTTTTAGCAACCACTAAAACATAACCATTTTCAGCACTTTCATAACCTCATTAAAAACGTTGTGCCTAGTTTCTAAAATTAATCCTTATCTCGTAAGCTTCATTTTAGGTCAGATGTTTCATAGTTGTAGCCCTTTTTTCAATTCATGATCAATTCAATCAATGATCAATTCAATCCTCTTTCATGCTGAAATTAACAAAACCTCCAAAGTGTCGAATTACGAAATGTTAAGTTTCACTCTCCAGCATCAGAAGTTGAAAAAACGGCTACCATTATGGAAGGCCTGACCAGAATGAACCTGGCCAGTTACGTTTTAATTTTAAAAAAAAAAACGATTTTAATAAGGTTATGGAAGAGCTGACAAATATGTACGTTTTATTTGTTGTTAAAACACGGTTTTCGTTCATTATATCACAATAAAATTACATTTACCCATGTTAAAGAAAAACTCAAAGACTGTTGAATGTGCCTGATTTGATTCAATTCAATCTTAGATACGAAAATCTGTATCAATATGAAGAAACAAAAGACTGTTACATTCTTTGATCATTTTATTGGGGGTCAAATTTGTACTTTCAGATTTAGTGTGATGCTTTACAATAGGAACTAGAAAATCAGAAAATCATTAATTAAAATAATTTCAATTGTAACGTTCAATGAAATTTTCATACCACAGATTACTATACAGATTCAATACATAAATTACTTAGATTTTCTTCTTTTTGGATAAAATCGAAAATGAGATGGAGAAATGTGACTAAAGCAACCTTTTTCTTTTAAAAAAGTCACTATAGTGACTGTTTCTTATCAAAGTGACTTAAGTGACTCTGTGGCAGCCCTGGGCGTGGAAAATCTGACTGAAAGAAGCCATGCAATGTTGTATACATATGTGCTTTTGGAACGATAGTATCTAGGTATTAAGCTTGTACATTAAATGAAAACTCTAAAATCTGCATATTAAATTTCAATATGTAGATATATTACACTTCAATATCTTAAACATTTACATAGATCTAGATAAATATTTAACTTTGGAAGAATATTAAGCTTAGTATGCAGATGTAAATTCTGATTATCATTTTTTCAGTGAACTTCTACAATATTTATCTGGTTGATTCGCTTGACTTGGTACTTATTTCCAAAACTAAATTAAGAATATAGAAATGAGTAGTGTCATGTATTCAAATAGCAATAAATTTCAGTTATTACATCACGTTTTGCATCAGCTAGGCACCACATTTATTCACGACAGAGTTGGCTTCATAACACTGATTACGCTGCACACGCACACGACCAATGGATGCGTTCATTAACTTCATGTTACTAGTGCACTCAAAGGGGTACGTCTGAGTGGCAATAGCTCTAAAAGAAGTCGAGCAAAACGAGATTCCAGAGGGTGCAAGAAGGGTTCTGTCGAAAGGGATGAAGAAGGGGGTGAAGGGTTGACTGACTGTTGACGATTCAAGGAAGGGGTCGACGCAACTAAACACGTCGGGATTTCCTGGCAAGTTGTTAATTGGCGTGAATTACGTATTTCTCACCGCGACAAGCACGTGCTTGTTGCGGTTGAGCTGGGTTGAGGTTAAGGGCAATCCGTTTCAGAAAAAAATTTGAATCGCATTTTCACCTCGTAAATCTCACACTTCGTGCCTTTCATTTTAAAATTCACGCCATTCATGTTTCTGTCTCGACTTTAATGTAATTTTCTTATTTTATAATCTGACTTTTGTAAAATGGCTCGAATAATTCGCCAAATTGTTATACGCGCTTTCAGCACTATAGTTACGAAAAAATTAATACTTAATTCTTCACCTTGATTCCCTCGCTTAGACACGTGTTTTGCCAAATAGAATTAAGACACATAGGCCCACTTATAGCAAGGGAAAAAGACCGTTGCATTCCAGGAGAAAATGACTATTACCGTCCTTGTGGCGTCGAAGCCCTTCTTTCTCTCAAACGGATAGAAAAAGAAGAAGAGGGTTTTGGCCAAGAGTGGCAGTATCAGCACAGTCTATCCTCCAGGGACGTTTTCACTCTAGGCGATGACGTTCGTATTCCTCACCCACCTTCCACCCACTTCCTACCTCGCTGCGTACTGGAATTCTCCAGCACGCAGCCACAACCCAATGTCCTCCTCGTCGTGAACTAGAACTCTGAGCACGCAAACGCCAACCACTTTACTCCTCGCTACGTACTGGAACTCTCAGTACGCAACCACTGCCCACTTTTCACCTCGCCGCGTACTGGAAGACTCAGCACGTAGCTACCATCAACTTTCTACCTGAACGCGTACTGGAATTCCTCAGCACGCAGTAACCACCAAACTTCTACCTCATCACCTACCGACACCGTACATTCAGCCTCTCCGCCTCTTCTTTCCTCTGGATCAACCCTCTCTCTCTCATCCATGGTACTACGACCTCTTCCACCCTAATCACCCAATGATTAGTTTGATTCAGATATACCTCTTCATATCCAAATATTGAGAGAAAATTCATACTCACACAAAGATGACTGGCACATTAGAGGAGGTTTTCAGGCCCTTGGCAAAATTCATCATCACTATCCCGACTACGTAGGGGATCATTATTAGACCTACACCAAAACATTCGAGATGCTGCTGTCGCAAAGAGCAAAAGTGTTTGCATCAAAAAGGCGTACGACCAATAATGGATCAAAGACTCAGAAATTTAACACCCAAACTGAAGCCAAGTAAAGTGATAATTCAAAAATAATCCCACCTATAGTTGTGTATAGTTATGTACAAAACCAGTAGGAAACTTTAAGCAAAACTAAGAAGACTTTAGCCAAGGACATTGAAATTCGATTAAGAAGAAATCGCGTCATCGTTTATAATAAAGTTGAGGATGTCTATAAACGAATGCTGGAAGAATTTAAAGATCTCAAGTAGAATTCTACACACTGCGTCCACAGCAGTGGTTGCTAGCAGATCTAGATACAGGATTCTTCAAACAAAAAAAACACGATCCCTTCGCAAGCTATCAGTCAGCAACGCCTAGAAAATCAACATAAAATGAGCGTTCCCAGCCAATTGGGCTCAAGCAGAACTTAAATTCGACACAGAATAGAAATGCAGTCATAGGAAATACAAACAGTTCTGCAAAGTTGAACGACAGCCCAGATCACTCTTTTGAGGCTTTGTTTAAGAATGTTTAAAAATGCTTAGAAAATATAAATATAAGTAAAGTACTTAGTATATCTAATACTGCTGTTACGAAAATCAAAAGTACCAGCAACGGTGTTACTAGATTTATGTTAGTTAAATCCTAGAGAGAGTTTTGGCTATACTTGAGTGATGAAATATTCAAATAGCAATATAAAAATTTTATTATGGAATGCCAATTCTATCAATTTAAAATCCATGAATTAAAAAACGCTGTCAGTGACTTACAAGTGGATATTATTGGTATACATGAAACTAGAATTGATCATAAAATTAAGCTTTGAGTTCCAAGCTACTCAATGTATAGAACTGATAGGAATAGTACCGGTCGAGTAGTTAATCTCTTAGTCAACAATAAATTAAGCATAATTATAGCATACCAAAACTGGATAATACGGAAGTAGTTGCCTCAGAGTTTCTAGGTAAAAAAAGTAAAGTTATTTGCCTACAGGTGTACATACGGCCAAGAAATAAAGTGTGAAAAAGTGACCTCATCAAAAGATTTCAGCTTAAATAGTGAAGTTTTTGTGGAGGGAGATTCGAATGCACGACATATATAATGGAATTGCTTTACCAATATTGCAAGTAGAAAAAAACTAACTAATGTATTTTTAGGAATTGAGGTTGAAATTGTTGCACCAAAACTCCACACTCAGTTCCCTAAAATTGGGCGCTTAAGTGTTCTTGACTTATTCTTTCTAAAAAACATTAGAAACTATAACAGACCTTCAACCCTGCAAATCCTAAATTCAGATCATAACCCTATTATTATTTATCTAAATACGAGTAGGTTCTAGCTTAGCTCCTTTGTCACAAATATACGATTATCAAAATTCCAACTGGGATGGCTTTAGAAAGCAAATCGTTGAAAATATTAAGGTAAATTTCTATATAAAAACCAGACCCCGCATTGAAATAAAAGTTAATAAACTTACTGGAATAGTCAGCGAAGCTGCTAGCATGGACATGCCTACTAAAGATATACAACTTTATAAAGCACCTTTTCCAAACAATATTACATTATATATTGAGCTCAATAATAAATGAAGGAGGAAATTTCAGCATAACAAAAGTATCCAAAACAAAACTAGTTTGTCATCAATGCAAAAGTTAGTTGACAAATTGATCCTAAACTGGAATTCTCTGCAGTTGAACAATACACTCAAGACGTGTAAACCCTCTCATAAATCATTTTGGAAATTAAACAAAGCTCTTACAAAAAAGAAAATTGAAATTCCCATACTTGCTATTAATAACGATCTCCGCTATAAAAAAATTTAAAAAAAAGCTTTGGCTCTTGTAAATAATTTCAGATTAGTGAAAAAGGTAAATAAAAATCTTGTTTCACGAAATCACAACAAACAACTATTTAATACTGTAAACAAATATCTTAAAGATATACAGATTAATTTGAACGAAATAGATTGAGTTATTCCTACAGAAATTATAAAAACTCTAAAAACCTTAAGAAATAATACGTCACCAGGTCACGATGGACTTACTGATATCATCTTGAGAAACTTCACTCACAAAGCTATTGTTACGTTAACTGGTGTCGTGAATAGAATGTTTAGATTGGGTCATTTTCCTAAATTATTGGAAAGGGCTAAAGTGATAGTCGTACCTGAACCAAAAAAAAAAAAATCACACATTGGTAATTAGTTACAGGACGATAATACATACATTACAGTTTCTCACCTTATCTCATAGCTCTCATAAGTTTCTACATTAGAAATAGAGAAATGTTTCTCGAAATCTATATGAAAATCTAATTATGTAGAAGTAACACAAGGGTCGATCCTTAGACGTCAATTGTTTATTATTCATTTAAATGATGTCCCTGAAACTAAACATGTTAATAGAGCATGTGCTCGAGGTTATGAACGTACAAATGAAATGTAAAAAAAATTTCGAACTTTTTTCGTTTAAACCATTTAGCAGAACAAAAAATAATATTCTATCAGAAAAATTTTGCCACAATGTCTCACCAGGCCTATGATTCTAGGTACAAAAAAAAACATTTTTACGTCTTTTAGTAGTAAAATTTCAAAATTCTAACTTGCCATTTGTAATATTTCAGCTGTGCCTATAATTAGGGTGGCTTTTAGGGGTGTTGCCGGAATGTCTCACCCAACTTTTTATTCGGGACAGAAGAGAAGAAGATTTTCGACGTATTTTAATTGGCAAGTATCGAAATTCTAACTTGTCATTTTTTTATATTCTAGGTGTATATAATAAGGGTGGTTTTAGGGGTTTCGCCGAAATGTCTCACCCAGCCTATAATGCAGGGCAAGAAGAAAAGGAATATTTTTGACGTTTTTTAATTGGAAAATTCGAAATTCTAACCTGTTTTGTGAATATCTGAATAATAGGTGATGTCTCAGGGTAGCTAATCTCCTAAAAATGAAAAATTTACACATTTTTTTCGACGTTCGAAACTTCAGGCACACATGTTATCCTTTAATTATCAAGAAATTCAAACCAATTAGGAAAATCATTTTAAGCTTTCAAAAAATCGATTTTTCTCAACGAAGACGTTCAGTTAATACAACGTCTTCTCAGTTTTCAAATTTTATGGGAAAGTCTTATAAAAATATGCTAAGTTTGAGGTCTCTTAGAGGGTCGAAGGGGGTGATTTTTAGAGATTTTTATTTCAGATGAATATGAAATGCATATGCTTAGTGTGAAATTGACTGGTTTTTGAGTACTGAATTTACACAATACAGAAAATACGAAAACAAAAGAAAGTACAGTAGGACCTCTCGGATCGAGACTAGGTTTTTTCGTTTTCCTATCTAAAATTTAGTATCATCAATATTTTCAACTTTTATACACCGATAAAAAATGGCTGGAAAATTGAGAAATTATAATCATCACCATATATGTAGATTTAAAAACTTGCAAATATTGAAAAATCGAGTCCCAATCCGAGAGGTCCTACTGTATCAGCCATTTCCCTACCTTCCCTCTTTATCGCTTGATGTCTTTATTCTCATTTCTTCTTCAATCATTTCAAATATCTAACACTTTTATCTAGAAATAACCACACAGTGAAATTTTTAAGCTCCGATTTCTAATTTGAAGGTCCAATTATATACCCTAATGTCTACAGGAGACATTCATCCGGGAAATCAGAAAAAATTTTGGAGCAGGTAGAAAAAATTATTCACTCATAAATTACCGCTTTTAAGTGCATGCTAGTAGACTAAAAAGTGATGCTTCACTAAATTAAACTAGACAGAACTCTGCGTAAACTTAAAAAAAAAAATGAAACTTCTATCCCTAGTAGGTTCTGAGTTGTAGTCTTCTAAAAGAAACCTCTTTCTTGTTCATAATACCAGTTTTCATTTTTCATATCTATCAGAGAACTTATTGATTCTACGTAAAACTATTCCACAGGATGATGAAAGAAGACTCAATTTCCCATAATCACAAAAAAATGTCCTAACCCTAATAGGCTCCGAATTTTAACGTCTGTCTCAAACTTGACCCTTTTTGAAAAAACGATTGCATAGATTCAATTTTTTGAAAGGAGCTTGTTTCGAGGGCAGCCTATATATTTACTGTGAGAAGAAAAAAGATGTTCTCGCCACATAGGTTTCGAAGTTATGACCTCAAAGAAAAACCTATTTTTTTCTCAAAAATCAATAATCCCAGTTTTGTTGAACTAGATTGTTTCTAGCGTATCCTTTTCGCAAGACTTTACGAAACAAACACATTTTTATAGGATTTTTCCCTTCGAATGTTGAAACTGAGAAGCAGTCCTGTTGACTGAACGCCTTCATTGAAAAAAATCGATATTTTTATATTTAAAATAATTTTCAGAATTTTTGTTTACTATCCTGAGAAGTAAAGGATACATCAGTTAAATATTATTGAATAGCGTGATAAGACCTTCCATTCACACAAAAAATCGAAATATGTTTTGTAGTTTCGGAGAAAAATAGGATTTGAAAAATAAGAGTTTTTAAATATAATTTTAAAACTATATTTATTTTTGAGCATGCAAGTTGTGTGGTATAAGTCTACTAATGATCCCCCATTACAGTAGTAGTAATGAGGATGCTTTTGAACATGGGCCCAAAAAACTCCTCTTATGAGCAGTAACCTTTGGCTTAGTGTAATTCTTTAATTCCCCTACGATTTTTATTATTATTGTCGGAGACTTTATTGATTTATGAAAACACTTTCACAACAAAACAATGTGTAACATTTAACATCACACTGACTCGAAGCAACATGCGTGATATTGTTTCGCACGTTTTTGTTAATGATTCAAGTCATGGTAAACACGATGCACAAATAAAATGGTGTACTTTTGAAATTATCGAAAGCGAAATACCAGGACACAGAATGAAAATGCCCGAATAATTACATATCGAGTGATTTATATACACTGGTGCACCCGTGTAGCCGAAATTCCCAGTACACCACTCCCTCCCTCGTCACGGTAATTTAAAATTCATTAATTCATAATTTTGTACATCGGATACGACTGCTGGTTTGTTCGACGAAATTGTAAATTGTATTTTGCAAATTTGTATGACGCTTACAAAGATTGAACTCATGCCCAACCGCAGGCACACGTTTTGCGATAAATACGCATTATTCCGTGGATGAACGAATTAACGTTACTATTGTGAAATATGAACTGTAACCATCCCAATTCAAAGTTTATTTCCGAGTCTAATTTATAATCGGAAAAATTTTTAGAGAAAAAGTGTAGATTAAACACTTATTTAAGAGAATATCCATTTTTTTCTATGTAGGGAATATTGCTGCATTTTTTCAAACACCCTAATATAAATGTCTGATATATTACATGCACTTCTGCGGTCTTT
>JAUMHM010000016.1:32576464-32599680 GCA_032362435.1 Melikaiella ostensackeni | reverse complement strand
TGTGAAATATTTCGAGGTTTTATTTTAAAAATTCAAACTTCGGGAAGATGACATGAAATTTTGATTTGCCCCCAGCTTGGTGACAAAGAGGACACAAACGAAAATATTGGATATACAAACAGTACAAACGACGTACAAACGTAAGTAAAAACAAAATTTGAAAAATCTAAACTTCGGGGGAGGACACGAAATTTTGATTTCCTTCTAATTTGGTAACGAAGTGGGCATAAACAAAAATATTAGATGTGCAAACAGTACAAGCCACGTACAAACGTCTGCATAAAGAAAATTTTGAAAAATTGAAACTTCGGGGAGATGACAAGAAATTTTTGTTAGCCCCTAGCTTGGTAACAAAGAGGGTACAACCGGAAATATTGGATGTACAAACAATACAAAGGACGTACAAACGTAAGCAAAAACAAAATTTGAAAAATTCAAACTTCGGGAAGATGACATGAAATTTTGATTTTCCCCTAGTTTGGTAACCAAGGGGGTACAAACTAAAATATTGAATGTACAGACAGTACACACGACGTATAAACGTATGCAAAAAAAAATATCATAATTTTAAACTTCGGGAGATGACACGAAATTTTGATTTGCCGCCAGCTTGGTAACCAAGAGAGCACAAACGAAAATATTGGATATACAAACAATACAAAAGACATACAAACGTAAGCAAAAGGAAAATTTGAAACATTTAAATTTCGGGGGATGACACGAAATTTTGATTTGCCCTTAGTTTGGTAACCAAGAAGGTATTAACGAGAATATTGGATGTATAAAAAGTACAAACCACGTACAAACGTCTGCAAAAAGAAAATTTTGAAAAACTGAAACTTCAGGGGGATGACAAGAAATTTATGTTAGCCCCTAGCTTGGTAACCAAGAGAATACAAACGAAAATATTGGATGTACAAACAATACAAATGACGTAAAAACGTAAGCAAAAAAAGAGTTTGAAAATTTTAAACTTTGGGGGATGACACGAAATTTTGGTTTGCCCCTAGTTTAGTGAACAAGTGGGTATAAACGAAAATATTAGATGTGTAAAAAGTACAGTCACGTAAAAACGTCTGCAAAAAGAAAATTTTGAAAAATTTAAACTTCGGGGGGTTGACAAGAAATTTTTATTAGCCTTTAGCTTGGTAACCTAGAGAATACAAACGAAAATATTGGATGTACAAACAGTACAAACGACATATAAACATATGCGAAAAGAAAATTTGAAAAATTTAAACCTCGGGGTGATGACACGAAATTTTTATTTACCCCTAGTTTGGTAACCAATGTGGAACAAACGAAAATATTGCACGTACAAACAGTAAAAACGACGTACAAACGTGAGCGAACAGAAAATTTAAAGAATTTGAACTTCGAGGAGCCAACTTCATACGGCTTTAAAATCTGTTGGAATTTTTCCGAATTTCTTGAAATCCATTAATCTATTTGAAAATTCATTAAAATCCTTTAAAATCCCGTGACTTCTTCTGAAATATTACGGAATCTCTTACAATCTCCTGAAGTCCCTTAAAATTCTTTGCAATCCGCGGAAATCCTTCTTAAATCCTTAAAATCCCTAAAATATCCGTCAAATCCTCCGGTATCTCTTAAAAACCTTTAAAGTCCTTTGAAATCTATGGAAATCTTTCTTAAATTCTTAAAATCTCTAAAGATTCGTCAAGATCCTTGGGTATCACTTGAAATCCCGTAAAATCTCTTGAAATCAAGATAAACTCCTTAAAGTCCCTTAAAATCTTGTAAAATCTCTTGAAAAATTCAGATTCTCTCTCGAATCGTACTAGGTGATTCCTTCAAATTCTTAAAATCATTTTAAATCACTGGAAATCTTTTACGTCTTTTGAAATCTCATTTACAGTGAAAATAATTGATATGTTGTTGATATATTGAGTAAAAAAATCTTACGTGCGAAGGAGAAGGGTCACAAAAATCTTAAGAGTCCTTATAATAGGCGGGAGGGAATCTAAAATTTCAAAAATTAATCTTACGTAATTAAAGGACACTCCCTTTCGGAATGGGATCGATTCCCTCTCCAGATTGACTTTTTTAGATTTCGCGGAATTTCGTATAATTTAAAAACCGAAGTAGTTGTATGAAGATGAGGTTTGATGTTGTGTTGTCGACTAAGGAAGTAATATAGTTTTTTGTCGATGGAATCACAGTTTTTAATCTACTAGTCTTAACGAAAATGTAGGAAGGTTGTCATGTGTTTGTCGAAACCAACTAGAGATGATTAAAAAAAAAAAGAAAAAAAAACGATCCTACGTTATCTCGAGTGCTCATATTAGATACAAGATTCCTCCATGATTCATAAATGTGTTACAAATTTTGAATAAAATTGTCTGGAAGTAGTCGAAGCAAATAAGGTTTTTGCTTATAAATAATACTAATTTAAATGATCCGTTATCAGAAAATTTGTTTAATTTAGGATTTTTTGGCTTTGATAAACAATTTAAAATCGTGGTTCTAAAATATGTCTGCAAAACAACGGAAGTAGATAAAAAGAAAAAGGGAGTAAGAAAATTCCGGTAACGACTTAACACGATTTCGATCAGCGAACTTTACTTAACCTTAACGTCTATCTGAACTTCCCAGGTCTTACGTTCCTCCACCTTGGCTGGCCGTATCGATGAAAGCGGAAACTGGAAACAAATTTTCCTACCTCTTCGGTCCTCTATAAACCGAAGTGTCTTTACCATATATTAATTTTGCAGAACGACGAAGAAGTGGTGGAAGGAGGAAGGGTAAAACGGTTGGCAATCAACGCCTCGAGAATATTCAATTTTAATTTTACACTCGAGCCACCGCAGTTTGAAAGTCAACGAGTACTGGGAACGACAGGGAATCTGATAAATCGCAGAGAAAATCAGTGATTGTGGAGGAATAAGGAGTTTAAGAAAATTCGAATTCACTCCGTTCTTTTAAACGTGCCGCCGAATAGGAAATAGACCCATCAATCAATTATTAAAAAGATTTGTTTGTTTTTAATTTTTTGTAATTCTTGTTTAAAAAATGCGAATGTCAAGTTTAATAAAATGTTAACGTTTTGAATTTGAAGCTCACAAAAGTAATTATGTATAATTTGCGGGGATGCATCAAATGCACACCGGACAATTGACATTTTGTACTTTTCTCAACAAATGTGAATTGGTGTACTTTACACAGCAAAACGCGGTGAATGTTGGAATTTTTTACAGCACAAATGGTAGGACATGTTTAAGAAGAAGCATAACATCAGGCTTTTGATATCGCTTTTTATACTTACAAAGAGAGGTCGCGAGATGCGGGAAGCCGATTCGAATAGGGCTTTACAGGATGGAAGTGAATCAAAATCCGTTAGAAACGTATTTGTTATTTTGATCCAATGAGCCTTAGTTTTCGAGATATCGAGGTTTGAGTATTTACGCTTTTGAGCACCGTCCACGCTCGACAGTGGTGAGTCGCGCGATTAAATTGACGTCCCCCGTCTCGCGACCTCTCTTTGGTTATGTCAGACTATGTATAGTACTTTTGGTGGCATTTTGAGTCGGATGAATGTCAATAGTCCGTCGTTCGACAGCACCATGGCTTCCCTTACCATAACGTGAAAATTTGGTTAAAAAGTGATGTCAAACGTTTTAGTGCACGCTGTTATTTTTAATATGTGCCACCAATGCATTTGGCATTACATTTTCGATGTATTTTCGATAAAATCTTTCAAGTGTTGGCCACATGCTATCAAAAGTTCTAAAAATCACTTTTTGTCGTTGTCAGTGTGAAGATCGTTGACATTAATGATCGCTAAAAGCTGATAATTTCAACAGTTTTGACAATAGAATATTTCTATAATGTCCAAAGTTGTACATTTGACAACAACGAAATTCGTTCCGTGCCCCTTTTCACAGCCATCTTTCGTGCTTGATGTCAATCTACCATACTACTATTGGCGGCGGATGATGTGGAAAGTCGGACTATTCACATTCGTTGGAAAAAAAAGCAAAATGTCAATTGTCAGGTGTGCATTTGAAGGTAGGTCTAATTTACAACATTTCAAATTTAATCACTTTTTTATTACCAATTGCAAATAAAATTTAAATGTCCAGCACACGATTCATTTTGAAGTTATTGTGATAATTAAAATAACTGAATAAAAAAAACTGAAACTACACACAGATTGTTGGATAAAACTGTTAGTATTTTTAAAAATAAGAATGCATCATAGGGAAGCAAGAATAATCTGACGTTTATGATTCATTTAGTCGAATCCCTTTTAGAGAGGAAAGTATACTTTTTTGCAGTCGATGCATTATAAAAGCTCGAAATATACTAAAGCGACATTTACTTGCCATTTAATAGCGGCTGTAGCAGGTTTGTGAAACAAGAATGTCATCATCGAGAAGAAGTGGGATAGTTCTATACCTGTGAACAAAAAGAAAAAAATCGTCGTGTGAATTCAATTCATAAAAACTACGTTTTAAAATTAATCATACATATACCTCTTCAAATGAATTTCGTACATAAAGGAATGTAAATCCTCGATGAAATGTTCAGTTTCGTAAAATATGGAGGCGTATTGAAAGGTTATAAAATAGCGACAGGGTAGAAGATGAAATGCCGAATCGTGAAGGATTTTTCTATTGGTTTTCCGTGCTCATGTTCCAAGGTCACGTCCATACTCTTGGCGGACGGTGGTCATCTACGTGACGTCATTATGGAACACGTGAGAGCACGTTGAACATGGCACGTGCTTCCAACTCATCTGCCAACTTTTGATTGTCAAATTATGTAATTGATGATATTTCGTTCCTAATTAAGGGGGCAATTATTTTTCAGATGTTTCGAAAAAATGTAATAAGAGGAAGTGAGGAGGAATTAGAGAAAGTAAGGGGAAATGAGGGAAAGTGATGGGAAGAGAAATGAGGTGATGCAAGGGGATGTTAGGAGGAATTATGAGAAGTGACGGAAAGGGAATGAGGGGAGAGGAATGATGGGAAGTGATGGGATAAGTGCGAAGTGAGGGGAGGGGCATGAGGGAGGTGAATGATAGGAAGAGAGTGTAAGTACGGGGAAATGAGGGGAAGAGAGGGAAAATGATGGGCGGAGAACGAAAATGATGGTTGAGGAGGGGAAATTAGGGTAAGTGAGAAGAGAAAGAGGGGGACGGGGAGAGAAGATTTGAACGACCTCATTAACGACTCAATAGACTACAAAACCCTGTTTTGTAGGCGCCTGCCGCCTACTTTTACTAATTTTTTCAAATAAGAACGTAACGAATTCGTTACGTTCATTATAGAATCAGAAAATTGAAAGAAAAATATAAAAAAGTATATTTGAAAATATGAAGGAAAAAAACAAATGGGACCATCATATTCACACGTCTACCGTCGTTGGTCCTCGGGCAAGCTGAGAGTGATACATTAAATTTATTTTTGGAAATGTATATTCGAAATCTTATAGATCATGCTTTCTCTTTCATTAAAAACACGTGAAAGGCAGTTTTTGTACAGATTTTGAGATTTTGCTGTTATATAATCATATTCCAGATCTCAGTAATGATATCAATGGATAATGTTTAAACTCTCATTCATTCTCATATGCACGTCTGTGTAGTTTTGAATCAAATTAGAAAAAAAGAGAGGAAGTTGGGAAAAACTGAAGAAAAACTGAAAATGTAATTTTATGATACCTCGGAGAAGAATCAGCTAGAACGATTTTAGTCTCTACAATTCTTGAAGCTAGAAATGCAAAAAATTGAGGAACCAAAGTCCTTTTTCATCACCATTTTCATTATACCTATGATGGCTTGAAGCTCCGTGTGAGGTGAAGTTTATCGCAAAAGTATGATGTTTGCTGCTGGAAAAGGATTCCTTATAAGGCCATGTGATACAAACCTTAGAATGATTTTCGGACATATTTTCCGCATATTTTTTAAATATTTTTCGATTTTTTTTTTATTTACAGAAATTTGGGAGTACGAGAACATTCATTAGTGTCTTATATTTAATTTCTAAAATTTACGACTCATTTCTCAATTTTTATGCAAATGAGTTGTTGCGAAAAATATGTCGAAAAATTATTTTGAGGTTCACCATCACATGGCCTTAAGACAAATTAAAATTTCTAATTTGGACATTTCTCTGAGTGACAACAATGCAACTGTATCAAAATCGAGTACTTTTCATAATATTCCATGAATATGTAACAAAACTAATTGAATTTTATATAAATCATTGTACGTAACTAATTAAAAGAGCGTGAGCGTAAGGATTTCAACAAATTGACAAAGAGCCACTTGCACGTTATTAGCGAATGAATTTCATTATATTCCACTCTTTGCCCTCTCTAAAACAATTAAAATTTAATTGAGGCTTCACTCGCTTTGAACATTCATTGTTATCTCTGTAAAATTCAAGATGGCGTGATATGTAATAATTATTCTCGACTAAAAAATACAAATTGATCCCATTGTAAAATACTGTACAATTGATTGAAAATCATTTCCTTTCTGAAATTCACTAGTGTTATGGAATTTCCCGTAAGACTAACCCGATCAAATATAGCGCTAGGGCTTTACTTACGGAAAATTCCGTAACATCAGCCCTACAGGAGCTGGAAAGGGGTTGGGGTTACGGAAAATTTCGTAATAGTAGACAGTTCGTTCTTTTTTAAATTAAAAATTAAATAAGAGCTGTAATTAATAACGAGCTGAAAATGGGTTGAGGTAACGGTAAATTCTGTGGTGGTAGACAGTTCCTTTTTTTTTAGTTTAAAAATTAATTTACAGCTGTAATTATTAAGGAGCTGGAAAGGGGTTGGGGTTACGGAAAATTCCGTAATAGTAAACATTCGTTCTTTACTAGTTTAAGAATTAATTTATAGCTATAATTAATAACGAGCAGCAAAGGGGTTGGGGTTACGGAAAATTCCGTAATGGTAGACTGTTCGTTCTTTTCTACTTTAAAAATTAATTGAGAGCTGTAATTAATAACGAGATGGAAAAAGGTTGGGGTTACGGAGAATTCCGTAATGGTAGATAGTTCGTTCTTTCTTAATTTAAAAATTAATTCAGAGCTGTAATTAATAACGAGATGGAAAAGGGTTGGGGTTGAGGTGACGGTAAATTCTGTGATGGTAGACAGTTCGTTCTTTTTTAGTTTAAAAATTAATTTACAGCTGTAATTAGGAACGAGCTGGAAAGGGGTTGGGGTTACGGGAAATTCCGTAATAGTAGACATTCGTTCTTTACTAGTTTAAAAATTAATTTAGAGCTGTAATTAATGAGCAGCTGGAAAGGGGTTGGGATTATGAAAATTTTCGTAATGGTAGACTGTTCGTTCTTTTCTAGTTTGAAAATTAATTGAGAGCTGTAATTAATAACGAGATGTAAAAAGGTTGGGGTTACAGAGAATTCCGTAATGGTAGATAGTTCGTTCTTTTTTAATTTAAAAATTAATTCAGAGCTGTAATTAATAACGAGCTGAAAAGGGGCTGGGGTTACGGGAAATTTCGTAATGGTAAGCAGTTCGTTCTTTTTTACTTCGAAAATTAATTTACAGCTGTAATTAATAACTAGCTGGAAAGGGGTTGAGGTTACGCAAAATTCCGTAGTGGTAGACAGTTGGTCCTTTTGTAGTTTCAAAATTAATTGAGAGCTGTAATTAATAACGAGGTGGAACGGGGTTGGGGTTGAGGTGACGGTAAATTCTGTGATGGTAGACAGTTCGTTTTTTTTTAGTTTAAAAATTAATTCACAGCTGTAATTAGTAACGAGCTGGGAAGGGGTTGGGGTTACGAAAAATTCCGTAATAGTAGACATTCGTTCTTTACTAGTTTGAAAATTAATTTAGAGCTGTAATTAATGACGAGCTGGAAAGGGGTTGCGATTATGGAAAATTCCGTAATGGTAGATAGTTCGTTCTTTCTTAATTTAAAAATTAATTCAGAGCTGTAATTAATAACGAGCTGGAAAGGGGCTGGGGTTACGGGAAATTTCGTAATGGTAAGCAGTTCGTTCTTTTTCACTTTGAAAATTAATTTACAGCTGTAATTAATAACTAGCTGGAAAGGGGTTGAGGTTACGGAAAATTCCGTAGTGGTAGACAGTTGGTCTTTTTGTAGTTTCAAAATTAATTCAGAACTGTAATTAATAACGAGCTGGAACGGGGTTGGGGTGACGGAAAATTCCGTAAAGGTCGTTCGTTATTTTTAAGTTTGAAAATTAATTTAGAGCTGTAATGTCAAGATAGTGTATGCAAAGAGGAAAATGAACTCATTTTGTAAGAAATTAGATGAGAGATGGAAATCGGAATTGACTTGCAGGGAAGCAGTGATTTTAACTTGTTTAACTCTCGTTCCGGGAGTGCCCGTACATTGCACAGAGCGTACATGTATGATTACCTATGCTATGCCGAGATACATTTGTTGGAGGGGTAGATTTCGAAGGAAGCCGAGGGGAATAAGGCACCTTTGGAAAGGGAGTGAACAGAGGGGGAGGAGTGAGGAGAGTTATGTAGATCTGGCATTGCTAATGGTCCTTTTACATGCGATATGATACATTTGAATTTATACTCAATTTCAACTAACTTCTTGATTTCAAATATACTTCTTTAGGAAATTTATACTTTTTCCGCACGATTCACTAACGCCTTCATTCTGTGGGTTAGTCTTACATGTGATGACCTACATGTTTTCCAGAGAATTTTAAAATCTATCTACAAGAAGTAAGAAAATTTCTCTGGAATAAATCGAGCAAAATTTGCAAGAAACTATAGATCGAATCCATTTCAAATCAGACAGGTTCTAAATGAGGCGCATGAATATTCCCCGAATTCTATTTTCCCTAATATTTACTTTACCTAAAATCATTCGACGTAATAGCAATTTGTTATAATTTTTATTTATCCTAATTGCCAATTTACCGAAGTTTTATGTTTCCGAATTACTTTTTGTCCTAATTTTTACTCTAACGATTTACCATTTGTCATAGTTTTTATACACTCGACTCTGGATTGAAGTCACCTGGGTTTATGACCTTCCTAGAATGTCTGCCTGCTCGCATTTGTGGATGAGGGGACCAAGACGCCGGGAGAGAAGATTGCCTCCAGCCTCGTATTCGTGGGTGGGGAGGTCCGAGGGGCCGAGAAAGAGGCGCGCGAGTTCAGCGGAGTCACGCAGTTCCTCCTGACTGTTTACATCATAAAAATTCTTGGAAACGAGTCACGGCCATCGAGACCATACCCGATATTGGACCTAAGTCCAAAGTTGAGTGTATTTCCGAATTACCATTTGACATAATTTTTATAATACCGAATTACAATTTGATATAATTTTCACTTTCCCAAAACACTATGGGACAGAATTTTTATTCTTTCGAATAGGCACGAAACGTAAAATGCATTTAAACGAAACGCTATCTGACATATTTCCCATGTCATCGAAACTGCATGTAACATGTATTTCATTCTTCTTAGAATGGCGTTGGGCATTTTGATTGGCTAAATAATGCCGCGAAATTAAAAAATGAAAATTATGTTAAATGGTAATTCGGTATTATAAAAATGATGAAAAACGGTAAGTCGGAAGAATAAACAGCACAAAGAGTAATTCGGAAACATAAAAATTAGGTGAATTTGCAATTAGGATAAATAAAAATTATTGCGAATTGCTATTCGGTCAAACGATTTTAGGTCAAATGAATGTTAGGGAAAATAAAATTTGAGGAATATTCCTGTGCTTCATTCTAAACTCAAGTCGCAAAATCTCTCAGCGACAAAATATGTTATTCTTTTTTAAAGAAATTAGGCGACACGTATTTTTCCGAATTGAAAAAAAAAATTTCCACAAAGTTAAGAGTATTTGAATTTGGACGTCTATTTTTTAAAAAAATCGCCAATTTTTTTTCTTCAAAATTGTATAATTTCTAATGTAATGCATCTTGCTCTTTTTTTATATCTTGCAATGTTCACGACAAGAATTGGAAAATATTTTCAAAAAAAAAAATTTTTCTGGCATAAAAAATGGTTTAGCTCGCATAAAGCTGCTAGGATGTCTTCCTTATAAAAAAAACTATGAAAAAATATTGAAAAAAAAATAAAAAAGTGGGGTTTTCCAGGAAATCTTCTTTTCATGCTTTTAAATTTCGAAGAAAAATACAAAATATTTTCTGCGAAACCCCACCTTTTTCATATTTTGAAAGATTTTTTTATATTTCTGCTAATATAACATAAGGAAGGCATCCCATCAGTTTTACGCGGGCTAAACCATTTTTCAAGCCAAGAGAATTTTTTTCCTGAAAATATAATTTCCGAATATTTTTCGTAAACGATGCACTTTTTGTAAAACAATTATAGATTTTCAAACTTTTATGTTCAAATTTGTTTGTGTCTTTGTTGTTTCCGAGAAAAATGCGAAAATTCGATTTAACGAAAAAAAAATTCTCCTGGCTATAAGAGTGGTTTAGCCCGCATAAAACTCATAGGATGTCGTCTTCCTTATAGGAGACCAAATTCAATAAAAAATTTGCAGAAAATGTGAGTGTAGGTTTTTTTTTGGGAAAATCGACGTTTCATATTTTGATACAAATCTTCGCCACTTTGGTAGTTTTAAATATTTTTCAAATTTTCCGATGTATTTCGACAGAGGACGGTAAAACTCAAGAGAATTCGAAAAGAAACCCAGAATATCTAATTTAGATCAAAAACTATAGAATTTTAACGAAAAAACTTTCGATTTTTTGAAAAATATACATCAAAATTCAAATATTTGTAACTGCGTGGAAATTTGTTTTCTCAAAACAAAACAAAAACTAAGTACAATACTTGAACTGACAGGGTGTCTATTGTCTAGTGTCAACTTCACTCTACATCTGAAAAAAATTCGCTAATAATTACCAGTTTTTTCAGGTACCTCTAGGATTGTTCCCAGTATAATTTTTCTGAATAGTTCTTATCCACTTATCAATAGTTAATCTCTCATTATTGCACTTTATGAAATTTTGAAAGAAATATTTAATCAATGCCATCAATATTAATTTAAATAACATTTAAAAATGATAGTCTATGATAAAATGATAGAAGTCTACGATTATATTTTCGGTTAAGAATTCATCTTTTTTTTTCAAATCTACTACATGCTTAAAGATTAAACTATTTAGTTGAAGACTCCTTTTTTTATTATTAGAAATCAACTTTTTAAACTGAAAACTAAACTATTCTATTCTTAGTAGAAGATTGATCGTTTTTAGTCAAAAATTCAACTATCTCGTTGAGAATTTAATTATTTTGTTAAAAATTCTACAATTTTGTTGAAAATTTCATTATTATGTTGAAAATTAAATTTTTCTGTTGAAAACTCGTTTTCTGGATATAAAATTCGTCCTTTCGAAAAAAAATTCAACTGTCTTCTGAAAGATTCGTCTTTTTGGCTTGAAAATTCAACTAATGGTCGAAAATTCAATTGTTTTTGGTTGAAGATTAATCTTTTTATTTGAAAATTGAAATATTGTCCTTTTTGCCTAAAAGTTCAACTGACTTCGGTTGAATTTAATCTTTTTTGTTTAAAAATTCGACCATTTTGTTGAAAATTCATCTTTGTACATTGAAAATTCGTCTCTTCTGTCTGATAGTTCAACTAGTTGGTTGTAAATGCAACTGTTTGGTTGATAATTAAATTTTGTTGTTGTGAAAAAATTGATCTTTCTTTGTTCAAAAATGCAACTGCTTTGTTGAAAATTCATCTTTTCTGGATTAAAAATTCTTCCTTTGGCTTGAAAATTCTTCCTTTTGTTTGAAAATTCTTCTTTTTAATTGAAGATTCACTTGTCTTCTAAAAATTTTTTTTTGCTTGACATTTCAGCTGACTTTGGTCGAAGTTTAATCTTTTTTGTTTAAAAATTTGATCATTTGGTTGAGAATTCATCTCTGTAGATTGAAAATTAGTCTCTTTTGCTTGAAAGTTCAAACAGTTGGTTATAAATGCAACTGTTTGGTCTAAAATTATTTTTTTTATTTGTTGAAAATTCAACTATGTGGTTCATAAATCATCCTTATTGGTTGAAAATGCATATCTTTGGGTTTCAGAGTTAAGTGTTTCTTCTAAAACATTCTACTTTTCAGCTCGAAAACTCAACTCTTTCATTGGAAATTCATCTCTTTTGGTAAAAAATTATTCTTTGCGGTTCGAAAATTCAACTATGTTGTTTAAAATGCAATGTTTCGACTTGAAAAGTTGAGCGTTTCATATTGAATTCAAACATAGTACCCATAAATTAATTGTATTTGAGAGGATTCATTATTATTTTCATGAGAAATCAACCTATTTTCCTGAGAAGCTGTGAAGTCTGTTAAAATATTATGTTTTATGTTTTTTGTTTTATTTCAAGTGTTTATCAAATGAAATCGAAAACCAAATTTCACTTCAAAAAGGAGGGGTGTTCATATTTGAGGCGTCACCCTGGGGGGTCAAGCTTTGTATGATAATATGTGACGAAGAAGGGGAAGGGTAGAAAAAGTGTTCAAAATAGCATGACATGGTTTTTGAACGGCCTATAATTTGAATGCTTCCAATTCCAAAAGTTTGTGCATTTTAATCTTTTCACTTCCATGCAATTTTATTTTACGTGTACTCCTGATTTTTAAACAGAAAAATAAAAATAGTTTATGGACTAATTGTGAGAAAATTAGTTGCTGATTTTTAAAGTTCTAATTTATTATAAAATAAAGAATAACACACATAAATAAATTTCTGAATTTATGATCAAATTTTGTGTGTAATATGTAGACTAGGTTGGTCCTTACTTAAAAAAATTAATTTAATTATTTTCAAATTACACATAAACATTTCACCTTTCAGTTTGAATTCAAATACAGGTATGATTCCAGTGTATTTTGATCTATTCTATATTATATTATTTTGACGTTCAAAAAATATTAATGCAATACATATCATGGATCTAATTCCCAAATGACTGACTTTAAAGTTTAAGGCTTTGAAATAACCCATAATTCATTATTCACACACCAATATTATTTGTGAATACTGACGTAATATAATTTAAAATAAAAAAACAAAACTGTAATTTTTCATAACAATCCATGCAGTTTGTAAAATATAAATCGCAAATAATTTCACAGAGCAAAAATAGTTTTATTTTCCCCTTTTTCATATCAGCTTGAAGAGTTAGCATGAAGGCAGTTTAGCATTACGTACAGATAAGGCGCCGATAGAGTCTGACTTTCTTGGGCAGAAGGAACCTGTTTGCATGGTATTTATCCGATAAGAACAGAAGGTATATAATACCTGGATTACATGCTTTCATCCAATCTAGTAGAGGTGTCACTTACTCATGTACTTTTAGACACTTTTTCTTTAATCGTTTTATTAAAACTTTGCATCAATCCATCAATCCAAAGAGAAAACTTCACTTTTTTAAAAAAACCTAACCTAGGTATATAATTATGCATATCACTTAATTATCATTACAATCTACTTGACATTGAGTACTTTTTACTCAATAAAATTAAATCAGATAGCACCACGGAATATAAAATAGCATTAACATTTCACCCTTTATTTTCTGCAAAGAATTGGGAAATAGCTGAAAACGAGTATTCAACTGGAATGTTTGGAATTCCCTTGGTCTGCTATCTGGATGAAATACTTCTCGGTAGTTTCGGTTTTCCTGGAGAGTCATATATCCCAACGTAAATTAATTTGTTCTTGATAACAGGGAATCTTCGAGAATAATTAATTTATCGCGGGTGGTTCGTATCGACAGTACTTCCCTTGCTACTACCTATTTTACTGCCCATTTAACTTAATCGGAGAAACGCAACCACGTCTCATATTCCTAGATATATCCTAAACTCTGGAACACTTCGTGCTCCCAATATTAATCTATCGTACACCCTAATACGCTTTGAGCTCCTCAATATAACTTACCCGGTTGCTTAAGCTGAAGGGAAAGAGGAATATAGTATACTGAAAATGTACTGCTTTCAAAATATAAAAGGATTTTGATTGTACTTTAATTACAATTTTTGATGTAAGACCTCTCAAATTATACTCTAAACCCAATTAATCCTGAGACATAAAAGATAGATGAGTTTTCAAACAAAAAGATGAATTTTCATCCTAAAAAGACGAATTCTCAACCAAAAAAGATTTTCCAGTCAATGAAAAAAAATTTCATCTAAAATTTTGCATTTTCAAGCCAAGAAGACGAATTGACAACAAAATACATCAATTTTCAATCATAATGATCAATTTTCTACCAAAAAAGATAAATTATCAACAAAATACATATAGATTCATTCAAATAGTTAAATTTTCAACTTAAAAAGATTAATTTTCAACCAAAAAGGTGAATTTTCAAATTAAATAATGAACCTTCAATAAAAAAAAATAAATTTAACCAAGAAGATAAATTTTCTAGCGAAAAGGACGAATTTTCAACAAAATGTATGAATTTTCCAACCCAAAAATGAAATTTCAACAAAATACATGAATTTTAGATCAAATACTTGAATTTTCAATTAAAAAATATAGATTTTCAACAAAAAATAAGAATTTTCAACAAGATATTTAAATTCTTAACTAAAGTGATTAAATCTTCCGCAAAAAAATGAATTTATAACAAAGTAGTTCCACTTTCAACCAAGTACTTGAATTTTCAATCGAAAGGAATTTTCAATCCTGAAAAATTATATTCAATCAAAGGAGACGAATTCCCAACAAAATACAGCAATTTTCAACCAAATAGCTGAATTTTCAAATAAAAAAAATTAATTTGCAACACAGAGGTTGAACCCTCAGCTAAATCTAATTAATTTATAACCAAAGTTTTGCATTTTTTACCAAAAAGATTAATTTTCAACAAAAAATCTAGGAGTTGAATTTCCAATTAGAAAAATTAATTTTCTACCAAAAAAAAAACGAATTTTCTAAAAAATAGTTGAATTTTCAACCAAAAAGATGAATTTTCAACGAAAAATGTAATAGCTGATATTTCAAGCAAAGTATATTTTCATTTTTAATCTGAAACCGTTGAATTCAACAGAAAAAAAACGGATTTTCAACAAAATAGTGGAATCCTCTACAAAAACCAAGTAATTATCAAAAACACATTCGCATTTTTCACCAAAAAAGATAAATCTTCAACAAAAAACATGAATTTTCAGCCAAATAGTCGAATTTTTAACTAAAAAGAGATAGCTTTCAACTAAAAATGGAATAGTTAAGTTTTTCGTAAAAGAAAATTAATTTTGAACACCAAAAAGATTATAATTTTAAATCGATAGCAGTTAAATATAACCAAAAATGAGGAATTCAAAAAAAAAGTTTAATCCATAACTAAAACAGAATCATTTTCAACCAAACAATTGCATTTTTAACTAAACAGATTGATCTTTTACCAAAAAAAACGAATTATCAACGAAATATATTCAACCAAACAGTTGAATTTTTAACTAAAAGATTATATTTATGTGTTTTAGGAAAATTTTCAACAAAATACATGAAATTTCACTTTAATAGTAGAATATTCTGCTAAAAAAGATACATTTTCAACTAAATACGATTTTTCAACATGATAATTAAATTTTCAAGCCACAAAGGTGAATTCTCAACGAAAAATGTAACAGTTGACAGTTCAACTAAAAAAGATTTTAATTTTAAATCAAATACAGTTTAATTCAACGAAAAAAGACAAATTTTCAACAAAATAGTTGAATCTATCTCTGAAACAGATTAATTTTCAACCAAACAGTTGCATTTTTAACCAAAAAGATCAATTTTCTGCCAAAAAGACAAATCTCCAACAAATAGGTTAAATTTTCAAACAAAGCAATGAACTTTCAACTAAAATGATTAATCTTCGACCAAAAAAATGAATTTTTGACAAAGTATTTCAACTTTCAACCAAGTAGTTTAATTTTCGAGCAAAAGAGATGAATTCTTAACGAAAAATGTGATAACTGATATTTCACCTGAGAAAATACTTTATTTTTATATAAAAAACAGTTAAATTCAATAAAAAAGACGAATTTTCAACAAAAGAGTTGAAAGCTCAACCAAAACAGATTAATTTTCAACCAGTTTTATTTTTAACTAAAAAGATTAATTTTATACAAAAAAGATGAATTTTCAACAGAATACCTAAATTTTCAACCGAGTGGTTCAATTTTCAACCAAAGAAATGAACTTTTAACTGAAACGATGAATCTTCGACCAAAAGAATGAATTTTTAGCAAAGTAGTTTAACTTTCAACCAAGTAGTTGAATTTTCAGGCAAAACGGATGATTCTCAACGAAAAATGTAATAGTTGATATTTCATCTGGAAAAAATTTCATTTTTATATAAAAAATGGTTGAATTCAACCAAAAAAAAAACGATTTTCAACAGAATAGCTGAATGCTCACCCAGAACATATTAATTTTTCACCAAACAGATGCATTTTTAATCAAAAGAGGGTGAAATTTTTACCAGAAGAGATTAATTTTTAAACTAAAAAGGCGAATTTTTAACAAAATGGTTCAATTTTACACATACTGTGAAAAATCCAAACATGCAGTTGAATTTTGAACCAAACACGATGCCTTTTTGACGATAATGTTGAATTTCCTTATTGGATTCCATTGATTCAGTTCTCATATGGGTTATTGTCAAATTGAAGGCAAACTTGGAGTCCCAGTAATATAACATTAAATCAAAAACTCTTACCACTTTTTGTTTTTATTTAATAAATACTTATTATCATCCTCTACAAAATGGTTATGTTTTTTTTCATTTTTGTTTCTATTTACTTTAATTTAATATAAGAACATCCGAAACCTCATTAACGTACGGCGTCCCAACCTCACTTCATACAAGGATATACATTTCTGCTTTGTAGTAAGATAAAAAAATGCTTAATGTATCATGCTTGCAAGCTTTAAAAGAACAACCTTTTAACTTGTGCACATTTTTGAAGCCGACCAGGTAATACTGTAAAAACTTTAAAGTCTGTCCCTCAATTTTTGTAATTTTAGTCGTCTTTACCATACGTTTTCTTTTCTAAATAACTATTGTAGTTACAGTTGAGAAATAAACTCAGAAATGTGAATCCGATATTGAAACTGAAAAACACATTCTAACAACAAAAATATCATTAAAGTACGTACCTTGAAAACTAGTTTCGGAGTGGCCAAAAATTGTGAAAACCATTTCGTTACCTGCTCAAAGGTGTTTCTTTTCATAATAGGAGATTATTTATGATTAAAATGTTTTTTTCTTTTTAAGAATATTAAGAAAGGATAAACTTCCAAACTTTTGTTTCGTCAGTACCGTACGGCACGTACGACGACGAACGACTGCTTATATCTGCTTATATCACAACTAAGGCGCTATGAGGTGCTATTAAGGTAAACATTGGCATTTGATACATGCATCAAATGTCAATCTTCACTTGTCAATTATAATTTTATTACGAAATCTGGATCATTTTAATCAACTAAGTATCAGTATGCTGCAAATCACTCTGATTTAGCTTCAAGATGAAAATAAAACCCCAGGATTTTCTGTGAAATAAATTCGAAATTGGATTTTACAAACATGATTGTTGCTGAACTTATGTATTCAATCTTCCTTCTCTCTATTTTCCCCTTTGATTCAAATAATTACAGCTCCAGTTCCCCTAAATTGAGTAATTCCAGAAACAGGTGCTTGAAAATGAATTTTGTCATTTACTTCAATAACGTTGCACTTGTGTCAACTGGTGTTTACAAACGCAGAACATGTGAAGCAACAGGCTATTAATTACGTTGTCCTTGCACCATGTCATTAAATTAGAATGTGATTTATGTCACACTGCAAACATTTGACCGAGTATGCAATATGGACTTTGTAAATTGTGTAACACGTTATGAAAAAAGTTGAAAATTGATTTATCTGACCTACAAACATTATATAATTGGAAAATAGGACTAGATCGAATACGAATATCTCTTGTCTCGAATAACTCTGAAAATCTTGAGGGTGTAATTAGGATAAGGCATACCATTTAAAGGGGATTAGTAACCCAATGTAGCAGATGGTAAAACTTATTCTCCTTTCTCCTTTATTGACGATTGTAACTCAATTTCACAGGTAAAAATAAAAAATTTATGTCAGTAAATAGGGTAAGCGATACATTAGTTGACATGTTGAATGACGCTTCTGCAGAAAAATGAAATTATAAAATCATGTGTCAAATATTCAGTCCTGTTAATAAAAGTAATAGATTCCCAGAAAGTTTGCATTTCTGAAACTATAATATTAAGTATGGTTTAGATGCCTCTAAATAAATAAAATTTCCGTTGAAAATATTTTTGTTTAAAGTGCAGTAGTAGACATGAAAAAAATAATAATTGCTGACAGTAGTTGTATACCATTAATTCTCATTACCTATTGACAGATTTGATAAAAAGTATTGATTAACTTAATTGTTGTTCATAATTTTAGCCAAATATTATTACTTTCTCATGCAAAGAGATTTCATGAAAGAAAAAGTGTTGATTTAAATTCTAATGTATTTTAAAGTTATAATCTTTCTACAATTAGACTGGACACTCGAAACTCAGAGCAGATGTCACCACTCCTTTTGGCGCCGTAGGATACACGTTTTCTAAAATTCTATGTTGTTCGTGGCGATCAGCTATTGGTTAAACTTGGCGCATGCGTGGACCATAACCTCCACTGCGCATGTCCGCAATTTCAGCGAATAGCTGGTCGCCATGAATAATAGAAAATGCTAAAAAACGTGTGCCCTACAGCGGCAAACGGAGTGGGTACATCTGCTCCTAGTTTTGGGTGTCCAGCCTAATTTTCCGAAGAGACGAAAGCAGACGAACTTTGCGTTGATTGGTCGTAGGTAAAATAGTGACCCGCGTAATTCAAATGCGCGTAAGAGAAATGTATTTTTGTTATAAATTTTTATGATTGAAAGTCACAAAAAGTAAACAGCGGATCGAATTTCATTAAATCATACCTTAATTGTGTAAAAATATGCAAAAATAGAAACATATTATGGAAAATCTTTAGAGGACGCTCACAAACCGGCGTATAACTAATGGAACGTGGAACCTGAAACATCGCAGGCGCATGATGTGCATTGCGAGATCGGTCTGTTTATAGCGTCTGCTACCATGTGACAACTACTGTTGAACTGAATTTCTTCCAACAGTTGAAGTCTCTTATTATTTGCTCTGCAAAAAACATCAAAATCAAAATTTGTGCCTATTAAACAATATATGTATTCAAGCATTGTGGTAATTAATCTTAAGACTTTCAGAATAATTTAGAGTACATGCAAAAGGTAGATTTTCAAACTACATCACGTTGTCAAATTTGCAATAAAATGGCATCGAAATCTGTTTTTCTTGAATCAAGACGGAAAATATTTTTTTACAATATAAGCATACTTTTTAACGTCGTATCATTAATAATCAAAAATATCGTATATGCAGCTTCCAAAATATTACTTTGGATCTTATTGCTTTGTTATACATAATTCATAATTCAACTCTTAAGTGCTGTCTAGACAACTACTACCCGCAAGCCACTACTGTACCGATTATCCTACGTTAGTGTTCAATCATAAATAATAATAATAAACTTTTTTATTTCACCCTTTTCTTTTTATTTAAGACACGAATTTATTTTCAATTTAATTTCTATTTTCACTTTTCGAGTAATCTCGAACCAACACAGGTGCCATTTAATTTACAATTTCTAAAGAATAAATAACGAAATCGATTGAATGTTTTCGGCACAGGTTGAGAAAACTTCTAACTTGGGAAAAAGTCTTTAGTGCATTTAGAAGAACCTTCACCCCAAAGCAACGCTTCAGACATACACAAATAAATTGTGTAAACGACTAACTTCCGACCCACCGGGTACACACAAAGTCAAATCGAATTGGCCGCCTCGAAGTTTCCACGACTCGTTTCACGGGAGGTAAGTTTACATACCGAGGACGTCGACGAGTCGGGACACACACACGAAAACACACATTTACAAGTAAGTACGTCTATACCTCTGTATTTGAGAAACTTGCTTGTAGGGAGATTCCCACCACGTGGAATTCAAGGAACTTCCGGATAGTGAAGAAATCGCGGGGTTCGGTTAGGTGCGCTCCGGAAACGAGTGGAAAGCCGTTTTGAGGAACGACGGAATTTCCCACTTATCTTCTTACCGCCGATTCGTTTCCTGAATTCGTTTTACTCATCCGACTTTTCTGATACTGACGGCGAGATACAAAGCGGACGTTCCGACAAATATGGTGAAAATGGCAAATATTGTAGATATTAATGATGAACTCTGTACACATTAATCATAATTTTTGTAGCATTGAGCAAAAAAAAATAAATAAAAATAAACTCAGATAGTCACAGGCAAATAATCATTGCGCAATCAAAATTAATTCACTTTAAAGAAAAAACTTGAAAAATTAGAGGTACAAGAGAGTAAAGACAGAAGAATATAATTTGTAGGAAGTCAGGTATTACACAGTAAATCTGGAAGTATCGCTTTTGCTGCAACGGTATTTAACTGATACGAAAATTTGTATCAATATAAAGAAACAAGAGACTGTTACAATCTTGAATCATTATACTGCAGATTGAATTGACACCTTCAGATTTAGTGTGTAAAGGAACAAGTAAACAAGCTTGATGTATAGGGCATGACATGGTTTCAAAATGGAGACGTGGCTTAGGAAAGTGGCCTATTTAATGGGCGTGGTCAAGTAAAATACATGTGGATAAGGGCATGGTTAAGGAAAGTGGTTATGTGTTATGATAGGGAACGTTTCCAGTGAAATGAGTGTGGCTAAAGTGTGTTACTAAGTAAAATAGGCGAGATGGTCTAGGGGGATAAGGGAGTGTTTAAGTGAAGTGGGTATGCCCAAGAAGGAGGAAAAGAGATATAGCCAGAAAAATGGTCCTAGCCGTGCGGTTCAGAGGGTGGTCAAGTCAAATAGGCTTTGTCAAAAATGCCCTTAAGGGACGTGTCTAATTGCATGATTAAGAAACGCGCGGTCAATGAAAGTTGGAGTGGTCAAGGAAAATGGGAGTGTCCTTTTCATTCTTATGTTACAAATAATGATTTCATATAATAATTAAGAATTAAGCACGGTAATTTCTTTCATATTAGAGTTTGCAACCTCTTGGTTCTGCAACCTGCACTTATCCGCAACAGAAATTTTTCTCTGAATAAAGTAAAATGAAACCTCCAAAAGTCCCCCATCTGAAAAACCGGATTAGAAATCTCTCTGAAAGTGCATATACGCAGTTTAACGCAAAATAAAGTAAGAAAAAAACACGACAAAAAGAGTAAGAGAAGGGGCATGAGCCCAACGAACTTTCCCGTCTCTTCAGTGGTAAAGTACGTAACGTTTTATTACGGGGTGGCACGTAGACGGGTCTAATGGGTGGCGTAGGAGGGTTGCATGAAGTGGAGAAGGGACGTATGTAAAATACACTTCGTAGACTGCAGCATGCAAAGCCAGCGTCCATTTTATGCATTCGAAATGCCTTCGAACTGGTAAAATATCGAGCGACTTTACCTATTCGCTATTGGGATCTGACGCACACGGTTACACATGACCTCACACTTTCAACGAAGGTCCGTAACGTAATACACCGCAAATCGAATCCAAGACTACGGAATTTGTGGTAGTTGCCCATGAAATTCTCCGGTTGCCGAGAGCAGTTCCTCCGACGTTCTTCGAATATCAGTTTTTAGTACTCTTCGATACTCTTGACTTGAGCAGCGTTGACCGAAAATATTCGTTCCGTTGGATTAGCATGAGAAGATTGTCGTTGAGTCCAGCAATACTTGAATTTTTTTTCTTTCCTTTTCTTTTTCTTAAATACTAAAGGAAAGAAAACGACTTAAAAAGACACACGATTTCACACATTTCTCTTTAGCTTGAGCAGTGGAATTTACTAAAAACTGCACCGCGTTGATTTCATTCCGATGCTTGAACTAAGGGGGGAGGTATCACATGCTGTAACTTATAACAATTGATAATTATTATATTAAATCACGGAAAGGGGGGCTCACACGCCAACCTCCCATCTTTTTATTTAATTATAGTTAAATAATTTGAATAATTTAAAAAATTACTATAAACCTTTAAAGGGTTTCGATTTTTGAAACAGTGCTGGGGAGATCTTTTTATTCCAACCCTATTTTTTAATGATGTCGAACATTGTAAGATGAATAGTATCAATGATTAAGACAACAATATAAATTAAAAAATTTTCGTTCTATACAATAGTGTACAATGATATTTGAATAACTATGTATATAATATAATAAAATCACTTTTTCTCAGTCACATTCAGATAAATCAGAGAATAATAATTTTGAAGATATTAAAAGGAAAAGACTTCTAAAAATGTCCACAAAAGACTGGAAAGGGGAAATGAGATCAGTAGTACAAGCAAATGAAAAGGAGAATTAAAGACTAAAGACTTTTATTTATTCGATGTTTTTTATTTCTATTTTTTGTTAAACTTTATTTTTTTACAATTAATTTTAATTTCAAATTTCATTTTTTAAAAATTGAAAATCACTTTTAAATAAATCATAGAATGAGATTTCTGATGATATTAAAAGGAAAACGCTTATCGAAATTTCCATAAAAGACTGAAGTGGGGAAGGGGATCAGTAGCACATGTCAATGAAAAGGGGAATTAAAGACTCAAGATTTTTATTTCTTTATTTTTATTTACTCTTTTATTTACACTGGAACCTTGATTTTAGGTTCCTCGCGTTCACTCGCGTGCATATATCGCATTTATTTTCAAATACACGCGGGAAATACTTTTTTCATTAATTAGTCTTCATTATTAGAAAAGGTCCATCTTTTATGATTACGAAAATCTACATTTGTAGAAAATATAGTTAATAAATATTATGCATTCCTACTGGAAATTTTTCACACGGCCCTGGCTGTTTACGTCATACAAATTCTCGGAAGGGCGTTACGGCCATCGTAAGTCAAACCCGAGAACGGCGGTATATCAAGGTTCCAGTGTACTTTTATTTGTTAAATCAAAAATTCCCATTTACCACCTTGATCAAAAAGTTTTAGGACTTTATTTTTAAAATCAAAAATGCAAGTTTATTCATCATAATCGATATTGTCCCCTTCAAAGTACTCCCCATCGACTGCAACGCACTTATGCCAGCGCTT
>JAUMHM010000016.1:32562936-32576364 GCA_032362435.1 Melikaiella ostensackeni | reverse complement strand
ACTATAAGAATTTAAACATTCACGACCAGAAAATAAATTCACTGTCATTTTCCGGTTTTCTCCCGGTCTCAAAAAAACTTCTGCTCATTAAGTTCACACGAATTATCTAAAAGACATTGTGAATTGCAATTCTGAATATAATTTCAATTTTTCAACTAAAAAAAGGTGAAAAGGTGACAAATTATGAAAATAGGTGAAATAGGTGATAATTTCTAAAATAGGTGACAAAAGGTGACAAAAGGTGAATAGGTGACAGTCTGTGATGACTAGGGTATGGAGGTTTTAGGACAATTCTTGACACAGCAGCGGTTCAAAAAATGTGGTATCTCAATTTCGATTAGGAAAAGGTTGTATCTGAGGATGTAGGTGAAATAGTGGTATCTGTGGATACTACTCTGAAAGATGATATCTGGGGATTCCACTCTAAAAGGTGGTATCTGAGGATGTAGGTAAAATAGTGGTATCTGTGGATACTACTCTAAAATGTGGTAGTCTGTGGATACTACTCTGAAGGGTGGTATCTTGGGATTCCACTCTAAAAGGTGGTATCTGAGGATTCCGCTCTAAATCCATCCAGGTTTCTATATGAAGATATAAGGTATCTTAATGAATTCATTTTTTTAATTCCAATTCAATCCAAGGTTCTAAAGAAATATAGTGAGGTATTTGAATGGATCGAATTAGAATAAAGTAAAATTGATGGAAGAGGATGGGGCAATATGCCGGTATGGATAAAGAGGGTCTGGAGGCCCTCATAGAGGGCTCTGCAGGCCCTCGTTGAAGACTCTGGATTTTCTCAGAGAAGTCTCTAAAGGTTCTCGTGAGCGATTTTCTGAAGGTTCTCGTAAGAGGCTCTGAAAGCCTTCGTGGGGAGGCTCTCGTAGGAGACTATACAGGCTCACGGAGGAGGAACTGGAGGCCCTCATGAGTGTCTCTGGAGGCTCTCATGAGTGGCTCTGGAGGCTCTCGTAGGAGACTCTGGAGAACAACTTAAGAAGATATCCTCAGGCCAGGGCTGAGCCAAAGCTGGGCCACTGCTGGGCCAAAGCTGGTCCAGGGCTGGATTCCGAATTCCTGACACAGTGGTATTGGCGATGGCGATATCTTTTCATAATAAAAAGAAATCATGATAGGAACATGAGAAAAAAATAGTTTTGATTATATTACGTAAAACTTTTTATATCTTGTTTAAAAGTAACGTCCAAAAAATGCTTGATAATTGAAAAAATTGTTTAGTCGCATTAATTTGAAACAGAAGTTTCCTTCTCCTGAAATCATCACTCGATGTGATTTCCGATTGAGGTTGGAACGGTACTCTACGTAGTGCGTAAAAACGTCAGCTCTTGTCAGTTCACGATAGGGACAATTAGTGCTTGTTTTCAAAATGATGGCAGTGACGAGTCATTACGCTAATTAATATTGACCAGGAAGACATGAGGTTCTGTAACTCTGTGACTCTCGTTCTCCTAAAATGATGCTCCACCAATCCGGATATAAGGTGTTGAGAGTAAACAGTTCTGTTCGCGGAAATGAACCCTTACTCTCGTTATTGTACTCACTTCATAGACGACCTCGTAAAATGCTTCACGTGATACACACCTGTATCACTCTCGTTTATTGAACCTATGTGTGTGGTCATGTGCTGATAGTACGAACACTAAATTTCCGTGTGCACTGACCCCTGTCGTAATTCAACGGCAAGTTCATCAGGGTTTTTCAGCCCTGATAAAAGAGAAGGAAAATGGGTCGTTGCTTTTCAAATGGGTAATAGCTATCATCACTTTTTTTCTGTAGAATACTCTAAAATTTTTTTCGACAATTATTCATCCTTTACGTTATGAAATTTTCCAAATATTTTTAATATCAATAAATGCTAAGCCACAAAGAAATTCGTTCCTTTGCGAAATAGTTTAGATATTATTAAAAATATCGGAATTTCGTCCCGTCCTTTTCGACTCGAAATCTGTCCGAGCTCAAAAGGGAAGGGGGGAAGGTCATTAAGGCTTATTTTTGAACTATTTTTTTCAGCAGCAATTTTATACCTGGTTTTTAAATATAATTCCACTGATTTCCTTTATATAGCAGACGAATATTTTTATGAAGACGGTGAATGCGCTTCAAGAATTTATGAAGGAAAATAAGAAAAGGCATGAGGCAAGCGAAAAAGAAAGCAGAATGATAGGATAGAAAGTTGTATTGAAGTTAAAGAGAAACAGCAAAATTTTTACGTTTTAGGGGGCAGGTAATATATCTCAGGCGATATTATATTAACGTTAAGGGATCTGCATAATGTAAGAGTTCTACCCTCCAAAGAGAAGAGAAGGGAAAAGTGGTAGATCAGCCCGAACTAGAGAGGAAAGCTTCAATAAAATTATTTTGCATTACGCTAGAGACGAGGTACATATAGATTCGATACGTCGACCTTACTGTAACTCATAGTGCGTGTTTTGAGTTAAAATTTTCCCCATCACGAGCTGACGTTTTAAACCATCAAATGGATTAATAATATGTATTCAGAGAATATTTTATTTATAAATATTTCTCAATCAAGAGAACAATGTGTTATCTTTAAAAATAACGTGACTGATAGAATTTCAATCTTTTATTATTGTCAATTACTACGAACTGTTTTTCAAAATTTTCAAATAAAAAGTTTTAATATCATTGTGAGGAATTAAGTATTTTTTTATTTGAAAACTCAAGTTTTGAATTCATATAAAAATATTTTTAATTAACTTAATGAAGTGGATAATTCGAAGGCCCAAAATATGTGGGTTCTACCTTGCTTTTTGACAACTTTACATGACAGGTCATTGAAACATGTAATGCGTGTTCACAAAAAGATTATCAGATACTAAAAAGCAACTTGTTTTATCAATTTCCGAAAATAATAACAGGATTATTGACGAAACATTTAAGCCTGAAGCAGTTATTGTTGCTTTATAATAAATTTTCGAATTTTAGGATGGAAAATTCCAACTTAAAAGTACGATAAATCATCAGGATACGGAACTGTTTGTGTGAATCAATTTGAACTCGACGGTAGTTGTCATTTTCTTATTTCCGTGTTTTAGAATTCAGGATTAAGATTAATATTACGCATGACGAGCATATCAAACAATATTGTGATGCTATTCTCTTATTTTCGAAAAAAGTACGACGTAACTCTATTATTTTGAGTCCTCGAATATGTAATTTGCAGCACTGAAAATAAAAGATAAACGAAAATCAATTTCCCTCAGTTTAAACGCAAGCATATTCTTCGTTTTATACAAAAACGGAAGTAATACCGAACAAATAGTGATTAATGTTTCGAGAATTTTCGCATGGATAAGTGATTGATTCGTATTTAGAGAGCATGGGTTTAGAAAAACTGTCACCCGCAATAAATTTTCGCAGCCTCTATCCCTTCCTTTAAGGATTTTTAGTACATAAAATCCTTCCCATCTCATAAATCTTGCTTTATTGTGAAAATAAAACAGAGATTATCGGAAAAATGCTAAATCGAGGGAAAACTTTTTCGAATATTTTTCTTAGGACATTTTTCTATGTTGACCTTGATATTTTAAGCTTATCTCTTCTGTTTCAAGTTGATATTGCTTAAAGAAACTAAAGCTTGTAATATTAAATAAATGGAAGTCTTAATATTGGATAAAACTAGAAGTGCTTTGCTAGGGAAGGAACAATAAAAACATAATTCGAACTGATTCTATTGTTTCAGAACAAACGTGCAGCGAGAATGAAGGAAAATTGGAAAGAAAAATAAAAGTTCGGATTGTTGAACTCTCGAGAAAAATTAGAACGGAACTAAGCGAAACACACCTCTAACGAGGAGAGAAGGAAGAACTAAGTTTAACGAGACTAAAGCAGTGATATAGCTTCCAGCTTTGCAGAGACGCGCTGCAGTTGAAGAGGACAGGATTTTGTCAGACTGTCACGAGAATATATAAACGGCAATTAACATGCATTACGCGAGAACAAGTACCTACAAGCAAATCAAAATTATTACCTGCCTGCAAATTAAATTAATTTCACTGCGATTCTCTAAACTGCAAACACTTCTAATTTAAATAAAGAAACAAATTAAAGCAATTCGATGATACGTTTACGGAAAGATCTTTTAGTCAATTCTGTGATAACTGATCATCAAGTATTTGTATAGCTTGTTTTACTTTGTTAACTTTTTGAAACTTTTTCAAACATGCATGAAGTACTATGTGACGAGAGAGAAAAGCGACATTTTTCAAGTCTACTTATTGTTAAAGTGGTATTTCGCTCACGCATAAAAATTGAAAACAGTTGTATTCATAAAAGTCAAAAATACCTGGTCGAGCACAGAATTAAATAATTCTGCCATTTGACAGAGAATTCGTGTCAAGATGGCGTGTTGCCCATTTGAATCCTACATGAAGTTTAGGGAAAACTGTAAGAACTTCACAACCCAACCATCACCAAACTAAAGCTTCCTATGAACCTCAGAATAAAATATTAAACTCGGCGTATGATGTCTTTTTTTGCTTCTACACTAGGCACTTCCAGAGCCAGTGGCCCTGCCAAAACACTGGAAAGCCTAACCTCCAACCTAGAAGAAAGTTGGAGAGATTCAATTCACTAATTGTCGGAGGACGAGCAGAGTTGCGGAATTGGTCACAAAGAACGATCACGAAGTAATAATCGCCAGGTACGTCTGTTACTTTCCTCGCTTTGATCAATTTGCCTTCCCAGTTCCAACTGAGCGTGTTAATGAAATTAGATAACTGTATCATATGCTTAGTTCAAAATCGCAATTGAACTTTTACTGCTGGTCATGGTTCGTGGTAGTTTATAGCTCAGACTTTTAGTTCTTACCAAATGGCGTGATCCTTGACTTGCACTTCTGGCACGACTGTCGCCATGTTGAAACAATAAGTAATCTTGTTCTAATTTAATAAAAGTGTGAGGGAATACTTAAATATAATTCAAATTTCACTTGGGATAAGTTGATGTTCAAACGTTTTTAATATTTAACTGTCCTCGAGACGTAACTATTGAATTTACATTCTTCGTCGAATAATTGTCTAATGCCACATGGTTGCTATTTATTGATTTTTACTGGATGCTAGTTTTAATGTAAGGTGATTCGGCCAGCAATAAACTTAGCAATTTTTGTAACCAGTAATCGATGGGTTTTTGAATTATTCTGCAATGATGATTCGCCACCCCTTACTACTCCCTCTATGTATTAGGTTAGCAGCTTTTAAAATTTAATTAATTAGAAATTGTAATATTTGAATGAGATTTTGGATATTTTTGTCTTTCAGTTTAAAAATATTCTGTCGCCCTTCAGGACTGATTGGATTGTCACTCTTTCAGTAAGATTGACTTAAAATTAAACCCATAAAAATTAAAAATAAGGTTCCAGGTTACAATATAAATAATGAATTCATTACCTGGAGAGTAAGAATGTTTTAATGATTCACATAAATATCGAAATCGATAATCTCCACTAGCCAATAAAATGAAAATCAAACCGTTTAGCGAATGAATATGCGATTCTCTTTGAAGATTGAAGTGCAATTTCACATCAATGGATAAACACGAAATGTTCCAGCAAATGGCCCATTCAGGATATTGCGGTTTATAACCGAAAGGCTGAACCGGAAGGCAATAACTTGAAGTAGCAAATCCACGTGGCAAATCTAGCATTAGTGTCGAGCTCAGAATTCCTACTCTACTTGTATTTACCTACCAAGACTAAGCAAGATTGTCTCGAATTAATTTTAGAATCAGATCATGTACACTATACATGTATATTTACATTATATTGATTCCCAAAAGAGATAAATAAATATTTCTTACTTATCCGTAAACAACATTTAGTTGACTAGGAAAATACTGGAAAGGGGAAGAGTATCAGTAGTGCATGTCAATAAAAAGGAAATTTGAAGACAAAAGACTTAGTTTTTTGGCGATGAAATGACAGTTTCCGATCTACTAGTTAAAACCAAAATGGTTTCAATCATCAGCTGTAACAGAAATTCATCTTTAGTTCCGCTGGAATTCGTAACCAGGTCTTCAGATTGCCGGTCTGGTGTTTTTACCCACTAAGCTATGGAGGGGAACGAGAATCATTACTTCTTTTACAGCCTCTCACAAGGGACGAAGTCATTCTAAGTCTTGCAAGAATTTAAATTTCTAATCTTATTGAGAAATTGAATTTTGATGTAATGTTGTCGAATAGGGAAGTAAAATAGTTTTTTGGTGATGGAGTGACAGTTTTTGATCTAATAGTCAAAACCAGAATGGTTTTAAGCTCTAGCTGTGAAAAAAATTCCTCTCCAGCTCCGCTGGGATTCGAACCCAGGTCTTCACATTGCTTCTTCAGATCTTTAGATTCACAGCTGAAGATTAAAACCATTTTGATCTTGACTAGTAGATCGATAACTGTAATTCCATCGACAAAAAACTATTTGACTTCCCTAGTCGACAACATAACATCAAAATTCAATTCACTTAAGACTTTCATGTATTTATTTTTCATTTACTTTTTTTTAATTACTTAAAATTTTTTATAATCAATTTTAATTTTTAGGTTTTTAAAAATTAAAAACCACTTTCAAATCAATCATAGAATGAGAATTTTGAAGACATTAAAATTTATCAAAAATTGAAAAAACTGTAAAAGTTACACTGTAAAACTATAAACTGTAAAAAAAATATATTTGGTTATAGTCAGCTGTTAATCGGGAGTTCTGTGTTGTGTGATTTACTCGTATATCACAGTAAATCCTGAAATATCAAAAGTGCTGCAGTTCAATTCAATCTTCCATTTAATATGGAAATTATCCAATCTAATAAATCAAAGAATCTACTAGCCAAACTCCACGGTTTTAGCAACTGACAGACGCGTTTTTTCCAATCAGACAGAAAAAAGGAATTTTTAACCTGAGTTAACTTGAACTTCAAGTAGAGGTAATGCATTTTCAAAAAAATTAATGAATTTTCATCCAAATAGATGAACTTTCAATAAAATAATTAAAGTTTCAACCAAAAAGATGAATTTGTAACTCAAGTGGTGAATCCTCAACAAAAGAAATGAATTTTTTAACAACGTATGTAGTTGCACTTTCAACAAAGCAGTTGATTTTTCAACCAAAAAAGATAATTTTTCAACAACAAAAAAAAATACATTTTGAACCAAATAGTGAAATTTTCAACCAAGATTATATTTCTACCAACAAAGAAGAATTTTAAGCATAATACATGAATTTTCAATTGAACAGTGCAACTTTCTACTAAAAAAGGTAAATAAAAAAAATGAATGAGCAACAGAATAGTTACATTTTCAACCAAAAATATGAACTTTCAACTACAATGATGAATCTGCGATCAGAAATTAATTTTTAACAAAGCCGACTGCTTGAGAAAAAATAATTATTTTAATGAATGGAATTTGTTTAAATAATCGAAATGTACTTCGAAATGTTTAACAGCAATTTTATTCGACCTTTCAAAAGCACAAATTCTATTTTTTTTTACTATTTTTTTCTTATCCTGCGTCGTTTGGCTCAAAAAGTAGAATGAAAATATTCCAATACTATTTTCGATACCTAAAAAGCAAACTATGCCTCCTACCAAAAAATGTTTAGAGGCAAGTTTACTTAGGCAAGTCTTCTTAGCGAAAAGTGTAATAGTTGATATTCCAACAAAAAGCGATTTTAATTTTGAATCAATAACAGTTGAATTCAACCAAAAACACGAATTTTTAACATTTTTGACCAAGAAATGAGATTTCTACCAGAGGAAAAGAATTTTCAAACTAGAAAAACGAATTTTCAACACAATAGTCCAATTTTGCACCAATAAAAATTCTTCTGTCGTCAAAAAAGAAATTGCAATCATGTTGTCTAATTTTAAAGTAAAAAAGACGAATTTTTACACAAAACAGATGAATTTCCAACGAAAAAGGATGACTTCACGAAACTGTCGAATTTTCAACAAAATAATTAAATTTTTAAGCAAGAGAGAAATGAATATTGAAATTCATTTTTAATACTTTAAAAATATTATGTTAGAAAACTGGAAAATTTCTCTTCTAAAACTTACATGAGGAAGGGAGGGGGGATAAAAATCCCAGAAAAAGACCTTACGTAATTTAAGGATGACCACCAAGGTGCTACAAGGTACTATAAGGTGAACAATGACAGTCGATACATGCATCGAATGTAAATGTTCACTTGCCAGTTATAATTTTGATACCAAATCTGGATCATCATAATCAACTGAGTATCAGTCTGCTGCAAATCACTTTAATCCAACTCCAAGATAAAAGCAAAACCCTTGGATTTTCTGTAATTAAAGACTTTTTTCCCAAATCTGATTGTGAGAATTTGAATAAAAGTTTCCTAACTAGGGAGAAAAGTGAGTAAAGCTTCTTTAAGAACCACAATCTTTTTTGGTTTCAGAGATTATCCTCGCTTGAAGTTATGGATAATCTGAAAGTTTACTAACCATAACTAAAATTCAGAAAACGTGCCGCAACTTCAACTCAGTTTGCTATAAGAGTGGGCGAGTTAGGGTTTAGCCGGAGAATTTGCAGTAAAGACAAAATATACACTATCCTCACTTTTGGCGTTGCATCAATTTGGTTGTTTTATGAAGTTTGAATATACAGTTTCTATCATGTTTATGCCATCTTTGTTGGCAGCTTGTGGTCTTACCGCAACGTTACCTAGCCTTATTCTTATTCCTGAACACGTACGACTGTGTTAACTATCTTGAAGAGTTGTTCAAGGATCAACGGTTTTTTCCCTTTTTTCATTTTCTACTCTGTGTACCTAGCTTCCTTCGCCTACCATGCTTTTCAACTTTCTTTTGTGCTATCCACAGTGTGCACGGTAGGTTTCAGTTTACGAAATAACTTCGACAATTTAATCTCCGTTTACAAGCGCGCAAACTGTATCCTATAAAGTACTACTGAAGCAGCTTTCAAACTACTTACTGTTTAGCATTGTTTACTCCTGTAGATTCGCGAACACGTTAAAACTGTTTGCTTTTTTTCAGATCGTTAAGACTCTTAGGAAAGCTGCACAAAAATATGGAAAATGTTTGAAGTTTAACAATTTCAAAGTTGAAGGGAATCAAAGCTGCTACTGTTATATTTACTATAAACATGTGTGTATTAGGGAGAGTCGACACCAAAAATTGGGAAGTAGAACGAAAATGTTTCAACTGTTGTCTCTTTCAACCTGCATAAAATTTGAAATAGGTACGTCGATCAATATTCAAAACTTTTGCGGGGCAAAAATAGATTTTAAAAAATTGATTATTCTCAAAGTTTTGGAAAAAGGGTGTAGTTGCGAAAAGGTCGGACCTCCTATTCTTTTAAACTACGTATACTTACGTACTTTGACGCGCCAATTGCGAATATGGTCGTAAAAATTGGCGCGACTTTGATTTTCATGGCAAAAATCATTTTAAAAATGCATGAAATCATAGTTTTTTCCATTTATTTCCGTACATAATTGTAATTCCGAAAAATATTTGAGGAAAAAGTTGTAGATCTCATCAAAGTGCACATTTTATGTTGTATCGATTTCTACTGTAAGGGTGATAGTTTTCGAGAAAAATATAGACAAAGTTTAGAAGTTGTAACAAGGTGGGGTAGGATAGGGGTTGGGTCTTTCTTCAACGTTCGCACTTTCGAGTGCGTCTTCATTATTCTCGAGCATTTGAGAGGCAAGAAGGCACCCCTGTGACTGGTCACAGAAATGCTTTGAGAAATATGGAATCTTTGTGAATTTCCATCTTCAACTCCGAATATCTCAAAAACTATCTGAACTGAAGTATTTTACGAAATTTTTTGTATTTACTGAGATAAATGTGAAACCCCATATTTTTTATCGAATTTTTAATGGTTTTCGCCATGAAGATTAAATTTGCACCAATCTTCACTATCATATTTGTAATCACCGCATCGAAATACATAAGTATGGATAGTTTCGAAAAAATTGAGAAAATGTGCTTGGGTTGAAAACAAGAGTCGAAGTAAGAAAAAAAATGGTTTGTCCCACTTTTCTCGAAAACTATTAATGTTAGAAGAAATATGCTTATAACTAAAAATATTCCTTCCTTCAAAAACTACAACTTTACAGAGAGATTTTTTCCAAAGATTCAATACTTATCCAGATAATTGAAAAATTTGAATTGAAAACCATGAATATAAAATGACTCTTTTTCCGGTTTAACTTGACCAACATGATTTAAAAATACAGAAGGAGAACGTCATCCACTTCGGGCTAAAAAATAGTGCTTATCGACGCCTAACCTTTGCTATGTTATATTCTTCTTTTTTTAAATCAGTGTTTAAAAAATATTAAAAAATGATAAGGAAATTTTGTTTCTATACCAATGTGCTGGGAGGTTTTTTTCAGTCCGATTTGCTTCGGGGGATGGTTCAAAATGAAGCTCTGGGCATGTTGAGTTGTAATTAGAAATGAAATATATGTTACAATATTGTTCATTCGATATCAGTGATCATAAAATGAGAAAACCAGAATATTCCCAGAATTATATTATGTGATATTTCATATTAAGATTAAAACCTTTGATTTTATGTTGTTATAAGTGAACAATTTGAAATTGAGGACAATGAAACTTCGACAGTTTCAATATGAAAGCTTTAAATGTAGTACACTTTCAAAATGGAAACATTCGAATGTGAAAAATTTGATACCTTCAAAATCGAGAAGCTCAATTCCAAATCTAAAAGTACATTGTAATATGCGCTTTTTTAACTTTTTGCGCTTCGCTCACATCTCATCTTTCAAATTTTGACATTTATTTGAATCTGCTTCAAAAATTGAAAAAAAATCAAAGAAATTATACTACTTCTCATCATTTGAACTTAGCGCAATACTTTGTGGCTAATAAGCATTGCGGAATGTTGACAACAATGAAAATACGGAAAATGCGACTTTTTGGACCGTCAATTTTTTAAAGAAAGATAAAATAACAGTCTTAAATTTAGGTCACATAAAATTACAAAATATTAGAATGAAACATTAAAATTAAATACACTGGTACAATATTCAAAATTGAACTATTGCGGTATTTAATACCATTCAGTTTTGAAGCATTCTAACTTGAAATATTTTTCATTTAAAAATGTTCCACATTGAACCTTGAATATTTCAAACACAATGCCTTCCAAATGAAACTTTTTGGATTTTAACGGCTTAAAATTGTATGATTTCAAATTGAAATTATAGCAATCTTGCATTGCAGTTGTATTATTCATTTTCAGTGCAATTTTTCCCGCTCGCTGCAGCGCGCGTATATAATTGTTTATAATTTGCATGCGCAGAATATGGAAATATTTCACGAAAAAGAGAAAATAATTACTCTTATCTAATTTTCTACATATTTATATATGATCATACTTGGTAAAATGAAATTGTTGGAGTAACGGACATTAAAATGTAATATTCCGTCATTTCGCATAATTAAAACACAGTCACAGAAACATTTATCTCGAGTGGAACGTATACATATATGTATATTCAAAGAGATAAAAATTATTCATTTTGCAGAAACTTATTGTCGTAAGTCCATGCAAGTCGCATAATCAGCTTATGCATGCACTGTGTGAGAAATAGGCAAAACTGCAAAAAAATGACAGCAATATAAAAGCGAGTCGGTAATTTATTTCTGCGGTACGACTACCGCAAGGGACGAGTTTGGCGCGAATCCAAGCAAATGATTCGACGAATTACGATCTCGCCATAAAGCCATAACTCACACTCGATCGTGCATCCTGACATGCAGAATTCAAATGACCATGGAGATTTAACAGGAATTGGGAGGAAATTGTGGGAAAATAGTGGGGGAGAGAACGAAGCAGGAAATAACCAAGGTAGAGAAACAAAAGGCGATGGCTCTTTGAGAAAACCGGAAGCTGGGAACGCCTGAGGCGCAGAACTCTCGGATTTTCGCCGGGTGGAGAAACCACATTGGAAAACGATGATTTAACGGAATGTTAATGAATGAATTAAAGACTGGCGTGGAGCAGCAGGACAGTAATGTATTGTCATTTGAAAGAGCCTACCGAATGAGTCAATGAAATACTATTATTATAATTACTATACCATTAAGCCCAATCCCTTTCGGGATAAGCGTATCTCGTTTGGTTCTAGCCTCGTTATACTACCGGACATCAAGGAATATGTATGGCAAGGGTAAGTAAAGCATGTGTAGGATAAGGGATAGGTTTTAGATCAGAGCCATCATATATCACGATTCACACATAAACACTCAAGGTGACTGATAAACCCATAGGAAGATCCATACTCTTTATCGCAACCACATCCACTAAACAAAGCTCTCCAAGAGGGTCCATTAGTATCAAAAATCTTTCGTTTTCGGCGTCAATCTTCTTCTTATAAGCAATTGTCCTCCATTCATCCCTATCCTTGCATACATGTTTTGCTCCCTTTACACTCATACATCTTTTCATGCAAGCTCTTATGTTTCTACGGCTTTTTGTATCTTCTCGCTTCAAAGTCTGATTCATATATTCCAACCATTCTTTCTTTGGCCTATTCCTGGGTACGCTACACGTTAAAGGTCCTTCATTCATTCTCTCAACATGACCAAACCATCTCAGCGAATTTCTTCTACTCTTGTCAATCAATGTTTCTTCTACACCACATTCTTTGAGGACCTACTTATTACTGACTTTGTCCATTAGCGTTTTACTGCACATATGCCGCAGGAATTGCATTTCAACCACGTTCACTTTACTGCTATCATTTTCTTGATACGTCTAGGTTTCGCTACCATACAACACTGTGGGTGCAAGCACAGAGTTATATATTGCAATTTCAACTTCACTTGTTACATTTTTACTTCTGGTAATAGCTTGTACACTGCCGATAATCTTTCAACCCTCGTTTATGCGTCTGGATATCTCTGCATCTATTTTTCCGTCAGCAGTAAATAAACGTCCAAGATACACGAAATCTTCAACTTGTTATCCTCTCTTCGTTTAAGGCAATGCTGCAAACTGTTTTCTCACCCCTTTTTTCAAACACAATCATTTTTGTTTTATTTACGTTAATCTTGAGACTCATACTCTTCATACTGGTATTCAGTCTGCTCATCATTTTCTGCAAATCATCGACTGACTTTGCCGTAACAATCTTATCATCTGCAAACACCAGTCCACACGCTTCCACTATCCCAAGCTCGATACCTTCTTCGTCTAAGAGAGCCATTCTTAGACATTTTCCCACGTATGTATATCCATCCATATATGCATCTATATATATACACATATATGTTATATGTTTGACCAATTTTTCAACTTATATATGTGGCCGCCCATCTCACGGTTGTGAGGCGTGGCCATGGGTGTGATTTACCGTGGTTCTACTGGGAGCCGGTGTCATT
>JAUMHM010000016.1:32528440-32545826 GCA_032362435.1 Melikaiella ostensackeni | reverse complement strand
ACGCTCCACTCATGTAAAGTCGGCGTTCCCGGTTCAAATCCGGGCCGAGGTAGATTTTTTCTCATTTCTTCAAAAATTAATTTGACCAGTAATCGATACGAGAACATCAAAATATTAATTAAATAATAATAATAATAATAATAATAATAATAATAGATGAATTTTGAAATAGAAAACATTAATTTCCAAACCAAAAATGGAATAGTTACATTTGTAGTAGAAAAAATTAATTCTCAACCAAAAAAATGAATTTTCAACGAAAGAGTTCAACATCTAACCAAACACACAGGAACCTCCATTTAGCGACGGTCTCTGGTATGGCCTTGGATGAACGTGACTCCGTTCCAAGAATTTGTATGATGTAAACAGTGAAGGGAAACTGCTGAATTTCGCTGAGCTCACGCGCTTCTCTCTCGGGCCCTGGACCCCACATCAACGAATGCGAGTCGGTGGAATTCTAGGCACACGGTATATGGGGGCCGGTTAAGTGGGGGTTTTAGTGTAGTCAAATTTTCAACCGAAAATAGGATTTTTCAACCAAGAAGAATAATTTTCGACAAAATTATTAATTATCAATGATACATGAATTTTCAACCGAATAGCTACATTTTGAACTAAAAAATATAAATTTTCAACCCAAAATAAATTTTTAACTTCACTTCCACTGCCCCTCCTTCCCGTTGACAACCGTAGTTCTTGGTGCGACACCTCCCCCCCTCCTCTCAAATTGGTAAGTTGTTTATGGACGGCCCCTTATATCAAATCATAATTTAGGAAAGTTTCAAAATTTTAAACTTCGTTTAGAAATTATAAATAAAAAAGTGCGCGAAATGTTTTGTCACGCACTTTTTCCAAATTACAAATTTAAAATTAAAATTTGCTAAAGAATATTAATACAATTTGTGAAATATTTGAGACTCACATATATAACTTACATTGAGTTAAAAAAAATCAAAATCAAAAATAGAGTTCAATATCTTAGAGCTAAGGATTTCAAAAATAGCTTCAAAGTCTGTCCCACAAGTTTTTCCTGGTTACGATGCATTGTTATTTTAAGATAAAACTCGAAAATAATTATTCAAACTATTCGTAATGCGGGCTAAACTGTTTATTTTTATACTTACGAAGATACTAGAAAATTTTAAAATCGATTTATCAACGTTGATTCTAAATAACAATAAATCATTATCATTATTTTTGTGTAATATTTTTTATAAAATGACCGGTAAGGCTCCATATCAATTTATGCATCATGCTATAAAATGAGAGAATGTGTGCTCGTCCATATTCAAACGATCCACCTTATCGATATGGAGTTACGCATAGGAGCATATTCTCCGACACATTCCCTGCATTAAAAAAAAATCGAGCCCTCTAGCTTCAAAAATAAGAGAGTAAGCCATTTTTAAATTTGGTAGACCGCAAAACAGCGTTTTGAGAAAATCTGAAGCAAAGTTCAAGTTGAAAAATATATATTTCCCATTGAAAGTTGAATAGATTTTGATTACAAACAATTAATTTTTTCCTAAACAATACAGAAAGTCAATAACAATATATTTCATAATAATGGATATAAATGAGTATTTGTTATCGGCAAAGTGGACTGTTTGATAAAATCGTCTATTTGCTACAGTTCTACTCGGAAGTTATGCAGTGAAGTTCGGAAACTTAATCTTGATGAAATTACGAACAAATTAAAACAAAACCAAGATCTTATGATACACGAAAGTCATAATTATGAAATTAATTGTTTTGCGACATGTGTTTCTATGGAAAATTATAAAGGAATAAATTAAAGTAACACATTTATTTGGAAAGTACACTTGAAAAAATTGTTATCACAGAAACTATTCTCATGAAATAAAATTGGTTATTTTTATCGTAAAAAGTAATTCATACTAAATGGAAATGTTTCAGGAACATGAGGACAACTTACATATTTTCTAGGTTACCAAGCTTCTGCTTTCATGAGTTATTCAACATTGAACAGATCGAAAAAATTATTTTACAAGTCTGCACATATAAAAAACTATTAAAAAGTATAATATTCACTATGCAATCTTTGTTTGGTCAAAAACAATTTAAATACCGCTCGTTTAATAAGCAACGTCAAAGTGGTCTGTTTTAACTTTTTTTAAAAAGCTAATTAATCCCACTTCCATTTGCCTCCGATGGATGTTGATAGTGATAATAGATTAAGCAAATGTTAAAGTATCATCCCCTATTGACAACCGGAAATCGTTACTTTTGATCCTCAGCTACAAAAACGCGAATATCTCGGAAAATGAAATGGACAAAGTGGTCATTTCAATATGGACGTAAACATACGAGTATTTTGAAACGCTGAAGTCAAAATCAAATAAATCGTGAAAAAAATCATTTTTGTCATATTTTAAAAATATTTTTATCTGATTTGCATATACACTGGAACCTCTATTTAAGTGCCTTCCATTTACTGCCTTCCGGAAATTCCAGCCAGATCGCATTCGTTGATGAGGGGTCCAAGGAGCAGAGAGAGGCGCGTGAGCTCAGCAGAGTCACGCAATTCCCCATGTTTAAATTCTAGAAAATTACCGAAGAGCCTCATGGTCATAGCAAGCCAAACCCAGGACTCTCTCTAAATCGAGGTTCCAGTGTATTTCTAAAAGATTTTTGAATTTTTTTGTTTTATTATAGTCGCATGTCTTGACACGCGACATTTAGCAACGTGGAAAATTCATATCCATCACATATACATTCCTTGATCTCTTAATTTTATATTTTAATAATTTCTTGGGTTACCCTTAATTAAAAAATATATTTTAGGCGACTTAGAATTTTTTTGTTTTCGGAAATCTCTTCGTATAAAATGGTCTACTTATTGGCAATCACACTCATTTTTATTATAAAATAACTATAATGATATTTCAATTCATTAATTCAGTTTGTCCATATTGGAACTCTTAAGTTTCCGCCCGCTTTTCGCGTGTTTTTTGTCTCGCGACTTTTTCTATCATGTCAATGTGACAGTTTATAAAATTCTGGTCCAATTTAAGATTGTTTCGATTGAATGGAAATTCTTTAGTTCAAATTGAAATATCAAATTTTTATCATGTTAAATCAACTAAATCATTTTTATCTGATTTCAGGATCAACACTGTCATTTTAACTGTTCATAATTGAAGGACTTACAATTCAAAATCTATAAAATTGCATAATTTTCGATTTTAAGTCTTTAAAATTGATCTATTCCGAAAAAATCATTCAAAATTGCATCATTTTTTATCATACAGATTAAATATTCAAGAGTCTTCAAATGAAAAAATTTAAATTTGATAAATTTTTCATTAAAAATCTATCAAATTAAATACATTTCAATTTTAAATCTTCAAAATGAAACTATTCCAAAACATGCATTTAAAATTACTTAATTTGAAACTACAAACATTCTAAAGTAATGAATATCTAATTGTAAATCGTGAAAATTGAAAGATTTTAAATTGCAAATCTATAAAGTTGAATAATTTTCGATTTTAAATATTCTAAATTAAATCATTCAAAAAAAATTTAAATGTCCTAAATCGTATGGGTTTCAATTTTAAATGTACAAAAGTGTCTGTTTTTTATTCTCTTTGAAATCGTAGAATATCAAATTGAAAAACTTGATAGTTGCACAATTTTCAGTTTAAAGGATTAATAATTAAACAATTTTGAATTAAACGCCTTCAGAATCAATTTAGAACAATGAAAAATTAAGAAAATGATTTATCAAATTCAAGCTCAAAACGAAAAATTCATGAACAAAAAATCCTTCAAAAAGAGTGAAATGAATGTAATATTAGAAATGATATAATTTGAACTCCTTTCTAATGAAATTATCCAATTTTAAAAATTACAGTCTGAAATTTTTCAATTTTGAGACCTTCTGATTCAAAAAATTTTCACTTTCGAAGACTTTCAAATTCCAATAATTCAATTTTAAACGCTTCCATTTGTAAATAATACACGTTCAATTCCTTTTCATTCCATTCGAAATATTGTCCTTTTTTCAAAATTTTACCTATCTAAAATTTTTGGATTTGTAACGTTTTCAATTCAAAATCGTTCAATATATATTTTTTGAAATTCAAACACTTTCAATTCGAAATTATTAATTATTTGAGAAATTTGTTAATCTTCTCATAATACATGTCCATTTTTTCACATAAAGGAGTTTAAAAGAAAGAACCTATGCTTTATTTTTAGACAGAAAATAAAAAAAAGTACCGTAAGTATGAAAAAAGTCTTAATTTCCGTAATTGATTGATTAATTAAATAATCCGTATTTTAAGAGGTTAATTGTTTATTTTTTCAAAAAATGCTTATGATTGATAAAAATGTTATTAAAAAAACTATCGAACCTGTAGAGGAAAGAAAATTGTAACTGGAACTAACAGAGTTATAAGTCATCAAAATTGATGGTAGCTGAAAAATAAGGGTATTCTAGTTTTTAATTTAGTAATGATAACTAGTTCGTTAGTGTACTCTACAAGCCCACAAGTTATTGGAGTGGGTTTGTCACTGATTTTCGAGAAAAAAATTCAAACGTCTCGTCTTGTATGGCGCGGCGCGGCTTAGTAGTCAAAAATAGTATCTGTTTAAAAATTGATTTTCAAATCACAATTTCCATCCGACTCTGACTTTTTCCTTGAATGAAAGATAATAAACTTCTGCATACATCGTTTTCATCCAAGTAGTAACTTTGTTAATCAAATTTGTTCAAACAATTATTAAACCAGAATTGCACGGTAATTTACGGTCGCTTCTATAAAAAAAGGGTATTTACTTTCTCACAAATAGTAGGAGCGGATAATTGTTGATAAAATTTTTTTGCTACATAACAAATTATTTATTAATTTTCATTAATCAAACTCTCGGAAACTCCTTTTGTCAATAAATTGTTAATAATTTAGTTTAAATTAAGTGACCAAACACTGCTAATACCCACGAAACCATTTTTATCCACTTATTTGTTTAGAACAAATTCAATAAATTTTTAAACTTCTACAGTTCTACTGAAAAACTATTCTAGATAGTTGTTTCATTGATTCTAGATATTTTTAATGAATCTGATTATTGATGAACAGCGGTAATCTTCCAAAGTCAAAAATTTTTGCTGTTGTCATTTTGTTCATGAAATAAAGAAGTACTAAAAACCTTTTTTTTCAAAATCTAACAGAAACGATGTATGCAGAATTTCATCAACTTTTATGTTTAAAAAAGTCTAAATCGGATGAACATTGTGGTTTGAAAATCAATTTGTCCGCAGATACTTTTTTTTGCCTACTGAGCCGCGCTGCGCAATTCCAACACGAAAATTCCCGTGATCAAATGACGTGGACTACACCATATTATAAAAAAAATAGTATCAACACAAATCCTTTTGGAAAGTGTTCCACAAATGACACTGTACACTTTTTCTGGAAAAAATCCTGGATATGTCGTAGGTAGTTCAACACAAGTGAAAAAGCATATAGTCTGAGAGGGAAGCTGAGGAAGCAAACTTATGAGGTCTGACTGCAGCAATGGTTCTACTACTTACCACCGGTGCCAGTTGAAGAGGAGTTCAAAGAAGTTGGTGCGACATAAAAGAATGGTGATTGCGAAGTGAAAGAAAAACTCAGCAGTGATATATTTTTATGTAAGGAACGTACTAACCTTTAATAAACTTAATTCACATGCCCAGATGAAGAAAATAATAACCTCAGAGACTTGAGGATAATTAAAAAGAAAGATTTCTACGCAATAAACGCTCTGAAATAAAGTAAATTCTGAGATATTAAAAATGGTGCAGCTCATTTAATATCAAAATGATCCAGTCAAGTGAATCAAAAAATCCACTAGCCCAACTTCACGATCTTAGTGACCGACAGTCGCGTTGTTTTTTTTTGCAAATGGACGGAAAGAAGACATTTTTGACTTGAACTAAGTTGAAACGCTTCAAGTCCTTAAATTTTCAAGTGAAAATATTGGACTTTCAACAGAAGAGATGTATTTTTATTTATATAAATGAATTTTCTAACACAAAAGGTAAATTTTCAACCAAGAAGATTAATTTTCAACCAAAGGAGAGGAATTGTCAACAAAATACATACATTTTCAACCAAACAGTTTAATTCAACCCAAAACACGAATTTTTAACAAAAGAGTTGAATTTTCAACCAAGAAGAATAATTTTCTAGCAAAAAGATGAATTATCAACAAAATGCATAAATTTTCAACCAAATAGTTGAATTTACAGGTGAAAAAGATTCATTTTCAACCAAAAATAGAACAGTTGAATTTTTATGTAAAAAATTAATTTTCAACAAAAAAAACGAATTTTCTATAAAATAGTTCAATTTTCAACCAAAAAGATGAATTTTCAAATGAAATGCTGAATCTTCAATCAGAAAAAATGAATTCTTAGCAAACTCTCAACACAGTAGTTAAATTTTCAACCAGAAAAGATGGATCCTCAACGAAAAATGTAATAGTTAATATCTCGACCAGGAAAGATTTTAATTTTGAATCTAAAACAGTTCACTTCTAAAATAAAGACAAATTTTCAACAAAATATGTGAAATTTCAACAAAATAGTTAAATTTTGGACTAAGAAAAAATAATTTTCAATCAAAAATGGGATAAGTCAATTTATAGTGAAGAAAAATAAGTTTTAAATAATAAAAACAATGAATATTCAACAAAATAATTGAATTTCCAACTAACAATATGATTTTTCAACTTATGTCATGAATATTCAATTTAAAAAATTAATTTTTAACCGAGCAGTTAAATTTTCAACCAAAAAAGATAAATTCTCAACGATAATAAATGTAATAGTCGATTCTTCAGCCAAAAACGATTTAATTTTAAATCTAAAACATTTAAATTCAACCAAAAAAGACGCTTTTCTAACAAAGCACATCAATTTTCAACCAAGAAGATTATATTTCTAACAAAAAATATGAATTTTAAACAAAATACATGAACTCTCAACGAAAGTGAAGAATCTTCGGCCAAAAAAATGAATTTTTAGCGAAATAGTTTAATTTTCAGCCAATTCGTTGAATTTTCAAGCAAAAAAGATGAATTCTCAACGAAAAATGTAATGTTGATATTTCAACTACAAGCGATTTTAATTGTAAATCAAAAACAATCGAATTTAATCAAAAAAGACGAATTTTCAACGAAATAGTTGATTGCTCATCGAAAACAGATTAATTTTCTATCAAAACAGATCAATTTTCTACCAAACAGTTTCATTTTTAATTAAAAAGATTAATTTTCTACCAAAAAGATAAGTTTTCAACAGAATACGTAAATTTTCCACCAAATAATTGCTTTTTCAACCAAAGAAATTACCTTTTAACTCAAATGATGAATCTGCGACCAATAAAATGAATTTTTAACAAAGTAGTTCAATAAAGTACTTGAATTTTCAAGCAAAAGAGATGAATTCTCATCAGAAAATTTGATAGTTAATATTTCGACTACACAAGATTTTAATTTGAAAAAAGCTAAATCCAACCAAACAAAACAAATTTTTAACAAAATAGTTGAATCTCTAACTGAAATATATTAATTTTCAAGCAAACAGTTGCATTTTTAAATAAAAAAATTAATGTTCTACCAAAAAAGACTCTTTTTCAGGAAAATACATCAATTTTAAACCAAATAGTTGAATTATCAACCAAAGAAATGAATTTTCAACCAAAATAAAGAATCTGCGACCAAAAAATGAATTTTAAACAAAGAAGTTTAACTTTCAACCAAGTACCTGAATTTTCAAGTGAAAAAGATCAATTCTCTTCGAAAAATGTAATAGTTGATATTTCAACTACAAAAAATTTTAATTTTAAATCAAAAACAGCTAAATTCAACCAAAAAAATCGCATTTTGAACAAAATAGTCGAATCCATAACTGACACAGATTTATTTTCAAACAAACAGTTGGATTTTTAACTAAAAAGATTAACTTTCTTCCAAAAAAGGCAAATTTTCAACAAAATACATAAGTTTTCAACCAAATACTTGAATTTTCAACGAAAGAAATGAATTTTCAACGGAAGTGATGAATCTGCGACAAAAAATGAATTTTTGACAAAGTTGTTGAACTTTCAACCAAGTACTTCAATTTTCGAGCAAAAGAGAGGAATTTTCGACGAAAAATGTAATGGTTAATATTTCAACTAAAAAAGATTAAAATTTCAGCTAAAAAATAGTTGAACTGAACCCTAAACAGACGAATCTTCAATAAAATAGTTGAGTTCATAATTGAAACAAATTAAGTCTCAAGCAAACAGTTGTATTTTTAACCAAGAAGGATAAAATTTCTACCAAATGAGATTAATTTTTAAAAATAAAAGGGCGAATTTTCAACAAAATAGTTAAATTTGATTAACTTTGATAGTTTGGCATTTGATGCATGCATCAAGTGTCAATGTTCACTTGTTAATCATAATTTTGATACAAAATCTGGATCATTTTAATCAACTGAGTATCAGTCTGCTGCTAATCATTTTGATCCAAGTTCAAGATGAAAGTAAAACCCCAGGATTTTCTATGAAAGAGAAACATAAAAAAAAGTACAAAAGAAATAATCTATTTTATTTTTAATAAAAATTGACGAAAATGTATTAGCTTATTTAGAGGTTCTACTAAACAATTATTTTTTATTAATTTTTTATGAAGTTTGAGAACTTCTTACTCCACATATTGAAGCGAGTGCTTCGTCAATGTGGTATATACGCTCTGTGATTCGGATGAATGATACATTTCCCTCATGCAACTTGAAATATAGATTATTCTATTCTCCGTTCGCATTGAAAATTACTAAACTCCTTCTCGAAAGCTTTTTATGCTCCTTCGAAGTTCAAATGAATAATTAACGATCCTACAAAACTCCCAGCTCAGTATTATCTCGCTTTGAATGAGTAAAGTTAGAACGATTATTTGCATCTGTTAAAATTACGAACTGAGCTTAACGTCAGAAAATGAGCGAATAATTTTTTCCGGTTAGTAAAATTTTAATTAGGGGAAAGTTCTCTAAGGCGGGCCACCGCTTAAAACGGGCGCCTCTCAATATTTTTGTATGTTAGGATTATTAGGATTCTTGAACTCTCCTTCTTACGTAGGATTTTATATTTTCACTTAATACCTGTATATCAACCATATATAATTTTTTTCCACTGTAAACGAGATTTCAAAAGATTTCAAGAATTTGAAATACCGAAGGATTATGAGGGATTTTCAGGAATTTTTAAGAATTTTAAGGACTTAAGAACGATTTCCCCGGATTATGAAAGGATTTATGAGATTTCAAGGGATTTTAGGAGATTTCAAAATATTTCGAAAGAAGTTAAGGGATTTCAAAGGATTTTAAAGGAATTCAAGAAATACCAAAGTATTTTCACGCATTTAAAAGGATGTCAGGGGATTCTAATTAGATTTTGAAGATTTTGAGGGATTTGAAGGAATTTTATAAGCTTTTAAAGGATTTTGAATAATTTCACGGGATTTCAAAGGATTCTAAGAGATTTCAAAAGATTCCAAAGTATATCTACGGACTTTAGAGGACTTCGTGAGATTTCAAAAGATGCAACGAATTTCAAAGGATTACCGAATACTATAAAGGATATGGGATCTCGAGGAGTTTTGACGGCTTTTGAAAGATCATAAAATATTTCAATAGATTTCAAAATATTTGGAAAGATTTCCACGGACTTGAAAGATTTTAATGAATTTTAAAGGGATTTCAAATATTCCAAGGGATCTCGCAATATTTCCCGTAATTTTGAAGGATTTTGAAGAGTTATGAGGGATTTTTTATGGGATTTTGAATATTTCAAGCAATTTCAAGGGTTTAAAAAGATTTAACGAAATCTTAAAGAATCGCAAGGGATTTCCGAAGCTTTTAAAGGATATAAAGGGATTTGCAGCGAGCTCAATCTTTTTAAAGGGATTTCAAGAGATTATGTACGAGATTCATAGAATTCAAAGGGTTTTAAGGGATTTGAAAAGATTTCGACATATTTCAAAAGAAGTCACGGGATTCCGAAGGATCTTAAAGGATTTCAAGAGATACCAAAGTATTTTCACAAATTTTGAAAAATCTCAGGGGATTCCAATTTCATTTCGAAGACTTGAAGGAATTTGAATATGAATTTTATAAGATTTCAAAAGATCACACGGAATTTCAAGAGATTTTCAGATTTCAAAAGATTTAACGGAATTTTAAAGGAAATCCCGAATATTATAAGGGATTTTGAGGGATTTTGAGGGATTTCGAGAGTTCTCAACAGCTTTCATAAGATTCTTATGGATTTTAAAATATTTTAATGGATTCCAAGATATTTAGTAAGATTCCCACGAATTTAAAAGATTTCAACGAATTTCAAAGGGATTTCAAAGATTTCAAGGGATATAATATTTCGAAATATTTCATGAAATTTCAAGAATTTCAACCGATCTTTGAATGTTTCAAGAAATTTCCAGGGAGCTCAATCGCTTTTGAGGGATATTAAGAGATTATGTACGATATCAATGGAATTCAAAGGATTCCGAGGAATTTTCGCATGATTTAAAATTTTTTAAGAGATTTACATAATTTGCAAAAGAATTCACGGGGTTTCAAAAAATTGCCAATATTTTTATGGGTTCTACGAGATTTCATGTAATCTGTAAATCAGATTTACAGAATGGTTAACTCCTCCGAGCCCTTCCAGTCAATTACATAATATTTGTGATTTTACAACTTTTCATATAAATATCTTCCTCTTTTTCTCTTTTTTAATATACACTTTACAACTGACTTTATTTAACGATTATTCTACGTTTTATAATGTATTTTGCTTAAATGATACGTCTTCAAGGTACATGAATGTTTAAAAGATGTATTGGGAATAAAATTGATCTATATCAAGTATGAAATAAAATAATTTGCATAGTTTTTAAAAGGGGCCTTTTCAGGAAACTTAGTTCCCGAATGGGCCACCTGACATATTTCTTTCAACATCAAAATTGATTGACTTTTGAAAGATTATTTTTGAACTTTTTATGCACTTTGCAATATGCATATGAGCTTTATAAAACAAATAAACTTTAATGTTAGCAATTCCCAACGAAATTACTAAATTTGATGAGCATAATATCAAAAGATTTCAAGCCTGAAGTCTTGTCAATCAAGAATGTTTATGTCAATAAAAACTAAGCAGTCTAGAATTTTTGCTATTCTAACTTTAAGAATTTGCAAGTAGAATGTGCTGAAATTTAAATAATATAAAAATATAAGGCTCACGCTTTCAAATTATGTCTTTAAAGTTAAGCAATTTACAATCTGAAGCGCTTGAAATGCAATAATTTTAAATTGAACTATTCGCAATTTGACGACTAAGAATTGTATAAACTCTTAAAGTATTTCAAATCAAAAATTTCAAATTACATAACTATATGAACTAAAAGTTATTTAATATCAACACACTTCAAATTATAACATTCAAACTTGAATAATTTTGAATAATTTTCCGTTCAAAAAATAACAATGCAAAATTCCACATGTTTAAAGTAAAAAATGTTTCATTCAAAGTTTTAATAGTAAAGAAACTTAAAATCCGAAGCATACAAAACAAAAGTTTCTCTATAAAAATGATAACCACGCTCAGTTACTTTTCAAAAAATAGCAGGCAAAAAACTTTTTACCGGTATCGGCAGAGAACTTGTTTGCCGGTACCGGCAGAGGATATTTTTTCCGGTACTGGCAGTCTATCCGCTCTATAAAAAATGATGATTATACCCTAAAAGACTGGAACTTGAAGCAATTTCAATGTGGAAGCCTTGAATTTGTTATTATTTATTTACTATATTATTAAATAATTCAGGTTAATCTCCAGATATGAATTAATTTAATTCAACTAATTAATTTAACTAATTTAATTTAAAAACTACTGAATCTCAGTCCAAGTTCACTATGTAAATCACAATAAAAAAGTTTTTGAAGCTTCAATTAAAATAATTTCACTAATTTTTTAGTCAAATAAAAACAGAAGTTTAAAATAGAACTTAATTATCAGTCAATAACTTTCAAATATAAATTGAAGATGAAATAGAGTTTAGGTATATTATTACTTTGATTTTATCTTTCATTTTTGTAAAAACGTTCCCTATTTATCGAATCTGTATCTACAGTAGGAATTTTGAGACTTTTTTCAAGCTGAACAATAATTTATAGTTAAGAAAAAACTTAGAATTGTTGGGTCTTTCCTCCAAAGTCGCATCAGTGAAATATCACTTGGAATCACTGAAGACTGCTGAAACTTCGGTAAATACTAACTATACGTACTGAGAAATCAGTGAAAAACTATATAAAGTTAAAAAAATAAAACATAATGATTTAGAGTCGATTTTAATTTTGTAAACTAGTGATTTCGATCTACTACTTCAATGGCTTATTTTGAAAAAATTTATTTAAATGATTTGTTCCAGCTTTCGCCGCGTGAACATGCAGCCAAGCAAAGGAGGAATGCTGCCCAATATTATTTCAATTATTTAATTGAAAATGCTTCTACATATACTTTGAAAATGGATATTTCGATAAAAAAAAGCTCAGAATCTGAGAAAAATTTTCCAGGGATGAAATGAAGACCTCATTTAGATAAACTGGAACCTCGATTAAGTTCGCAAGATCTCTTTTTAAATTAATTGCTTTGTTACCTTCTCTCTTTATAAACAGCATTTCCATGAACTCTCTCTTTTTTCATTTCTCTCAAGATACAAAATTTTGAACTCATCCTAATTAAAATCATGCCCATGCGTAAGTCCATGTTTCGTAAGGACCGAACAATATCTTGCACTTCTATGAAAATTATTTTTATGTTCATCTTTTTGTGTTCCAAGTGACCTCTTTGTTTGCCCTAGTATATAAACAGCATCACATTGTCTACATTCAAATTTATAAATTACACTTTGTTTTCCCAGCAAACTGTAATCTTGGATGTGTACTATTAAATACATTAAGTAGGGTAAATGACATTTTGTACAATACAGAATCATCAACATATCTTGCATAAAAGCCCAATTAAAAATTAATTTGGTTAAAAACTTCATTTCCCAAATCTTACATCACAATTTCAACAATAATTGGGGACAAGACTGAGCCTATAGGAGTTCCAAATTTTTGTTTACAGAAAGTACCATTGAATTTTAAATAAACAGAATTGAAAACATATTCAACAGCATCAAGAAATTGCTTTTTCGCAACCTTAGTATGAAGTTTGATTATATCCCATCTATTTTCAATAGCCAGTTCAAATCTTTCATATGGAATGTTAGGAAACATGGCTATTACGTCAATGGAGACAAACATGTGATTTGTTGGTATTTTAACATTTTCAATTAATTTGAGAAAGGCAGCACTGTTTTTAATTGATCTTGCTGAAAGGGTAACTGATGTACAATTTCGAAACAAAAATTTTTATATTTCAGCATCAAAAGTTGGGAGAAGGGCCTCAACTATGAAAAGTTTGACCAAGAACGAACCTTACGAAGTAAATTTCAATTTGAAATACTAAGCACAATGATTTTAACAAGGCTACGAAAGTTTAGAGCAATATTTATGTTTTAGCTGTTGAAACACAATTAGAGTTCATTACTTAACAATAAAATGACTTTTGCACATGTTAGATAAAAGTTTAAAGACTACAGAATACATCTGATATGATTCAATTAAATTTTACATTGAAGAATTTAAGTTTTTCTCTATTCTGAAATGCATATAATTAATGTGACATCATTCTGTACCTTTGTATTTTGAAAAGCAAATACCTAAATGAAAATAAAGTAATTAAATACACTTATGTGATAAGTGAGTTAAAAAAACAATGAGTTTTATCATAGTCAAGTATCTGATTTTTTTTAATTGTTCCGCAACCGCACTAAATCTGAAGGTAACGTTTTTGCTGCAACGGTATTCAATTGATACGAAAATATGTTTCAATATAAAGAAACATGAGACTGTTACATTCTTGAATGATTTTATTGCAGATCAAATTCATACCTTTAGATTTAGTGTGATGCTTCACAATAGGAACAAGAAAACCAGAAAATCATACATTGAAATAATTTCAATTTTAATATTGAAAAGCATTCTCATAATATGGATTACCATATAGATTCCGAACATAAATTACTTTGATTATCTTTTTTCGTTTAGATAAAATCTGAAGTAAGATGGAGAAATGTGTCTAAAGTGACATTTCCTTTAAAAAAAGTGACTAATAGTGACTTTTCTGGAAAAAGTGACTAAAACTGACTCAAGTGACTGTGTGGCAGCTCTGTAAATAGCGAATAAACGATAACAGCAGTTTCCAAATTTTTGGTTCATCGCGTGTACCTAAAAGAAAAAGTGTTTTCTAGACTAATTTTGAGTCGCTGAAAGAGAAAATTTCACTCATTCATTTTTTCAAATGAGCATTTTCGAAATATTTGCAAAAAACGTAATTTGTGGCTCTTTTTTCAGTTACTGGCAGAAATCTCGAGAACGATTGATCCAACTAACATGAACTGTATATCATTCAAAATCTATGCTCCTCTTCTTTCCGACGATATACTGCTTGCGTCAATCGGATTGAAATTTATTGGGTTAGAGGCGATGGAGTTCGAAAAAATGGAACAACTGAAAGTGAGTGATTTTCAATTAGGATAAAAAGCCACTTTTTCTTACTTTTATCGCCTGTACTCCAAACAATTTCAATCAGATTGACACAGACAGTAAATAGTCGGAAAGTGGAAGATCATACCTTTCGAACGAAACACAGTTTATGTTAGTTCGATCAACCGTTATCACGATTTATGTCAGTAATTGAAAAAAGAGCCAGAAAATACGTTCACTGCAAATATCTCGAAAACGTTTCTCTGCAAAAATAAATAAATGTCATTTTCTCTTTCAGCGACCCACAAATAGTCTAAAAACCCTTTCCTCTCCTGGTACATTTTTCGTGTAAACTAGAGTCATTACACACAGTCCCGAAGCAATAATAATTAAAGTTAATATCTTTTCATTATGATTTTTTCACTGATGTTTTAACGAAGGTTATATTATAAGCCGAGGGGATATTAAAGCTCAGTTCATCCTTAGTGGAATATTCTTGCGCTACTGCTTATAGAGCAAGAGTGCCGCTAAGCGCCATAATCCCTGTGTGTGCTTCTTACGCAAACCTCGTTTATTCCTATGTAGGTACACAAGTTTCGCCTGAAATGCGAAATGAAGGGAGTGGAACGTCAAAATACATGTCGTTGAGACGGCGCTGTAGGTGAAATAAAGAACGAAGGGAAATATTCGTCAGCGCGGAAGAGAAAAAGCCACTTCGAAAGGGTGTTGGCAAAGAAGGAAGACGGAGAGGAAAGCGTCGTATATGGAAACGGCAGGAAATTCTCAGAGACGACGCGAAACGCTACCGAAGGAAAAATAGGAGCGTGACTTGAAAGGCATCTCTTTCTTTTAGTTTACATCGTTTCACGAATAGAAAAATAGTGAAAATTTCGAAGCGCACAATTACTTTAAAATATGAAAAAAATAGAGAAAATAAAAAAGTTTCAATAAGAAGAGATTGTTCATTATTGAATTGAAGGGGAAAGGTCGCAAATTGATTTAGTAGATATTATTTGAGGCCCCGGATCAAATAACTCGCCCAGCAATAGAAAACGCGTTAAAGTATTGTCCAAACGTCTGAGTTCATGCAAATTTTTAAAGCCGCAAAATTATTTTTTTTTTCAAATATAAACACGTCGAAAATAATGGAGCGGAACTCTTACAACTTGCTTTTTTTTGTCCAATAATTATTTTTAATAATAAAAATTAAAAACTGAAAAAAATTTTGCCCCCAACTTCAATAAGTTCTAAAAATATAACTCGTCGTAAGTTGGCCAATTGTTGAAATTAGGCTAGACACCCATAACTCAGAGCAGATGTCGCCAATCTCTTTGGCCCCTTTAGGACGCATGTTTTCTATAATTTTGTATTGTTCATGACGATCAGGATGATCAGCTATTGGCTGAACTTGGCGCATGCGTGGAAAACTAACCTTTACTGCGCAGGCCCGAAATTTCAGCGAATAGATGTTTGCCATGAATGATAGAAAATGATAGAAAACGTGCGCCCTAAAGAGCCAAAAGGAGTGACGACATCCGTTTCGAGTTTTGGGTGTCCAACCTAATTATTTGAAACTTGGTATACACATAGAGTATAGTCAGGCCTGCCACCGACTAATGTACTTGAAAAAAGTGCAAACAGGGACTAACTTAAGCTGAAAAGTGACTGAAACTGACTAACTTTCACACACAAAATTAGATGATATTCTATTGCTAAATTCAGGGTTGAATATAAAGGTACAAACTGCTATAATTAATTTTACAAGTAATGTCCAGACGAATTGTATAATTAATTTCATTATAAGATAAATAAGGGTCATTCCATTTAATTTCGCCGAAGTCGGTTGCGGACTATTTTCAAAAAATTGTGATATTTACGGCTTAATACTGAATGTTTTTGGAATTTATTGATTACATAAACTTAATAAATTACTTCATTTCCATTTAGAAATTTAATTTACGAAATGTAAAGGCGCGAATAAATGTCGCATTTATATGCAGTGTAGAATAGAGAAAAACTCAAATTCTAGATTGAAAAATTGAACTGAACCAAACAAGATGTATTCAACAGTACTTAAACTGAAAAAGTGACTTTATTGGGAAGTAATGAACGAAAATTATGTTTTAACAACGACTAAGACGTAACCATTTTTCAGCAATTTCATAGCCTTATTAAAAACGTAAGGCTTAGTTTTTTAAAATTAAAACTCATCTCGTAAGCTTCAATTTTCGTCAGTTTTTTTGTAGTTGTAGCCCTTTTTTCAAATTCTTATGCGGAAATTCGAAAATTTCTGTTTTGAAATTCGACACTGGAGGTTTTGTTCATATTCACGGAGGAATAACTCGTGAGGAGAAAAATGTAAAAATTGAGGGTTTACAGTATATGTAAATCAGGTTCTCATTTCGACCCCCTGAAAATTGAATTATTAAATATTCAGCCAACTTTAATTGGGTTATTACCCCGTTTAATCTCAAGACCCTCCAGGTAAAATCTGGCCGAGCCTCCCCACCACTTTTTTTCGTGTCAAATATGGTGGAAAATACACGTATTCTTTGAATTTTCTTTCATATTTGTCACGAAAAAATGGTGGTGAGGGGCTCTTTCAGAATTGACCTACAGGGACTTAAGTTTAACCAAACCTCAAAATAGCACTCTTTTGGGCTATTATCAAAGTTAATGTTTCGGTAGAAAAAGGCTCAGGATGTAAGTAAAATTTTCAGGGGGATGAAATAAAGACCTTAT
>JAUMHM010000016.1:32496067-32520891 GCA_032362435.1 Melikaiella ostensackeni | reverse complement strand
TCAAAAGAGGGCTTAAATATTATTATCCTGTCCTAAAAATTTGAAAATATATTGCACAAATATGGAGGAACAAGTGAAAAAAGTTTTACCTCGAAAAAGTTTCTATAAGTGTCTCAAATTATATGCGAAAGTTGAGTTAAATTTCTACTACTATTTTTTAATGCGAATCAGTTGGTCGATTTTTTTTTTGCTCTAGAAGTTGCATGACCTCGAGTTCGAATGGATTGATCTATTTCCGAAGTTCTTCCCGGAATATTTTTTACTTTTATTTGATATTTTTTAAAATCGCACAATTTTTCAGACAATCGACTTCAATGGTGAAACCGTTTGAAATATAACTACAACGTAACGAACCTTTCTTATGTACTACAAAATTCTCAACATTTTCAAGTATAACCGCATTTTACCTAGAACCAACCGTTGACGAGTTATTTTCAAAAATCACTTATTGTGTGAAATTTTCCAACATAGCGGCAACACAGTGGGAACACACGTAATTTTTGTTTCAAAATCGTAGAACTTTCGACAGGAATAACCTAGAAGGGATGAATTTTTTTAAATTGTAGATCATTACCCACAGGATATAGGAAAATTACGGACAAAGTGCAAAAAATTATTTTTGACCTTGAAAATCTAATTTAAAGTTGACATTTTTTGACCAAATTTTAGATTATCGACTACCACGAGGGCGCAGATGAGACACTTCACGTAATGAACAATTTTTTCATCGATTTTTTCCTGTTGATTTCAAATATGGCCTGTAGCTTGAGCTAGGACTATTTGGTTCTGAGAAGAAGGCGATTGAATGTCCTACACGATTTTTCTGAGGACTGAACTATTTCCACCGATTCATATTTTATTATTCATAGTATTTCAAGGTTTTTGGGGTCGCTTATTCCAAATCCGAGGTCAAACTATCAAAATCAAAATGGCGGATCCAATATGTCTGATCAAACCTATTAGAAAAACACCGATAAGGTTGAAATTTGATATTACAAAGTTTCTTAGGCCACTGATTTCGAATATGAGGTTAAACTATCAAAATTCAAAATGGCGTCAATATGGCTGGTGGATGAAACCTGTTAGAACAACACCGGTATGGCTAAAATTTGCCTTTCCAAAGTTCCTCAGGCCACTGATTTCGAATCTAAGGTGAAACTGTCAAAATTCAAAACAACGCATCCAATATGGCGGATAAAAACTGTAAAAATGATTCGGACATGACTTGAAATTGCCTTTTACCGTTCAAAAAAAAAAATAATAAAAATGAGAACCATTGAGAAATAGTTACTTTTATAACTGTTGCCATAGTAATAGATTTTATCAAAAATATCAATTTCTTCAACAGCAAATAAAAAGTTTTTGGTTCATGAGACGTTATTGAATGGAAAACAATATATTTTTATCTTAATCATAAGAAGATTCAATTGCATATACTTTTTCACAGAGAAATAATCTAAAATAAGGTTTTTCAAGCTTCAATATGTTACTACTTATAGAAAATTACCTTGAAGCAATACAATGTTTTAGATTAATTGTATTTTTTGAGTTATTTTCTATATATGATGATAAAATAATTATATTTCAACAAAAATAACGTTTCAAAATGAGCAACACTAGAAGTTTAAAGCAAAAATCAGGTCACCCATGTAGAAAGTCAAAAATAATTTATAACACCTGGAGAAAACGAGTAGATATTGGAGGATCCTCTAAAGCGATCAAGTATAGAAGAGCTCATGAAATGATTAAGTTTGCCGAGAATGATAGCTCTGTTTTCAAATTATCACAAAAGTTTGATGAATTGGGCCCTACTGCTTCATGTGAAGATTTAAATTAAACGTAACACTCAAAAGAATCAGTTCTAGCTTCTCCTTTAGATAATGAATACAATAAAAATAATAATTCGGCTTTGTCAAAGGACTGTCGAAAAAGGAATTGTCCCATATACCCATCATATCGGGAAATCAAAAATGCTATGAGTGAATGTCAGCCTGCAGATTATAAAAAGTCAAAAATAGAGGTAATGATTCCACTGCAGAGCAAATTGAATAAAACCCCAGAGCGTTTATGTGACAGTGTTGCTCCAAAGTGGGAACAAAAAAATTTACGTAATTTGAAGTTCATCGTTACGTTAGGATTCGATAGTTCATCGGGGCAGACAAACCACCATCAAAGGTGTGAAAATTCTGATAATGAAAACCTGAATGCTCAGCAATCTTTATTCGTTACCTGCATGATTGTCATTAAATTAAGAAATTATTTCGATAACTGTTTTTGGATCAATCCCACTTCACAAAGTATCCGTTTTTGTCATCCTTTAAGAATAGTACTTGCAAAAGAGGATGATTGTGCGACATTACGCGAATTTAACTGCTTTAAAGCAGAAATTAAGAAGCTGGTACCGCATACATGCACGATGGCTAATAATAAAAAAGTGAGAGTTGAGTTTATAGTATCGTATCTCAATGTTCGATGAGAAGTGTGTTAATACCATTGTCGGTAATAAGGCCACAAGTAAATGCCCAATGTGTCGGAGAACAGCTCATCAATTTTGTGATTTGGAAGACGAGTTTATTCCGAATAATTTATCTTTGAAATATGGATTGGGTTCACTTCATGATGACATTAAAGCTTTTGAACATTTGCTCCACATTTCATATAGAAAAACCATCGAATGTTGGGATGCGAGAAAATCTTTGAAAGGTATATTTTTTCTTAAACTTTGAAACTATCTGACACGAACCACACAACTCTAATGAATGCAATTATTGCTCTCACTCAAGCGTAGAATTTCTCGCTCTTTGTATCTTAAAATTAATCTAATTTGTCAATTTTCTAGAACAATTCGATGAGCGAAAAATGCACATCCAAGCAAGAATATACGAAAGTTTAGGGGTTCGGGTTGATCAAATCCTACAAGGGCATGGCAAGCAAATAATTAGATGAACTTGAAAAGTTTTGTTGGAAAACATATTGTCTGCATTATGCATTATTCCCGTGGGCAAGAATGAATCCCACGTTGCATAAATTATTAAAACATGGATGCCAAATAGCCAGAGAATTTCTTTTGCCAATGGCTTATTATTCGGAGGATGCAAACGAATCCTGGCATAAGCTGTACCGAAAAAAATATGGTCTTACACTCACGTCAAAACAGCATAAAAATAGGATAGTGGATGTCTCCCATCGTGCTGTTTATCTCACAGACCCAAAAATTTCTATGATTTTGGTAAAAAAATCGATTGAAATTATGCAAGAGACCAAAGACTGCATTGACTGTGAAAAGATTTATAGCAGACGAGTAATCAAATTCATGGAAGTCACTGCTGTTTATTTTGTTGAAATATCTACTGTTGATTTCGTAAATGTGTTAAATCATACCGTTTTGCAGCAAATTTACTGAAGAAGCTGGAAGAGGAAACGCCACAAGCTCTGAAAGCAATGAGACCAGTAATGACAGTGATGCAACTAGTTCTGACTGTGATGCAACCAGTTCTGACAGTGATGACGATCTGTAAATAATTTTGTATTTGAAAGTATGTTTTATTTAATACGTTGAATAATGTTTATACAAATACCTGCTATGATTATTCAATATTTCGTCAAAGTAAAGGTTTATAGGAAAGAATGGTCTATTCATGAACTTTCGTAACGTTTTCGATATTTATACCTCGTATTTGAAATCAATGATTCGAAAAAGCCCGTGGTAGCAATTTTTATATTAATAAGTGTTGTTCTTACAGTTTTTATCCGCCATATTGAATCCGCTTTTCTGAATTTTGACCTCGGATTTGAAATAAGCGACCCCAAAAACCATAAAATACCATGAATGATAAAATATGAATCGGTGGAAATAGGTAAAAAAATGTCAACTTTAACCTAAATTTTCAAGGTCACAAATGATTTTTTGCGCCTTCTTCGTAATTTTTGTATATTCTGTAGGTATTCACCAACAATTAAAAAAAAGCATTCCTCTAGGTTATTCCTATCAAAATTTCTACGATTTTGAAACAAAAAGAACGTTTGTTCCCACTGTGCGGTGTGCATCACATTAGCGTTTTGTCTGCAGACTTGACCAGTTCGTGAAGTACAATCGGTGAAACGAGTTCGTTTTACTTGATATTCTCGATATTAGCTGAAAGTAATCATCATGCAATTCTGTTCATGAGAATTGAATTAATTTTACGAGTATTCTTGATTAGTATTCAATTGTTGTTTGTTTATAGATATAGAATACCGTCAACTGTATTCATACCAACGTTCTGAAATTTTGTTCTCTAATTATCGATAAACATTTATTTCCTTGTTTCCTGTATTTTTTACTTAAGTCTAGTCTCAGTTCATTCGAAAATGTCTTTTAATAGACAATGTTACAATCCTTTTGACAAATCTGATCATAATTTTATGCGAAAAAATCTGAAAAATGTTCCACAAAGTATTTGTGACAAATTTCTACTTCTTACCAGAAAGGATTTTATTTCCGGTGAATGCCGTAAAAAGTTATCTCAAGGACAAACTTGTTGTGTTTCTATTACAACCGCAGATAATAATTTTAACTTAAATGAAGATGAAATCGACATGGATGTTGATACTGATTCTTCTTCTCTAAGTGATATTGAAATGTCAAACGTAGACAAAAGACAAGCCATTTTATCACTTAATACTTTGTTGCGAATTCTCGGAGGTGAAGAGATAGATTTTCTTGAGTAGAAAACAAAGCAACAAAAGAAGGACGCGTTCAAAAAAGTCTGTGAAACTATATGTTTCAAGCTTTTTGACTTTCGAAACGTAGAAAGTGAAGATGATGTAATTGTACGTCATTTAAAAGATAACTTTAAGAAAGCTAAGTCAAGCAAAAGGGAGCAAATTGAAATTTTGACCATTTCACCGAAAACACAGCCAATTAGAAAGATAAAATCTGTATTTGGGTCTTCCGATCATATGGCTCGTAAAGCCAAGCAATTAATAAAATTGGAGGGGTTTTTGTGTTCTCCTGATCAAAAAGCAGGAAAAACTTTACTGAATGAAACAGTAATGTGCGTTAAAGATTTTTAAAGAGATGATGACAATAGTCGATTAATACCAGGTAAAAAAGATTGTACATCGGTTAAAGTTGATAGAGATTAAACCAAAGTTCAAAAGCGTTTAGTCTTTTGAAATTTGAGAGACATTTATGCAGCTTTTAAAAATACTCATCCAAACGGAAAAGTTGGATTCTCAAAGTTTGCAGAGTTAAGACCAAAAGAGTGTGCCTTAGCTGGAACAAGTGGCACCCACAATGTTTTCATTTGCGTTCCCCACCAAAATGCAAAACTCATGTTTTTTGGTGAAAAAATTGCAGAATTAGTCAAACCTACTTCTTTGCCACTTGCAACTCCCAAGCATTGGGCAGCTCAATCGATTTGCAATCCTGCTCAAATCAAGTGCTATTTCAATGAATGTGAAAGTTGCCCGGGTAATGACAATCTGAAGGTTCTATTAGAGGAAGCATATGCAGCAAATTCCATTTAAAAAATCACGTGGCCGATGATGGAACAGTAGATGATTTCGTGGATTTCTTAAGTGATCATATGAAGAAACTTCTTCGAGACGATTTTATCGTCAAACAACGAAGTTGTTTGACAAAGACACAAGAGCTTATTTCAAAGTAGGTGAGCTTCTTATTCTTCTAGATTTTGCAGAAAATCACTGTATTGGTTATCAAGTTTCTTCAAAAGAACATCACTGGTCAAAAACACAAGTAGTTATTCATCCTTTTGTGGTTTACTATCGTACACGTGAAGAGGAATTAAAACACATCAGCTGAGCTGTTAAATCAGACACAAATAAACATAACACGATTTCTGTACATCTCTTTCAGGAAAAACTAATAGTAATTTTACGCGAAACAAGAATTCTTGGGAATGAAATAATATACTTTACAGATGGGTCAGCAGCACAATACAAAAATCGCAAGAATTTGGTTAATTTAACACACCACCAGGAAGATTTTGGTTGTACAGGCAAATGGAACTACCATGCAACTTCTTATGGTAAAGGACCTTGCGATGGAATAGGAGGTATTGTTAAAAAGGCAGCTGCCAAAACAAACCTGCAAAATCCGTACGATAATCGAATCACCAATTCTCAACAAATGTTTCAATGGGCTAATTGAAACTTCAAGGATATACATGTAGAGTTTTGCAGTAGTAAATAATATGGAGCAGAAGGCCCTAGGTAGATTGTTTTGAGGTAGATTAATTGGTTCAAGCACACAACATTACTTCAAAAATAAATTGTTATGATTAACTCACCCTTGACTTTAGCTTTTCTCTTAAGAAAGGCTTGAAAAGGTTGAACACCATATTAAAGATGTAAGGTTGATTGATGATATGGATATTTTTAATCCTCAAAGGAACAGCATCCTGTAGCCAATCGACTATTCTCTTAGCAAAAGGTGGTGTAAATTGCCACGTTTGCTGGAGTGATAATCCATCCATATCGAAGATAACAACTGCACCGGCAATTTGTGAAGTTGGTTCTAACATCGCAGCTTCCAAGTATAAAACACAACCTTTGTAAACTTCATCCAAGCTGCATTTATTGTGCTTCCATTTTTTTCCTAACTCTATAATCAAGATCCGCCGACCAAATTGATCCCGATTGGGCAAAACGGTGAGGATATTGTGCTCAAAAATGTTCCTTTCATTACTAGGCTTCAGACCTGCGTAGACGTTCGAGTGTTTAACTTTGAAACTATAATAATTTTTTACTAGTTTGCAAGCCGATTCTGGATAGTACTTGCAAGGCCTCAAAAATCTTATAAGCCAAGCATCGTTATCCAATGGACAATGCAGGTCGGGTTCAGCTGCAAAAAATATATCTTTTGAGAAAATTAACCTTTTTTATAGGCGGTAGATATTTTTTTTTTCAATTCTTATTTGAGGAAATTAACATGTCAGATGTCAGGTGACACATAAAAAGAGTTCGTCATTGAGAAAATTGCTCAATCATTCTGATTTTTTATGTATGGAACATTTCAATTATTTTTGCAATTCTGGAAACTTCTTCCAGTAAACTTGAAGCAAAAACTAAGCTTATAATTAAGCGAAAATAAGGATGCATGTATGCCTAACTTAAATGAACTATAAATTGCTTTAAGATTAACATAAGATTCTTCTAATACCAACATTACAGGGATCACAGCGGTTCAGTAGTTTAATTTTAGGTAAGAAGGGGGATTTTTCTGAAAAATGGGGATTAATAGGGGATTTCATTTAATATAAAAAACTTGTTATATCCTATGGATTGAAAAATAGATAAGCAACGAAATTGAAAAATGCTCATGCTTCAATTTGTTTAAATGTATTTTATTAAGTATGGAAACTAAAAGAAATAATTTGAAAAACACAAAAATGACTATTTGAAAAACCTACTTTTTCTGTGTTTGTTTCCTCGAACTTTAAATCTTTTTCTAATGTATTTTTAACAGCCGAAGGCTCTCAGATGTTAAATTTTTTAAAAATATTATTATGATATTATGAAGATAACATATTTTTGCAAATTCGCAGTTTTCTTAAAATTTTTGGTTGAGAATTCATTTTTTTATTGAAAATTTCATCGCTTGGTTGAAAATAAACATTTTTGTTGAAAATTCATGATTTCAGGTAAAGAATTCGACAATTTGGTTGACATTTCTTTTCTTCTCTTGACTGAAAAATCTTACTCGGTTAAAAACTCTTCATTTTGCTTTGAAAATTCATCTCTGATAGTAGAAATTTCATCTTCTTTGGTTAAAGATTCAACTATTTGGTTAAAAATTAATTTGTTTTAGTTGAGAATTCAACCCTTTGCTGAAAATTTGTCTTCTTTGGTTGGATTTAAATATTTTTAATTCAAAATTAAAATCTTTCTTGGTTGAAATATCAACTATTACATTTTTCATTCAGAATTCGTCTTTTTTGGTTTCTCCAGAATTCAACTCTTATGTTGAAAGTTTGTTTACTTTGGTTGAATTCAACTAATTTTCATTTTAAAAAAATTTTTCGTTGGTATATCAACTATTACATTTTTCATTGAGAATTCGTCTTTTTTTATTGCGTATTCAACTAATTCATTGCAAATTCATCTATTTGGTTCAAAATTCATCTTTTCTGTTAGAAATTTCATCTTTTTTGGTTAAAAATTCAACTGTTTGAATGCGAATTCATCTTTTTTGATCACAAATCTAATTATTTTGTTGAGAACTCAACAAATTTATTCGCAAGTCAGCCTTTTTGGTTAAAAATTCGTATTTTTGGATTAAAAATTCAACTATTTTGGTATAACACTCTACTATTTGGATAAAAATGAACTATTTCATTGAAAATTCAACTACTTGGTTGAAAGTTGTACTCCTTTTTTGAAAATTAACTTTTTTGGCCGAAGATTTATCATTTTGGTTGAAAATTTAACTTTGTTTTTTAGATTCGAATTTTTGGCTTGAAAACTAATTTTTTTAATTGAAAATTTTGATAATTTCATTTAGGTTGAAAATTTATCATTTTTGGTTGAGCTCAAAACATGTAAGGCCTTTTTTTAAACAAAATTAGAAAATAAATCGTAATCGGGGCGGACTGTGATCTTTGACATTAAATTAAATATTTACAAAAACTTACTGTATCTATTGAAATGATCAATTAAAATTTGTTTTGAATTTTGCTATCCTTTTTGATAACAATTCGAAATCGGTATGATCAGAGAAAATCTCTTTCAAAGCGTCTTGTTTCCTAATTTCTTGAATTCCTGTATTTGAATCTTAAAGGTGAATCAAAACTTTGTGAAAAAGAGGAAAATTGGGTTGAAATTCTTAATTTAACGTGTTTTAGGGAATTTTTAAAATTTAAGGGGGAAAAAGGGAAAAAAGGGGATGGACTATGATCCCTGAAATTAAATTGAGTTTTTACAAAAAAGAACTGTACATATTCAAACAGTTAGTCAAACTTCATTTCAAATATGGCTGTTTCTTTTAATAACAATTTGAAATTGGCACCATCAGAAAGAATCTCTTTTAATGCGTCTTGTTTTCTAATTTTATTGAATTTCTGTTCATAATTCTCGAAAAATTAATTAAAACTTTGTAAAGAAAGGAGGAAATTGGGTGAAAATTCTCGGCTTCAGGTGTTTAGGGGATCTTTATAATTTAAGAGGAGAAAAGGGAAAAAGGGGAAAAAAGAGGATCAGGTTAAAAGGATCAGGTTAAAAGGGGCGGACTGTGACCCCTGATATTAAATTAAATCTTTACAAAAAAGTAATGTATTTATTGAAATAATTAATTGAACTTCATTTTGAATTTTGCTTTTCTTTTTAATAAGAATTTGAAATTGGTACCATAAAAGAGAATCTCTTTCTAAACGTCTTTTTTTCTAATTTCTTGATTTTTCTGTGTATCAATCTTGAAATTTGAATCAAAACTTTGTGAAAATAAAGGGAAATTGGGTTAAAATCCTTGATTTTATGTGTTTTAGGGGATTTTTCGAATGTAAGGGGAAAAAGGCAGAAAAAGGGCACAGACTGTAATACCTGAGATTTACACGAATCTTCACAAAAAAGTACTGTATATTTTTGAATAGTTAATCAAAGTTGATTCCAAATTTGGCTATTTCTTTTAATAACAATTTAAAATTGATATTATCAAAAAAAAACTATTTTGAAGCATCTTGTTTTCTGATTTCTTGAATTTCTGTTTATGATTCTTGAAAAATGAATCAAAACTTTCTAAAAATGGGGAAAACTGGGTCAAAATTCTCGATTTTAGTTGCATAGGAGATTTTTCAATTTTGAGGGTGCGAAAGGGGGAAAGGGGGAAATGGGAAAAAGGGGATGACGTACAAAAGAGGTCTGACAGTAATCCCTGACATTAAATTAAATCTTCAAAGAAAAGTACTGTATATTAGGGTGGCCCTTATTCATACGTAGTGCAAAAAATGCAGAATTTTTCTGCTCTCACCCCCCAGTTTTGTTCGAATACCTGAATAAATGATCTTCAAATTTTAGCCAAATCGGTTAATATTAATCCGTGACTCAAACACCATAAAGTTTAACACATGTTTCTTATGGGGAAGAAGCAGTTTTTTGTTAATCTAAGATTTCAAAGCCATAAAATCTTGCAAATTATTTCGCCTTGCAAGATGTTGTTCAGAGTTCATCAAAGAATAAATATCAGTCATAAATTTTGAAGTCAAGAATGTTATGGATTTTCTAGACAAATGTCAATTCTTGTGAGTACTAATTTGTTTTTATTACTACTCTCAATTTTTTAAAGAACCTTAAATTGTTTAAACAATTTCATATTTTCTAAATATTTAATTTTCGCCATTTTGCTGCAGATGTAAGTGTTTGTAGGTACTGATTTGTTTCTGAACAATACTCCAGAATGTTCAAACAAATTTAAATTGTTTGGACAATTTTCATTTGTTTAAACATCTGATTTATTCATATGAGTCGAGAATGTAATGGATTTTCTAGACAAATTTCAATTTTTGTGAGTACTAATTTGTTTTTAATACTACTCTTGATTGTTCAAAGAAACTTAAATTGTTTAAACAATTTCGTATGTTCTAAATATTAAATTTTCACCATTTTTCTGCGGATGTGAATATTTATAGGTACTCATTTGTTTTTGAACAATACTCTAAAATGTTTAAACAAATGAAAATTGTTTAAACAATTTCAATTTGTTTAAACATTATAGAGTATTGTTCAGAATCAAATTAGTACCTACAAATATTCAAATCTGCAGAAGAATGGCGAAAATTAACTATTTAAAAAATATGAAATTGTTCAAGCAATTTAAGTTTGTTTAAACAATTTAAATTCCTTTAAACAATTTAAAGTAGTATTAAAAACAAATAAGTGCCCACAAAAATTAAAATATGTCTAGAAAATCCATTGAATTCTTGACTCATATGAATAAATCAAATATTTAAACAAATAAAAATTGTTTAAACAATGTCAATTTGTTTAAACATTCTAGAGTATTTTTCAGAAAAAAATTAGTACCTACAAATGTTCACATCTGCAGAAGAATGGGGAAAATTAAATATTTAGAAAATGTGAAATTGTTTAAACAATTTATGTTTCTTTAAACAATTTAAGTTTCCTTAAGCAATTAAGAGTAGTATTAGAAATAAATTAGTACGCACAAAAATTGGCATTTGTCTAGAAAATCCACGACATTCTCGACGCATATGAATAAATCAGATGTTTAAACAAATAAAAATTGTTTAAACAATTTCAAATTGCTTAAAAAATGACTGGTTATTGTCAGATTACCGACTCGTGATGATGTATGGGAAAAAAATTTTCAAAAAGCGTTAATAAACCTCAATATTAGATCAAATTCGTGTTTGGCGTTTATGAGGTATTCCTTGGGGACCCATAAGAGTACCATAAAATAACTCAACTTTGAAATTTATGACTTATATTTATTCTTTGATGAATTCTGAACAATATATTGCAAGGCGGAAAAATTTGCAAGATTTCATGGCTTTGAAATCTCAGATTAACAAAAAACTGACTTTTCCCCATAAGAAACATATGTTAAACTTTATGACGTTTGAGACACGGGTTAATATTAACCGATTTGGCTAAAATTTGCAGATCATTTTTTTAGGTATTCGAACAAAACGGGGGCCACCCTAATGCACGTACTTTATGTATCAGTTTGTAGACGGCTGTATTTAAAAACAAATAATCAGATATCAAGACTTTTCAGCGACGTTTCTTTGAAATATGAACAACCTTGATTCATTGAGATGTTTTTTTTCCAACTTACCTTATCTTTTGTGCGTTTCTCATGGATAAACGTAATTCAAATGTCAAAACAGTTTCTAGTAAGATGGAGGTGATTTCATTGCTACCACTACGCTGACGGTAACAGTCACATCATAAACAGCGGTTTATTTTTAAAATATTCAAAATTCATACCGACAATTTATATCAATTTTAATGCTTATTCTTTAAGGATAATGTTCATAATTATTATAGTAGAGTTTTTTGTCATTTGCTACATCAATGGATGAAAATATGAACAAGCGTTCACAAAACTGATACGCGTTCACAAACTGATGCGTTTACCTTACCTAGGTAAAATTGAAACTTGGAGGAGAAGGTGGAGAGGAAAGGAAAAGGGGAGACAATATCGGAAACAGGCAAACTGTATTCATTAGCATACGCAGACCACGTAATTCTGGTAGAGGATGATAAAAGAGGGATGAATCTGATGATAAGAGCGTTCGAAGAGTATGTGAGAGAAAAAGATTTGAGAGTGAATGTACAGGTAAGACTCAGATGATGTGTTTTAGGAATAGAAAGTATAAAGTACGAATGGCAGATGAAGAGCGAGGTAATGGAGTTGGTGGAAGGGTTCTGCTACGTAGAATTTTGGTTCGAAGCAGGAGGAAGAAACGAGCTGCAGGTGAGAAAAAGAATGGAATGTGCGATCAAAGTAATGGGATAAGTAAGAAAGAGTTGGTAAGGTAGAATATAAGAATTTTCGATAAAAAAAACATGTAATGGTTTTGTAAAGACTCTTAAACCTGTAAAAGTGAGCGAGTAAAAAAGTACCTGATCTAAGCTTGCAAACTTTTTGAATTAGGCAGAAGCCCTTGAGCGAATCGCAAGCACAATAATCTTGTCGTCAGAGCAAAGGATGAAAAGTAATGAGAGCACATAAGCATGTGGAAACAGAGGGAGAAAGGAAGGGTGCATTAGCGTTGGGGGCTGATAAGAGGAGCTGAGTTTGGTAGCATCACGAGAGACTGAACGATCGGATGAGATGAGAGAGGTAAGAGTGGTAGCACTGGCAGTAACGGTAGAAGGAGCAGACCAATATATCTCGATGGGGAATGATAGCGGTTACAAGCAAACCAGGGAACTTGGTGCGTCGTTGCACCAAGAGTTAAAGCAAACAGTGCCCGAAGAGGCTTACACGCCTGCTGCATTCATAATCGTCGGTTCAGATCTGACGCCATGTGTACCTTGGGGGTGCCACGGATGGGAATTGCAGCCCCTGTACTGCCAGACTCTGAGCTCTATAGGCGATGGTGGCGGTTTAAGTGGCCGACGATAAGATAATGTCCGCGAGGACTCGCTGCCGGGTAAGGGCAATTAATTCGGGGGTCGTGCAGAGCGAGCACCCTTGGGTAAACAGGGCCGAGAAATTAAAAGCTATTTGTCACGACTTAAGAGAAGTGGTGAGGGGAAGCTCTTGAATTAAGATTAGAGCGATACGCATCGAGCGCAACACAGTAAAAATGTTCCTACCCTTTCTTCCAACATTCCCTTCCTTCCTTAATTTCCATCTTATTCTACCTACCTACCCTCTTCAACCAGCAAATTCCACTTCAGAGACCAAATTAGAATACTTTCCAAGATCACCGCTTTTGATTAATTTCTGTTAAGGGAATATCGATTCTAAGGCATAAGCGAATGGTAAAAAATAATAAGGAATGAAATATTAAAATGAGTCACAGGTGCTCGGCACTCGCGTCGATTTAATTTAATGAACGGACGCGAGAGACATTTTATACTCGTTATGAGGGAGTGCGCTTTATGAATTTTATGAGAATCGAACATCGATTCTGCTTGGTTTTTTAATCGCCCTTCGTGTATTTGGAAATCGGAAATTAGAGAGAAAATGCAGTGAAGCGAAAGTCTTCTCAAAATTGATGAAATTTTTAATCTAATCTTTAACACATGTGCTTTCGAATATTTGTCATGTTTCGTATCGGGGTTGCAGTAGTATGCAATCTCGTAAAAGGTAGCGTGAGAGTCGCTATTTTAATGGCAATTAAGTAATTATGATAAAAGACTCTATACATGCTGCATTTCTTACCCCAGATAAGATCTTTCGTCAACGTCCTCGCCCGTTCAACGAGCAAGAAATGTTACACATGGTACGTACCTAGAACAAAAAAAAGAAAGATAAGTATACACGTTAGGTCGTAAATCTTCAGTTCATCATTAAGTTTACACAAATGATTGCGATAAGTAATTATTTTATGCATCTAATTTTAATGGGTACTAAAATCAAGATTCAGTGATTCTATATTTTATACTGTATTGTACATAAAATCATTTATGAAATTTTTATTAGACTAGCTATTTACACCCTGCCTAATCTAGGTACTCTCGGTTGATATTGTGGAATAATATACAATATTAAGCCTGTGGTGAAAAGGCAGAAGCACTTATCTACACCTGTCATGAATTCGAGATAAATGAGGTTGAATATTTTCTCAATTCTTTCAAATGGAGGACACGAAAGATTATTTTGATATTAAGACCATAGTCCTGTTTTTCAACGTATTCTTCAAGTATGATGTGCAAATTTGGAAAAAATGAAAGATCTCTTGGCGAAATTAAATGTATATACTCGCCTATTTACTTGTCACTTGTTTTATTATACCAGTAAAATTGATTTGTTTTAGGGGTTCAAATAACTTGAGTTTGATTTTATGTCAAAATGATATGAAGTGTTAACCCTAAAATAATATATAAATTTTAAAAATACTGTAAAATAGATTGTGTACAACTTTTTAATTGGGATAAATTCATAACCCTAATTTATTTTTTCAACTTTTTATACCGAAATTAGAAATATTAAACTTCGAGATCGAGTTAAAGGTTAGCTTAAACTTAGTACAGTTTGGCGATTATGCCGGGCTCGTGTTGACAGGAATTGAAATCAGCGAATATGTCATTTAAATTTTATAATGTACAAAGGCCATCAAATGGTTTGGAACTTTCAGGACTCTAAAGAGCATTATTCAAGGTACCCAAAACTGATATTATCCAAATTTTCATAAAAATGTTAGTTAAGCGCTTATGCCTTTCCACCACATAAACAATGTATATGAACTCAAACAAACATTGTAAGAAAAGCATTCTTGAGTTTTTGTGAATATTCTGGAAGGTTCTGGACTTTTTTCTGCAATATTTTAGAATGATTTGAAATTTTCTATAGTGAGTATATTCTGGAATTTATTTGAAGGATTATTCCAAAAAAAATATCCTGGACTTCTCTAGAATACTGTAGATTACTCTAAAATTCTGCAATATTCTAGATCTATCGCTTATGCCTTTCCACCACATAAACAATTTATATGAACTCAAACAAACATTGTAAGAAAAGCACTCTTGAATTTCTGTAAATATTCTGGAAGGTTCTGGACTATTTTCTGAATATTCTAGAATGATTTGAAATTTTCTATAGTGAGTATATTCTGGAATTTATTTCAAAGGATTATTCTAAAACAAAATATATTGGACTTCTCTAGAATATTGTAGATTATTCTAAAATTCTGCAATATTCTAGAATTCTGTGGACTTTTCAAAAATATTCTCAAATGTTCTAAATTCTTCTAGAATGTCAGGAAATATTTAAAGATGTTTCAAAATGCACTGAAAAGTTCAGGATTGACGTAAAATATCCTGGAATGTTTTTAAACTTACAAGGAGAAGTCGTGAGATGCGGGACGTTGATTCGACTAGAGTTTCACAGGATGAAAGTGCATCCAAATCCATTAGATGTGTATTTTGTCTTTCGATCCAATGGGCCTTAGTTTCCGAGATATACAGCTTCAAGTATTTACGTTTGATCGCTTGAATCCCCACTATTGAGTGCGGACTGCTCAACTCGCCACTGATCAGGCGTGGACCGCTCGACTTGCCACTGCCGAGCGTGAACCGCTTAATTCGCCACTGTAGAGGAGGGTCCTTCTTAGAGGCATGAAACTCAAACCTAGATATCTGTGAAACTAAGACCCACTGAATCAGAAGGAAAACACATATCTAACGGATTTTGATTTACTTTCACCATGTGAAGCTCCAGTCGAATCGGCGTCCCGCATCTCGCAAACTCCCCTTATCAGAAGAATTAATGGAATGGAATTAATTTTATAAATTGTTCTAGAACCCCATTTCTGAACCTTTCTAGAATATTCTAAAAGGAGTCTTTAGAATTTTTTAAAATTATTCAAGAATTCTGGAAAATCTTCAAATTTCTAGACTTTTCGAACATAACCTAGAGAATTCTGAAGTGATTTAGCATAGACGGATTTCAGAATATTTTACAGTTTTGTGAAGCGTTTTAGAATGTTCTAAGACATCATGCAATGTTTGAGAATATTCTGAAAATTCCTACTCTTTTCTACAATATTCAGGAGTATTCTAGAATGTTCTAGAAGGTACTGGAAATTTATCAGATAATTCTAGAATATATCAAGGGATTTCTTGCCAATTAAAAAATATTTGTATGTTTTATAATATTTTAGAATTCACTGGAATTAAAAGGATTATTTTAGATTGATTTGAAATATTCTGAAAAAAAGTATTTACCCTAAAACCTTTCTGAATCTATAACCTGGAACAAACTCCAGTTAAAATTGAATAACATTTTCAGGAGTTATGTACATATGAATAGACGTTCTCCTTTATTTATTAGACGACAAACTTCAAACAATTGAAAAATTTCAAGTTTATTTCGCACAATAAGTGAAAGGCATGCTTCATGGATTCTGCATTTTTTAATACCAGTTCGTATCACATTTTAAGTGGACTTTAGAGCATGAACTTTATACTTTGTACTAGAAATGTGGAAATTGTGTACATTTGTGAGTCAAGAACCAAAGAAAAGCAGGTTTGTATTTAACCGCAAGCGCCGGCACATTATTTATGCAAGAAGTACAGAGCAAACTGGGACAACTCAATTCTTTATGTTCAGGTTGGTGGTATTATTCGCATTCTGTATATACAAAGGACGCACCCACTCGCCTTTGGTTGTTCTTTTTTCAGCCCCTTACGTCTTTCCCTCAAGCGCCACTTATGTCCCCCTGAAACATGCATCGGCCAATCAATTTGACCTTGCATCTTTTATTTCGACCCGATGCGCAAAACACGGACTTTTTCACGTGAAAAGTTTTCCCTACGCTTGGCACGAACAGACTGACTTTTATTGCAGGTTCGTGGAATGATTTTGCAGACGCCTAGCTGAAAAAGGTTTTGCGGGTTGAATGGTGAGAGGAAGGAGGAAATCTAGCTACTCTGATTGGTTAAGTTGATACGACTGTACTCGAATCGAATGAAACAAAGGACATGCTTAGCTTTAACGGGATTGGGTCGTATTTTGTTCCGTTTATAGGTGCAGAACTTCCATTTCATCGTTTTCTTCTGAACTGTCTCAAGAATATTCCAGCTAAATATACAAACAGTTGAAACTTTTTACAAAATTATCTCTCTAAATCTGCCAATTCAAAATCAATAGATCCGAATAGTTTGAAGTATTTGAACCGATGGCAGTAGCTGGGTAGTGATTCTCAACTCATCGAGATCTTGAATGTTAAACACCGACAGGCGCGGTTAGCGCTCAGAAGGGCACTCCCCTGAGCAAATGTTCAGGCGAATGAAAGGGCTTCGAATGAAAATCCAGTTGCAGAGAGTAGGGGTTTTTAGAGATTGAAAAAACCTACAGGATTGAGTACGTCAGGCATTGCTTTGAGGCTTATTATGAGAGTTGGAATAATGAGGAATTTTGGGGAGGGATGTGCTCTGAAGAGTTCAATGTGTGGCGATCTCCCGTGGGAGGGCGAATTTTACATATATAAGAACCCGAAAATGGTATACATGAAGAAAAATGTAATCTGTAACTGAAAGCTAAAAAGTGCTGTCTAATCTTGATGAGAACTCTCAGAGGGGCATAGCATGACCTGTTGAGAGAAGTTCCATAAACACGCATACCTACAGCTCTACATAGACTATAAGATGGTGTTATAAGCGCCAGGTGCCTTTATCGGCGTTTGGCTATTCCTAGCGTATTCCACTACCCCACATAAGCTCCCACTATAACCTACCAACCCCGTTTCCGATAGCTTTAAATCCTTTCAGCACGATAGTTCCCAAGCTTCGACTCCCTCCATGGGATGCTACTAAATAAAGAATAAATTTATTAATCGATTTGCTCATTCCAATGGAAATCCTACACTCGGCTTATAGCAAGTCAACATTTTATTACTTGATCACTAACAACCTTTGCACTTATTTTCCTACTTGCAGAGTAATTCAAAGCTCATTATTTGCTATAAGTGAAGCTAAAAGTACCTCAAAAGACAGCTGAGTAAGTAATTGATTAATCTGTAAGCTACAATTAGATTAACAGAATGGAAACAATTTCGCTACTATTTTTGTTTAGCAAAAGATAGCATATGTGTCAGATTTCCATCAATGTTAAGAGGATGAGAGTATTTTCAATCTGTCAGAATTCTGTTAATAATTATCGATCCCATAATCTCGATTTGGTTGATACATCAAGTGCCAATCTCCCAGAATATTAGAGTGCTTTATCGATAATTAAGTAGACACTTTGCGTCACCCGTTGAACAAAACGTCCCAAAATAAAAAGACTGATTTCGATTTCTTTGAGTGAATTGTACTCTTAATATTATTATTGGAGAAAAGCAAAATGAAATGATTTATTCTTGTAAATATTGGAAATTGATCAGTTTAAGATTGAAACGCTATGAATTATAAATCCCTCTTTCCTTGAACTTGCGCCACAATAAATCATCTTTTCGTCTTCTTTATTGCAAGAATATGAAGCGGTTTTTGTTTAGGCAGAAATATGCGCACATGGAAAAATAAGTTCTTTAAAATTTATAGAACTAATTTAAGAGCCGCGGATATGAGCGATAACTAAACATAGTTTTATATATTTTTTGAAATATTCCAGATAAAATGTAGAATTATTCAGGTGTATTCATAAAAAAGTTCCGTAACTTTCAAAGTGAGTCTGGAATAAAAAAGTCTAATTGTTATGGTGGAATAATTCAATAGAAAGTCTTTACAGGATTTGTAGGAATTCAATTCGAGACATATTATATTTGTGAAGCACTACGATATATGAACTAGAAAAAGGACTTCCGGAAAATTTTGAACTATTCGGAAAATGCTTCATGCCTCACGCCGCGCAAGGTGTTTGTTTTTAGGGTTTCATAGCCCCGGGTAGAAACCCTTATGGTTTCGGCCGGATTTCCGTCCGTTGTATAAAGAAAGGGGGAGTGAGAGGAAATGAGTAGAAGTAACGGGAAATGATGGGGGGAGTGGGGAGGGAAGTACGGAGAAATGAAGGAAATGAGGGCAAGGGAAGTTAGGGGAAATGATAGGAGGGGAAAATATGATGCAGCTGTGTGATAAATTGAGTTTAAAAATATTAATAATAATAATAATAATAATATAAAAAATCTGCCCAAATCGCCGGAATATTCTCATCCCGCGCTCTGTGCGTAGCTCGCTTCGCGCTCGGTCTTTGTACTCACAAAACATTTATGCCTAGACCTTTTTAAATTAATGAACAAACTATTGTCAAACTGTAATTTGATAATTGTGAATTGTGAAATATTTGAAATCTTTCATATAAAATTATCTTATATTAATTTCTCTACCACCATTTGGGACTTTTTCTTTAGATATTTCAAAATAAAGTACAAATTTTATTCTTTCCTCTGTGGAAGAAGCACCGTTTAGCCCTCTTTAAAATGTTGGTCCTCTTCAGGGGCCCATTTTTCGTTTGCCCTGATGGTCGATCGGTTAAGATTCCTCAAGTCCAAAGGGTTAATATTTTTATGACACCACAAATTTTGATGTTTGATTAGTTCAGAATTACAAAAAAGGCATCCTTGTTAAGAATTTGAGGACATTTTTTGGTAGTTGAACTTTAAAATCTCAGATATTCCACGAGGGTCCCGCGAGGGGCCCTGCTTGTTGCCCTCATGCCTCAGTTCACAAAAATCGAACGATTTTTTTGTGCAATAAATTTTCTTTTGTGTAAAATAGTAACTATATTTCATCCAAATGTGCATTTCTTGAAAATGAAGATAATTCCAACAAATTTTGATGCGCGTGTGGAGTGTCTGCCTGAAAAAATGTTGTAAATACTGTAGTAAGTTGGTAAAAATAGTTTAAGTCGCTGTCGAGGCGCTAATATTTTTTTAATTTTTTAATTTTTTATACATATTAACAATACGTATTCATTTATTAAAATATGCTTTGAAATGATAAGACAATTATTAAAGATATTTCTAAAAATTAACAATTTACCGTCGGGGCCACTGCGAGGGACCCACGAGGACTCCTCGAGGGCAACCATAAGGGCAACTATCAGGGAAGCCCACGTTGGATCCTCATGAATTAGCATGTCGTTCCTCTACTTTCACACACGGGTTATCATTATTTTAATACTAATTCCTTGTGTTGAATTAATCTCTACCTGCAGTAATTCATGGCTTAAACCATAAATATTGGCGGTAGGAGGCGGACTAACGAACTCGACCTGTCTTTTTGGACCACACAAGAGTATACCAAAGAAGATTCAGATTAGAAAATTCCTTCGAAAGTTATCGTGCCGTTAGACTACATACAGACAGACAGACATGTTAGTAAAAACCATTATTTCTGCCTCAGGGGTTTCAAAACGCCGAGAATTGACGAAAACTGGATAGTTCCAAATTAACATGAATCTAATACCTTCCATCATGAATGATGAGAGTGTGAAAATATTTTTTTTTTCATTTTGCATCGGCTCCTTGTTTAGATTTTCCGAAAGTCTACTACAGGCTTCATAACCTGCGTACCAATACATGTTATATCGCCTCTGTTTTTGAATACTTGTGAAACTTTTCACCCTTTATTAAAAACTTCATTACATCGTATGACCATACCTATTTAACTTTCAATAAACTATCTTCCATATCCGCTACTCTTGAATTAGTTCCATGATATATAATTTTGTGTTTGCGCCCACTGTGCTGTATGCTAGCGAGACCTGGACGTAGGTATCAAGAAAAGGATAGAAGTAAAGTGAACGTGGTTGGCATGCCAATTCTACGGAATATGAGTGGCAAAATGCTAATGGACAAACTCAGTAATGAGTGGGTTCAGAAAAGACATTGACTGACAAGAGTAAAAGAAATTGGCTGAGATGGTTTGGTCATGTTGAGAGAATGAATGAAGGACACTTAACGAAGCAAGTATATTTAGGTTAGGTGAATGGAAGTGTATCTAGAGGTAGACCGAAGCAAGAATGGAATGTGTGAATGAAGCGAAGAGATATAAAGAGTCGTAGAAACACGAGAGCTTGCATGAAAAACAGAAAACAGAACGAATGAGAAAACAAAATACAACTAGGAGGAAAATTCAGCGCTGAAAAAAAGAACAAACGTAGAAAGCTCCCACTGCCAATCCTGAGTAGAAACTCTTCATACTCTTTGATCTGACAGTCCATGGCTTTTGTTTTCTAACTGCGTTTGTAACAAGAGAACTAAAAGGCCTCAAATGTGAATTATATCTAGGCTTTCTCTGTTTTCGATGCTTTCTAGTCACTTTAAGACTTAAACTGACAATAAATCGTGCGCAAAAAAAACAAATACCAAAACCAACGCTACGGATCGATACGACCCGTGCTAGAGCCGTGAGTCGAGATTTATATGAGGCTACTGAAAATCGGAGTTACTGTGCAAATTACGATACGTTTGTTGTTACAATCACTACTTTGTTTCAGTTATTTCAAAATCATCCACTTGTTACTAAATAAATAGCTAGATCCCAAAAAGTTACTAAAACATGGCTTTGTCGGTTGGCAAATCAAGAAATCATCGAATAACCGAAAGAGCGTGTAAATTCAGAGAGTAATTCTAAAGAGTTAAATATAATTTTTGAATCAAACAATTGCAGGAAAAATATACATCGGAATTGCTTGTTTTTAACTGCATTATAACTTGTTTTCCCTAGAGTGTCAGAAATAAATGAATAAAGCGAAAGCCTCAAGCAATGATACTGTTTTAATTACAAACTTATAATTACGAACAGGGTGAAGCCATTCATTCAGTTTGTTAGTATTCGTTTGTGACAATTAATATAACAGCACCTACGTATGTTTTCTTCTTCTTTGATTTGAATTTGCGTAATGAACGAGTTAATCAACTCTCTATGCTCTTTCACAAATAATTATAACGAGCAAAGTTGGGCAAAATTCCGAACAAAATATCAGATTTCTATGCCAGAAACCTCTAATTAGAGTCAAAAAGAAAAATATAATCAAAAAGTCAAAGAAGATTTCAATATCATTCTTTTGTTTAAAAAAATATTAAGTGGAGGAAAGTACATTTATTTGAAATGATACATTCCAAATTTTTTCATATCTCTGTCAACACGAAATAGCTCATAAACGATATTTTTTATCTGGTTTTCAGCGGTATGTTTCCTCTCGATCGTTGCACATTGTACACGATAGTCATAATTTCGAGTGCGATAAAAGTGACTGGTTATTGCCCGATTGTATCGGCTCTTCATCGAGTTATCGTTCGACCCTATGATTATTCCAGTTATTATTACTGTAAATTAATAAAACCGTTATTGTTAAATCCCCACTTATGCATCGTTCATATCCAACGAGAAAGTTTTGACTAATCGACAAATTTTCTGCAATCGCATTGGGTTCAATCGGCTTCGATTTAAATCGATAGATTGATCAAAACTCGAATACAGCATTTTATCAGCCGATTCATTCATTACAATCAACAATCTTTATTGTTACGAGCTAACAAATGTTCATAACCATTGAATCAGTGAACAGAGAGAAAATCGCAAAATAAAGAAACAGAAATGAATTTATGTCATTCGTAATTTATACAAATTGAGAAAAAATCAGAAGAAATACCTAGGAGTTTCAATTCGAGATTTTTATTACCGAAATTTACCGACATCATGAGTTCGTTTCTGTTCTAGAAAGGTTTGTATCCATACCTAATTTCCAAATTTTTAGAATTATTTTTATGGCTGCTTTTCTATTGTTACAATTGAGGAACTGATAATGACAACTAGATAAAGTCCATTTTTTCGAAAATCGTTTTTTTGCAGATTCAAGAACTGTAGGTTGAGATCTATCGATAAATATTAAAAATATGTAAATTATACAATTTCATTCTGCCGAAGAAACGTGGTTGAGGTTGACGTGATTGTGGATTCATGAGTATGACAACTGGATGAAGCCCATTTTGTTTTTCCTCCCTCTTTCGCAGAAGCTATGATGAGAATTAAACTTATGCTTTCTGTTTTTTTTTCATATAATGAAATATCATTTTCAAACGCTTTTGACGTTTTCTATAGACTCAAAACATTTAAAAACGTACTTTGAAATAATTGAGAATGGCAACTAGGTACAGCCCATGTCGTTTTTCCAACCTTCTACTCAAAAGTGGTGAAGGGAATTAAATTTATGTTTTCTGTTTCGAGTGATATTTCTTTATAATAAAGAATTAATTTCGAATACTTTTTGAGTTTTTCATGAATTCAAGAATAAAATAACGTAATTTTTAATAATTGCGAATGACGAGCAGGTAAAGGTCATTTTGTTTTTCCTCCCTCTTTCTCAGGAGCAATGATGAGAATTAAATTTATGTTTTCTATTTCGTGTTATGGTTCTTTATAATAAATAAGCACAGTATTCTCTGACGTTGGATATGTCTGGATTATGCTCTGCAAAACGGATAATTATGCGAAATTATGCGATGAAAAATCGAATTATGCGTTGTAAAAATTAAAAAAAAGGTATAGGATGCACTTTTCAACTTATGAAATATCAAAATATCAATATTTGAAACAAGAAGATAATCTTCTCATTAGTGGAGTAAAAATTCTAAAATTAATTAAATCATTAAACCTGAGCAAAAAAGTTGTTTTGGCACCCAAACAAAAATTGCTAATAACTTCTGTTCAATTTTTGAATTTAAAAATTCATGAAACTTTACCCATGGGCTAAAAAATGATAAGGATCTTTCAAGCTTTTAAGCTTAGTTAAGTGATTTCAACGCTTTGGAAAACGACAAGCATTTGTTTTCGACAAAAAAATAATAACATGTTTCTTCGATTCCAACTGCAAAAATCTGGCATGTACAACATTCTTTAAAATTTGCAATGGAAATTTTTTTCAATTTTGAAATTCAAAACCGAACAGAAGACATTAACCGATTTCAACAATTTTTCTTGTACTTCTTTCGAATGCCAAACTACAAATTTTTCTTGCTCGACTCAAATGATTTGATTAATCGGCACATTTGTGCTCCGCCTTGAAATACGTATTTCAAATTTCGACACATATGCAACAAGGACCTCTTAAAAAATCCATGTAAAACCTAAATGGAAAAACTGTGCGAAGCTGAAAATTAGGGGTATGCAAAAGTTTTAAAAACCTGAACCCGACGGGTCGGGTCAGGATTTTTTTGGTATGAACGGGTTTCGGGTTCGCAACTTGACCCAAAAACCCGAAAACCCTAACTGTCCCAAAAAACCCGCGCAATCCCAAAAGTTCAATTTAAATGTTTCCTAAAATTTCTGGTAATTTCCAGTAAATTTAACAGTAATTTATAGTAACACAATAAATAACTGGAAATTTCCAGAAATTGACGGAAATTTTTGAAATGGAACTTACCTGCCTGTCCGGGTTATGCGGGTTTACGGGTCGGGCTTTCGGGTTGCGGGGCCAGGTTGAGTTTTTGGGTTTTAGGATCGGGTTCCGACCCCGAAACTCGACCCGACCCGGCACGAAGTCATTTTACACGTCACTATTCAAAATGCACATTTTTTATATATATTTTTTAAATTAACCAAAATGAATTAAGAATGTTTTATTTTATATCGACTGCCGAATGTTGACATGTGAGTATTCAAAAAATACATTTCTGTTTCACGGTGTGTGAAAAAATCTCCTGTAATCGGTTGTTACCAAACTCGATGATAATACAGATTCTTTGTAA
>JAUMHM010000016.1:32466160-32484934 GCA_032362435.1 Melikaiella ostensackeni | reverse complement strand
AAATGCTATAACTCTCACAATTTTCTTTTTAGCGAAAAAAGTCATTAGGATAAATTGTTCGACTTTCTGAGTACTATAAATATCCGTACATGGAATTTGAAAATTTTCAAAAAAAAGTAGTCTCAAAAATTTTAAAAATGCTCCAGCTTCTTGAATTTCTGTCCAAAATGGCTGGCTAACGAACTTGGCCTTCATTCCAGGACACTAAAAGAGTATACCAAAGGCCAATCTAATCGGTCAATTCTTTCGAAAGTTATCGTGCTCACAAACTAAAAATCTACAGATGCAGACACACACACGCACACAGACAGACACATTCGTAAAAACATGTTTTCCGGGTCCAGGGGTTCTCAAAACGGGGACATTTGACAAAAACGGGGAGGGGGGGTCAAATTTTACACAAATCTAATACATTCTCTGATGAGAATGTAAAAATGTTGGAAGCCCTGAGGTTGTAAGATTTTACAACAGAACCGGAGATCAAAATAAATTTAATAAAGATCTATGTGAGATGTTTCTGGCAGCTAATATTCCATTAAAAAAGGTTAATAATCCTTTCGTTAAGAAATTTCTTTCGACTTATGCAGGCAAAAACGTTCCCGATGAATCGACTTCAAGAAAAAATGTTCTACCTAAATTGTATGATCAGATCTTAAATGCAATGCGCGATAAAATTGGAAATAATAATATTTGGGTATCGATTGATGAAACCACTGATGCTTGTGGTAGAAAAGAAGCAAATGTAATTGTTGGTATTTTAGATGACGTTACATCTGTGGAATGTTACTTATTGACTTCTAAAGAACTTAGTGCAGCACATAATGTGACTACAGCAGATCTCTTTCACGATGCAATGCAGTTGTTATGGCCTGATAATATTTGACACGATCGAGTTTTATTATTTGTCACGGATGCAGCACCTTATATGGTTGAAGCTGCTGGAGAATTTAAAAAAATGTTTCCGAAAATGTTGCATATTACGTGTGTTGTACATGGTCTACATCTTACTGCTGAAGCAATCCGTCTGCATTATAAAACAGTAAATAGTCTAATTGAAACGTAAAAAAAGTTTTTTTGAAATCTCCTGAACGAATTGCACGTTTCCGCGAGATGAATCTAGAATTACCGTTACCACCAGAGCTTGTTATAACACATTGGGGAAAGTGGCCAAGTGCGGCTACGCATTATGCAAAAAATTTTGAAAAAATTAGTTCTGTTGTTTTGAGTTTGAAGCCATAGAAGGCAACATGTATAGGAAAAGCTCAACAAGTTTAACGTACAAAACATTTGCTAGCAGACTTACAGGTACAGTACATACAAACTAATTTTGAATGTTTAGTTGAGTACATTAATAAATTACAAGGTCAGGGACTGTCGTTTCAGGAAAGTTTATGTTATGTTCAGCACGTGAAGGATGAATTATCCAAATAGAGCGGACCAGCGTCAAAAGTAGCTGGAAAAAAATGAAATGATGTTCTGGCGAAAAACAAAGATTTAAAAGTACTGCAATCGGTTGCTGAAAATTTTGATGCTCAAAATATTGAAGGTTTTCCCTACTCTGAAAGTGGAATTCAGAAGATGAAATATGCCCCCGACACATCGGTAGAGGTAGAGCGCAGCATCTCTCGATATGCTAAAATTTTTAGCAACCAAAGGAGAGCGTTCATTTCCAATAATTTAAGAATGTTATTCACGGTGTCGGCTTATGCTTTAAACCTGAATTAAGTGAATTTCGACAATGGTTGATAAAACATTGTTATCTGACATTTAATTTGAAATGTCTTTTCGGTGCCGTTTTATTTTACTTGCATTGATAATGACAACGTATCATTTGTCGCTCTATTTTCTTCGCCTTCTACTCAGTGCTATCCGCTAATCACAGTCATTGACATTCAAATACTCGCGCGCGCTCTCCCACGACTTCCTCCCATGCGGCGGTTCTCCGCAACGAGGGAGCCGAGCCTAGGCTCGGTGCGTAACTTCAAATTGGGCTCGTCCGCTTTCTGGTTATATTATTATATACGATACAATCCTCGTTTCCATTGGTTCTTTTAAACTCGTCGTGTCTCGCAACTTTCTTAACTCATTTTTTCTCCGACGATTTTTTAACCCACTTTGGCTATCAGCCCCTGAATTGAAGGGTCGCAGTACAGAACTAGATAAGCAACAAAATGAGGATTCTTCAGGGGAGCGAAAAAACATTCTGTTAAATCGAAATCACCATTCAAAGATAAAACGAAATTCCACTTCTGAGCTGAAGTGTTTCTGAATCGACACCAAAAAAGTGTGATTAAAAAAAATTATCCAGTTTTGAGGAATAGGATGTGCAAGTTCACAATCTCGAAGTGTCAGGAACCTAAAATTGAAACAGTCTCGGCTGCGGATTGCGATAAGAAGTGCAATTTTCAGTTTAGACATAAAATAAAAACTTACTCCCGAAATATTAAAATGATAAATTCGAAGAAACCGAGTAAATCATTCAAGAATTTATTTGGAGGTTAAAATTTCATGGGTTTTGAAAACCGTCTTTGGATAGCGACTAAAAATCTGATTTCCAATTTAGAGAAGAAAAGTATAACTTTTTTTTCGAATAAACGATAATGATTTCAAGGAATATCGTCGCAAGGCAAAAAACTGAGAGGAAAAAAGTTTATAAAAGTGGTTTTTCGTACAAAATGAAGATTTAAGATTTTGGGTTAGAATTTGATTGGTACTTTGGTGCTGAAAAAAGTGGCAAATAGTTTTTTTAAGTGCCTATTCTTCGAAAAAAAAGTATTTTATTATTTTACTGTAATAAAAAATTTTTAGGAAAAGTAATATGGTCAGAAAAAGGTTACCAAACAGAAAAAAAAAAATTTCCATTCGGAACTATACGGTAAATACGAAATCGAGTTCCACATTGCAGAGGTATGAGGTTAGGCAATTAAAAAAAAAAAAAAGAAGATGAGAGACAAGTACAGAGAGTCAGTTATCCAGTTCTGAATTGACAATCTTTTTATTACTATATTTACAATGAGATTTCAAAAACATCCTTTTAACCCAACGTGTATTTGATTTTTAAAGAATTTTTTATGCAAGAAAAAACGTTTTTGGCTCAAACGTTGCGTATCTAGTTCTGTACTGCAACCATTTAATTAATCATCAAATAAAAATTTAAATTGTTCTAAAAATAATTTAAAGCCATAAAATGTTGTCAATATTAAATATTTAATATTTTTGATTCATGTACGACTATTGGCACCTATCATATTTAGTAGTAACTAAAAAAGTTCAAGTGCTTTCAAATTTGACTGCTTTTCTAATTCTAAGTCATTCAAACTTGAATATATAATTATAAATAGGCACTGTCTAGAACCACAGAATTTTCCGTAAAATCAGCCGGTCAAGTATAGCGCTGAGGCTAGTATTATGATAATTTTTGTAATTCGAAGGAGCTGGAAATGGGTTAGACGTATGGAAAATTCCGTAATACTAGACAGTACACTATAAATAACAGGAACCACAGTGCTTCCGTAGTTAAAATGTAGGACAAATAGGGGATTTTTTCCGAAAAAAGGGGAAATTTTGTTTCTTTTTTTATATACTAGTGTGATGAACAAAAATTAATAAAATAAATGCAACACTTGACAATACTATATAATAACGGCTGTTCTTCATTTCATAAGAAATTTTCTCTTTTCCAACTTGATTCAAATGTTACAAAGAAAAAATGTTCATCTTCCAGCTCAGAAAAAAAATTAAAAACTAAATTTCCTTCGTTCTAACTCAATAAAAATTGGAGCATTTTGAATTGTGAACCTTCCAAATTCAACTACATATTCCAAAGAACATTAAAAATGACATTTTAAGTATTAAAAGTTTTCTAAATTGATCTAGAATTTTGAAATTGAAACTTTTCTCATAATGAAATCCTTTAAAGTTGAATTACTGTACTTTAAATCGTTTAAAATCAATAACTGTCAAATTGTGATCTATACTTTAAAAATTAAAATATTTCAGTTGCATTAAAGCGAATTTGCAAAAGGAAACAACTGAAGTGGTAACATTTTAAATTTAGCACTGGGTAATTTAATGAATTCGCAAATATTAGAGAAATAATCTACTATTTACACTTGCAATTTGAAATGGTTCAATTTTGAGCAACTTCAAACCATATGATTTTCAAAGCTTCAATTTTAAATAATTTGATATTTAAAACTTTATTCAAAACTTCCATTTCAATTGAAAGATTATTTTAAAGCGTTTTCGATTTTTCAGTGTCGCTCAATTATGAATCTACGAGCTGCAAATTATATAGAATTATTTCAAAATACTGATTCTTGTTATTGATGATAAATTGAAGGAAGTTAAGTGAAAATCGCAACTAGAAGATTGAAATTGAAAAAAATCATGATTCTATTATATTAAAAAATACTTTTATGAGAACAAAAGTATCTTCAACACTGATGATTTAACCATGTCAGATTTTCATTTTTTGCTAGTGAATCCAAAGTTTATGTTTGTTCAAAAAATCGAGATGAAAAGATAGTTACTAGGCGGATCCTATGTACTAAAAGACAACGTGAGATGCTATTGTCTTTTTTTTATGCATGAGAAGATCCAAAAATTATGGAAAATTAAAATATAAGCTTCGACGACTTCCAGATCATTAATTCATTAGTTGATAAAAAATTTCCGGATAAAATTTTGATAACGTTTCGAGACCAACCTGGTCTCATCATCAGACCTTATTAGTTACAATTTTAAAAGTTCAGTAGAAAAGTTGCTTGGTATACATAAGATCAAGTGAGAAAATCAATGCGAGTGCTCATATTACGTAAAAAATGTGTATAAAAATAGTTCTTGGTTATGTAATATTATTTTTTCTATAATTCGCGAAAAAGTGATAACTTTTCCGCGTATTTTGCGGGTAAAAAGTGACCGATTGGTTGCCGATGACGTTGGCGCATGCGCAGTCTCGATTTTGCACGGCAACAGGGAAAAAACTGAAAGGACACAGGGAAAAAAGAAAACTAGGAGAGAAAAAGTAAACTAGCGTACATTAATGGACGAACCCTGTGATATGCTTTGGTAAGTAAAAGCGGGCTCACAACCAATGCGTCAAAAACTGTCATTTTTTATGCGAATCATAGAAAAAGTATAGTGTGCCGCACGGTCAAAAAGCTACGATCTTTCACCTTGTAGTAAAATCTACTAATTTTATATTATTATATTATATTTTATATTAATCATTAAAAATTATTATTAATAGTATCATATTTTATTATTATTATTATTATTCATTGTTAATATTATAATATTATTAATTATTACAAATTTATATTAATATTATTTATGGCATAATCAAGAACTATGTTTATACAAATTTTTTACGTAATATGAGCACTCACGCTGATTTTTTCGCTTGATCTTATATGTACCAAAAAATTTTTCTACTGAATTTTCAAAATTGTAACTAATAAGGTCTGACGATGAGACTGGTCTCAGAATGTTATCAAAATTCATCCGGAAATTTTTTATCAACTAATAAATTAATGATCTGGAAGTCGTGGAAGTTCATATTTTGATTTCCCATAATTCTAGGATATCCTAAATAATTCTATTCAGAATGGCCAGAAATAAAAAAAAGTTCAAAAGGACCAAAAAGCAATTAAGAATATTTTTTTCACATTACATTGAACCTCGCCGATTATATAAAAATAAACATGAATAGCAATAAAATCACAAATGAAAAGTCGGACCTTTCTACCAGTTTTTGGGCTTTAGGGTCACAAGTAATAAAATGGTTTCCCACGTTTCATAATTTTCTGAATTTCAAAAATGGTGGATATAATATGGTGAATGTTTGTAATTTTGTGTTAAAAATTTTTGTTATCAAAAATCATACACGCTCATTGGTCACAGCTGCACAAGTATAAATTGTGGTGCGGATTTTTAAATATCATGAGTTTCTATTTGAAAAAATTAATCGCAGCATTAAAAAAAAAAGGGTAAAAATGTTCGAAATTCTCAAATATAGGGATTATATGGAAGATCTAGAAGAATAGGGGAAATAATGAGATTGCTAATTTTTTTTCATTTTAGATGAAAACAGAAATTAATTTACTCAAGTCTCTGTCGGCCTTAAGGAAACCGTTCTCATTAGAATACTCGCGATACGCGCTCGATTTTTTATATGTATTTATATAATTCCAAAATAAATTATACAACCACAAAAATTTGAATTTTTGCTTTGTCAATAGCAGTTTTTTGTATGCCGCATAGTTTGTCTGGAAAATGGAATCTTATGTTTATTAATAAAAAAGATAGTGTTTATACGTCCGGACACAAGCCACGCCCCTTTCCCTTTACCAGCTCCCCCTTCTTCTTGCTAGGTCCGTACGTTCAGATTCGACAATATTATAAACATACATGAACGTACGGACTGTCCGGATGTTTAGACTCGGCCAATTAAAAAAACGTCTTATGAAAAAATGTTCCGAAGTAAATTTGTAGATCTTTTCGGGATAAACAATTGGATATTTCGCATTTATTTTTAAATACATGCGGAAAATTCTTATTCCATTAATGAGTCTTCATTATTGAAAAAAGTCTATCCTTTAAGAAAACAAAAATCTCTATTTGTAAAAAATACAGTTAATTAATATGATGTATTCCTACTGGGAATGGCTCATACGGCCCTGACTTCTCACATCATAGAAATGCTTGGAAGGGCGTCACGGCCTTCGCAAGCTATACCCGAGACCGGCGGTGTATTTAGGTTCCAGTGTACCTTCTTTCCGGCTGATTAGAAATAAATTTATAAGAGAATCCAATTAAAATTTTTTTTTGAAAAATAATAAATACACTAATCTCATTTATTGTATTCGTTAAAGCCGAAAGAGCTTCAACAAAAGAGAATTCAGAATCATCAAATTACAGTTGGCAATGGTTAAACTTTTAATTTTAAAAGGTTTCTGCACAGATATGGAGGAAATACACAAACCGAGCGCGAAACGCGAGATCTGACAGACGCGCGCACAAGGCGCACTCAAATTTGTGTACCGAATCAAACTGATTTTTGACCCAAATTATACAAATTTTTTGCCTATTTTTACCATGAAATTGTTTTTTCCTCGATAAAAACCAGAGGACATCTTCAAGTAGAGAAGACAACGTCCTGTCAGGCGATAAGCCTCCGGTTTCCCACAGCAGTGAAGGTTGGTGAGCGGCCGGCCGGAGCTCAAAGCTCCATTAAACTTCCTTCGTTCTTAAGACGAAAGCGCTGTTCTGTTCGCGCGATTTAATTACAGCGTCGATTAAACGGTCAATCACAGCTAACACGCGGGAGGTTGTTACGTCACGCGGTAATTCCTCTGCCCGAGAAATATTTCCTTTATCCCTCCTTTTCTGCACTTCTTCCTCGCAGCAGCCTTTACTCACTGATTAACATTTGAAAAACAAATATCTCCACTTTGCGAGATTTATTATGACAGCAGAAAGTATATTGAATTTTCCCCCTCCCTCCCAACCCCCAAAAAAACACACGCACACGAAATAAATGAGAGCAAACGAGGTCTAAATATTCAGAGAGTCAAGAGCAAACTTGAAACGATATGATAAATTATTCGCTTCTCGCATTTGCTTTACGAGTTTACACAAAATGCATGAATTATAAATTTTATTTGTGGAATACTACAAATATTTGAAGAGGCGCAACAATTTTGAGCTTTGTGAAGGTTGTGTTAATACATCATTTACATGCTTTTCCATTAAACCTGAAATTAATTTGTTTTAAAATTTTCAATTTCGAGGTAAACAGAAGAAAATTTGCATTTTTGCCCGAATGCCAACTTTAAAATTTCCTTAAAAATTCCCAGCTACTCGAAGGGCGCTGAAAATTTTGCAGCACCATGAAAGTGACTACACAGTCTAATATTGAAATGTTTCAAAATTTAATATCAAAATGATGCAATTTAGACTGCAACTGAGAAGATTAATTTTGTATTAAAAAAAGACGAATTTTCAACAAAATACATGAATTTTCAACCAAATAGTTAATTCAACCAAAAAACACGAATTTTCGACAAAATGGTTGAATTTTCAACTAAAACCAAATAATTTTCAATCAAACAGTTGAGTTTTTAACTAAAACAAAAAAAATCAACCCAAAATGGATAAGTAAAATTTTTAGTTGAAAAACAAATTTCAACTAGAAAAATGAATTTTTAAAGGAAAAAATTAATTTTTATGAATGTAGGTCCACTTTCAACCCGGCAGTTGAATTTTCAACCAAAAGAGATGAATTCTCAGCGCAAAATATAATAGTTGATCAAAAAAGATTTTAGTTTAAAATTTCTAATAAAAAGGAATTTTGATAATTTATAAACTGAAGAATAATATTTTAAATAGAACTTGTAGTTCATGTTTATTACTTTAAAAATATTATGTTATAAAACTGAAAATTTTCTCCTCTAAAACTAATTTTATTAAGGTTCTACGTGTAATTAATTAACAGAATTTATATGTATGTTCATTCCCAAAGTTCATAAGATCATAGTAAATTTCTTTTTTGGGGGTGAATGGGGGTCATAACAAATCTTACGGTATCTTACAAGGTGTGAGAGGGGTAGAAAATTTCAGAAAAACACCCTACGTAATTTGAGGGTGACCACTACGGTGCTATAAGATGTTATAAGATAAATATTGAGGGTCCATATTGAGTCACATGTGGCATGTCTCCCTTGTGGAATGTCTCCTCAGCGCCAAGTCTCCCCTGCGGCAAGTCTCCTCCGCGGCATGACTCCTTCGTGACAAGTTTCCCTGCGGGACATCTCACTTGCGGCATCTCTCCCCAGCAGACTGCCAATTTTGCGGCAAGCCTCCTGAACCCAATTGTCACACGTGCGGATTGTCTACCCACCCGCAAGCCTCCCTATGGCACCTCTCACCCAAGAAAAATTTTTCGTCATCCTTCGAAGTGGCAAAAGTGTGGCAAGTCTCCCGGACTCAATTGCCACATCTGCGGCTTGTCACCCTAGGCGCAAGCCTTCCTGTGGCATCTCACCGCCAAGAAAAATTTTACGTCATCCTTCAAAGTGTCAGAAGTGCGGCAAGTCTCACGGACTCAATTGCTACATCTGCGGATAAGGAGATAAGCCACAGGGAGACTTGCCACAGGGTGGACATGCCACATAGGAGACTTACCGCAAGAGGGACATGCTGCAAGAATAATATGCCGCAAGGGTGATATGACACAGGGGAGACCTGCCACAAAGGAGGCATACCACAAGGATGACATGTCGCAAGGGAGACATGCCGCTTATGACTTGATATGGACCCGAACATTGACATTTGTTACATATATCGAATATGATTATTCAATTATAATTTTGATACCAAATCTGGAACAATTTAATTAAGCGAGCATCAGTCTGCGGAATATCACTTTGATTCAACTTCAAGATGAAAGTAAAATCCCAGGATTTTCTGTGTATGTAATATTTTTTTCTCGCTGTAAGTCTGTCACTGTTCTTAGTGCCAGTGAGCAGTTCGAAATATCAATTTTCACAAATGACTTTTAATTGAGAATTCCAATGAACTGAACAGTTTTTTCCATTTAGCGATGGAAAATTATGAGAAGAAATGGCGTTATTCCATTCAAGTTTGTTGTTTTAGATTCGAGGGCTAAGAGTACTTGAAACACTATACGAAGGAGACGAGAGAGTAGAAAAATAAAGAAGAAAAATAATCAAGAAAATTGCCAGCAGTCCGCAGGAGTTGAGAGCAGGCTTAGCGTCCGACTCTCTATGCTGTCTTCTCTACTTATCGTTAGAGAGGCAGCGCACATAAAACATAAAAACATTGATAAACATAAAAATTCTACAATATTATAATAAAAAAGTAGTCAATAAATACAGTTGAATTGAATCAACTTTGTTCAGAATACCTGAAATATTCCTAGATACGTATATAAATACCCACCATTATCTGCAGCGCCATATTAGCCGCCACTCCTCTACTTAGATCTCCCATCTACTACAGGAGGATAGAAAGAAAGACTTAAAAAGAAGTAGCAGTCTTCGATACAAACCTTTAAGATGAATTATACAAGACGTAAGCCCCTTTAGTTCTTAGATCGTAAAGCTCTTATGCAATCAAGAAGATAGGAGATACTTCTTGATGGAATTGCAAAAAAAAAAAGAGAAGGCCCATTAGAGGTAAAAGCTTAATTTCGAGATCAGAAGTTAAGACTGCCAATCGAATCTTCTTTCAAACAAGAAACAATTGAAAATTAAATATTAAAAAAACAATCAAAGACGAATTATTGGAAAATAAATAATAGGTCAAGATACACTACTTTAAAAAAAAAACAGTTTTCAATGTTTCATAACTGCGTTTTAGTTTGGGAATTAACGTGTCATTGAGAGAATTCTTCGTTTAACAAATACTAAATTTTAGGAAAAATATAAGAGACTCTCATACAATTATGTCAGACTTTGATACAATAAATAAAAAAGAAAACCTCAGACACAGCCCAATACGTCTTAGGCATTTTTGGTCTTAAATTGGAATTTTCTGTGCGAAACTTTTTACACGGGGCTGCCCCGGTATGTATCATCATCAGCCACGGACTCATTTTTATAATGCAGTTGAATGATCTGATGAGAGTAGTATGTCTGATATTACACATTGGGCAGTCTGGTTTCTTTTTTACCTCACCATCCACGGACTGGGTTATAGTCAAGTGCATGATGGGTGGACTTAAGCTTAAGGTGGGATCCGAATCACCAGAACCTCAGTAAAAGTACATAGAAAAATTTTCAGAGGTACTCGCTCAGGGATCGAACCCCGGACCTCTAACGTGAAGTTCGAGCATCTGACCGCCTGAGCCACCGAGAATCTCTCTATAATACAATTATTTTTGCGTTTTTCAACTTGTTTCTTGGGTGAACCCGGTGTTTTATCATCAGCCGCGGACTAAATCAAGTTCCTGATGAGTTAAAGATGTTATGAATTTAAAACGATGTTTGAAATTTCTTACAATGAAGTTGCAGTCAGTAGGCACAAAATTAGGTATATGATGAAGTTTGGAGTTCAACGCCTACCGCTGTTGTTCTTAAGCAGCGGCCGAGAGCGTTGAAGATGAAATTGATCGCCTCTCGATGCTTTTTAGAGCTACCATGAGTTACTCCATAGGGTTTTAGTCGCCTACTTCCTCATGATCTAAAATGTTTCTTACAATGCGACAGGTGTTTTTAAAACCGCTGTTTAAGCTACTGCCAGTACCTTACTAACTCCCAGATATTCGAGATCTTCAGTGCGTCTTGCGTGCACAATGCCTGCAGCTGAAATCACAATAGGACGAATAGATGCGTGTTTCACATTCCTCCATATTGTCTTTATTCATGTCTCAACTCGCTATACTTATGGATCTTGGTTGCATAGGTTGCTTGAAAGTTCCAGTTAAGTGGACAAGCAATGTCGATGATAAGGACTCTTCCACCTTTTTTCTCGCGCATCCCGATGTCGAGTCGATTGGTTCGGATATAATGATCCGTACTGATAGTAATATCCTAGTATGAGATGAAGTTTTCGTTTTTTAAGACGGCCACTGGAATTTATCTATAGAGAAGCATCCATGCTATTAAGAGTTCTAGGTTTAGGGCAAGTTGCTGATGTGTAATGCCCGCTACATCATTATGTCTGTGCGTGTACTCTCTCTCAGCCATCACGCGACAACCACCAATAATGTGCTTGATGGATTCGTTGGTGTCTCCACAAAATCGGCACTTGACAACCATGTCTTGATGTAACACGTGCTTGCGATAGTTTCTGGTGCTGACAACCCTGTCTTGAATCGCTATTACGAATCTCTCCGTTTCCGGAAACAGGACGCCCTTTTCCAGTCAAACATTATATGCCTCTCTGTCCACTTCATGTTGATCTAACGTGTTGGAGTGCTTGCCGTGAACAGCTTTTTGTCACCACTGCGTTTCTCATTCCTCTATGGTTTTTCAAAATCCACGGCGAAATCGAGGGCGTTCGACGTAGGTCCACGCTGCAAGACTTCGACAGGTAAAGGCCTGTGGAATTTTTTGCTTCACTAAGGAGGGCTTAGAATCACTGTATGTACCATTATCAAACCCAATGATAACCCGCGGCTGCATCCGACTTTAGTAGAAGTACTCGCATTTGCCTGTACGTTTGGTCAGGGGAGAGGAAAACTGTAGAAAACCTGCTCCCGAGTAAAGCCGGTTTTCCGAGTGTCGAGTTTGGGTGTAGACACTCGATATCATCGAGTGTACACAGTTATCCTCGGTGTCAAACCTACCGCTTGACATTAGTTAAACGCAGTGAAAACAGCTACTGCCGTTAATTTTGATACAATTATGTGAAACTTTAATACAAAGCGTCGCTCTAGAGTTATACTTTACCATGTCGGCTTATTGGAGAATTTTGAATCATTATTATTTTTAGGTTCAGTAAGTGTTACGCTCTGTTTCTCAATCAATTTTCTCCTCAAATTTGTTCTCTAAAATATTTTAATTATTGAATAAAATAGTGACGTTAATTAGAAGGTGGAATTTCATCGCGCTATGTCCTTTTTTGCATTTTCATAAGTGAAAAATGCCAACTTCTGCGTTTAAATTTAAAAGTAACCATCGAAATATTACTTAAAAGTCAATGAATTGGGAATAACTTATTCAATTCAGCATATTCAATACAATAGAATAACGCAAATTATCATTCTGTTCGACTTTTTGCTGAAAATTTTCATTATAAATAGTTCAATCACAAATATTTTATGGACATGACGTCATCTCATAGTAGGTGATGTCCAAAAACAATTTTCCAGGTCAGCCTAAATACACTCATAATAATATTAAAATTTGTGCCTCATTTGTACCTAATTTTCTCAGTTTGACAGTTGAGGTACATGGCGCAATATAATTTTAATAGTGCGACGAAATGTGTGAAATTGTATACAATCTATTTTAAAGTTTAATATTTTTTTCCAAAATTTAATATTCGTTATACGAAAAATTCTCTCAGTAGCACGTTAATCTTCAAACTGAAGCGCAATATATGAAAAATTGAAACACAGTTATATAAAAACATTGAAAACTTGTGTCTGTCAGTGTACAGGTAGAAAATTTAGTAAAACATTTCCTGACTTTTCCAGGCTTTTATTTACTCATCTTTCGCCGTTCTTACTCATTTTCAATGAACTTCACTCTATACTTATTTTATAATTAAAAGAAAATACAATCGGCTTAAAGTGGAGCCATTAAGATTTGTTTCAGTCTCCAACTGTACTTGGTTAGCATCAGTGAATGAGTTCAATTCACAACAGTCTCCTTTGACATTTTTCGTGGACTTTAGTCTGAAAGACAGAGTACAAACTTTTTAATATTGCCTTCAATGTTCTTCACACAAAGTTGCTTCAGATTTTTTTTTCTTAATTTTTTCATGATTTATTCCCAGCTTCAATGTAAATAATTTTTCAACTTACACTCAGAAAAATATTCCTTTTGAATTGAAAAAATCGTTTATTTGACATAATTTTCTGCATGTAACCAAAAGTAAATTTAAAATGAAAAAAATCATTTTAAATTGAAGAAAAGTTCTCTCATTAGAATAAAAAACGACTTCTTTGAACCAAATAAATTTCTTTGAATCTGAGAAACTTTTCTTCGACTGAGAGCCTAAGCATATTTTTTTCTCAGTGTACCATGCGCACGAAAATTCAGATAACAGAAACAAAATTCTGTCTGAGTTTAAAAATAAATGTATGCTTCAAAAAGGAAACAGTTTTTGTCTCATGAAAAAAAGTAACAACAAAAAATGATTTACTCAGGGATATCACAGTGGTTCAGCAGTTCAGTTGTAGGGAAAATAGGGAAATTTTTCTTCGAAAAGAGGAGAAATTTTTTTCATTTTTATTCTTCCATTTCTGGATTGGAAAAAGAAACGTATCACTGAATTCCTTATATCAAATATTTTTCGAAAATTGAAAAAGTATCTAAACAAAGTTAACAAAATAAAAACATGCTCCCGAGATGTTAGGTTTCTGAATACGGGTTAACAAAGTTTGATGTAAAAAAGTTAGCCAATTCCAAAGGAATCGACTGAAAATTTGAGATTAAAATTTCATGGGCTTCCAAAAATCGGCTTTGAATAGCAATTGAATATAGAATTTTTAACTTTTTGAAAAAATGAGAACTTGCTCCCGAGATATGGGGTTTTTGAAGGAAAATAAAAAATGTTTGATCTAAAAAATTATTCTGTTCCGAGAAAATCAAAATTGACGATTGCGGTATCACAGTAAGATAGAATTTTCTCGCAGAAAAATCCAAAAAATAGAAGAAAATATATTTTTTTCAATAAATGATAATTTCGAGAAATATTAATGCTAAAAGTTTGAAAAAATATTACTACATTAAAATTTTAGCTAACATTTTATTAAACAGTTTTTTTTCAATTATTGTAACCAAAAATGGTATTTCGAAAAAAATGTTTACCATACAGTGTATGGTAAAAGTTGACATTAAAGTTTCGAAATTGAAATATTTAGAGCTTACTTAGACAAAGAAATATTATTGATGGTATCCTTAAATATTATTGAAATTCAGTCAAATTTAAAGGCTTCTAATTTAGAAGTTTTCAAATATTTCTCAAATTGCAAGTTCGAAACTATTCAAACTTAAAGAACTTTAACAAATAATCCTTTAAATTAAATTTTCTCGAAATTTTCTAATTGTTCAAAATGCGGATCCCTCCAAATTGAAAATCTGTTGTTTAAAAGTTCCTACATTTTTTTTAGTTAATTTTGTAAGTTTTTTCGAAACTGGAGTTGGGTTCTAATCTTGGCTTTTCAATTTTTGAACTTTTTAGTTAGAAATATTTCAAATTTTAAGGTACATAGTTGAATCGCAAAGGTTTTCAAATTTGGAAGTTTTTCAGTATTGAAGCTGCTTAATTTAGAAGCTTTCAAATCTTTTTTAAATTGCGAGTTCGAAGAATTATTTGTTGAAGGTTTTTCAATTTGGATAGTTTCGAGTTAAATTTCTTTTTCAAGGCTCAAAAAGGAAGGTCAAGTTCGTTAATCAGACTTTTTTGACCAACGGTTGTGGTTTTACTCATCAAAAATTCTAATAAAAATCGAAAATTGAAATTTTGAGCCAAATGACACAAGACTAAGAAAATGTTAGGAAGCAAAATTGTTTGCCTCAAGAGGATCTAAAACCTTTATAAAGAAAATTTTTTGATGAGACGCATGGTTTTTGTTTCAATCGTAAAAAGTGTTATTAAAAATAAAAAATACCATTTTTCAGCTAACCTATGCAAATCCATGAAAAAATGTTAACAAGCAAAATTGTTCATCTCAGAAAGATCTACAAATCTGATTGGACCAATTTTTTATAACATGCATGGTTTTTACTTTTAATGTGAAAAATATTATTAAAAGTAAAATAAAACAATTGTTCATCTCAAAAATGTCTACAAATTTGCTTGCGTCCATTTTTTGACAAGACGCATATAGTATTTGTTTGTTCATGAAAATGTTACTAAAAATAAAAAATTCCAATTTCCAGAAAAACTATGCGAGATGCGAAAAAAAATATTAGGAAGAAAAATTGTCCATCTCAAAAAGATCTACAAATTTATTTCAGACTAATTTTTTATAACACGCATGGTTCTTGCTTTATTCGTGATAACGCTTTGTAAAAATTAAGAATTCCATTTTCCGGCGAAACTATGCGACGTATGGAAAAATGTCCAAATAATAAATTTTTGCTTTTAAGAAGACCTACAAAATCGTCTTGAATCTTTTTCTGATAGAACTCACCCTTTTTTTAACAACGAGAATGCTATTGAAAAGTCAAAAATTCAAATTATCAGCCAAGCAACGCGATATCCAGAAAAAAAGTTGAAAGAGAAAACTGTTCCTTTTAAAAAGTTTTATAAAACCTCGTTCCACCATTTTTTGATAGAACTCACCGTTTTTTTATACTCAATTCTGTCAATAGCATTTTTAATATTTATGATATATTATAAAAACTGAAAATGCTATTGGCAAAATTGAAAATTCAAATTTCTGTGATTATATAATTCATTAGAAAATTATATAAATACGTATCAGAAATCGATCGCAAAGAGCGAATATTGTAATGAGAATGTATTCCTCAAGGCCGATAGGGTCTTAAGTAAATTAATTTTTATATTAATCTAACATCAAAACAAAAACTATTTCTTCAAGAGTAGGGGTTTCGACAATTTTGTAATGTTTGCAAGTAAGTTTCTGCATATGCATTATACTGTGAACTAAGCTGAGCACGAACTGCAAGGACCGAAAGTTTTCGAGCGCGAAGCGCGAGATCGGACTATGCGCACCCTAAGCGCACTTGAGCTTGCGAGGAGGAAAAGGGGGAAAAATAGGAAAAAAAGGAAATAGGGGACTGACTGTGATATCTGAATTAAATTAACAATAATTACTGAGATTGTATAATGTGCACAGTTTCTTTCTTTACAAATTTTCAAACATTTTAAACTTTTAATGAATCAGCTCATTAAAATGCACGTGCACCACAATAAAAGGATCCATAAAGACGAAAAAAAACGAGAGTAAATTTTCATTAAATAGAAAAATTTGTTGGTGTCATTAAAAAAAAAAGTTTCCAGACCACCCTAAGAGAAAATTTTACTAATCGGATCCTTCTTCAGCGTGAAAACATCGAAATCACGTTGCAAATTTCTGAAAGAGATTTTATGCAGATTGCGAACTTTTTGCTCAAAAGATAAAATTCGATCGAGTGAAATCTGTGCTTTAAATTAAAAATAGATTTTGGAATTGGTTCCCCTGGAGTCCTTTTGTGAAAGCTTTGAACTGCTTTCAGTTAAATACTTTTTTCGTGAAAAAAGTCACTATTCAGTGAAATGGGTTAGTCTTTTGTATGGAAATAGATAAAAGGTCGCGAGGGAAAAAAGTATGTGACCAAAAAGTGCGATGGCCTGCATTTATATAGATATATTGTACCCCCACCATTCAATTCCTCTTTACTCGTCCCTTGCTTGCCATTCGTCTCTGCGATGCATGGTAATAATTTACTTCCCACCCATTTCGCTTGCGATATAACGCCACTTGACAATATATATTTTTCCCATCGTTCGTACACGCATCGTGCACGATGTATCCGCGTATATTTTCCAGGTGTCCGAGTAAAAATGCTTCGACTTGATTCCGACTCGATTTAATCTTGAGTTCGACATCAAGACGCTGTTGTCTGGCTGTGTCTCAAAAATAAATCGAGAGAAGTCTATTTTGTTTTGTGAAGTTTTTGAGCATTCTTTCTTAGTACACAAAAAAATGTTCATAGGAACCTAGATTGCATTTCGATCTTTAAGAAATTTAAAAAAGGAGACATTAAGTAAAGATTTGTTTCAATCTGCAGGGTTGCCTATGAATACTATTAAGATTTCATCTAATTGGGGTGTTAATGAATAACTCAATTTACAAAAAAATATATATATATACTTCAATTTGAATGTAGTATACGATTTTGAGTAAGTTAGCAATTTTTAGAAATGTGTTATTGTTTTGTATTATGACCTCTTTCTTTTTTGAAAAATAGAATTATCTGAATAGATTTGTTCTGAATCAGCCCACAAAATTTGATCTTGACACAATTATCTATTTCCTTCATTTGCCATATTTGTTTACATAAAACTTGTAATAAGTTTTTCAAGTTCCTTCATTTTCACAACTAGTAAAAATGTTGACCTAGTACTCATCAAAAAATGAAGTTGGCAAAAGGTTTTACATACGTTCAGGTAAAAGAAATGATACTCTCGTTGCCTAAAAAAAATGATATTCAGAGGAAGATGCCACGTACACAACATGCGCATTCTGTTATTAAGTACTATTAAGTACTTTATATTTTTCTCTAATCTTATGAGTTTTACAGATGTAGTTGGTTTTAAATATTTAATACATTTTTCAGTCTAGTATACATTTGTTTTTTTTCAAATATACTGTTATCATAATTAAAATGTCATTCTGGTACTTATTATAAATGAAATAATGTCGCCAGAAGGATGTACACAAATTGAGGTATAATAATTAAATAAAACTTAATTGAATTTCATATTTGGGGGTCAAAATATTTTACTATCTTATTATTGTGTCTTTGGATTAACTTCTGAATTTTGATATTTGAGACTGTAACTTTCTGTACAGTTTCCTGTAATCTATTGACATTCTCCAAGCATTTATGGTTTTCACGAGGGTTTGGACTGGTCGCTAAAAAGCGAATTATTTGTCTCTTTCACAAGTGTTTTGAAATGATCTCCCTTAATATGAGATTTTCTCTAAGGTCCTTTGCAGGCAGTCAATGTCAGTTTTTGGCTAGCTTTTGATCGCTACACTTCGTATATCTGAAGTTTCTTCCCGGTTGAAATCGTAAAGAATTTTCACTGTGAAGAATCTTTTTCTCGTAAATTAAAATTTATATTTAAAAAGTGGATTACTGTCTCTATTATTAAAAATGAAAATAAAAATTAACGAAATTTTAGATTCTTAATAAATAATTGAAATGTTTGTTCAATTAGTGTTGTGGTGAATTGTTTACAAAACATTGGATTACATTTTTTGGATTTTTTCAACAGGAAGTTGGAAAAATTATTTTATCTATTCTGTTTTTCCTGTTTTTGGTATTATAGTTTTCAGCAAAACTGATAAAAATTGAGGGTAATGTGATTTTAAGATGGATGTTATTGGAAGATCAGTGAAAA
>JAUMHM010000016.1:32433890-32447203 GCA_032362435.1 Melikaiella ostensackeni | reverse complement strand
AGGGTTCCACATGTACTAGAGGGATGAAACTTTTTTGGGGTACTTTTCGCCTGAAATTTTGCTATAATCAGTGAAAAAATTTGGACTTTTCTAATTAGTGTATTTTTACTGAATTTTTAAACTTTAGGGGTTGATTAAGGAAAGGTTCCGCATGAGCTAGAGGGATGAAACTTCTTGAAGGTATTTCTGGCAAGAATTTTTGTTATTATCAGTGAAAAAATTTTGTCTTTTCAAATTAGTGTATTTTTTCGGAATTTTTGAAACTTCAAGGGTTGATTAAGAGAGGGTTCCACATGTACTAGAGGGATGAAACTTTTTTGGGGTACTTTTCGCCTGAAATTTTGCTATAATCAGTGAAAAAATTTGGACTTTTCTAATTAGTGTATTTTTACTGAATTTTTAAAACTTTAGGGGTCGATTAAGGGAGGGTTCCACATGCGTTAGAGGGATGAAACTTTTTTGTGGCACTGTTGGCAAGAAATTTTGTCATAATCCGTGAAAAAATTTGACTTTTCAAATTACTGTGTTTTTACTGAATTTTTGAAACTTTAGGGGTTGATTAAGGGAGAGTTCCACATACACTAGAGAGATGAAACTTTTTTGGGGCGTTTTTGGCATGAAATCCTGCCATAATCAGTGAAAAATTTTGACTTTTCAAAAATTTAATTTTTTGTTTTTTTCGTTTTTTGTAAACGTTGGAAACTACAGACCCATAATTTTTCATTAGTGTAAACCACTCGCTGATATTTTGAACATGCGTGCAGAGCGGGGTGAATTCAGATAACATGGTGGAGAGTGGATTCAGTGTTTTTTTTTTTCAATGTCAAATTCGATGTTCCCAAGAGACTAAGGACGAAGGAGCAATCAGTACGTATTCTCAACATTCTCAAGCGAAAATGTGCTCAAAATTTCGTTATTTGTTGATATAGAAACAAAAGTTACGATATTTGTGACACGCATTTACATCGGTTTCTGAATTTTCCAATATTTGAAATGTTTCAATTCAGTGCAGTGTCACCGTTTCCTTAGCCTCTCGTGTTCAAAGTAATATGTTGTCGAAGTGTTTATGCATGTGTAGTAATGTCTCATGCATCTAACACTGTGAAAATCATGAAAAGTGTTTTCAGATTTGATGGATATTATACAGATTTTCATGTTTTGCAGGTTTCATTTGATTATTTAAATTCTAGTCTATCATTTCTCTTACTCTCAAGAATATATATGTAGGTGGGAGAAGGACAACACATACTGAAGTTGAACCTCTAGTATGATTAAATTAATTACTCCTGGGTACTCTGGTTTACACTCCTGGGTACTCTGGTTTACACTCCAGGATCGTCAGGTTAACAATCCGGGATCGTCAAGCTGACACTCTGGTATGATAGCTGAACACCCATTTTTGACATTCCGCGGATATTAAGTTACAATATCTAGACGGCTGTTCTATAGTTAAACCTATATTATACATATTTTCTACATCTATTACATATTTTCTCCTTATCACACTAACCCTGTTATCACACTTACCTGTATCGCCTCTATCTAAAATTATAATAAAAAAATGAGGGAGCATAAAAAATAAGATACAATAGAAAGATATGGATATGCTTGAGAGTAGACGAAAAGTTGCAGTATCAGCTTCGCAAGTTTGGATTCTCTTTAAAAGTTGAAGTTTTGCTCACTTGAGGACAAGCTTTTTTTCTCCATATACGTGTCTCTTTCTCTATATTTTTCTGTCTTTCAAGTTTTATCGTCATCCAACATGACTGAAAGTTAAGGTTGGTTCTGTATGTGCTCAGCCATTCGCCTTTTCTTTGCCTTAGTCTCTCTTCTATTCTCCTTTCCTTTGCCAAAAGATTAAAATGGCCCGTCCTAAAGACAAGCAAACCACTTCGACCCAGACTGACCCGTTCTGTTTACAAGGGACGTTAATTTAACCCGACCCAGCAGCACTCGGGGCCAATGCTCTCAACTTGTCTATGCCACTCTGCACTTTCCTTTAAACTCGAGAGAAAATTTGCACAAGATTAACGGCTCGGTAAGGTTGGATTATAAAATTTCTACTGTACATTGTACGTCGCGAGGCGTTACACTGCATTGTGATATATTTTCAGCCAAAATGGAATGACAAAGTGTTCTTACTCCCTGAAAAGACGCTTCAGCCCTGCATCACGAGAGGAAGTTCATTTAGATTAAAGACCCTATCTTAGAGGACGAGCTTCAGAATTTAATTTTTGAAAGTGCTACTTGCATACCTCTATATATAATATAGGATTCAGATAATAGATTATTTCAATTTAAATATTTTTAACTATGTTCATCCATTATTATAATATAGGACTAGGGGGGCCTCGAGCGCCAGACCTCCATCTTTTTATTAGATTATAGTTAAATAATTTAAGTAAATTGTATGATTGAAAAAATACTAAAATGATCAATTATAAACCGAAACTGAATGGAACTGAATTAAAAGTTGAAGAACTTTTTGAAATAAAATATCTGAACTTGTACAACAACTTTATGAAAGTTTTAATGATTGAACAATAATTGTGAATTAAAAACTTCGAATTGAGTGAAAACTTCTAAACTTTTCGAATTTTCAAATTACTGGCGTTATAAATTGAACAATTTCGAATCCTGTGAGGGTAAATACATACAGTTGTTCAATTATATTATTTAAAATTGAAAGCCTCAATAGTCGGAGAACTTCTAATAGAGAATGCTCCCACTCGAATACTTCAAAATTCAAATTTTAGAAAATGCAGGAAAATTTTAGTTAAAATTTTTTTAATTGTCAAACTTGAAACTGAAAGCCTGGATAGTTTCAAGTTTAAAGCATTGAAAATTGAATGATTTAAAATTGAAATCGTTTGAAATTAAGCAACCTTAAATATTATAATCATTAAAAGTTAAAATATTTTAATGTGAAATATTCAGAATTGTTTGCTTCCTTCACTTTTTGAAGTTACAAGTTGTACAACTTCATAATAAGAGCAATGGAAATAAACTTAAGGTGCAAGTATTAAATTTAAATCATGAAAAAATGTAGAATACCAAATTAAAATCCCTAATGATTCACCTATTTTCAGTTTAAAATGTTTTAAAGAGCTTCCTTTGTAATTGAATAGTTTTGAATCACAATCCTTCAGAATGAAATAATGAATTCGAAGCCTTCGAAATTACACAATCTGCAAGGTAGAAATATATAAAATTGTGAACTTACAAAGTAGAAGGCATCAAAATTGAACAATTTTTATTTTCAGGCCTACAAACTTTAATAATCACAGCAACAAAGAGTTCAAAATTGAATTACTTTAAATTTTAAATGTTCGAAATTGAATAATACATCATTTGAAGCCTTTAATATTGTACGCTTTGAACTGAAGGTTTTCAAAACATAAACATTTGTCGAATTCAAAATAAAGCTTTAAAAATTGTATAATTTTAAAATAGAAACATTTGAGAGTGAATTTTTCAACTATTCCACTATCCAATCACTTTAAATCGGGAAGACTCTAAAATTTAACAATTCTGAAAAACAATAAGAACGGTGCCTTTTTAAATTTGTAGATTTCTGGATTAAGAATAAATAATTATGAAATACATTTTTCAAATTCAGGCCTTAAAATTGAAATGTTTTCAGAACAGGGCATTCAAAACTTAATTATTTTAAATTTGAAAAAATTCCAACCAGAAATTTTGAAACAAGAAAAGGTCATTTTCAAAGATGTGAAACATTTTGAAAAAAATAATTTGGATCAGAAATATAAAATTAATGAATTCCTTCAAACGATCTCTTGTAAGCTACGACAGGTGCACATCTATTATAATTGATGATAAATCACTCCAACAGGAAACATAAGTTTCCGGAGAGAAATCTGCATGACTCATGAGAACTGTGGCTTGAAAAGAATTCGTTTTCCTGATATTAACTGATCTCCTCTCGCAATCGATCGTTCATACCTCGATTTAGTCCACTATCAACCATGTTTATCACAAATCATCTTGACCTGTCATTATTTCCTAATTATATAGATCAGGAATATTAAATAAATGCGAATTACTAAAGGGTATTATTTTCAACACGCAGGTATGACTAAAATGCTGAATCTGGCAAATGTTCAGGATTTTTAAAAAAAATCTAATCATTTTCGTTTCTACTGAAAAGCTAACCGATATTTTCATTCTAATATTTATGGAGGTTTTAGTTAGAAATATTTTATCGTAAAGATGCTCTTCATAGCTTGCTTGCTTTATTAAATGTACTTTAAGGTATAAGCCATAAAATCAGATAATAATGCAATTATCAATCATCTAACTTGATAACTCATTCTAATTATATTCTGATAACAAAAAGCTGTTTCCAGGGAAGAGTAAGAAAATTATAAGACGGAAGATCAAGCAGACCTCCTCATCCTTAAGGCGGTTCCTTTAACTTGGTTTTCTGATGTTCTATATATGTTAACTTCATAAACTTGTTAAAGAGCTTCGCTCGGTTGCCGAAGTTTTGTGCAGTTTTTCCTAATTTATAAAGTTTACGAGGAGAATTAAAACGACTTCTGGATGTTATCGAAGTCAAATTATTAGTAACGAATATTGGAAGGTGAAAATTTTACAGCTCAAGTAACACGGATAATCATCTTTGGGCTCTAATAATCTTCAACCTTTCTATAGTTAGAAACTTTTGTAAATAGAAAAAGAACTCTAATTGAAATTCGTATTCTCAAATAAATAAATGAATTAATAATAATAAAAATGAATTAATAAATTCGTATTTGTATTCTTTGCCGTGTAGTAACGCTCCTTACACTTTCCAGCCTTCCTTGGTAAGATGGACTCCAAAACTTAATACAGATGTAGGCCCGAAAGCTACGACCACGATCGTTCTCGAAACGATCGATCCCGATGCGACTGGAGGTGTACGTCATCCGATTCGTCACTTTCCACAACACCAGAAGAAGATCGAGTCGGGAAAATCCCTTCACTTCAAAATGATCCGAAAAGTGCAAAACACTTGAAACTGTGATATGATCACTTATTAGAATTGAGAACACTTTCTTGTGGAGTATGAATCTTGAGTTTAGAATTTGCGGTTAATCGCGAGCACGGTTCGAATGTGTATTGTGTGCCAATAAGGCTTTTTCACGACCTCTCTTAGTGAGACTCAAAATCAGACCGAGAGACAAAGGTTGGAAACCCAAATCAGTAATAATATTAATTTAAAGAATGCAGCGCGTTGAACCTGGTTTCAAAAATGGCCACGAGTGCCCAGCACGAAAGTCGAAACTGAACTAAAAAGAGAAAGCGGGATGTCAACCGAGCGAGCCACCATAATAACAACACTCCCGCTTCACACGAGCAGTCTCAGACTTCGAGCGACAGACCCTAATATGCAGAGAGCGGATACGCCCAGTCTGAAGTTGTGCACCGAGCCTGGGCTCGGTGCGCAACTTCAGACTAGGCTTGTCCGCTCTCTGCTAGTATGTGACCGTCCGCGAAGAAAGAGACCTAACGCGCGGGAGCTATATTTTACAGGAGAAGCGATTGAAGAGGCGGTCCAACACAGGAATTCCATGAAAGGGCCTCACTTTGCAGTTTAATAACAATTTGAATTTTGCAGAAAGAAGAATAATGTTTTTAATATGAAAGAGCAAATAAAATACTATCGATTGGCGTAGAAAATTAAAAATCGATTTTTTACGCGATAGGTCAAAACAAACTCTCAAGAACCATAAACCTTATTAGAAATAGCAAAAATTTCCCAATTAGAAATCTTATTTTAGATTATGACTAAATCAAATTGAATAAGCTCAAAAAGTATTTACAGAAATGAAGATCACAATTATAAAGAAAGTTTCCTTATTTTCATTATATTACCAATTAGTTAAAATTTATCAAACTTATATTAGCTTAACGTTAAAATTTTACCCATGGTGCCAACAAATTGTTTTATGTAAAACGTTAATATTTTTCAATTTTCGCTCGAGGCTACACTGGACTTTTACATTTCGACCTTTTATTCAATGATGTACATTGTCCAATTTGCAAAACAATTTCCTGCAATTGAAGCTAAAAATCTCTGGAAGTTGTAGCGAGACCATCAGTTTCCGAAAAAATTAAATGCGAATGAATTTTCATTAAAACGAATTGAATTTTCTGACCAATCATTACAGTAACTAAAATCGTTTGTGCTATATTCGTTAAAACTCTTTTCAATACAAAAATTTATTCTGATATCTGCCAGAATTTCAAACGCAGAATTACAGTACACAAATTACTATTTAGTGATTATTCAGAGATTATTGTTCAGAGGTAGATATCCATTACCGCGAATTTACCAACGAAAAGGTTAAGATAGAAGGGGTTGAATCCTCTTTAGAGGTTGCTTATCCCATGTTCTAACCGCAGACTTACCACTGTGAAATTTCAGCTCTTTGACCGTGAAAAGGGATTTCCGTTCTTCTCTTGCCTCAGAAAGGGGATGGTGCTGATTTCATCGAATCGAGATGAAACATGCCAAAACTTATCATGTATTTATCATCGAAGAACGTGGGATTGATCGAAGGATTCATTAAAAGGTAGAGAGGGGAAAGGGGAAGCAGTATAGATAAGAAGGAAATAGGGACAAGCGTTAAAATTTGAAAATGATGAGATCACCACAAAAAAAAAGTTCGTAAGAATTGATGAGAAGAATACGGGGGAAGATGAAAACAGAGTCGAGGCTAGAGGTTTAATGGAAGAGGAAAACTCGAAAAGAATGCGCAAAATGATGATAGAGGTGATGAAGATGAAGGATTAAAGACGGAAGGCAAGAGGAGAGGAAATAAAGCAAGAAATTAGGCGGGAAATGGCCGAGCTTAGGAAAGATATGAGAAAATGGGAAGAAGCTATTGGGAAAAAAGGATGCAGAGTTTGGAACAAAGACTAGAAAAGCATGAAGAGCATAATAAGAAGGTAGAGGAGCTGGAAAGTAGAATGGAGAAGATAGAAAGATTAAACCGGGAGTTTGGAGGGGGGGGGGAGATCGGGAATGAGAATAAGGAAAGTTTGAGAAAAATAAGGCGAAAAATGGTAAGGAAAGAGACAGAGGGAAGTAGAAAGAATAGAGTGATGAAGGGTCTAAGATTGGAGGGGAAGAAATTCAAGAATGAAGTAGAAAAGTGCTAAACAGGATAGATGCAAAGGTAGAGATAGAGATAGTGAGAAGTCTGGGAAGAGAACGGGGAGAAGGCGGAGAGGGCAGCAAATGGGGCTCATGAAATGAGAGAATAGGTAGCATAAGAGGGAAGTGATGACAAAGAAAAGAGCGTTACATGGAAGTACGGAGAGAATAGAGGATGATTTGTCATGGAAAGAAAGAAATACGCAGTATAAGTTGAGGAAAATAGCAGGAGAGGAAAGATAGAAGGGAAAAGGAACATGGGTTGAGTATGAGAGAATACAGGTAGAAGGTATATGGTGAGATTGGGACGAAGAGGGGGAAGACTTAGTTAAATGTGAGAGGAAGGCGGAATCGGTAAGAAAGAAATGAAAGGGAGGAAAATAAGAGATAGTGGGAAAGGAAAAGTGATAAGAAATAAAAGAAGGGAAGAATGAAAGATATGATACTGGAATGAAGCTGGCTTAGAAGAAAAGGATATAGAGTTTATGGAAAATTTGAGGCAATGGGAAGTAGTGGTGATGATGGAGACATGGCTAGATGAGAGAGAGTGGGAGAAAGTAGTGGAAATTCTATCGAAGAGATACAGATAGAAGATACGAGATGAAAATAGAAAAAATACAAAAGGCAGACCAGTGGGAGGAGTAGTGATGGGAATAAGTAAAGATTTGATGCGGAAGAAAAAATATGGGAATGGGTTGAAAGAACAAAAAGAATGATTGATGGAAGAAGAGATAAGCATGAGAGAGGAAAGGTCGAAGATAGTGGGCATATATGTAAAAGGAGATATGAAGGGAAAAACTGAAGAGCTGAGGGAGTTAATGGAAGTAAGCTATTGTTGACGATGAGGTGAGGAAGAACATAAGGAGGCTGAAGATAGGGGAGTACGTAGACTCGGATCATCTCCCACTTATACTGACAGCAGAGAGGGGGTACAGAGATGAACGGAAAACAGCCAAAGGTAATTTTAGATAGGTAGGTAGGGTTTGAAATTCGATTCCGCAGCGATTAAGATTTTTCAAACCGATTGATCGTGTGATTATGTTGTATAATAAATTAAGTGTAATAATAATAATTTTTGTTTCGTTTTGCATCGGCCCTGCTTTAAATTTTCATGAACTATAATAATTTTAAGTGTGGATGAATTATAGTACCAAAAATGAGTCTGAAGTTCCCAACGTTCACAAAAAAATAAAAAAATAAAGAAATAAATTTTTTTTTAAGCCAAAATTTGTTCACTGATTGTTGCAGAATTTCATGCCAGAGGTACCCCAAAGAAGTTTCACCCTTCTAGCACATGTGCAACCATTCCTTAATCCGCCCCTAAAGTTTAAAAAATCCAGTAAAAATACACTAATTGGAAAAGTCAAATATTTTTTACTGAGTATGGCAGAATTTCATGCCAAAAGTACCCCAAAAAAGTTTCATCCCTCTAGCGCATGTGGAACCCTCCCTTAATCCACCCCTAAAGTTTCAAAAAATCAGTAAAAATACACTAATTCGAAGAGTCAGAATTTTTTCACTGATTATGGAGGAATTTTTTTGCCAAAAGTACCCCAAAAAAGTTTCATCCCTCTAACACATGTGGAACCCTCCCTTAACCCACACCTAGAGTTTTAAAAATTCAGTAAAAATACACTAATTAGAAAAGTCAAAATTTTTTCAATGATTATGGCAGCATATCATGCCAAAAGTAACCCCAGAAAATTTCAGCTATCTGGAGCATGCGGAGCCCTCACTTAATCCACCCCTAAAGTTTAAAAAATTCAGTAAAAAGATATCAATTTGAAAAGTCAAAATTTTTTCACTGATTAAGACTAAATTTCATGCCAAAAGTATTCTGAGGAAGTTTTATCCCGTTAGCGCATGTGGAACCCTCCTTCAGTTCACCTATAAACTTTAAAAACTTCAGAAAAATACACTTATTTGAAAACTCAAAATTTTTTCACTGATTATGGAAGAATTTCATGCCAAAAGTTCTCCAAAAAAGTGTCATTCCTCTAGCACACGTGGAAACCTCCCTTAATGCACCCCTAAAATTTCAAAAATTCAGTAAAAATATACTAATTTCAAAAGTTAACATTTTTTCACTGATTATGGCAGAATTTCATCTGGCATGAAATGCTGCCATAATCAGTAAAAAAAAATTGACTTTTCAAATTAGTGTATTTTTACTGAGTTTTTGTAACTTCAGGGGTGGATTAAGGGAGGGTTCCACATGCGCTAGAGGGATGGAACTTTTGTGGGGCACTTTTGGCATGAAATTCTGACATAATCAGTGAAAAAACTTTGACTTTTCAAATTAGTTTATTTTTACTGAATTTTTGAAACTCTAGGGGCGGATTAAGGGATGGTTCTACATGTGCTGGAGGGATGAAACTTTTTTGGGGTATTTTTGGCATGCAAATCTGCCATAATCAGTAAAAAAAATCAACTTTTCAACAAAAATTTTTTTGTTTTTTTTTTGTTTTTTGTAAACGTTGGGAACTTCAGGCTCATTCCCCAAATGGATAGCGGAAACTCTTTATTAAATTGGCATGCACTTAAACATCAGAGAAAAAAAGCTATATTGAAAAACAACCCATAACGTTTCTTATCAACATTTTGGCCCAATTTTTCACAAGATGCGACAAGACGAGTTTTGCTATGAATAGGAAGCTGGAGAATTTATTTAATTATGGATCCTTGAAGCAATTGTGGTTTCAATTTTTACTGGCTGCTACTTCCACATATTTTGCACCATTTCCTTCTCAACGTATATTTCCCGATTCAATCGTCTTGTGTTTGACCCCAAGACAAAAATTTTATTGTCGGAGAGCAGAAAATCAGGATGAAAAATCGGTTACTATGTCTAAGGTCAGATCCCGAGAGAGTAAAAAAGCTTTGGTTCTCTTCTGTCCTCTCTTGCAACCCGCCTGAGGAGTTTCATTGGATTCAAACCAAGGAACTTCTTATCCGAGATTTTCACCCTTTATCTTGAAATAATCAACAATTCTTCCTCAGATTTACGACTCGCAATAAATCTTGATTTCAAAGATTAAATTTAAATACTAGTTAGCAGATATATGAAAATTTAATTCACACTATTATCCTTTCTGTTTCTAGTTAATAGGACTAGTTATATACTACGAAATCATTAAATTTCACGGACATCGAGTTTGTACACTCCTGCAACGGGGATTTTATCACGAAAAACCTACAGAAACATTATGCGCGCATGTTTACATCAATATAGGTCAACTTTAAATTGCAAATTTACACGGGGGTCTTTTTTGCGTTTCAAAAGTCCAGCTCCTTTGATCAGTTCGCTCGACATTTTTCGCCCGAGTTCGCACACTTTGAAGCAAAACTTGGTAATGAGTTTGAAGTAATTTACATATTTTGAAACATAAAATGTTTCCGAAAATACATTTCAAAAAATTAGTTTTCTTCCTTCAAAGGCGAAAGTCTAGCTAATTGCAATGTACGCAAAAAAATTGGCTAGACTTTTCTCAACGAAAAATAATTAATTTGTCTATCACTTCGTCCAGAATGAACTTCAAACGATAACTGATGACATCAGAAGTTTGTAAAGCATAATGAAATATTTCCATGAGATAGAGGATAAAAAAGAATTTGATTTTCCTACGAAGTACTATCTAATTCGTTAAAGTAGTACTATCTAATTCGTTAAAAAAGTGAATTTTTTCAAATTCTCGTGAGTAGAATTATTTATATCTCCAGTTCTGACCCGTTCACTTTGTTGCCACTCTGAAAAATTATCCTCTCTATAGTTTGTGTCAATCGACTTTCGAGCGAAAACGTTACGAATTTTAAATACTATTTCACTTCGTGAATTTGTTTTCGCTCACTATGCTTTTAGGCAGATTTTGCATATTTTTTTATTAGTTGTCCGGTGTGTCAATTTAGTATCAACAGTAACTCGCTTTACTTTTTTGTGGACGGAGAAACTGAATGGCAATTTAAAAAAAAAATTGTTAATAATTTTAATCATTTCAATTATTAACAACATTACTTACGTATTTGGTGAAAGGAAGATTTTAATTCCACTGACCTGCAACAAAAAAAATTATTATTAGAACTGTTATTAGAAAACATAATAATGATACGAAACCCTGCTAAAAATTTCGGATTCCGAAATTGGTCCAAACTTATCTGAAATCAAACCGAATCGCAATTTTCCTCTGAAACATGTCCGGTCTAATTCGAAAAATGTACGAAAACAGACAGAAGTTTGTCTGATTAAGTCCGAAATTTGTCCGGACCAAAATGTCGACTCCGGAAAACGTCCGATTTAGTCCGAAATTCATCCGAACTAAAACTTCCACTCTAGAAAGAGTTTGTTTTAGTCCGAAATTAGTCTGGAATTCACAGCCTGAAATAATTTTCGCTAAAGTTAGAAAGGAAAGTAGTCCGGTCTTAACCGAAATTCATTCGGACAAAAACTCCCACTCCAGGCTGAGTCTAAATCTATTCAAAATCAATTTGCACGCTTAAGCTGCTCATTAAAGTGCAAACGGAAAGCAGTCTGGTTGAATCCGAAATCAGTCCGGACAAAAACACCGAATCCGGAAGGAGTCCGAATCAATCAGAAATTAATCCGCAAGTCAAAGTTGCAACTCCGTGAAACTAAATTGCAAATGGGAAGTCATCCGGTTAAATACGAAATCTGTCCGGACAAAAACATCTTCTCCGAAAAGAGTCCGAATCAATCCGAAATTCATCCGCAAGTTAAATTTGCAACTTCGTAAAATTAAAGTGCAGGTCGAATATCGCCCGGTGAAATTCGAAATCTGTCCGGACAAAAATATCGTCTCTGGAAAAAGTCCAAGTTCACTGGAAATTAATCCGCAAGTTAAAGTTGCAATTCAATAAAATTAAAGTGCTAATGGAAAATCATCCGGTTAAATTCGAAATTTGTCCAGACAAAAACATCTCCGAAAAGAATCCGAATCAATCCGAAATCAATCCGTAAGTTAAAGTTGCAACTCTGTGAAATTAAAGTGCAGGTGGAATATCGCCCGGTGGAATCCGAAATCCCTATAAAAGGGTATCAATTGAATTGAATTAGTATGCGTACAAATATCGACTAGTTTGATACGTTTTGAATTTCATTCAATCCCTTCTTTTTTAATATGCGGTTCAATTCCTTTGATTATGAGAACATTGCAACTTATTTTAATTCTGTTTAATTGGAAGCAGAGATAGGTTGTGATGCGTAACTCGAGGTTTTCTACGTATAATACAGAAACGACGTGATATACACATAAAACTGTATAAAACCACGTATAATACATATCAAAGATGGTGGACTTATTTCTCCACATAACATAACTTCTTTTCCGTTTAATCGTTTTATGCATGCAGAGGAACTTTATGCATTTTATATAAGAGAAAACTGTTTGTTGTAACCATCATAACAAATAACATAATAAACAATCTGACACCGAAATATAGGTTAGGTACTTCTGATCCATTACTCAACATAAGCTCCTATAGCTCCCAAGCTCGCGGAAACATTCTGCAATAAAAACTTCAGTATAGATGTATTGTTTACTAAATATATAGACAAAAATGATGAATAATAACAAATAATTAATAAATTCAGGGAGACGAATTTCGCTCAATACCAGATAGAATCCAGATGACGTCCCGGACAATTCCGGACAAATTTCGGAATCCAGACTTTATCTGGAATTTGTCCGGAATTTTTAGCAGGAAAATTACTGTTTTGTTTGCTAATGCTTTGAAATATCGAAGATCTGAAAGTTATCTCATTTGTTAGAAATATGCTCGGAAATATGTGTTTAATTGAAATTCAATATTTGCTGGTCAGCTTGAGCTACTGAGATTGTATGTGTAGTGAATGCCGAATTTCGTCTTCTTTTTTTTACATTCTTCAACCCCTCCTCCCAATCGATCGAACCGTATACCCTACTTCGTTATAACTTCATCGCATGGAACATTTGTCGGATACGTGCGTCGATTTACGATTCGAGTCTCGACTGAGAGCTTTCAACGAATATCGATTGTTCTACGTCTACAATAAGATACTGAAGTTCTCATTCGTTTCTCGTTAGATAACGGTGCCAACTGCTGATGTCCAAGATTAAATGAAAATTGAAAGCAATAATTTATAAAGCCTAAGTCCCCT
>JAUMHM010000016.1:32410157-32429954 GCA_032362435.1 Melikaiella ostensackeni | reverse complement strand
GAAAATAACGTAGCTGTTGGTTAAACACGGATTCCAACTTTATTCTCCGTTTTTTCGCGATTCTAGTGAGTTGAGTTGCTAATATGCCTTCGGTAATGAATCAAGAATAATTAAAAATATCGAAATATCAGACTTTATAGTCCAAAATACCAAAAAAAAATATGTATTTTCAACCCAAGAAGACGAATTTTCAGCCGAAAAAAAATTTCAACCAAACAGTTGCGTTAACAACAATATAGTTGAACTTTCAAGCAAAAGATACACATTGTCAACAAAATAGTTAAACTTTTAATCAAAGTTGATTTTCAAGCAAAAAAGATGAATTTGCAACCAAGATAGATGCCTTTTCTACCACAAATGATGAATTTTCAATCCAAAAGGAGGAATTTTTAACAAAATAATTGAACTTTCAACAGAATAGTTGAATTTTGAACCAAACGACTGATTTTTTACACAAAGATGAATTTTCAACCGAATATTTGAACTCTTAAATGAAACACATAAATTGTCAACCAAAAATGGAATAGTTAAATTTTCAATTGAAAAAATCACATTTTAACAAAAAAAAAAAGAACGAGCACTGGAGAAACCAAGTGTAATATTTACCCCGATTTCAGAGTGATCTTTACCTGCAACAGAAATTCCCTTCACGTAGTAAGATTTACCGACCACATTGGGTATGGTTATCATGTCAACTTTATTGAATATTCTTTTGTTTCGATGCTAAAAAATTCAACTTTACCTACTAGAAAATTACCATCAACAAAAATTCACTTCTGCTTCTTCTGTGAATTTTCAACTAGTGGTATTCAACGAAATGAACAAACTTTCAACAAAACAGTTCGATCCTTAAAAACACGCATGAATTTGCAACAAAGGAGATTAATTTTCTACTCAAAAAGACGAATTTTCAACAAGAGAGTTAAGTGTTCAAGCTAAAAGTATAATTTTCATAGAAAAAAGTTGACTGTTAAACTGCAAAAGATGAATTCTCAACAAGAAAGTTAATTTTCAATCAAGAAAGATATATTTTCAACCAAATAGTTGAATTCAATAAAAAAAGATGGATTTACAAGAAAATAGTGGAATCCACAGCCAAAAAGATGATGATTTTCAATTGAATAGACGAACCATGAATAAAAAAAAATTATTTCTTTTACAAAGTAGTTCAAGTTGAAATCAAATAGTTTTTTCAGCAAAAAAAAATAAATTCTTAAGACACACTCTTAGTTTCAACCAAATAAACAGAATTCTAAAAAAATCGTTTGTCCGAATTAATCGTAAAATTTCGATTTTTCGAAAATTGTAATTAAAACCGGCAGGCGTAAATATGAAAATAATACCTCGCAAAAATTATTTTAAGCAAATAATTGAATTTTCTACCAAGAAGATTAATATTCTACCAAATAAGACAAATTTTCAACAAAATACATTAATTTTCAATAAAAACCGTTCAATTTTGAAACCAAAAAGACGAATTATCTACAAGGCAGTTGAACTTTTAACCCAAAAATATGATTTTCCTACAAAAAAGTTAATTTTGGACCAAATAATTAAAACTTCAAATAAATAGTCAATTTGTAACCAAATAGTGGAATTTTCTAAGAAAATACATGCATTTTCAACCAAATAGATGAGTTTTCTACTAGAGAAGATCGAATTTCATTCAAAAATATCAATTTTCAACCAAAAATGACATGGTTACATTTTCAGTTCAGGAAATTAATTCTCAACAAAAAAAAAGAAGAAGAATTTTCAACAGAATAGTTGAATTTCCAACCAAAGAGGTGATTATTTAACTAAAAAAATGAATTATTAACAAAGAAGTTTATCTTCCGACCAATTAGTTGAATTTTCTACCAAAAAAGATGACTTTTTAACAAAATAATTGCATTTTTAACAAAATAATTAGATTTTGAATTAAAAAAATTAACTTTTCACCAAAAATAGTTAGATTTTATTTTTGGGTCCTATTGATTCTGTTCTTATTTAAGCGTGAAATCGAGGAAAAAGGAAGTTTCTTGAAAACAGGAGAAAAAGAAGAAATCTTTAAAAGGGGAAAAGGGGGGAGTAGGGAAAGAGTGTTAAGCCTGAAATATGAAAGTGATTTTCAATCTTCTCAAGTTATCATTGCACTGTATCGTTGCAGGGTCATTTTTCGCAAAATTCGCAAATTTTGTTAGAATTTATCATTAGGAAACGTTCTAAACGTTATCTATGTTCGTAACGTTACTTCCACTACCCCCTCCCCCCCTTCCAATGTTACCAACCGTAGTTTTTGGCGCGATCCCCTCCTTAAAATGGTAACGTAGTTTATGGACAGCCCCAAATTAAAAACTGATTTTCAATTAATTTTGTCGGAAGAATCATTGAACATCAAACCGCAAGGAACAAAATAGTCCACATAAAAATAATTAAAAAAGGTGAATAAATCATACAATGTATGTCAATATTTACTTTATACTTATTTAAACATGACCAAAAATTGATGAATTCAAACTGGGAAATTCGCTTCGCGGGAGTTTAAATTATTGATCAGAAATGCATGCATACGTAATTCAATAATGATCTGGGAAAAACATATGTACCACAAAAATTTACCACTGTTTACCGCCACGTTTCACTTTACAGGAGAGTCGGACTTCATCAGAGTGGAACTGCAGCCGAAATTATACACATCACTAATTGACGGATGGGCCACACCAATCAGCACCGCCAATTATTTTAAGTAGAGGTTTGATTGGTTAGCTGGTGATCCTCGTCAGGGAAATTCGAATAAATGCAAACGTTAGCAATACTAATCTCTTTCTGTTTTCCGATTATCTCGCAAATTAATCCAACTGCGACACCAATTACATTCAGAAACTGGTTTTAGAATTAACAGGATCAGCCTCTTTAATTATGTAGATTTAAAACTAATTACAGCAATTATACACCGTGTGTGGAGAAAAATTCTTTCCATATATGATTTCAGCAGACTGGAATTAAGTCTCATATTAAACGGTCTGGCGAGTAGAGGTGATAAAACACCCGACTTTTGATTGAAATTGTAATCTGAATCTAGAAAAAAAATTTCTTGTTTTTTTCCAGTTTATTCAAAGTTTATTTTTAAATTATCTCTGGTCATTACCATCGTTTTGACTGACTTTTTAAATAATATTTTTTTTTCAGCTAAACATTTTTCCCATTATAACTGAGTACAAGTAATGATTTCCAATTTCAAATTTCCCGTGTGAAAAATCTCCTAGGGCTGGACCGGCCCCGACCAGATCGTCTGGTTTCCAGTTTTGACGCAGACCAGACGGTCTAGCCTGGGCCTCGCCAAAAGTGTAACCATTTTTTGGCTAGCCCCAGGCCAGAACGTCTGATCAGCTGCTAATTATTGTCTGGTCAACCACTAGTTATTAGCTAGTCAGCTGCTAGTAAATGGCTGATCAGCAACTATTTGGAAGCCAGTCTGTCGTTGGCTGGACTTCCTTATAAAGAAAAAATAATTTCACCCGATTGAAAACGATTAAGCAATAAATACCAGCTGCTTAGGACGAAACTTCATTTTTTTAATGACTTGTAAAAAATTGTTTTTTACTATAAGTGTATTTAGCTGATCAGCGTCAAAACCTGGCGCAGACAAGGATGTCAAGGTGATAAGAAAAAAAATGTTTGTTTTTATAGTGTGAATTTCTCATTTTATATCATTTTAGACCCCCTGTGACTTTTTCAAAATATGTCTAAACAAAATTTGCTGATTGAACTCAAAACTTTTTTTGTTCTTGGACAGATGATCAGCGCCAGTCCTGGGTCAGACTAGACCTCCCAGACATAACTTGAATTTTTTTGTTCTTGGACAGCTGATCACCGTCAGTCCCGGGCCAGACTAGAACTTCCAGGCCCAATTTAGAATTTTTTGTTCTTGGCTAGCTGATGAGCGCCGAACCTGACTCAAACCAGAACGTCAAGGTGATAAGAAACAAATTCTTGTTTTGATAAGGTGAATTTCTCATTTTCTTTCATTCTAGACCCCTTGTAGCTTTTTTGTAATATGTGCAAACAAAATTTCCTGATCGAACTCAGAACTTTTTTTTTTCTTAGACAGCTGATCAGCGCCAATCCTGGGCCAGACTACACCTTCCAGACAGAACTTAGAATTTTTTTCTTGGCTAGCTGATCAGCGCCGAACCTATCATTTTAGAACCCTGTAGCTTTTTTGAAATATGTCAAGGAAAAAATTGCTGATCGAACTTATAACAAGCTAACGATATTATAATTTTTTCACTTTCACTTTCACTTCCACTTTTTCAAAATTGACGTTGGTTGTTCATTTATTTTGGACGTTTTAATTATAACAACAATTGAAAAAAAGCAAACTTGAATTTCTAAAAAGATTTGACAATCGGAAATCAAATGTCGAAAATCCGACATTTGATTCACGTCAAAATCACTTCAAAATCAGAGAGAATTATTTTGCACACGTCTAGTTCAAAAGTGTTGCTACGAAATTCTTCCTTTTAGTGCAAAAATACTGTTATAAATTTTTTTAAAGAATTGTTTAGAGGTTTCGCCGGGCCATTTTAGAATAAAAAAATTTGTAATTTTATTACAATATAGTTTTAAGATTGCTTTAATACATTAAAATGTATGTTTAGCTTACCCAAGTTTAAGTTAACTTCATGTCTACCCACGGCTTAACCACTATTGAATTCAGATCTATACCTATTTCTGAATTTTCTTGAATTTTTTCGAATTTCTTTTACATCTATTACGTTTCTTTGAATTATATAGAATTCCGTTGAGTTTTTTGAATTCACCCTAAATTCTTTATAATCCCATAGAAATAAATTGAATTCAATGGAGATCTTTTGGATTTTTAACTTTCTAATTCGCCTTGAAGACTTTGAAATTCAACCTTGAATTCTTGTCAATTTTATAAGATTCCTATTAACTCCCATTTATCTGAATTCAACAGAATTTTTTTGGATTTAAAAAATTTTTTTATTGCATTCACTCAAGTTATTTGAAATTCATCCGAAATTTCTTTGAATTAATCTTGTATTCGTATGACTTTCATCAAATTGTCTTAAATTCTTTTAAATTCACTCCAGTTTTACTGGAATCGATGGAATATTTTGAATTTTTTGCAACTCATTAGAATTAAATTAAATAAAATTTTTTGAAAATTCACCTTGAATTTTTATTAATTTCATCAAATTCTTCTCATTTTACTTAAGTTCCTCCAAATTCCTTGGAATTTTATTTAATCCATTGGCTTTCTTTATTTTTTTTTTGAATTCACTTAAATTCTGTTGAATTCACCCTGAATTCGATTCACTCTCATTTTACACAATTCAATGAAAATTTTTCGATTTTTCAAATTTGGTGCGAAGCACTTAAATTCCTGAATTTCCTTAATTTCTTTTAAATTCACTCCTAGCTTACTGAAATCAATGGAACTTTCTGGATTTATCCCAATTTATTTGAATACTTTTGAATTTAACTTGAACTGTTTTAAATTCACTTTGAATTCTTATGAATTAATCCTGAATTGGTTGAAATTCACCTGGAATTTCCATAAATATCATCGAATTCTTTTGAATTCAAAAGAGCATTAGTCACATTATTAATGCCCATTAGTCACTTTCAGTCAATTTTAGTCACTTTTTCGGTTTGCGTATATGATAATAGAATTAAAATAACACAAGCAAAAAAAGATAAATAATTTTATTCTTTCGATTATATTATTTTAATACTTTTATCATTTTTACGGGTAGTGTATATAATTTCACTCTATAGCACAAGGCACACTTCCTATTTTTATCAAAATCAACCCTCATTTTCAGCAATTAAAAGTTTAATAAAATCTGTAAGCAAAACTTATCGAAACTTATAAAAACGCAAAATTGCACTCAACTGGACATTAATTTACTAGCTTTTTTCTGATAAATTATAGCTTCAATGCATTTCAAGGTACAATATAAACCTTTAAACTATAAGAAATGTGCATTTTTTGTATTTTTCGGAAATGAAGATTTTTTCTTTCAGATGGTGACAAAAAATTAAATATAAATATAATCATTGTGGAAAATATTTTCCTTATATTGTAGAAGAAATCCTGTGCATATTATTCGAGGAAAAAAAATGTTCCCAGGGCATTCCAGACCATTAATTGTAATGAAATTCTAAATTTTTGTATTTTAAGCCCGATAATATCTTCAAAATTTTTTGTTTGTTCCATAAAATTTAGAGCTTATTCCTCAATAAACAACAAATACTTCATAGGGTGAAAGAATTTTTTAGCCTTGAAATTGTATTTTATTGAAAGCGAAAACTAAAGAAATTCATTTTCAGACCTAAAACGGCTTAACGGAACCTCCAAACAATTTTTAAGGAATATAAGAAATTTTTTTTTCTAATTTAAGTGAATAATCTAATTTTTTTCTAATGATTAAAAAACCGTGTTTAAAATTTATGAGCATCTTCATCTTCAAGGAGAAAATATTTTCATGAAAGATGGTAACAAATAAAAAGAAGATTCATTGTTAAAAAGGAACAGAATATTTTACTGCCCTACTCTCTACACCTGAAATTGTAAAAATTTTACTAACTGAATTAGTAAATGAGAGTTCGGCTAATGTAATACATCGGACTTATTTTCCTTCATTCAGCGAAACGAGATTCAGTGACTCAAAATTGATAAGATTTGAAATTACAGTTTTCCCTTTTCTTTTTGACAACACAAAGAAATATTTGCTATATCACTTTTGAGTACTTTTCCTATAAAATAAGGTACAGTTCGTATAATTAGGATAAAACATGAAAAGAGAATTGCGGCAGCGATTTTGTGTGAACACCTGACGTGAAATATTATTCAACTAATAATGAATACATTCTTTTTAAAATGCCTGAAAATCATTAATTAATTGATAATATATGTTTCAAATTATACTTTTACAAGCAATCATGATTCGCGCGCTATATGCGCGAGAAGTTTCTTATCAGCAGTCAAATTTTCAATACAAATCTAATATATTTCAGAGTCGCTTCTAAAAACAAAACAAATTTCTGATAATTTCCCGATTAGTAAAAAATTTTTCAGGTCATTAAAATAAAAAAATTGAAACTTTCAAACCTGAAAAATTTCTCAATTTAAATATTGAATACTGAACTACAAAATCAAAGCATTTAAACTCTTCAGAACTCTACTGAATTTAAAGTATTTAGAATGAAGATTTATTTTTCTTTATTTATCAATGTATCAAACATTTAATAATGTAAAATTAATAGTTAGAAGCCCTTTATTTTTCAACTACCATACATTTTGGTGATTGATAACTCTGTTAATACCAATTAACATTTTTTTCCCTTGTACAGATTCGATAGGGTTTTTCATAAACTTTTCACTAATCTTAAGCATTTTTTTAAAACACTTTACCTTCTAAAATGCGGATCAACAATAATTTAGACTTTTTCGAATTTAGGGTTATTCTTTTTCTCTGAAAAGAAAAAGATTGGGCTTTTTCCTTCAAATGCCTTCATGTCAAAAAAAGGACATATAATTATTATTAAACAATTTTTTAAACATTAAGAATTTAACGATTTTTCAAAACAATAAATAGTAATTCATAATTTTCAATTGAAAGCATTTAAAATTTAAAAAAATACATATTGAGCAATTTTGGATTGAAAGAAGTTCCAATCATACAATTCTAGATTTATAGGTAAATTTTGGAAAAGAAGAATATTTCGAATGGAATAAAAAGGGACTGAACATGTATCGTTTCTGAATGAAAGCGTTTAAAATGGAATAATTTAAAATTTTAAAAATTTTTATCAAAAGCTCCCAAAATTGAAAAATTCAAGACTGAAATGTTGAAAATTAGACAAATTTAAATAAAAAAGAGTTGCAGTTGTGTCTTTTCTAATTCAAAGCGTTCAAAATGAAAAATTTTATTCTGAATTCAGGAATCTCGTAATTCAATTATTTTAGATTACAATTTCGAAAATAGAACCATTTCAAAACGTTTAAAGTTGATTTATTTTAGATTACAATTTTGAAAATTGAATCACTAAAATATAAAGGAATTGAAATGGTATTCTGAAATTCTAGAATTTTAAATTGTTATTACATTTAAAAAATTATAATTCAACCAATTTTCCTAAGATCAAAAAATGAATTCCCCATCATTTTCACCATTCAAAATGGAAAATTTTTCAATTATACACCTTTAAAATTAAATTAATATGAAAAAACCTTTCAAAATCAAGAAATCTTAAATAGAAAGCATTAAGAATGAAAAAACTTATACTACGGAACGTTGAAAATTAAACCAATTCGAACTTCATTTAAAACTGATAAAAAAAATTAATCACCAAGAATTGTTATATTAAAACGTTTTTATACCCAAATCCTTTACATTTTCAATTGTTTTGAGCAAACTTAAATCGTTTAAAAATCAAAAATTTTCAAATTGCTAATTATGCTTTTAAAAATTCAGCCCTTTCAATCTTAATTACAAAATTCAAACTTATGAAAGGAAAAAATTAAAAATTCAGCGTTCAACATAAAAATTTAGAACCATTCGAAACAAAAGAAATTATTCAACTACTGAAGTATCAATTTCTGGTAGTTCAATTTTTATCTATTTTGACTTTAAGCAACACGATTTTTTACTTTTTACCTTTAAATCGTTTAATTTTTAACACTTCATTCAGAATTATTATTCATTCTTGAAATCTTTCAATGATATACTTTTCATTTTAAAGTCATTTATTTCTTTAAATCTTCAACTAAAAATCGAACAATTTTAAGATATTACACTGAAAATTAAAAACTAAAAAAAAATAATATAAAATTAGATCGCTATGATTCCATTTTATGAAAATGCACAGTCTCAAGCCTGACAATTGAGTTTAAAGTGTTCAATAACTTTGGAATATTTTAAAATGAAGAATAATTCAGTTTTCAATGCCTAGTTCTAAAATCTTCTAATTTTAAGACTTGCATTTGAGAAATTTTTTTTTTAATTTTTCATTGTTTTGAATTTATTCTCTAGGCATTTAATTTAGAATTGTTAAAGTACAAATCCTTTAATTTAGAACATTTAAATCTCAAGTGATGTGATTTAAAACTATCAAGGCTTTCAATATGAAATTTTGCAATTTTGAAAGATTTACTAGTGAAATTGTCCTGACATTTTTAATATTTGAATTTGAAACTATTATGGATTCAGGAGGATTTCAATTTGAAATTGTTGATTCATTAAGGCTGTCAATTAAAAATTATTGTAGAAGTCAAATTCTCAATATAAATCTAAAATATTACAAGGTGGCCACTGAAAAAAAAAATTTGTGATCATTTCCCGGTTTTCGAACATTTTTCCAGGTCATTAATGATGCTTATGTTCAGTAGAAAGAGCATGATGAACCCTATTATAACTGCAGTGAGAACATTTTTTTTCATTTGGCAATTAAAAAGTCATGAAACGTCGAGAAAGATATTATCCACTCAAAGCCAACTAAATGTTTATTTTCACGAATAAATGATGGAATATTGATTTTTTAACCTGAAGGTATTCAAAGAAAAAACCTAAGCTTTTCTTTCAGTAAAAAACAGAAAAAAGAACCCTTGATTCAGAAAAAGTCAAATTTATTTTTGACTTCCATCTTCGACTCCCCCCTCGGCAAATATGTAACCGAACGACAAAATTTTTTATTCATAAACTATCATCCAAAATATCTTACTTCAAAATTAGATACTATTAAGAAAAAAACTTTCAAAATTGTACAATTTTAAAGTAGTAGCTTACAACATTGTGAAATTTAAAATTGGAAACATCCAAAAATTAAAAAATTTCAAACCAAATATTTTCGAATTTAAGCTTTTAAAGCAAAGAATTTCAGTTTCAAGGCCTCAAAAATTAAACTATTTTAGAACTGCGAATGCAAAACTATAATTTTAAATTGATATCATAGAAAGTTTAAAGGTGATAAATATTATTAACAAATTATTAATAAGTATTATAACATGTAGTATCATGTGACATTCAAAGCGATTTTATGTCCGCGCTAAGTTTCTAGAATGTTCTTAATGACGTCACAAAAAATGATATTGCGCCATTGTGAGACACGAATTTTCGTAAACAACTTGAAGGTTGGTTCTGGGTAGATTAGTGTAAGTGCATGTTCATGTGAGGAGGAGTTTGAATTTGTGTGTATGTGTGATTTCACAATATCATTTTTTTGTGACGTCATTAAGAACATTCTAGAAAGTAGAAACTTAGCGCGGACATGAACCACTATAGCTCAGAGCCGGCAACGTAGGAATCTTGGTCCAGAACTCGTCCTGCCTATCTACTGGTACAGATTTTTGCACTGTTCTGAAGGGAGGAAGTACTATGTAGTATGTATAATGCAATGTAAGGTAAAAAATGTTGTGCACTGTAAAAACTAGACTTCTTTTTATATTGAGGACTATTTTCAGAGCGTTCTAGTTTAAAGCCAATATGCGTACTCTTTTAATTTGCTAACTTGAGATTAATAAATGATACGCGCTAGCAAACGAAAATGATGCACAGTCGGGTACTGTTTTAACGTGACCTCAAAGTTCATGACATTCATGCTCAGAAGAAACAAAAAACCATCATGACATTTGATTCTCACTTCGATTTTCCTTTAAGCCCGAAAATTACTTCAAGATGTTATTCATCCTGTATCAAATTGAAGTGGGACTACTTTTTGAAGGGGGCTGTTTTAATGTCGAAGACCACACAGTAAAAAAACGATCTTTTTTGTTGCAGATAATTTTGCTCCAGCGATCATTTGAATTTAGAGATCATTATGCTCCTCGATTTGTAACATTTTGATCTGCTTTCCACATCATCTGTCAAACTAAGCAACATGGCGGCTGTTTGTTTTAATCGTACAAGTGACAATTGCACTGTTTTCGAAATTTATTAGCTTTCAGTTAACTGCTCAACAAGGGAAGACAAGGAAGTGGAACGAGATTAAATAGGGAATTACAAGACCAATTAAAGAGTTAATTCTTTAAGTAATCATCGTTGAAGATGAGTGAAGCGTTGAGATTTTCGTATTGCTCCATACAATTCAACAGAAAAAGAAAAGTTCTAAGAAGTTTTCACGATTATTGGTAGATTTAAAATGCTGAAAATATACATATTTGAAAAATAAATAAAGTCTCGATATTACAGAAATATTTCACGAAGAAGCAAATACAACAGTAAACCAAACGTCAGCAAACGTCACACGCTGCTCCAAAATGTAGCGTCTCTTGTTTCTTGTGTCGATCATCGATATGATCTCGAAACTCGATCATTCACTTCAAACGATCAAAATGCTCTCGAATTTGGCATCACTTTTGTTGCATATCAAAATGATACTGATTTCCGTATAATTTCGAACATTATTTTTTTCTGTGCAGCCTTGTAATAATACTTGTTTTTACAGTGTTATTTTGCCGTACATTTAATCATACTTATCTTCTTTATCTTGCCTTAAGCCTTTCTTCAAGTATATGTTTAAGATTGCAACAAGGATAATTTACATTCCAAAAAGTGCATTAACACCGCATCTAAATACTCTAGGGACTTTGTCACAGGGGCACGGAAACACTACTCATTTGTAGCTACAACCGTAGACCACATAGACCATTGCGTGCAAGAAAAAGCTCATAAAAAGGCTGATGTACGCGAAGAACATTACTATTATTACTTTATAGGTACAAACTTCGTTGGGAACATAATGCAAACACGTGTTCACACTTGTACAATGTAAAGTAGTGCGCTACATAAGAGCACACATGTTCTCATGTCCTCGAGAGTTCACATACTTTATCCGCACATGCCTGTAAAAATATATGTACGTGATTTTTGCACTTGACGAGCAGAACTTAATGGCAAGAGACGATGTTTTTAAATGAAAATGTGCCCAGAAAATACTATAGGTTATAACGGAAGCTAAGTACACTTCGCTTAACAAAATCCAAACATGAAAAATCTGGTTATAAAGTACATTTGAAAAATTGAGGGTCTGAAATAATGTATATTTATAGTTTGTGCAGTCTACAATTAAAATGAGTGCAGTCAAAAATGTTGTCTCTTTTATAAACCTTTCTTTATTAATAAAAACAAAAATCAATATAAAATCGATACTGAAAATTTTAATGTTTGGTTAGTTCAGACTTACAAAAACTCCTTTTTGCTAAAAATTTGATTACATTTTTTTGGAAGTTGAACTGCGAAATCTTAGTTATTCCATGAGGGCGCCTGTAGGGGGTCCTGCTCGTTTGCCATCACGCTTGATGGGTAAAAATTGCTCAATCAAAAAGGGTAAATATTTTTTTGATACTACAAATTTTTATTTTTGATTAGTTTAGGCTTGCAAAAACTTTTTTTTTGTTAAAAATTTCATTACATTTTCTTGGAAGTTGAACTTTGAAATCTTAGTTATCCCACGAGGGTGCCTGTAGGGGGTCCTGCTCGTTTGCCATCAAGGTTGATGGGTTAAAATTTTCAAGATCAAAGGGTCAATATTTTGTTGATACTACAAATTACAATGTTTGCTTAGTACAGACTTACAAAAAATGCATTTTTTTCAAAAATATGACATTTTTTTGGAATTTGAATTTTTAAAATTTTAGACATTACACGAGGGCCCCATACCTCAGTTTACAAAAATAAAACGATTTTTTTTTGTAATAAATTGTCTTTTGTGTCAAATAGTAACAATATCCCATCCAAATTTGCAGTGATTAAAAATAAAGATAACAATTGGATCAATTTTTTTAGGCATTTTTCTTCAAAAAGGAACAAAAATTTCCGACTCCACATTGCATTTTGCAAGCTTTGCGATTTTTAGGCCACCCTAATGAATATAATTTTAATTTCTCCATTTCGAAGCCATTAATTGTAAATATGTTATGTTGGTGGAGGTGACTTGGCCTGTTTTCCATTTCCACAATATTGCCTTTTCATTGTTTCAATGAAGTTGAAAATGTAAGTATTTGAACTAATCGAACTACTAATTTTCTACTAATCTCTGGTGGCTCAATTTCGTTTAATTTAATTAGTAGAATTTCACTATGTAATTAGTGAAATTTCACTCATTTTAAATAAGCGAATGAGCATATCTTGTTATATATCATAACAATTGCGCGTGAGAGTAATTATTTTTGTCTGGTGACTGGCGGTGGAAGTGAAAGCGAAAAAAATGAGAAAGGTTCTAATATAAATGAATGTTTCTGCCGAGGGCCATAGTGGACAGCGACATTTTCTGTAGCTTCCCTTAAAATTGCACGTTGCTGAAACAAGGGACCGATGTAATGGCTTCAAGTTTCCATACAAAGTGGTAGTAGTCATTTCAATAAATCAACTGAGGGTCAGGGATATATAGTACACATAAGGAGGCTTATGAAACCCTTCATAAATTGGTCTCATACAACCAATTTGATAAATATGAGACTTTAGTGTTCACTTTTACGTATTTCCCATAGCAACGGCAAACAGTAAACTGCCATATTCAGTTATATTACTGATATCATTCCATTTATCAGACTATAAGATTTTTATTTTAGAGAAGAGTTCTGAAATAAGATTCTAGAACGAAAGAAATTCTCAGCTGTTACTTTGTAGTTTTTCCAGGTATGATACGGATAAAATCATTCTCTTATGAATTTTTTCAAATTGGAAGTACAGTTTCATTAAAGTGCTTTCTAACGATTGCTGTGCAATAAGAAAGAGGTTGAGGATGTTCCGCTAACTATTGTGTAAAAATTTCCGAATTTTATACCGTTTAGTTTTTACAGGAATGCCCTGAAAGTATGAAAGAACAGAGTGGTCAGTACATCTTACAAAATTCGGTTAAACGATTGTTTTTCTAATAATAATATGATAATGCAAGAAAAATACAGACAGGAAGACATTTCATTTATTGTGCAAATGTAAAAACACTTGCAAGGAAAATGCAAGCAGGAAAACATTTTATTTATTGTACAAGAGTGAAAACACTTGCAAGGAAAATGCAAGCAGGAAAACTTTTTATTTATTGTTGAAGAGACAATATATACATTGATAAGTTTGTGGTTTATGTTAATTTATGCAAATCTTGTAAAAATACAATTCATTTCCTTTGTCACTTATCGCACTATTTATCAAGAATTTTTTCTGCTTAAGTTATACCACTCTGGGCGCCTTGTAACAAAGGTTGTAATCAGTAAACTGCAGTGCTTCAGATATCACGAAAAATTGAAGGAATACAAACATTTAGTTATTAATTATTCAGCTTAAAAAAGGAAAGTTTTCAAAATGAATTGCAAAGTTCTTGCTCTTTTCTTCGTTTTTTACATAATATCGGAAATTGTTGCATCACAAGAATGTTCAAGAAGTAGTAAGTTTTACCAATTTTTTCTAATTGAAAATTATAATCTTGAATGAGTGTTATACACGAGTTAGTATATTTATTCAACGACTTAAAATTTTGTTGTACTATAGTATTTTTACACAACATTTTTTAATTCATTATCAGATGATTTAAGTGCAAAATTTTAAAAAATATCAGAGAGAAGCTCATGTTTCTTCATTACTAGTAAAAAGGATAACTTTTATAATTCTATTAATCAGATTTCTTATTTTCTAAAGTTTGTTATCTACCTCGAGTTACGGGACCCTGCCTTGCCCTTATTCAACGTTATGGATACGATCCTCCTACAAAAAAATGTGTAAAATTTACATATGGAGGATGCTGTGGAAACAAAAATAATTTTCTGACTAAAGAAAAGTGTGAGAAAAAGTGCAAAGGTCAGTAGAAAATTAAATAGTTATATAATAAAATGGAAATAATATTATGTGACAAAATCTAGTATAATTCATTATAATGATAACGAATAATAATGGTCAATTTTTTATGATTATAGGGGTGTAAAACAATAACAGTTCCAAAATTTCAACCGGAAATTGTTCTACAATATCCATTAATTAATACAATCTCCATTCTTAAAAGAATGTATTGAATGATATTTGATACTTGATATTTGCCTTCAAATAAAGGTAATTCATAACATATTCTTGTGCGCAATTTAATTCTTTAACAAATTCTTAAAATTTTTTAAAAATACATTTAAAAAAACCAAGAATCTAGCGATCAAATTTGGACAAGACATTTAAAAAATGAATTTTTCACATTTCTATGAATATGCAATTCCATTTGAGTATTGGACGTTCAAGAGGGACTGGCATAAATTTAGATTCATTCTGTATTTAATTCCTTACATTCAAATTTGATCCTTTACATATTTGTCAAAGTTCATTATTTTTATAATTCAGATGTTATCAGGTCTAACGACTTTCGAGAGAAGCTTTAAAAAATAGTTCGGGTCAGAATACTAGCATACATCTGTGAGATTTTTAGATTCCCATGAATAAACCTGTTAAAATAATTTTCATGTAAACAGTGATGATGTAAAGTGTAAACTATTTTTTCCCATAGTACGCTTTAGTTTTTCTTCGGAAAATCATGCCAATTCTACCCGATTAATTTTGATATTTCAATATATTGCCTGATTTATTATCTTTGAGAAATTCAACAACCTAATCCTATTTTTTCGGTCCGTTACAGATAAGAATTTCTTGACTCTTTGACGTAATGAGTACATTTCATCTTATGTCACAAAAAAATTTGCAAAAAATTCGATGCTAAAATTGTGCACTAACAAGGAAATTACCCTTGTAATGGTCAATAAAATGGACGAAAATAAAATCCTTGTACCATAGCCTTGAAATATGCAAATTCGTATAATTTGTGAAGATAAATAGCATACTCTTTTTCCTCTAACGAATTACGAAACCCTTTCTTTACCAAAGGGGAATCATGATGCGTTTCTTTTCGTTAAGTTCAAGAAGAATTCGGGGGCGTAGTGCTTTCTGCTCAAGCATTGTTATCATTTCTCTCACTTCCACTTGTCCTCAGAGGACTAGTTTATCTCGCACAGCTAGCGGTCTGGAATTCAAGGACCATTTGGTTGTCCTAGATCAACGACTGTACACCAGGTAGCATTGCTCGCTTTCCTTGAGGCGATTAATTTCTCTGCTTTCGCTACAGACGCGACCCATCCAGATGGTGAAGTGGCAAAATGGAGAGTGAGAATACAGGGTCGAGGATGCGACGTTCGCTGAAGAAGGTGCTTTTAAAAATAAGTTATCATTAGCTCCTGCGACATCATCCTTCCTCCTATTGGAGGACGTGTGTATAGTCGATGGAGGCTCGAGGGAATTTGATCGATGGCTTCCACTTCTTTCTCATCCACCCCTTCTTTCTTGCCCCACTTCCTTCGCCACCTCCTCCTCCACGTGTTACTCCTCTGCGTCTTTTTCACTATCTCATCCTCGACACACACCCAAAACTCTTCTTTTTCCGCCACTGGTTTGAAACCTTGACAGGTTAGAGTGGAAATAACACACGTGTCGTTTGTCACTCGATGTCGAGACTAACCGCTTACGCTCCCGTCAAGTAAGGTGCTTTTCCCCGGATCGTTAAGTGCGAATTTCCGCGGGTACAAGATTTCACGCGTGGACGAGGTCTAAGTGTCCTCCAGACCCGGACAAAGCGCAAAAGTCAATCTCGAGAACGTCGTTGAGTTTCCACGAGCTTAATTAAGGGAAAAGAAAATATTTTTGTTGTCTCTAATTTGAAATCACACTAAATCCCAGGGTGTTCTCTATCGGACAACGTGTAGGGGTTCCGCCCACCCCCTCAATTTTCCCATTGAAAAATCATGGGGAATGCCAACATTTTTACGAATATGAAAGTGGGAGGCATACATTTAAATGAAACGAGGGAAAATTACATGTACCTCTTAAAATCACTTCCCCGAATGTGACGTATGCATTGATTTTTGATTTTTACCCCCTTAACCCCTTCCAGAATACCCCAAAAACCAATCTTTAAACGAGGATCAAGTATTCTGCAGTATATTGGTCGTAAATATTACTTTAATGTATTTTTTTTTATCACAGATCATTTTTAATGGTCTAATTTTAAAGTTTCATGTATTTTTTATAGATTATTAATTTTTTAAACAATTTTTTTCGAAAAAATATCTTAAATTCACACCTTCTCAGAAAAACTAAACTAATTGGTTTGAATAAAAAAATCAGCATGATCGATTCACTTTATTGTTGATTGTTTAAATAATATTAAATTGTAGAAATGTAATTTTTTACTGGGATAATGCGGAAAAGTAGTTTTTTGCAAATTTATAAACAAATTTGATTAGCTCCTCTCATGCAAATACTTTTTAATACTAACCCATAAATTTTTTTTACAATAATCATTTTTTAAAATAATTTGTTTCCACGAAACAGACAAGATTTGCACTTTTCTGAAAAACATGAACAAATTGGTTAATCGTTAGTGTTCATTTTCTATTTAAAGTAAACAGTTAAAGTTATTTTTAAAAAATGTACATTTTTGATATTTTGTCCAAAAAAATTGTTCTAAAATTTGCAAGAAACTACACTCTTCTTACTTATTCCAGTCAAAAATAACATTTGAACAATAAAAAGTTGTTTGAGCAATTAAGAACAAGTTGAATCGACCGTTCTGATTTCTTACAGTGTCTAATTAGTTCATCTTGTTATAAGGGTACCGATAATTTGCAATGGAATGTGAAAAAAAACTGTTCCAATAAAAATAAAAATTGTTTAAACAATTAACAATTAATATAAAATAAATGAAACTTTTTATATTGGCCATTAAAAATGATCTGTGATAAAAAAATACACAAAAGTAATATTTACGACCAATATACCGCAAAATATCTCATCCTCGCTTAGAGGGTGGTTTTTGTGGCATGCTGGAAGGGGTCGGGGGGATCAAAATCAAACATCAATGCATAAGCCACATTTGGGAAAGTGATTTCGAAATGTCCATGTAATTTGCACTCGTTTTATCTTTCTAGGAAGACGGTATATCGAGAACCGTTAAATCTAGAGTTGAGTGTAATTGCATCTCTTTCCTTTAACGAAAATCTTTTTTTTACAAATACTGAATGATTTTAGTTGCAATGTACAATGCGTAGGGTAATGACACCAATAGTGGGCCACTCACAGTAGCGAACCTCAACCTCTGATTCTCACCTGAATATTAAACAAGAAAATTAATATTAAACTTCTCACTTACATGAAGCTTCTTGACATATAAGGTTAATATATCATACAAAATTGTGCTTAATAGTAAAAATTGTGTGGCTTACTTCTGATGATTTTGCACATTTATCTTTCAGTATGCATTACATGTTTTCCCTGATATTTTTTTTACCTAAAATTATTTAACCGGATAGCAATTTGCTATAATTTCCATTTATCATAATGGCCAGTTTACCTAAGTTTTATTTTTCCGAATTACTTTTTTTGCTAATTTTTATTTTTCCGTATTACCATTTGTCATAATTTTTATATTTCCGAATTATCATTTACCATAATTTTTACAATACCGAATTACTATTCAATATAATTTTTATCTTTCCGAAACACTATGTTAACATCATTTTTATACTTCCGAATAAGCACATACCCTTAAATTCATATAAGCGAAACGCCATCTGTCATAATCCCCATGTCATCAAAACTCCGGGTAACATAAATCTCATTCGTCCTAAAATGGTGCCCCGCATTCTGATTGGCTGAATAATGCCGCGAAAATCGAATCACCTAATAAGAATGCTAATAAGAATTCGGTATTGTAAAAATTATGTCAAATTATAATTCGGTAAAATAAAAATTATGTCAAATGATAATTCGGAAATATAAAAATTATGAAAAATGATAATTCGAATAAATTTAAATTATGTAAAATGGTAGTTCGGAAAAATAAATATTATGTTGAATAGTAATTCGGAAATATAAAAATTAGGACAAATGGTAATTCGGGAAAATAAAAATTAGCACAAAAAGTAATTCGCATAAATAAAAGTTACGTAAATTAGCCATAAGGATAAATAAAAATTATAGCAAATTGTTATTCGGTGAAATGATTTTACATCAAATGACTATTACGGAAAATAGAATTTGGGGAATATTCATGACCCTCAAGTTGCATGACACTATCGAATAAAAAAAATCTTTTGAGTCTCCTTGCTTCGAAATTGAACCATTAAACGCAATTACATTAATGCATTCCAAATGTGGCCTCTTTTATATTCAAAGTGCATAATGCAGACTTGCACTGTCAAAACTGGAAAATTCCAGAAATGCATTTTCAAGATTGTAAAATCCATAGACAATTAAAGTGCATTTTCCTTCTCGAGAACATAAGTGCCTGTCTAACTCTCTAACTCTCTAACTCGAAACAGTCTCGTTCGAAAAGTTCCTTTTAAACGATATCGTGAAGACGTGGCATTAGTGGATATGGACTGGAGAGCTTTGGACTGTCACAAAAGTTATAGCTCGCTTCCAGGCTCTGAGGCACCTGGAGGGAAAACGTGGGTACTCGTTTCGATCCCTTCTCACCTCATGAAATCTTCTTCTCTACAAGGTTGTCCGCTTTATAACATATTTTTATACAAGGTGATTTAAAGCTGGCAAGATAGAAAATTCTGAGTGAATTCAAGAGAATGAAGGAGCACGTTCTTCATTTTGGCAAAATAGAGCTTCTTCAAAAGAAAATAATATTTTCTTGAGACATGATTACATACTATTATTTGATAAATCAACGATTTGACATAGAATTACACTCATCTCCTGTTACTGTGCCGCCCGTTTGTGTGCCGGCTACTCGGTTCTTCACGCTTGACGG
>JAUMHM010000016.1:32369798-32410057 GCA_032362435.1 Melikaiella ostensackeni | reverse complement strand
ACCGGCTCACACCTCTGTAATCGCAGTGGCAAAAATACACGAACTGTGCTTCGAATTAATTCCTCATCCATCCTATTGTCCAGAATTGGCTCCGTGTGACTTCTTTCTGTTCCCCAACTTGAAGACCTGGCTTGGTGGGAAGAGGTTTTCGTCCAATGAAGAAGTAATCGATGCCGTAAATGCATATTTTGCAGACCTCCAGAAATTTTAATTTTCTGAAGGAATAAAAAGTTGGACTCTCACTGGACTAAGTGTGCAGCCCTCGAAGGCGTTGTGTCGAGAAATATTGGCAAACTTTGCAACAAAACAAAATTTTACTTGCTTTTTTACCAAACTTATCAAACGACACTCGTAAATAGTGAGGTAAAAGGAATATTGAATCAGGTGCCAACTGATATCAGCATTCAATTTATTATCTAATATTTCATCTTAATTCATATTGGTCCCTTATTTTGATTTTGACCTTGAAAATTACAAATTCAAAATAGCGAATCCAATATGAAGGCCAAAATTTTGAAATTTTTTACATACTTGCATAAAACTTTGTACAAGAGGGATTATAAGGAGATTAATTCTAGATTTTGACGTTAAAAGTTTACAAATTCAAAATAGCACATCCAATATAGAGGCCAAAATTTCCAAATTTTTACAGATTTGCCTAAAGCTTGATACAATGAGGTTTTTAAGGTCGCTCGTTTTGATTCTAATATTCGCAGATATTCACAGGGTGTCTAGCGACCCGGGAAATCCAAGAAATCCGGGAATTCTGCAATAAATTTGTCTGCTAATGCCAACATAAAAGTCAAACGTAGAGAAATTTCTTGTGCTGTTTTTTTCTGCTTTCTTGTTGCTATTTTTTTTGTCAATAAGTTTGTTATTTATAAACAAAAAATTTGGGAAAAAGAATTTATATTTTTTTCTAGTAAAATTTCAATCGTATTCTGCTCCAGAGTTTTTACGGGGAGGCCGCTACAGTATGAGAAACAAATTTCCGGTCATTTTAATTTTAAACTTCGAAAATTGAAGCTTAAATGTTTCCTAATTCAAACGCTCAATAATGTTTACGTATAAAGTAGAAGCTCTCAACTATTTAATTGAACAATTTTAAATTAAAATAAATTTGAAATTTGAAACTTTTATAAATTGAACAGTTGAAAGATTTCTGATTAAAGAATATAAACCTACACTATCATTTTCAATGTTCTACATATTAGACTGAATTAATAAATTTCTACATGTTGAAAATGACATAATTTGAAGCAATTTTAAGTCAGAAACAATAAAAATTGAACGACTTTTCAATTTTGTTCAAAACTGAACACTTTTTAAATATGTCGCTTCAAATGAATAATTGTTAAAGTGTTACTTATACATCAAAATTGAACGGGTTCACTTAAAAATTAGTAATTCAAAAAAATGAAACAATTAAAATTCTAATGTTCAAAGCTTAAATTTAGCACTCTGAAATTTTAACAATTTAAGGCTCTATATTTGAAACAATTCAGATTCAAATTGTTTAGTTTTGAATGTTTCATTCATAATTGTTTATTTTGAATAAACAATCAAACATTGCTAAATACTGAAGAAGTGTCCTTCTTTTAATTAAAAAAATTCAAATTTAATAGATTAAAAATGGAATATTTTAGACTGAAACAATATTTGATCAGGATTTGAAATTGAATAAAAGCGTTTAGTTATAAATCTATTAATTTGATATTATTCGAAAATTGAACATAGTTTATATAGTTTAAGTCGGACGTTTATATTTGTGTAACTACTAAGGATTTTGAAATGAAATAGTTCAATTTGAACAAATTCAGAATCGTCCTGTAAAATTAATTATTGTTCAATTTTTAATACTCGAACTACATTTCAATTTCAAAAATCATAAATTAATTTATATTTACTGCTGATCATCTCAAAACGTTTTTTTATCAACAATTTTTCATTTCAAACGCATCTAATTGCTTAAGTCTTCAAAACTGCATTATAAAATTCTGTACATTGAAAATTTACGCTCAAAATGATGACCTGAAATGGAAAATTTTCAAACTAAAAGATTTTAGAATTACGCACTGTAATCTGAATGATTTCAGAATTGAGGAAGTTAACAATTGGAATTACCATTTAAAAGAAATTTGAAATTGAACTTATGTATTTATAATGGCATTTATGTCATGTGATATGAAGTTTACATATATTTGAAGTCATTTAACAGGTTTTTCTTCTGAAAATTTGTAAAATTCCGGGTCAAAAAATAAATTTACTGTCATTCCCTCTTTTTTCCCAGTCTCAAAAAATTCTCGATTATTTTTCGGTTTTACCGCTTTTCCGGTTTAGCGGTCACCCTGTTTTAAAATGATTAGTTTTGAGGTAAAAAATTCAAAATTCAAAAAACATGAAAAATGCATTGTTCTAATAAATTGATTTTATGTTCCTGTGAACATCAAAGTATTTATTTGTGCTGAAAAATTTTCATAATTTTATATATAGAAGTCTTCTACAAATTTTTCTTTTTATTCATGTTAGTATTTATGTGAGAAATTTTTATACTACTTTTAATCAACGCATGTTAGGTGGAAGTTTTTCCAATACGTTTTTTAAAATTTTGTAATTCTTTTTACATCTTTCCTTTTGAGTGAACATCAATTTAAAAAGTGAAAATTTCATATATAATTTATTAGCAAGTTCAAGAATAATTAAACAAATATGAAATGAAATATCAATAAAAATTTAATATTACAATTAACTTTTTTTTCATACCATTTTTTCCAATATACACAACCGGCAAGAAGTATTTGGGACTACCTGGTTTTTGTTAGTTGCATAAAATTATCTAATTTTGACAATAAAACAAATTACTTTTTTTTGCTCAAAGTAGAATGAACAATATAAAATCTCCGCGATACTAGTTTGAGGTATTTTTGACCAATCTTTCAGAAGTATTGCGGAAAAATTATAAATAAAACAATGGTCTTGGGCTTATTTTAAAGGTGAATTTCCATAGAATATAATCAACGTTTTGAAAAAACTGTGCTGATTGTTCCTTAGATTCTGCCATGATTTGGACTTAGAACAAATAAGTCATAATGATTTTAAATTGTAAAATCGTTTATAAATCCATTGATTTTAATATCTTACATGCCTTCAAAAGTTCGTTTTGCCTTGTTTGTAATTTCAGTTTAGAAGTAATAAATGTCTTATTCGTCTGATGCATATGATGTTTTGACTTTCCATTCCAAGCTACTTTCTTTGAAACTTATCCTAAACCGGTTCTCTTGGTGAAATAATAACAATCCTGATTAATGAATATTAATTTTGAAAACTTTTCTATCACTTTCTTGTAATTCTTCAAACTAATAACGAGGTGCGAATTTGAGACACATATATCACAAGAGAAAACCGGGAAAAACGTTAATTCCGATCCCGGAATTGGCCGGGAATTTGAAAACGAAATTTCGCTAGACACCCTGTATTCAGATCAGAACTGATCTGTCTTCTGGAATATAACAAGAATGGGGTAATTGTATGAATTTTAGATAGTATTTTTTTCAAATACTGCATTAAATTCTAAGAATTGAGAAAAAAATATTCTAAAAAAATGTTTCGAAAACCCTATTGAAACAAGCCTGTGACCTTGACCTGAAGTTAAAACATTCAGTTTTTAGTGCTCCTTTAATTTAGCAAGGAAAAAAAATTAAATATGCGACTATCCCATTCTCAAAGACGAAAGTGGAAACAAGTAAATTACTGGCGGCAGTGGTTTCTTAAACTATTTCCTAGAAACCTTATTTTCTGCATCTGATAAATTTTCGCTTTTCAACGAAAGACAAGCTACAAATTATAGATCTGTCGAACTAAAAGAGAAATCTAGATTTTAGAAACAAATTTAAGTTTTCTTCAATTTGGTGGTACCACTATGTGACAGGTAATGTTCTGCGTACTTATTTGTTTCGAAGATCACGAACGATGTCCGTGACTACTTTAAAGATGTAAGGAAAAACGGAGTCAATCAATTTAATAGAGTGCATTTTTTGCATTCGATTTTAAAAATTATGTCCTTTTACGTACCTACATTCTTTTTTGGTCGTAAAATTAAATTTCGTTGGCTGTCCAATAAATGTTCATTTATAAGGGTGTATCTGACTAATTCTGAGTTGGAACATTGAATTTCCTAAAAGAATTATAATTCTGAGTTGGAACAGGGAATTTCAGTAAAGAAGTATAATTTCGACTTTGAGACAGGAAATGTTCTAAAAGATTTATAATTCTAAGTTACGACAGGGAATTTTCGTGAAGAATTATAATTTTTACTTTAGTACAGGTAATTTTAGTAAAGAATTATAATTTTCAGTCTGGGCCACGGAATTTTAGTAAAGAAATATAATTTTGACAATTGGGATGGGGAATTCCCATAAAGAATTATAATTTCGAATTTGAAACAGAGAATTTCGTAAAGAATTATAATTTTGACCTTACGACAGGCAATTTCAGCAAAGAATTAGAATTTCGACTTTGAGACATGAAATTTTCTAAAAGAATTATAATTCTGATTTAGAAGAAGGGATATAAAAAAACCCTGTTTTAAGTCGAAATTCGCCACAATTTGAAATTTTCCTTTTCCAAATTTTGGCAAAAGGGAGTTACCCTGGAATCTCGATTTAAGTGCCCTTCATTTACCGCCTTCCGAAAATTTCAGCCGGCTCGCATTCGCGGATGAGGGGTTTCGAGAGGCAGGGAAAGAGGCGCAGCGAACTCGATGTAATTACACAGTGCAGTAGTAACAAAGCGGGCAGTACCTTAACCGGATAATTTCGTCGGTTCGCTTCAGTTCGCTTTCAGTGTTTCGGCTATGTGTTAGAAATATGTCGAAGAAAAACAAGATGAAGCATTTAACATTCGAAGAGCAATGCGAGCTTGTGGACAAAGTGAAATCAGGTGCCTCAAAACAGTAAATTTTACAAAAATATGGTATCGCTGAGAAAATGTACAAGGATGTGATAGCTCGCAAATTTTTTTAAGGAATAAGGCTAATAATTATGAATATGTGAAGAAGAAATCGCCGAAAACAAGTGATAATATGGTTTTGAAGGCTGCTTTGTTTGAATGGCTCAGACAAGTGAGAGACTGAGGTGGTCCAATATCCAGGTCGATCATTAGAGAGAAAGCTCTCATTTTGAACTAGAAGCTGAACGGTCCTCAAACGTTTTAAGTAAGTAAGCAGACAAATACCATATTTTAACGTCTCAGACAAATGGAATGCATATCATTCATCAATTAGAACAGGTTTTTTTAAAGGTTATGTTGGGCTTTAAAACATTTTTCAAAGATAACGTTCACTAAGACCCATGCTAGAATTTTTATTTAATAAAGTAATAAATGAAAATACGATAAAAGTGCGATAAATAAAATACGATGAAAGTACAATGCCTGAAATTGTAAATGAAATCGAAGAAAGAGAAGCCATCTTTGTGAGTCCTGAACCGATGGAAATAACGTCATCAGAGGCTTTTGACTTCATCGAGAAGTGAAGAATTGGCTCAAATTGCGCGCAGAATGCTCACCGAAACATCTTGATCACATTAAAGAATTAGAGAACGTAATAAGCGACGTGATAAAAGTACGGTGCCTGAAATTTCACAAAATGAATTGTACTTAAGACTCTCATACCATATTTCCAAATACATTCTGTACCTAATATTTTTATTATTATTTATTATTGTGATAAAATTTGACTCTAAAGCACAAACTTGGAGTTTTTTTCAAATTTATATAAGTGGATATCTTAAAGTTCAGAACCAGTGCTCCCAACGCGGGTCACTTTACGTGCGCTGTTTGAAACGCTAAAAACTATTTTTTGTTTATTGTAAATAATGGCTTTTTAACTTATAGAATTATCCATTAGACCAAAATTAAAAATAATTAAATTTCTATTCTAAAAATAAAAAATAAACTTTATTTATCATATTTGTAATTTATAATATAATGATATTTATAATTTATCACTCACGTAAAGTATATTTTTTATCCACAGAATAGTGATTTAATTATTTTCATTTTGCTCAGAATTAATTAATTTTGGTCTAATGGACAAATCCGTCAGTTAAAAATCCATTATTTATAATGAATGGAACAAAATATTTTTTGGCGTTTTAAACAGCGCGCGAAAAGCATCCAATCAGACGCCATGCGTGACGCATGCGCAGTACCGCGTGGAGCCTGCATTGGTAGCACTGGATCATATGGCCCTGACAATTTACATCGTAGAAATTCTTGGAATGGAGTCACGGCCATCGAGGACCATTGTAAATGAATTTAAAGAATTATAATTTTGTCTTGGAACAGGCGATTTTTAACATGGGACGTGAATAAATAATATATCGTATAACATATAGTTTAAATATAATAATATTTAAAATTTATCATTCCAGTACAGTATATTTTTTATTCACAGAATAGTATTTTAATTATTTATAATTCTGGTATAATCGATAAATGTGGAAGTTAAGAAGCCATTATTTATGATAGAAAAAAAGATATATTTCTTAACGTTTTAAATAGCGCGCGAAAAGCATCCAATCAGGTGCCATGCATGACGCGTGCGCAGTACCGTGTGGAGCACGCATTGGGAGCACTGGTTCAGACGGCCCTGACTGTTTACATCGTAGAAATTCTTGGAATGGCTTTGAAAAGTCCAAAACAATAATAGTTTTATAAGTATTACTGAAATTCATTAAAATGTGATAAATAATGATTTTTAACAAAATTTTGTAAATATTTATAGATTTTTAAAATGTTGCGACCTTTATGTACAGTTTGACCCTAGGGCAGAATCTAAGGAAACATTTCAAAAAGTATCTTAACAATTTGTAAAAATACCATAGAAAATTACCTTTGAAATGAGCCCGAGAAGTTTAGAAAATGTTAATTATTTACAGAGTTAATCCACATTTTTGAAATCATCGAATTTGACGTTTTTTTGCAATATCTTTTTATGAAGTTAACATTTTGCCTGCAATTTGAGATTTCTAGACACAGAATTTTTTTTACCCTTCGTGCTATTATGAGGATAAGCATTTTATATTAATATTATAAAAATTAATGCACTTTAGCAACAACTCAAAAAACAGGCGTGCAGATCATTGCCACCGGTAGTGTATATGAACATCTCAAAACATGTATCCTCATATTATGATAAAACGCAAATGTATATTAAAACAAAGAGTAAAATTTCTAGATTCTAACCCTGAATAGACAAAATGGACATTTCAGGGCATTCTGAGATATTCATTAAAACAATTATTTAATTGAAAAACTCAAGGAGTTTGAATTCAGAATCAAACAGAATGAAATGAAAAACAAAATATAAGGAACTCGGAAGAAGTCTTAAGCGGGGGTTAGGTTTTGAATTAAAATTCCTCGAGTTCTGCAATTAAATAATAATTTTTAATAATATCTCAAAATAAACTGAGATTTCTATTATGTCCATGCAGAGTTATAAATTGGAAATTCTTTGCTTTCTCTTAACTCTTAATATACATTTGTCTTGTATCAAAATCTGAAGATACATGTTTTGAGATACATATATAGAATTTGAATTTTCAATTTTAATAAACTATAGAAAGGATATACAATTTTAAGAAATAGTTACTACCATCGTGAAGCTTGTCTTTTTTTGAATCCGCTAATTACATATAAACTTTATTCGATTTGGTTTGAATGCAATAACATTTGATTGAAAAATGATGTACACATTAAGTTGTAACAACTTCCACCCCCCCCCCCATATCTTGGTAACCATGAAATATTGTAGCTTATGGGTTTGCAACTACAATAAGGTCCTATAGTAGTGCAATTTACCGTAGCTAAAAGAAAATCGAAAGGCAGTTGTTTATGGCCGTGCGCTTGTAAAAAAATGTAATGCCCTATTACTAAAATAAATAAATTTATGTATTAGTTATTGAAAAACAATTTCATACCAGCTATGGTCTACGGGCCGAATATTCGCTAATCCTGCACTGATAACTACACAGAAAATTAATGTCTTAATTTTGTACTATGTTGTTATTTATTATTGTCTTAATTGTTTTTCTTTTTTTTCTGTTTTTTTTTTGTTTTGTGAACATGCGATTAACAATTGGATCACAGTAAATTCCAGAGATATTTTTTATCTGAAGTTGGATGAAAACATTGCAAACGATTGACAACTACATATAAAGTTGTGAATGTGGTTGTGAATCCGTCCTTTGATAAAAATTATCCGAAGTTGGATAATCGTAGTTGTCAATTGCTTGTAACGTTTTTATCCAACTTCAGATAAAAAATATCTCTGAGACTTACTGTGATACATCTTCAAGACTAGGCTATTCTATTCGCGATCGCTTAGGACTCGCAAGTGGAATTCAGACCTGAATAAAATTTGAATTTAAATTGAAATTGATCTTGTCAAGACCGAAGGAAATTATCTCAAGGCACGGGAAAGGATTTCAAAGGAGTTTTGTCTCTCGCTGGATGGTTGAGAGCTTAGACTTTCATTCTAGCAGAAATAAATGTGGCGAAAGTTTTCGCGTGAAAGTTTGCACCGGCCAAATCTCGGTTAATCGGCCGAGCGCTTTGCGATTCTCTTCGACGTTTCAGTCTTCTTCTCCAGTCAACTTTTCGTGACCCCCGAATTTTATCATCAATAATATTCGAGATGTAATAATATTCTGTTCGAAGACTGAGGTAATTAAGGGATCACAGTCAGTACCCAATTCCCCTTTTCCTCTATTTTTCCCCTTGTTTTTCTCAAAATTCCCTGTAATCTCTATATTTGAGAAATTGGCAATATTTCCCCCTTTTTTTGAAGCTACGATTAATTTTTCGAATAGGAACCTATAATATTCAAAAACGCGCACCAAAATCCATACTTGTGCAACTACACTGGAACCACGATTTATTTCCCCTCGATTTACTGCTTTTCGAAAATTTCAGCCGGCTCGCATTCGCTGATGAGGGTTTTCGAGGGGCAGGGAAAAAGGCTCGGCGAACGCAACGCAATTACGCAGTGCCGTGAACACAAAGCGGGCAGTGCCCCACGCGGATGATTTCATCAGTTCGCTTCAGACCCATGCGCTGTTTCAAACGCTGAATATTTGTTTATTATAAATAATGGCTTTTCAAATTATAGAATTATCCATCAGACTAAAATCAAGAATAATTAAATCACTATTCAGTAAATAAAAGATATACTTTATTTATTTATCATATTTATAATTCATAAATAATAATAATAATATATATTTTACAATAATATATTATATAACATATACTTATAATATAAAAATATTTATAATTTATCATTTTAGCAAAGTATATTTCTTATTCACAGAATAGTAATTCAATTATTTTTTTATTTTGCTCAGAATTAATTAATTTTGGTCTAATGGATAAATCTGTAAGTTAGAAACCCATTACTTATAATAAACAAGAAAAATATATTTCTTAGCGTTTTAAACAGCGCGCGAAAAGCATTTAATCAGGCGCCATGCGCGAGGCGTGCGCAGTACAGCGTGGAGCCCGCGTTGGGAACACTGGTTCATGCGGACCTGACTTGTTTACGTCGTGGAAATTCTTGGAACGGGGTCAGAGCCATCGAGGCAATACCCGAGACTCGAGCTAAATCGAGGTTCTAGTATATATGCAATCCACTTCTTGAAAATAATAGAAAATTTAGAGGAAATCCTATTTAATACTATTCAAATTTAAATACCTTTACCAAATAATTCTTCGAACTCGCAATCTGAGAAAGGTTTAAAAACTTATAAATTCAGAAGCAGTCAAATTATAAAGTTTTCAAATTTGAATTATTTTTAATAATATTTAAGGACACCTTCAATAATATTTCTCTGTCTGAGTTAGCCCTAAATATCTCAATTTCGAAACTTCTGCAATAAATATAAATACTTATATAATATCCACATAATAATAATGTTCCTAATTTTTTCGAGGTGACTTTCTTGAGGATCCGAAGGCTGAAAACGACCAAATTTGAATGCCTTGGATTCAACTACCTCAAAATTTGAAAAATGTCTAACTAGAAAGGTTAAAAATGTAAAAACGGAATTTACAACCCATCATATAATTCAGAAGCTTTCTGATTCCAAAGGCTTCAGTAAAAAAAAAACTTATAGATTTCAAGCTCTTTAATTAATGAAAAACTATAGAAACTCTTAAATTTAAAATGTCGAATTTGAAAGTATCCGCATCTTAAAAAATAGAAAACTTGGAGGAAATGCAATTTGAAACTATTCAAATTTAAAGACCCTTACGAAATAACCCTTTAGATTCTAATTTGAGAAATATTATTGAAGCTTATAAATTTGAATGAATTTTCTTGATATTAAAAAATCTGCACGTTGAAAAACTACCGACTTGGAAATCTTTGCCATTCAACTATGTTTGTATCTTAAAATTTCAAAGATTTCTGAATAAAGAGTCTAAAAATTGAAAAAAAAAATAAAGAACCCAACTCCAGTTAAAAAAAACCTACAAATTTGGCTAATAAAAAATGTAGAAACTTTTAAACCTAAAATTGAAGCAGGGAATGCTAAAAGGTGCTAAGTGTCATCAGCCTAATTCTACAGAGGAGACAAAAAACATTTCTAGAGGAACAATTAAGAATTGATTGAGTAAATTTTTTTCTCTCTAGAATAATGGATCAGCTTAATAACCATTGTGTGAAAAAATAGATGGCGCATTCCCTGGTATTATAAATAAAAAAAAGAATATAAATCATTAAGAAAAACATATTAAATACATACTTTCAATTATTTCATGAAGAAATAACACTATTTAACAGAAAAAGAAACATTCACAGTACAAGAACAACATTTTTTAATTCTTAAAATTATATCTCCAATCCTTGGATACTTGTTAAAATTATATAATAACCGTAGTATTGTTTAAAAAATTGAATACTTTCGTATACTTCATTCATTTAGTCTAAATTCTTCGAAAAATAAAAATATTTGAGTACATGTAAATAATAAATGTTAAGGTAAAAAATTGCAAAACCTTAATTTTTTCACTGAAATAGGTGTAAAAAGGCGAGAAAGTATGATTTTTGAAGAAAACTCAATTTTGTCAGAAGTAGATTTAGCACCGTTTAGCTTTCCCTGTTTTATTTTGAATTTGAATGGATCCACATTTAGAAAAAAATATATAAAATTTAGAGGAAATTCAGTTTGACACTATTCAAATCTAATGACGTTCACCAAATAATTCTTCAAACTCGCATTTCGAGGAAGATTTAAAAGCTTCCTAATTTCGGATCCTTTAAATTTGAAAATTTCTAAATTTGAATGAATTTTAATAATGTTTAAGGACACCTTTAATAATATTTCTTTGTCTGAGCTAGCTCTAAATATCACAACTTCGAAACGTTATTATTTAACTTCTTGCCATAAATATAAATGTATAATATCCACATAATAATAATGTTCTTAATTTGTTTAAAGGCGATTCTCTTGAAGATCCAAAGGCTGAAAAACTAACCTTTGAAAGCCCTTGATTCTACTACCTTAAAATTTAAAAAATTTCTAACTGAAAAGGTTAAAAATGGATGAATGAAATTTAGAACCCATAATATAATTCAAAAGTTTTCGATTCCAAAGGCTCAAGTAAAAAAAAATACAAATTTGGAACTCTTCAATTAATAAAAAAAATTAAAATCTCCTAAATTAAAAATTTGTAATTAGTAGGAATCCACAATAAGCATACATTGTTTTTAATTAAAAAATTTTCAACATGAAATTAAAAATAGAGAGTGGCTGTAAAGAACTAGATAGCTAACATTTCTATCGAAAATGGGTTTACTATATTGCATAAAAAATTCATAAAACGTCGTTTTTCCAAAAATAATTTTAAAAAAATTTTTAATGTCATTTTTCACGATTCTAACGAAAACTATGTGTCTTATTGAAAAATAGTCCCGGGCCTGACGAACAGGTGGTGCCACTAGTATAAAATCCTTATCATTCTTGTGAAGTTCTAACCTCAGAGACACTAAATCCAAAGTTTCATTACAATCTGTCAAGTACTTTGTGTTCATTGTGATTGTCGTGTCATCACCTGAGTGATTTTGTGAACAATGGAAAAACGACTACAGAAGCTGAAGAAAAGCTTGACAAGTATTATAGCGCATCTGCGCCAGCAAATACAATAGTCCAAAGGTGGATGCAAGAGCTTAAGTTTGGTCGGACGAGCACAAAATAATGACGAACCACTTTCAGGGAGGCCTTCAAACGCGACTACGTCAGAAGTGATAAAAAAAGTTCCCCGTTTAGTGACCGATGACCGTAAATTGAAAGTACTTGAGATTTCTAAGATAGTGAACATCTCAACTGAACGTGTTACACAACATTTTGCATAATCATTTGAACATGCAAAACTTATGTGCCCAATGGGTGCCGCGCGTGCTCACTGAGCAGCAAAAGTTGGAAAGAGCTGATGTTTCTCAATCCAATTTGAACATGTTCAAGCGTAATCCTAAGGAGTTCCTGCGCCGTTTTGTAACCGTTGACGGAACCTGGATCCATCACTATACGCCCGAGACAAATCAGCAGTCAAAGAGGTGGGTACTGCCTGGTGGAAGTGCGCCTAAGAAGGCGAAGGCTGTTTTGTCAGCTAGGAAGGTGATGGCCACAGAATTTTGGGATTCCCAAGAAATTATCCTCATTGATTACTTAGAAAAGGGTAAAACTTTAACAGGAACGTACTATGCATCATTATTGGTCCGTTTGAAAGTCGAGCTACAAAAACAATGGCCACGATTGGCGCACAAAAAAGTGCTGTTCCATCACCTTAACGCACAGGCTCACACAGCCGAAATCGCAATGGCAAAAATACACGAACTGGGCTTCGAATTGATTCTTCATCCACCCTATTCTGTTGAATTGGCTCCGCGCGACTTCTTTCTGTTCATTGCCGAAATTGAATAAAAAGAAATATTATTATTATTATTATTATTATTATTATTATTATTATTATTATGTTGGCATACTCATGTTTATTATTTAAAGGCAATAATAGGCCCGCCAATTTTGTTTATTCTTCTACACTATTAATTTTTTTTATTACACAAAAAAATTATTCAATAAACTAATTCATTGAACTAATTTCTTTTATTAAAAAAAACTTCTATTTCGACTGTCCCGAAGAATAAGCCACCAACAAATTTTTCCAAAAACAGAGCGTATCAACTATTTTATGCTTCGCTAAAGTGTCGTATCTGCATTTACAAATACATAGAGATACGACACTCAAGTGAAGCGTAATATACACTCATACCCCGTTAGTGTGCCACCCGTTTGTGTGTCGGCTTCTCGGATGTTCACGCTTGACTGCTTCTGTTCCCCCCCCTGTGCGTCCCTTGTCGGCCTATACTGAAGCTCATCGCAAGGACAGACAATGACGTATCAGATGCTGTTTCCTTCGCGACTCACTGCGCACATACTTTTGAGCGTGTAATTAGTTTTTTCATATTATGACTGAACCAAAGGAAAAAACTTTCCTGCCAGTAAGCGAAAGATCTCTAATTTTGCAACAAATTCAAAACGACGAATACAAATACAAAATTAGTGAACGTTTTTTACGCAAAATTGTTCAGTGCGCCGATGAAGATATTAATAAATTCAACGACTTTGAGTTCAAAAAAAAAAAAAAATGTGAACTGCTAAGAATGCTGAAGTAGAGGCCGCTTTATTGAATTGGTTTATGCAAAAACGAGACTCGTGTGAACCGATTTCGGCAACGATGCATCAGGAAAAAGCTCGAATTGTTAATGAAATGCTAAAGGGGCCAGCAACCTTTGAAGTAAGTTGTTGAAAACGTATGCGTTCGAAGATTAATATTGAATTTAGCGATAATATAACAATAATTTTAACCAGTTTACTGGTTAATGCATGATTTTCAAATTCGTCATAACAGTGGTACATAACCTCAAAAAATGACAGCTGTTGATTTTATTGTTATGGTAATCAATTTTAATTTTATGAATTGCTTATTATATTTAATTGCATAATTAATTAATAATTATGTGTTATGAGCTGTACCGATACATTTGCATCGATGTTTTAATAATTTTTGAAAGATTGTGAAAATACGAAGTTGCCGGGTATAGAGTTTAGAGATTCAGAGTTGCATACACTAAAAAAAAAAAGAATTTTTACTACCAGGTAAATGCATTTAATTAAATCCTGTTTCGTAGGATCAAATCAAATCAAGTAGACATAGAATTATTTGAAAGAGACTTTCCGAATTGAAAAAAATTTCTACGTCTTGATTCCTGTCAATCAACCAAATCTTTTGATCTAAAATTTGCTGATCTGAAGAAATAAATTCTTTAGCTATGTTTTTTTGATTAGAATAACTATTTCGCGCATTCAAGAAAATGATTTTCTTGACTCAACAGGATTCGTTGAAATCTGATCAGTTCTTCAAAGAAAAATTTCTTTGATTCAATGAGTTCGATTCTTTGAATTGATCACGACGCATTTAAATCGATTAGTTTGTCCATACTTGAATCAAGTAGAATTAGATCAAGTAGAGATCAAATCAAATGAAGTAGAGATAAAATTATTTAAAAGAGACTTTCCGAATTGTAAAGAATCTCAATCTCTTGATTCTTGTCAATCAACCAAATCTGCTGATCTAAAACTTGCTGATCTAAAGAAATTAATTCTTTAGCTATGTTTTCTTGATTAAAATAAATATTTCGTGTATTCAAGAAAATGATTTTCTTGACTCAAAGGGATTCGTTGAAATCTGATCAGTTCTTCAAAGAAAAATTCATTTGATTCAATGAGTTCGATTCTTTGAATTGACCAGGACGCATTTGAATCGATTAGTTTGTCCATACTTGAATTAAGAAGAATTAGATCAAGTAGAGATCAAATCAAATCAAGTACGGATAGAATTACTTAAAAGAGACTTTCCGAATTGAAAAGAATTTCAATCTCTTGATTCTTGTGCGATGACAGTCAACCTCCTTTTCAACAGTTTTTTATTCTTTGAGAAGCTTCCAATATAATCACAGCAAACCATGGGATATCAAATCGTTGCATGTATCATTCTGATTATCAACTTCAAATCAAAATGATCCAGTTTTGCGGATCAAAAATTAATTTTTATACAACTTCATGTATATCTTTCGAGTGACAGTTGTTATACTTTTTATTAGAAGTCGTAGGTTAGTCATAACGGACAATTTAGTACAACCTTCAACTAAGCAGTTTAATTTTCAACTGAAAACATAAATGTTTAACCAAGAAGATTAATATTCTGCTGAAAAAGACGATTTTTCAAGAAAATACATAAATTTCCAATATATAAGTTGAATTTTCATCTAAAAAAATTATCGATTTTCAACCAAATAGTTGATATTTCAACAAAAACAGATGAATTTTCAACAAAATGATTGAATTCTCAACCAATACAGATTGATTTTCAACCAAACAGTTGCATTTTTAACCGAATAATATGAAAATAAAACCAAAAGAGATGAATTTCCAAACCAAGAAGACGAATTTTCAACAAAGAGTTGAATTTTTAACCAAGAAACATTTTTTAGTCAATATAAAACGCAACCCAATCGTTGAATTTTCGAGAAAAAAAAAACAATTGAATTTTCAATCCAAAGATATGAAGTTTTGACGAAAAAGTTTATTTTCTCCGACATAGTTGAAGTTTCTACAAAATATTTGAATTTTCAACTCAGAAAGACGACTTGTCAACAAAACAGTAGAATTTTCAACCAAAAAGAATAAACGTTTCAACGAAAATAGTTGAATTTTGAAACAAAAAGATGAATTTTCAACCAAAAAGATTAAATTTCTATATAAAAAAAGACAAGTTTTCAACAAAATATGCAAATTTTCAACCAGATAGTTTAATATTCAACTTAAGAGATAAATTCCCTACCAAAAATGGAATAGTTAAATTTTCAACTAAAGAGATGAATCTTCAACCAAAAAAATAATTTTGAACAAAGTATTTCAACTTTCAACCAAAAAATATGAATTCTTGGAGAAAAATTTGAAAGTTGATATTTCTACCAAAAAAGACAAATTTTCAAGAAAATAGTTGAATCCTGAACCAAAACGGATGAATCATTACCCGAAGAGATTAATTTTTAAAGAAGTTGAATTTTCAACTAAAACAGATTAATTCTTAACCAAAAAGAATGTCTTCTTAACACAATAATTGAACTTTCAACCAAAAACTGTAATTTTCAACCAAAAAAGATGAATTCCTAACAAAAAATATAACTGTAGACTTTTCAACCGAAGCGAATCAAAGCAATAACTTTCAACCAAAAACAGTTCGATTATCTTATTGTATTCTATTAATTCAGTTCGCATTCAAGTGGAAGCTCGAGAAAAAGACGAGTCTTCAACAAAATACATGAATTTTCAATTTAAAAAGATAAGTATTCAAGGAAAAGCGGATTTGTTAAATAATGAATCAAAAAGATAATTTTAAGCAAACAAAGAAACGAATTCGCAACAAAAAAGTGAAATTTTCAACCATAAAAGAGGAATTTCTTAGTGAAAAATATAATAGTTGATATTTCAACCAAAAGAGATTTTTATTTTAAAGTGAAAGCAGTTAGATTCAACCATAAAAGACGAATTTTCGAAAAAATAGATGAATTCTCGACCAAAACAGATAAATTCTCAACCAAGCAGTTGCATTTTCAAACGAAAGAGATTTTCCAGTCAAAAGAGAAGAGAAATTTCAACCAAATTGTTGAATTTTAGAGCCAAAAAGGCAAATTTTTTACAAAATAGATAAATTTTCAACCAAGTTATAAAATTAGGAAAAGACAAATTTTCAACTGAAATAGATGAATTTTTAACCAAAAACGATGTCTTCTTAACAAAATAATTAAATTCAATCAAATAATGAAACTTTCAATAAAAAAAGATGAATCCTTAACAAAAAATATAATTGTAGACTTTTCAACCCAAATGAATTAAAGAATTAACTTTCAACCAAAAATAATTGGATTTTCTGATTGTATTCTATTAATTCAGTTTGCATTTGAGTGGAAACTTGATAAAAAGACGAATTTTCAACAAAATAATGAATTTTTAACTTAAACAGATGAACTTTCAAGAAAAACTGGAATAGTTACATAATCAGTGAAAAAAATTAATTTTAAACAATGAGAGAAACGAATTTGTAACAAAGTAGTCAAATTTTTAGTCAAAAAATGTGAATTTTCCGGTGGAAAAATGTAATGGGTGATATTGTAACCAAAAAATATTTTTATTCAACACCCGCGAGAAATATCTCATTTCCCGGGTCTGTTTCACGTGGGAAAAATAATACATTACCTGATTGTTAACGATTAGTATAAGTAATCAACATGTTTTCCCACTAGTACAAGAATGAAATTTCATTACTTCACTATTAATAAGATTTTGGAACGCGGACTATGTTGGCAACACTGCTCAACACTGCCATTTTGCCATAACCTCAAAATTAAAACTTCAAAAGAACTTTGAGGGCTATATTTTCGTTATTCAATCAGGTAAGCTATTATTTTCCCCCCTCTCAACAGGGCCGCGAAATGAGATATTTCTCGCAGTAGTTAAATAAAATATTGTGTGCGACGAGTGGTCGAAGGAGAAGAGTCTTCGAACGTGTCCCGCCCTCGCTACGCTCGCGCGGCAAACTCCACGCTGTCGGAATCTTCTCCTTCTCTCACTAGTCGCACAGTATACTGTTATTTTAAATCAAAAATAGTTAGAACAGCCAAAAAAGACGAATTTTCGAAAAAAATTGAATTCTCAACCAAAACAGATAAATTTTCAACCCAAACAGTTGCATTTCTAACTAAAAAGGTGAAATTTCTACCAAGGTCGTTCAATTTTCGAATAAAAAAGATTTTCCTGTCAAGAAAGAAGAAAAGCTTCAACCGAATTGTTGAATGTTCAAACCAAAGAGGCAAATTTTCTACAAAACAGTTACATTTTTCACCAAAAAAGAATGCCTTCCCAACATGATTGTTAAATTTTTAACAAAATAATTAAATTTTCAACTGAATAATAAAAAAAATATGAATTTTCAAGTAAAATGATGAATCTTCAACTAAATGATTAAATTTTCAGTTAAAAAAAGTAATTTGAATTTCAGGGTGGGAAAAAATTCCAATTTTCCTATACTGGGCTATAAATTTCTATGTCTCTGAACATTAGTTGTTTTACCTTCAAAAAGTGTTTCTTCAGATTAGCGTTGTAAGTTCGTCGAAACTCAATGATTCTTCGTTGAAAATAATATAGGACATTTCTTCGAACGCTCAGGTTTCAATGTGCATTAGGGCGCAGTGAAAAAACTTTTTTTTCTCATTTTCTATTTTAAAGGGGGTGGAAAATTCGTTGATTGGTTTCAAAATGACTTCCTTAAAGTTCCATTAGAAAAAATTCCCTCCTCACCCGCATCGATGTAAAACATGAAAAAAGCAAGAAATCGCATACTTCTCATTATTTAATGAGAAAAAAATGAAAAAAAAATGTAGCAAAGTTGCATACTTCAACTACATTCGTAACTGTATAGTGTGGACCCCATCATAAAATTTCTTATGCTTACACAATTATATAAAGTTGCAATAAATGATAAAAACTTGAATTTTCGCTATTTTCCAACAAGTATCGCACGTTTTTTGACTCCCTGCCGATCAAAAATTTCATATACTTGACTGAACATATATGTGGAATAGTTGAATATAACAAAGTATTTAAAAAATCGAAAGTATGATCATTTTTTGCGAAGGAAAATTGCAAAAAATGTTATAGAATCGGTTTCCTCGCTATTATGACAGTTTTTGTACATTTCCTACAATCCTGTAAATTGTATTCTGTCAGTTTCTTGAATCGAAATTAAACAAAATATATTTTAGTTATTAGCATCACAAAAATATTTTTTTATACTCACTTTCAAACTTGAACTATACGGCATTTGTTGAATTCCGTATATTTGAAATATGGAAGAACTATTTTTGTGAATGCTAATAACTGAAATACTTTCTTTTTAGTTTCGGTTGAAAAAAATTCCAGAATACAATTCACAGGATTGTAGGAAATATTCTAAAACTGTCATAGCAGCGAGGAAACCGATTCTTTTAAATTTTTTGCAATTTTGTGTTGCACAAAATGATCATAGTTTCGATTTTTTAAATATTTTTATATATTTTGCTATTCCACATACATTTCTAGCCACAAGCATTGAATTTTTCACAAGCAGGAAGTCGAGAAACGTGCGATAGCTGTTAGAAAATAGTGAAAATTCAGGTTTTTTTTATCATTTTTTGCAATTTTAAATCTATTTTGGGAACATAAGAAATTTTATGACGAGGTACAAACTAAACAGTTGCCAATCTAGTTGCAGTATAAAACATTTTCTACTAATTCTGGCCTGACGAATATGGTTTTTCTCATAAAACCGTGAGAATTGTCTAATTTTTCATTATTCTTATGTACAACATCGATGCGGATGAGAAAAAAATTTTTTTATGAAACTTTAAGGGAGTCATTTTGAACCCAATGAACAACTTTTCCACCCTCTCCAAATTAAAAATTAAAAAAAAAGTGTTTTCACTGCGCCCTAATGTGCATGTAGATTGTAGACGGTCATGATTTAGTTGTTGCATAATAGTACAGTAAATCTGTCATGAAAAAATTGTTTTTGGGGAAAAAATTGTTTTTGGGGAAAAAAAATGAACGAAGATATTTTATTTCATAAATCGTTAGTAGGACATGTGAGTAGCACGAAACCAAGTTTTCGGGGCTTCCCCCTTTGGAGGTTTTGAAAAAACTTAAAAATTTTTTGGATTTGATTTTTCATAAAAACGGTAGGTCGTAGAGAAAAATTTCTCAACCCAAAATTGTACAGGACTCTATTATCTACAAATTATTCTTTGTAGTCGCTGCGCTACAGCCAAAATTGCACGAAATAGAGGGCGCCAAAGTTGCCAAAAATCAGTTTTTGCTCTTTTTCAACCCGAAAGGATCGAAAAATTGTAGAGCAGGAAAAAATCTTTCAAAACAATACGAAAGTTTTTTTCTTGCGATGCACCGTTTTTGAGATACGACGCTTTGAATTTCTAATATCAGGTTATATTCTTGAGAAGTACAATAAATTTGTCTTTTTTTGGGGAAAAATATTTCATAAGTCGTTACCGGGGCATTTGAATAACCTAAGACCAAAAAGTTGCCCCCCCCCCTCTTATGCGTTTTGATGAAACTTAAAATGTTTTTGGATTTGATTTTCCGTGAGAACAGCATGTTACAGAGAAAAAATATTCAAACCAAAAATGTAGAGGACAGTATTATCTACAAATTATCTCATGCAGTCGCTGCGCTTGAACTACAAAATACACGAAATAGAGGGCGCCAAAGTTTCCGAAGATCAGTTTTTGCTCTTTTTTGAAGGGAAAAAAAAATTTTTACCATCGCGTTAATTCAAAAGTTGTAGAGCAGGAAATAAGCTTTACGATGAATATATTTTCTTTTTCCTACGACGCACTGTTTCAGAGATACGGCATATTTAATTTATAATATCAAGTTATTTTCTCGATATGGGAGAAATAGAAAAATTGAAAAATTCGTGATATTCATTTTTACTTCATTTTCACGTAAAAGTACAACGTGGAAAATACACGTAGAGTTACCACGTGGTCATTTCACGTGGTCATTTTCCGCCAAAATACCACGTGGAATTACCACGTGGAAATTGTAGTTATCAAAAATAAAAGAGACTTGGGATTCCCTCCGATGATGCCAACGGACCGTGACTTTTTCAACTGCGCATGCATCTAAAAGCGCCGGTATATTTAAAATTACGAAGTATAAACATGTAATATTACATTATTAATAAATTATTTCACGAAATTAGCTTTTTCGTAGATTCAATTTAATTAAAGAGGTTTTTCCTGCTCCACAACTTTTGAATTACCGCGATGGTAAACATTTTTTTTCCCCGTTGAAAAAGAACAAAAACTGATTTTTGGCAACTTTGGCGCCCTCTATTTCGTGCATTTGAGGTTGAAGCGCAGCGACTGCATACGATAATTTGTAGATAATACTTCCTCTACATTTCTTGTTTGAAAATTTTTTCTCTGTAACATGCCGTTCTCATGGAAAATCAAATCCAATAACATTTTGAGTTTTATCAAAACACATAAGGGGAGGGGCGACTTTTTGGTTTTAGTTTATTTAAATGCCCCGGTAACAATTTATGAAATAAAATAGCTGCGGTTATTTTTTTTACGAAAAAAAGACAAATTTACTGTACTTTTGGTTGTAGCGCAGCGATTATGTGAGATAATTTGTAGATAATAATAGATAAATCTCGCGGAAAATCAAATCCAAAAACTTTTTGACTTTTTTCAAAAACCCAAAGGGGGGTCCGAAAACTTGGTTTCGTGCTATTCACATGCCCCACTAATGACTTATGAAATAAGATAGCTTCGGTCATTTTTTCCCCACAAAAATGACAGATTTACTGTACTACAACAACTGTCACTCAAAAACTCATGAAAATTCATATGACACAATTGATCGTGAGAATCGGATCATCGTGGTGCGCAATCTGCTGGTCAAATGAAGAATCCAAAATCTGTAGAAAAGCGTTGCATATAATTTTAATTCACTTACGGGATTAAATTGATTAACTGGCATTTACTGTAAGGACCATACACTCTTTAAAATTGGTTCCCCGTCTAAGCACTGTATGAGTTTCGTTTGATAAGTAAGGTAAATTTTCCGCTAGACATCGCCGAAATGAACTTTGTAGTATGTGGCCAAGAAATAGCGCTCTTCAAACTAACCCTTCCTAGCTTCATCCAAAACCGACGCTTAGTTTGTGTTTGGCATACGTTTGAAGTGAGCCTGTTAGTAGTTTTCGAAAAAAATGGAGAAAGAAGAGTTCCGTGCATCGATAAAACATTTTTATTTTAAAAAAAAGGACGGCCGCGCAGATTAAAGCCGAGTTAAACGAAGTTCACGAGGAGTCTGCTCCTTTGTTGAATACCGTTTACTTTTGGAAGAACAAATTTCAACGTGGCCGGACCACAATTGATGATGAAGCGAGCTCCGGGCGCCCAATTGAGGTTACGACATCGGATATGGTGAAAAAAAATCATCATATGGTTATAAAAGATCGCCAAATCAAGGTGCATGAGATTTCAGTAGGTGCAGTAGGTGCAGTAAGCATCTCTACCGAACAAGTCTATAACACCTTGCACGAAAAACTGAAGGTTAAAAAGGTGTGTGCCAGATGAGTGCCGCGATTGCTGACTCCCGATCAGAAGCGCAACTGAAAAAACATTTCAGCGCAGTATTTGGCTAAGTTTAATCGGGATCCGCAGGACTTTTTGCGTCGATTCGTGACTGTGGACAAAACCTGGATTTACCACTATACATCCGAGACAAAGCAGCAGTCAAAGCAGTGCGTCATGCACAGAAAAGTACTGTTTCATCAAGACAACGCACCGGCTCACACCCCCGCAATCGCAATGGCAATTAATACACGAACTGAGCTTCGAATTGATTCCTCATCCACACTATTCTCCAGACCTGGCGCCGTGCGATTACTTTCTGTTTCCCAACTTCAAGAACTGGTTAGGTGGGAAGAGATTCTCGTCCAATAAAGAAGTAATCGATGCCGTAAATGCGTATTTTGCAGACCTCGCGAAATCTTACTTTTTTGAAGGGATGAAAAAATTTGAATCTCACTGGACAAAGTGTGTGGCCCTCGAAGGAGACTATCTTGAGAAATAAAGGCAAACTTTTTAACGAAAAAAATTTCCTTGCTTTTTTACCAAACTTATCAAACGACCCTCGTATATACAGATAAGAGTGGTAAAAAAAACTCCTATTTGCACATCAGCCTGCACCTTTTCGCATGTTCGCTGCCTCTCTATGAAAAATGCTAGAAAAAGGTAAATCCAGGAGAGACATCTTGACATTCGCGAGCACCGATGCGAACTGTTTTTGCTGCTTTGCACCTTACACATTGTTAGTACCATCACCTTTTCAGAAGTAGATGCCTTCACGAAGATCTACGGACGTATCCACTACATGCTGATGTAAAAGTTGCATGTTACCCATAATAGGCAACTCAACCTGGCACTATTCATCATTCTGAGTAGCTAGATACGTCTTATTTGAAGAGGTGAATGAATTAAGGGTTGCAAGTGGAAGAAACGCCATAAATCTCAAACTCGTTAAGTATTTGCTCCCTTCCCTCTATTCAAACTTAAATCAAATATAAAATCAATATCGGAATGAAAAATTTGCAATATACTTTCAAATATCTTTTTATAAAATTAGCATTTTGCCTTCAATTTGAGCTTAACAGGTGCACAATTTTATTAGCTTTTACTACGAAAATTGATTCTGAATTTATTCTATTTCGGCCCCTTTAAATTTAAAAATGAAACTTTAATGATAAATTATTCAATTACCCAATCTTCAAGACCTTAGACTGAAAAGTAGCTCAATTTATCAGTCTTTCGACTCGACATTGTACAATAATGAAAGATTAAATTTGAACTTGGAATTTTTCAATTTTGAATGATTCAATCTGAAGTTACATCCAATCATTACCACTTTTAAATATGTAGTTTCCATTTGAAATTACTTCTGTTCTAAGTATTTTAATTGGCACTTGGAGAAAATTAATCCGTTGTAGGCTAAAAAAAAGTATTTAAATATATAAATTCAAACAATTGAACGATTTCAATGTTGAAATTTTTGAAACTGTCAAATTTCAAATTGGAATCGTGTATAATGAAATTAAAAAAGAATTCACGGTCATTTCCCATTTTTCCCAGTTAAAACAAATCTCGGGTCATTTGCCATTTTTCACGTTCCACTGGCAATCTTATAAATTACAATGAACTTCAAGGGTGACATGGCACAAGAGCGTAAGTGCTATAATCCAAACTTTACTGGAGGGAAAATATTGTGTACCTTTTGTGCACTTGACTTGAAGAAAAATCGTCTCGAGATATTATCAGGCTTCATTGAACCGAGAAAAGGAACATCCTGAAAGAAGCAAGCACTTCCGAGAGAACCCATGTTAAAGCGGAGAAAATTTTCTAAAAAAAAATTTACCCGAATTACGAAAAGCTGCATAAATTTTACGTGTTTGACTTTCTTCAAACAAGAACGTACTTTTGAGTCCTTTTCGAGCTCTATTGATCCGCGAACGGAACATCATGAAAGAGCAACCACATCCGAGAAAAGCCATGTCAAAGGCATCTTTAAAAAATGTACCTAAATTACAAAAAGCTGTATAAGTTTTACGGATTTGATTTTTTTTAACAAGAACGTACTTTTAAGATGTGCTTGAAGTTCTGAAAGTTCAAATGAACGAAATTTTCTACTGATGGCTGTGCAGAATAAAAACAGTAATGAAGTGTTTGATCATTCATAATAGGATTAATAAATTATCGAAAGAAACGTATAATACATTATTTCAAATTGTAATTGGAACAACATTTACGGACAAAATAGAATCGGGAAAGAATATTTCGTTCATTTGAACGTTCAGAACTTCAGGTACATCTTTAAGTCCTTTCGAGCTCTATTCAACCGCGAAAGAAACATCCTGAAGACGGCAAACACTTCCGAGAAAACCCTTATGAAAGAGAGCAGGCAGAAAGAAGCCACGACTTCGGAAAAAAGAATGATAAAAAATGAAGCATTTATTAATACCTAATGTTTTTGTGCAAAGTAGTTTTTCTCATACATTGCAAATAAAAAAAATGTACATTTGACTACAATATTATACTATATACGGATCATGGTAATTAGGCACTTATGCACTTTCATTTTATATTTCACATACACTTTCAAATCGAACTCGATCATATAATCATCAATTTTCTAGAGGGACATGAGTCCCGTGCAAAAATTTTCCCATCTTTCCCTATTTGAAATTGTTTTCTGACGGGGCCCCCATCAACATTTCTAGTTCAGTGAGTAATTACATACTTCGTATAGGTATGGCAAATCAATATGTATCTAATGGATACAAAAAACTTCGGGGGCCCTATCAGGTTCTAGTGAAAAATTTCTTGCTTTGCATAGGTAAGGAAAGTCTACCCAGATAAATGTTGAATTAGAATATACTGCACTTAGATGAGAAATATTTTAATTTCTGATACTTTTAGAAACAATCAACAAAGCTACATTTATTTGTTAAATTCTTGCAATATTTGAGAGTTCAGCAACATCAAGTTAAAATTTATTGTTTATAGAAAAATGCCAAATTTATTTGTTTGAAATAATTTTTTGCGAGCTAACAGAAGTTTTCAAGAGTTATGTACGTACTAAAATAAGACAAATTATAGTACAGTTTTCTATTTTTAATAATTTTTTTTCCATTCAATTTTAATATCAAAAAACCTGTTCCCTTCTGTTTGTAATTTCGTATGTTCTGACAAGGCTTCAGAAAATAGTGAAAATTAATTTCATTACACTATATTATCTTTCACTAAATTATGTTCCTGAAATTTTACATTATGATGTGTTTTGAATATTTAGATTTAAGAAAATAATTTAAAATGTTTTAAAAAATATATGATCTTTTAAATCTTATGCTTAAGAATTGTTTTGCGAAAAAATACAAGGTTCAGTGGTAAATTTGAGATTTCTTTGTTCCCAGAATGTCAAATATTTGAAAACTGAACTATAATCGTATTTTGAATTGCCGCCTGAACGTTGCGCGCCAGAGGACGCACATCGACTGACGCCATGATTGAAGTTTGCTGCCAGTCTGCCACATGGTCACTTGTTTATAAAAGATAAAAATCTTTAACATTTCAGTAATTATTCATTAAAGTTTTGAGTGTGGATGCATATCACGAATGTAAAAATATATCATGAGTTTGTAATAGCAGAGGCATCAAAATTTCGAACGCTGAAAAATAGTAGTGAAATTGTAAATATTTCCTTAAATTGTAGAAATTGTAAAAAAATGGTTATAAAATGAAATTGTAGGCAAAAGAGTTACGTAACCGATGGGGTCCCGACTAATTCTCCCCAGTAGAGCCCGATTATAAATAGTGAAAACTCGTCAGAGCCCCACTAAAATCCTTGTAAAATTTCTGCACGGGATTAGATCACATACATTGATTTAAGCCAATCATACGAATTTCTGAAATTTGGCACTTGCAATCTTCTTCTTATGATAAATGATAGAAGGCACAACACGGAATGTTCCAGTAATTACCCGTGTGACTGTCACCAAAAGCACGGGTATGATATGATGCGCCAGTGCCATAGTAATTTGTGAACTGCTTCGTCCTACTTGCATGCCAAAGGGAGTCTCTTGTGTCGACGAGTATGTGGCAATTGTGCCACAGCCTAAACGAAGCTTTGTGCCGTGCTCCGCTTGATAACACAAGTTTCCATGATAAAGTCCCTGATGGTATCGACGAACTTGCATCCAGAAAACGGAAATTTGTTAAGACGAATGAATTTGAATAGTCTCCTAAAGCACTTAGAAATGTTACTGACTCAGCAAGCATGGATTAGAAATTTCATTATGCTTACGAGTATAGTGTTTCTCCAATCTAAACAAAATAGTTGGTGAATCGAATCTTATTAGTTGACTCTTAAAACAAGCTCATCATAAAAATGGAAATCTAAGGATCGATTTCCCAAAGCTGGATAGTCACGGTTTACCAATTATACAAAGACACCCGCCTGGAGGGCACAGAGAAAGCAAGAAAGCGAAATGAAGGAAAGAAGGAAAACAGTAGAGCCTGCAACTCGTCGACGATGCCTCGTTGGGGAAAAAAGAAAAAAGGAAGAGAGACAACCAGGTGCTATCTTAAACGGATATCGGCTGGCGGTGGATATCAAACCGCTAGTGATTTAGAGGCTAGAATAAAAGCAAAATGAAGAGAATTGAAATAGCTAGAATCGAGAGAGAGAGAGAGGAAAGGGAGCTCTTATTCAAGATCCGAGAGGGACGAACGGAAAAGGGAGATCGAGGAGAAGACAATTTCGGAAAGACTTCCATTGAGAAGTGGACCTGGTGGTCTTGGTTTTCGTTAAGTGGCAACTTGAAGCTCTTCTTCGAGTCCAATTCCTTCGTTCGGGCAATCGATTTATTCCGGCTACGGTTTATATTGGGCGACTTCAAACCCTCTCAAACACTAACAGCGAATTCGAGGTGAATGTACCCATCTCAATCGATAAATCATTTATTAAAACGCAGTTACCTTCGTCAGGTGGTACAGTGCATCAACAGCTGCAACGAATTTGTGACAATCGTTTCAGAGTGATGCACTCATAAATGATTGTATACGTAACTGGCCGTCAATATTACAAGCTGTTCACCAATGCACTGTAAAGCTTTCTATGTAAATTCCACGGAAATTACTTCATGCACGAAGTCCAATGAGAGGTTTAGATTGATACTGTTGCGTTTCACATCCAGCTTTGCACTTAAGATCATATCGATTTGCAGTTTAATGGCATAGGTTGATGTAGATCTGAACAATTTCCAATCATACTAACAGGAAGAGGTCGCGAGATGCGGGACGCCGATTCGACTGGACCTTCACATGGTGAAAGTAAATCAAAATCCATGAGACACACATTTTTCTTTTGATCCTATTAGCATTAGTTTTTGAGATATCTAGGTTTAAGTATTACGTTTTTGAGCCCGATCCGTGCTCTACATTGGCGAGTTGAGCGCTCAAAAACGTAAATACTTAAATCTTGACATCTCGGAAACTAAGCCCCATTGGATCAAAAGCAAAAATACGCAACCAATGTTTTTTGATGCACTTTCATATTCCAAAGCCCCAGTCGAATCGGCGTTCTGTATCTCGCGACCTCTCCTTGTAAATCAGGGAAAGTTAAAGAATTGCCTCGGACACTTGGATCCAACAAAGAGTGAAATATTAGACAACATATTACTTTTCATGAGATTGACAATTTGAGAAAGAATAAATGATATTTGTTGAAATTTAAATAATTCTAAGCTTCATGTATACCATGATGTTTTTTGTCCAATCAAATATGTGACTCAAATATCTAAATAACCCGAAACGGTATTCCTAATTGATGGAAGCTTGGGGACGAAAGCTGGTATAAAATCAACGTAAGAGGTTTTGGTATGGTTAAGGGAACAGCGGTTTGTTAGAAAATCCCTAAAATCGTTTCCGAAATTCCTCAAGCATTATCCTCACCAGGTTATCGGTCGCTTTACCCGCCATTTGACGCTAAAACGAAGGGATCGTCTATGAGGAGGGAAAGACAGAATGAGATAGGAGCTGATAGGGCTGAACAAAACTATCTCGTGCTGCCCCATCTCCTCCAATGACTGACCATCTGTCAACAGATAACATACACATGCGGGGCTAGCTGATCATTTGCCACAACCATACACTGAGAGAATGGATTTTACCCGGTCATGAAAAATATGTTACCAGTTAATGTTGTTACCAGTGTTAATCATCTTCGATGATTAACAAGGGTAACGACATCAATAGTGAGCCACCTAAGGTTAAAACTACATACAGCGTTCAATATAAAGAGACTTTTAAGCCGGGAAAAGTTGATACGTGTAGAGTAGATTCATATTATGCGTATTTTACACTTTTTGACTCACCTATCATTTTTTCTCACAAGTGCCTCAAGAAGTATTAAACATGTAAGTAAAATAAAGATGTGTCTAAACGTCATCCGTGAGCCACTCAAAATCATTACTGAGCCACGCGTAGCGTCAATAGTGAGCCGAGTAAAACAATAAAGAAGGACAGTGTTCTAACCTAGTATCATCTAGTAATTATTTTTCGTATTCAGTTTTGAAAGTAATGTAGTATATTTTTGACACGGTTCACTAATCACGATGGAAAATTAAATATGACAACTCTAATAGTGAGTCAATCTGGCTCAGCATTGAATAATTTTTAAAAATCGGATTCAACAGATTCGCCACCAATAAAACTGATTTTTTCCAGTGTTTTCTCCGATATTTTATGACAGAATATAGAATTTACGTTCTCACCTCTTGAAAAACGTACTGTTAGACAGCGATATGCACACAGATAAATGCCGATCCTCAAAAATACACAGATTTGGTGTTGTTTTGATTTGCAACAAAAATGAGACACCGGAAAATGAGAATGCAGCTATGTTCATGTTACAATTTTGCACCTGAAGTATTCTCATTTTGAGAAAAAATCTTATTTTGAGAACATGATAAATGAGCTTCAATAAAAATGATCCCACTGTCTTCCTATGCATACACACGGAAATAGTGTTTATTTTCATTTTGGTCTGACAGTTAGCTAAATTTTACGATGAATGTCATGGCCCTTAAAATCAGACGCATTGCTCAACTTTTGACTTACATAATGGATTATACAGAGTCATTAATTGCTATTCTTTGGTGACGAGTTTGAACTTACATATCAAGGAAGTTCTGTCAACAGGACTTCAATATTTCTTTTTGCATCTACTATTTCTATGCGAAAATGAGAGCTTGTGGTTTACTATTGAAGGGGGACCACTATAGATGTCATTGCCCTATGTGCAAGCCTATCAATAATTATTTATTATATAATATTATAAATTATAATTATTATTTTCATTACGGGAAATTATCCTCTAGTTCTAACATCCAGTTTTTATAATCCATTTCCTCAGCGCAGATATTAGAATATTGACCAGATAGTAGGGTGATCATAAAAAAAACACTTTTGGGTTTCTTAGGTTAGAAAAGCAAATAACGTATAGGAACTACGTATATTCTATAGTATTAGGTACCATCATTTAAACATAAATATATTAAGTTTCAATCAGAATTTTCCTGAATAGACATATCTATAGAGCCTGATATGTTTTTATCTGCGAAATTCGAATCGTCATTAAACTTCAAAGTAGGCCCTCTTATGGAGTTCCTGTGCTGGACCGCATTTTCAATCGCTCCTCCTGTAAAATGTAGCTCCCGGGCGTTACGTTCCTTTCTTCGTGGACGGTCACATATGCAATTGATATGAATTTTAGTACTTCCGAATAATTTTGTATTTATTATTTGCAGAACTGTGAAGTATCAAAAATGATATTTTTCAGTATTTTTAGATTAGAGAATTACTCTCAAACTTCCGAACTCGTGTATTTAGGAGAATTTGCTTAACGAATATGGAAATTTTGACATTTTTATCTTTGTAAAATGTATTTTCATTCTCCTTTTTAGATCACCTAAGAACTAATTCTAGAATTTACAATTACCCCAAATTTTCAATTTCCCGGATGAGCATTTATTCGAATCTGAATTTTTTCGAAACGGATATTACCTGATTTTGTATTTTTCACAAAATTAAGATCACCAAAATGTACGATGTGTAATAATAAGTAATTTTCTTAAATTAATTTCTCAGAATTTCTAGATCACTTACGTCCCAAATTCACTTTTTATCGAATTTTCAAGTTCCCGAATTACTATTTCCTCGAAACTTTACTTACACATTACAAATAATAATCTACAAGCGTATGTGTTCGCATGTAATACATTCCGCTCGCATCTAATACATTCTGTTCGCAGTATAAAGTTGGTTCGCTAAGATGCTTTTGTTTTTCATTCTTCAAATTGGTTCCTTTTATTATTTAGAGTTGAAAAAAACAAAAGTGAATGTAAAATGAAAAGATATTCAATTGATAATATCTGAAACCCTTTGGGATCAATTTCAAATCTTCGAAATTATACAACAAAATAAAATCAATAATTGGAAACGAATATTTATGAAATACACTGGAACCTCCATTTAATCGGCCTCGATGAGCCATCTTCGTATAATTTCCGCCAGCTCGCATTCATTGATGAGGGGGTCCAAGAGGCCGCCAGAGAGGTGCTGTGAACTCAACGGAGTTCAGCGGTTCCGTAGCCACAAAGCGGGGAGTTCGAACACTCGAGTGCATATGTTGCATTTATTTTTTAACACACGCGGAAAGTTCTCTTTTCATTAATTAGTCTTCATTATTAAAAGAGGTCCATCCTTTATGATAAGAAAAATCTACATTTATACAAAATACACTTAATCAATATTATGTATTTCTACTGGATATGGTTCATACGACCCTGACTTTTTACGCCATAGAAATTCTTGGAAGATCCTCACGGCCGTCTCAAGCCATAATTAAAACCAATGTTTAGTTAAATAATTAATTTAAATCTGAAATTTCAATGTTAACCATTTAAAATGAAAATTAATAAATTTTACAACTTAAAAGTGAACCATTTTAAAATTTAGAGCGTTCGAAATTGGAATTTTTCTTTATTTGAAGTGCTGAAAAATTGTACAATATCAAATTTATGGCCTTTCAAATTTAATATGCAGATATGACATATTTTCATTTCTTTTTCAAAAATCCTGAGTTTTATATTTAGGGCAATAAACATTCAGCAGATTCAAAATGCAACTTTAAAAATTGTACACATAGAATAAGAACGGTTATTGGTCCATATTTTTTGAGCATGTATCTACAAAGTTCAATTTCAAATCTACAAAACTGTAATAACGCTTAAAATTCGCGACACAATACAAAATTAAAAATTTCAGAATAAAACATTTAAAATGATGCATATTTAAAATTCAACTATTTCACTATATAGTAATTTTAAATTGAAATCGTGCACACTTGAAAAATTCCGAAAAAGTATTGGAAACTGAATATTTTCAAAGTAGCTTTCTAATTTTCCAAGCCCCTTTCCAAATTAATCTGTAAACAAAAATTTTCCTCCAAAAAAAAACTATAAAAGAACTATGCATTCAATACTGAATTATTTTAAATTTGATATTATTTTAAATTCAGCATTTAAAATTAGATGCCTCTTAAATTATTTTCTTTCAAAATTCTACGTATGCGAAGTTATCGTTCAGTAAATTTTTTAACGAATTTTTAATTAACTATGAGCATCTGAACAAATTTTAATTATTTTGAAATATAATTTTTTTTCAATGATTTCACATCCTAACAAAACTTAGTTTTTCCTTATTGCTAAAAAAGAAAAAAATGTATGCACCAATTTATAGAAATTAAATAATTCAATTATCTGAGAAATCGCAAAATTATTTAAATTCTGAGAAAATATAGAAATGCGGGTGAATTAAAACTCCGAACTTCACTATCTGATGACCTAAGAATTGATAAAAATTGAAATTCTGGCAACTATCAGTTCGGTAAAATTTAAATTTGCTTACATATTAGTTTATGAATTTGAAGCTTCAAACGTATAGAAATTCTAGAAAGTTTGAATTCAGGATAATTTGGCACAAAATATAGTAGAATCAAATAAATAAAAATTTGTAAAAGTATAAACTTGAGTAAAAAAATTGATATTTAATAATTTATGAGAATACAAATTCAGATAACAAAATCCACTGCCTTCTCCTCATAACTAACGTATTGAAAATTTGACAATTGTATCTGAAAATATTAACATAATGATTTTTCGTGTGAATAAAATTTTCGCAATTTAACAATTAGATAATCTGAGAAATTGTAAAAATACAAATTCAAAAGCATTACAAATCAACAAAATTAACATTCGGGTAAATAACATTTCAGGATGCAAAAAATTTGGCGAGATGTAGATTCACTTAAATACGAATTCAACAACTCTATAAATTTAGTTTTGGAAAAATGAAATCTCTGCTGAATAAAAATCTTGGTAATTGACATTGTGATTATCAAAAAATTCATCTAAATTCCTGTTCAAGTGTATGAAATTTTCATCAATTTCAAATTTCCAATGTCCAGTTGGGAACATATTCTTTCGATAATCTGATTTTCAGAAAAATGATTATCTAGAATCTTAAACATTCAGGATAACGTTCATACGCTTCATAAAACACATTATCCGTACAAGTTTGAAAAAGAAGAAACCCCTAAGCCCTAATCTCAATATTTATCATATATTTCCATAGCCCTAAGGGTGCAATAAATATCGAGCTTGACTAAACAAACATAGTAGCTCGAACTCCAAATTTGACACGTTCTATTAGAAAAAATTCCCCCATGGATTACACACAACATAATTTGGTAAACTGAAAATTAATTGAAGTTAACATTCGATTCCCATAAACAAAAATTCAATTTTTGTTTAATTCAGCAAAATTTACAATTCCATGAACACGGTGCGACTGAGCCAGATTTAAATGAAAGTTCCAGATAAATGGCATTTTTTAATTATTTATGGTAATATGGCATCCCACGAAAAATTTAACATGAAAATGAAAGTAATCAGTCAGGCGCTTTTTGAAAAAAGTAGAGTTTTGTATTTAATTACTAAGAAATACAGAAATTTTCACAAGATTATAAATTAAATGTTTTTCAACATTCTTTTTAATAGATTTTTTTTATTGAATGTCGTTGTCTGTCACCCAACAAACAATTCAAGATGAAAATGAAAATAATCGGCCGGACGCTTCTTGCGAAAAATAGGGTTGTGTCTTTAATTTATACACAATGACAAAATTTGAGTAAGACTCAAATTTTGTCATTCTATGTGGTGAAAGTCAAAATAATAATCAAAGGGTACTTTCTAAAAAAATAGGTTTCTGTCTTTAATTCAAATGGAATGACAAAATTTGAGTTTTATTCGAATTTTGTTATTCCATGTGATGAAAAAAGAAAATAGTCGGAGAGGCACTTTTGCGAAAATTAAAATAATTTGAAAGGCGATTTCAGAAAAAATTAGGTTTACTCAAAATTTGTCATTTCATATGATGAAAATGGTCGGAGAGGCGCTTTCTAAAAAATTAGGATCGTTTCTTTAATTAATATGGAATGAAAATAATCGGAGGGGCGCTTTCTGTAAAAATTAGGTTTGTGTCTTTAATATGGAGTAAAAATAATCGGAGAGGCGCTTTCTGAAAAAATTTGGTTTGTGTCATTCCATATGATGATAATAAAAGTAATCGGAGGGACGCTTTCTGAAAAAAATCAGATCTGTGTCTTTAATTAATATAGAATGAAAATAATCGGAGGGGTGCTTCCTAAAAAAATTTGGTTTATGTCTATAATTGGAATTACAAAATTTGAGTCTTATTCAAATTTTTTCATTCTATATGATAAAAATGAAAATAATCGGAGGGGCGCTTTCTGAAAAAATTAGGTTTGTGTCATTCCATATGATGAAAATGAAAGTAATCGGAGGGACGCTTTTTGAAAAAATAGATTTACACCTTTAATTTATAGTATATGGGGTGACAAAATTTGAGTCTTATTCAAATTTTGTCATTCTATATGATGAAAATCAAAATAATTGTAGAGCCGCTTTTACAAAAAATTAGATTAACTCACATTTTTCCATTTCATATGACGAAAATGAAAATAATCGGAGGGGCGCTTTCTGAAAAAATTAGTTCTGTGTCTTTGACTAATATGGAATGAAAATAATTTCATTTTCTGAGGCACATTTTCGGAAAAAATTGGGTTTGTCTCTTTAATTAATATGTATTGGCAAAATTTGAGTAAGACTCAAATGTTGTCATTCCATATTATTAAGAGATACAACATACAAGCCTGATTTTTTCAAAACACGCCCCACTGATTATTTTCATTTTATCTTAAAATGTTCGTGGGGGTGACAGACAACCACATTCAATAAAAAAAATCTATCTAAAAAAAAAATGTTAACCAATATTCATCATATAATCTTATGAACATTTCTTCGTTTCTCAGTGATAAAATACAAAAATCGACTTAATTCAAAAAGCACCCGACCGATTACTTTCATTTTCATCTTAAAATGTTCGTGGGATGCCATCTTACCATAAACAGCAAATTGAAACATCTATTGAAACGAGTCTAAATTATGACAAACCTTGGTTTATATACTGAATTTTCGGTTTTAGCATTGCCACGTCTCATAATATCCCTTCACGTTGTCAAAATAATACGCCCCAATTGCAATATTTATCATATCACTTCATAGCCCTAAGGGACCAATAAATATCAAATATCATCAAACAAAACAGCAAACTCTTGATACGAAATAGCCACGTGTTTTTAGAAAAGATCTCCAGGGAGTCTATGAAAGAGCTTAAGCTCATGAAGCGTTCGTGAACTGAGATCAAAGGTGAGTTGAAAAAAATGTGCGCCTTGGGCAAAGGCTAGGAGACGTTTTGTTCAAGAAATAAGGGTGGTTTGACGAGATCGACATTAGGGTGGGTTTTGAGGGCACAAGTGCTTCGTGGTGTATCTCTTGACGCGTACTCGAGCACCCCTGCAGGCAAAGGTGCTCCAGACTCGTTACAACGTATTAGAAAGGAGGGAGCCTACGAGAGTTTGAGTTGAGTTTGTTCAGAGGGTCATGATTCCTCCGACGCCCGCCAACGCCCGCCAACCACGCTCAAGGTTCAGATGACTCTGGTGTAACCAAATTTGCCGGAGGATGTTTCTAGCAGATATGTAAACTTCGAGAACCCTCTTTGAAGGGGGAAACCATCTGCGATTGTTATTGCTGAATTTTAATCAGTTTTATTGCTTGTGGTCGGAAATATACTCGCTCAGAAATTTACGCCGAAAAAAAACACAGGGAAGATATGGGCGATTCTCCGCATAGCGCACAATTTAAGAATCGTAATTTAAAACCATTTTTTTGCGATATAAGATCACCTGAATCGTATGCATTATATTAAAGGATCAAGAAATTCAAGTCTGTAATAGACTGAAAAAAATTGCAATGATATTTTGCATTTTTAAAACGGTTTAGCTGTAGGCACTCAGTGGAATTCCGAGCCTTTGAATTCGGAATTTGAAGCCTTTAAATTTGAATTCGGAAGCATATTTTATTCGAATTTTTTCGTAAAGTTTTCAGGGCTCACTGATAAGATATTTGGGTGTAAAAATTAATAATTCAAAATGGCAGATTCAAAATGGCGTACAAAAATAAAAATATTCACATGATGTGTCACTGTGCGGCTGATACAAGTTTAAATGAATGTTTCAGGTAAATGTTATTTTTTGATTGTTCATAGTAATATGGCGTTGCATAAACATTTTAATATGAAAATAAAAATGATCGGCCGGGCGCGTTTTGAAAACAGTTGATTTTTGTATTTGATTACAAATAAATGAAGAAATTTTCATAAAATTATATGGTGAATATTGGCTAACATTTCTTTTACTAGATTTTTTTATTGAATGTGGTTGTCTGTCACCCCGCGAATATTTAAAGATAAAAATGAAAATAATCGAAGGGTTGGTCTTTTAAAAACTCTATTTTTGTATTTAATTATTATGAAATGAAAAAAGTTTTCATAAGACTATATGATGAATATCGGTGAACATTAAAAAAAAATTTTTTTATTGAATGTGGTTACCTGGCACGAACTGCAATATCACAGTTTGAGTTCAAAAGTGTGGAAAAATAAAGAGGAAAGATTATTTTTGCGCAAAAAATATGTATTACACTTCTGGACACTTTCAAGCTGAAAAATTTAACCTTGGAAAATTAAATTACAAATTTCGAGTGAAACCCATCCGATTACTAACCACTAAAGCACCTTCTAAAACACTTTAAATACAAGAAATATTTATTATGGTGGATCAAAAAACAAAAAAATTATGGGAATCGAAATTGAAACTATGTAGAGAAATAGTGTATTAGGAGCCCAAAAAAGTCCAAGCGGTACACTTGAATTTTGCTCTAATTGTTACGAAAGCATGAAATTTGGTGTGTGGGGTCCTCTTAGCATTAGAAATTTCTTCAGAACGGGCACCAAACAAATTTTCAAAAAATTTTATTTGAAGAAAAAATTGAATGAAATTTGTTTGAAATGCTTTATTTTTACAAATAATACATATATTTCAGTCTTCTCTTTCGACACTGCTGGTGAACTGCTTCGAACTTTTTCAAAATTCACCTAAAAATTTGAAAATGTTGAAAATAACCAAAATAGCGGCAATTTTTCTGAAAATCAAAAATTCTTATTTTCTTACAAAAATACGCTAGGTAAGAAAAAAGTTTATATAGAAAAGTTTTTTCTCTTCAATAGATCTACGGAAAATTGTTTTCTACTTTTCGATATTTCGCAAATATTTTTACTTAATTATCTAAAAGAACAATTATTTTCGAAAATTTTGTAAAAATAAAGCGATAAAAGATTAAAGTGTTTATGTCTAATGAGATTTTCACTGAATAATCGTGAGAAACGACACCTCACACGTATTCAAAGAGACAGAAAGCAAAAATAGTAATTTAAAAAAAAATGCATATAAATGTGTGTGTGTTTCGAATACGGTGAAAAATCTTGAAATGTTGAAAAATTTAGAAGAACTTAGCGGGATAAACTTCTTTCGTATCTCGCGTATCTCATTTTTAACTAAATGTGCAGAATGATTTTAATTTAATTAAATACAACAATCGACTTTTTTCTAAAACCACCTCTTCGATTATTTTTATGTTACCTTAAAATGTTCGTGGAGTAACTGAAAACAACATTCAATGAAAAGTATACTGAGAAAAAGTATTGACCAATATTTATCACATAGGGTAAGAGCACCGGTTATTGGCACCTTAAGGGGAAATTCAGACTTTAGGAAATAGATACACACATGAAATCTTGAAATTTTAAATAGTGATAATTATACATTCACTTAAAATTTAACGCAGAATATACTAGAATGTTCAATTATTATAGAAAATGACAAAAACTGGAAAAATTAGTAAAAAATAGTATATAGTCCCACAATTTTAGTGCTTGGCACAGCTAACCCCGGTTATTGGCACCCCCACTTACAGTGCTTAGCAGTGCACTCACCTAACCTCTCAATATTTCTTTGATTACGTTAAAACATTGATTAAAAACAAAATTGTTCACCTGAAAAATCTCAAATAATATTTCTATTAATAATCCTCAATTTATAATTCTATAATTTTCTATAAAGTTAAAGGCATATAAAATACTTTTAATAAAGAATCATGAATAGGATTTTATAAAAAAACAGTAATATTTCATTCAGGTATTATTGTATTTGATCATAAAAGACACATTTTTGACATGTTATTTCTTAATATATATATATATATATATATATTACAAATATTATTATTGTAATTCTCGATAAATAATCGTCTCATGAAACCAAAAAATAATTTTTAACAATAGGAATGAGAGGAACTTATTTAGTATTTATTTTCGTTGGCTAATAGTTAATATTCCTCTCCTATAGTTTTCTTATATTTCTTTTCGATAACAATAGCATCTTCCACTTCTCATCGTTTGCGCTTTTTCTCCTCTTTAGCTTTTTTCGATTCCTTTTTTTTTCTCTGAGCTTTCATTTTATTTTCTATGGCTTTAGTTGCATCTTCTTTTAACTTTATTTTTCTTAATTCTTCATCTCTTCTGGCTTGTGCAGTTAATGCATAAAATTGTTTTCATTTCATCTGTTCACCTTTACGTTTCGGTGTTATAGGATATGGCAAAGAATCTTGGATTCTACTTTTTTCCTAAATATTGTTCCGCATTTTTAATAACGTTATTAGTACTATCTGTAAACCTATCGCCTAAACCTTCGTACGTACATCAGGATGGCAGTAACATTTAGGCAATCTTGTTTTACACATGAATCAGTCTTATCGTTATTCAATGTCGCGTGACTAGTGTTCAAAACTACAATCTTATATTCATGCTCTGACTTTTTATCACAAAGTATTTTTCATCGAAGGACTAGTCATAATGATTAGTTAAACGAATTCTTCTCTATTCATAAATTATAATTATCATTATGCATTTCAGGTATATTTAAAACAACGTCTTTTGTAGATAAATTTGAATAACTTCGAGTTCATTTATATCAACGTTCTCTATATCAATTGCACTAAGATTTCCTCGGGAAGTAACAAAATTCTCTTACTCTTTTCGCGTAATACTTTTACTATCGGTTCCCTTCGGCAGTCTTGTTCTACGTATTCTTTTCTATTCAAGTCAAATTGAATACAAAATTCAAAAATGATCAGGCTTTTGGAACATGTCCTTGCACAGCGTCAGACTCCTTTATCATAGCTTCACCTACTTTTTCCTAAACATTTAGAATAATCGATTACGTCCGGATTTCACGGAAATATCCCGCATGCTCTGAAACTATTAACTATTTTATTTGGTGTGCTACTTCTATCAATTACTTTTGATAAGATTGGTGCAAATTTTTCACACGTGAGAGAGATTGAAAAATTTTCTCTTCTCCACTCTAACAAACATTCCATCCAGAAGACTTTCATAGGTTTGGATGCTTCTACGTCGGCAAGTTGCAGCAAACGTGCTGCATTCAGATATAAACAAATAAGTTTAATTTTTAGAGCTGCGCACAATTCGCTTAAATGAAATTTCTTGTGTATGGTGTGATCGCCCACAAGTATAATGACTGGAAAAAAAACGTTAGTTTTAACTAAGTGATGATACAGAACATGTTTGATGTAATAATAACATACTTCGGCTGTTATCTAACTATTTTCGCTTATGCGAACTCCCGAATCCCCAGGCACGGATTTAGATACTGACGAAGGTAATCGAGTGTAAGGATACACGACTTGTGGAGGCGTCACTTCGCCAGCAGCTGAAAATGTCATTAGTAGTGTGATATTTAACTTAGAATTCCCATTTTCGACCTCATAAACGTTTCGACAACCTAAACGAGCTAATACAATTTTCGTTTTCGCGCATAAGTTGAAATACGTTTTGTCGCCATTTAGGATTCTTCTTTCATATTTTAGTATTTACAAAGATCGCTTTCTACAAATTAATCTTCTGTTTTCTTGAAACTTTGAATATTGTCCTCATCCATTAAAAACGCATGATACCAAGTCTTACCACGACGATTATTCTTAAATGAATTTTCCCTCGGCGATTTTTACAGAAACTTCTGTACGCTTGATTGCAATTCATCTTTTCTAATAGAAAAGCCTTTGTCCGGAACCCAGTGGACCAATTTGTTTTCTTCCTTAGCTGTAAGCACTGAATCTGGTCCACAAGTTGTTTTTAAAGATTTTTCGCTTAATCGAAATTGAATACTGGACCTCGGAATCTCAGCAGTTGCAGCAGCTTTCTTTTTAAACATGCCACTATCTATGACAGCAGTTGAAGCTTTGGCCATGTCTTCCTGGATACAGGGTTTGATTGAAAAGTAATGAGCCTTCCCGCGCGGAGCGTCTGCCAAGCGATCAACCGAATCGGCTGGTGG
>JAUMHM010000016.1:32355713-32369698 GCA_032362435.1 Melikaiella ostensackeni | reverse complement strand
CGAAAGATTTTGGATACTAATGGGCCCGCGTGAAGAGATTTTCTTAGTGGATTAGTATAATGGCTTTGTGAAGCTCTCATTTGAATGAACAACACGCGACTTCTATATTGATCTAAAACCTATCCCCTCTCCTAAACATCCCTTACTTACCCTTACCTTAAATTTTACCATTTAAAATTTACCTTAAATTTCTTGATGTCCGGTAGCACAACGAGGCTAGAACCGAAAGATTTACGCTTACCCCGAACGGGATTCGGCTTAAAGGTATAATAATAATAATAATAATCAAATTGGAAGCATCATTTTTGACAACAAAATTTTTTAATAGGTTTTCATGTTGAATTTTTTCTAATCTTATGATTCTTACAGACGTTTTTGGTTCTAAATCTATTTAATATATCTTTCAGTCTACTGTATGTTTGTTTTTTCAAATATACTGTTAATATAATTAAAATGTCATCCTGGTACTTATATAAAAATAAGTTTGCCAAAAAGGATTTGCATATCTTAAGGTAAAAAAAATACCCTCGTTACCTATAAAAAATGGTACTCAGAGATGCCATATACACAATATGTGCATATTGTTATAATGTATCATTAAGTACTTTATAGATGAAAAATTTTTAAATAGGTTTTTATTTTGAATTTTTTCTAATCTTATAACTCTTGCAGATTTTTTTGGTTTTCATTCTATTTAGTATATTTTTCAGTCTACTATATATTTATTTTTTAAAATATACTGTTAATATAACCAAAATGTCATCCTGGTACTTGCTATAAATAAAAGGAGGTTGCCAGAAGTATGCACATCAATTGAGGTATAATAATTAAACACAATTAAAATGCAATCCTGGTACTTACATAAAAATGAGTTTTCCAAAAACGATTTGCATATCTTGAGGCAAAAAATGATACCCTTGTTACCTATAAAAAATGGTACGCAGAGGAAGATGCCATATACAGAATATATGCATTTTTTCAATTATGACAATTGAATCCCACATTATTAAATTTTTAGTTTAGATTTTTGTTTTGAATTGTTTGATGTCTTTATAAATTTCATATTTGAAGGTAAAAATATTTTTCCATCTTATTATTGTGTCTTTGGACTAATTTCTGAATCTTGATATTAGGGGCTAAAAGTTTCTGAATAATTTTCTAAAATCTTTTGACATTCGTCGAACATGTGCGACTGCTTCGTCTCTTCTACAAGTTATCATTTTTTTCGTAGATGTGAGATTTTCTCTGAGGTTTCCTGTTTAGCAGTCAATATCAGTTTACAGCAAGATTTGGTACGCTACACTTCATATTTCTGAAGTTTCTTCTCGGTTAAAATCAAAACGAATTTTTACTATGAAGAATGTGTTTCTCATAAATTGAAATTTGTATCCAAAAGTTGATTACTGTCTCTGTGTTTTAAAAAATAAAAAAATTCGATTTTAATAAATGAATCAATTGATGATAGGACGCTTTCCCCATCTGTTTTGTTTTTTTGAGATAATTGAAATGTTTGTTCATTTAGTGTTGTGACGAATTGTTTACAAAACATTTGATTTCAATTTGTGGATTTTCTACGTAGAAAATTCAGAAATTTGTTATCTATTCTAATTTTTCTGTTTTTGGTATTATAGTAACTATAACACTTTTAATCTTACATATCAAGAGCTTCAATTTGAGCTGACTCTGATGAAAATCGGACTAAACGAAAAGCGACGAGCATAGGAGTCTAAGTAACCAAATTTTCTTTATTTTTCATATTTTTCACCCACTGATATAAGAAAGAAAAACGATAACATAGAAAATTTTATTTTTGATTTTAATTCTACTTGCCGAAACTGGGGGCCCCGAGCGAAAAAATTCTAAAATTGACAAATGAGGACCACCTTAGGAATACATATGAGTGTCGTTTGATAAGTTAGGTAAACTTTCAACTAGATGGCACCAAAAGGATCTTAGTTGTAATGAATTAAGTTTCCGTTTGATACAAGCTTGAAGTGAGCGTGTCAGTAGTTTCGAAAAAATAGACAAAGAAGAGTTCCGTGCCGTGATGACATTCTTGTTTAAAAAATTGGACGGCCGCGCAGATCAGGGCTGAGTTATGCGAAGTTAACAGGAAGTCTGTTTCTTCGTTGAAAACCGTTTATTTTTGGATAAACGAATTTAAACGCGGCCGAAACACAATTAAAGATTAAGCATGCTCTGGGCGCTCAATTGAAATGACCACATCAGATATGGTGGAAAAAATTCATCATATGGTTATGGAAGATCGACGAATCTTGCTCGAAAAACTGGAGGTTAAGAAGGTGTGTGCAAGATGGGTGCCGCGATTGCTGACTGCTGATCAAAAGCTCAACCGAAAAGACGTTCCATCGCAGTGTTTGGCGAAGTCTAATCGGCAGTCGCAGGACTTTTTGCGTCAATTCGTGACTGTGGACAAAACCTGCATCTATCAAAATACACTTGAGACAAAGCAGCAGTCAAAGCAGTGAGTACTGCCTGCTGAAAGTGCGCCAAAGAAGGCGAAGACTGTTTTGTCAGCTGGGAAGGTGATGGCCACAGTATTTTGGGATTCCCAAGGAATATCCTCATTGATTGCTTAATGAAGAGTTAAAATATAACAAGAACGTACTATGCGTCATTATTCGCCCGTTTGAAAGCCGAACTACAAAAAAATGGCCACGATTGGCGCACAAGAAAGTGCTGTTTTATCACGACAATGCACCAGCTCACACCCCTTCAATCAAAATGGCAAAAATACACGAATTGGGCTTCGAATTGATTTCTCATCCACCCTGTTCTCCAGATTTGGCTCTGTGCGACTTCTTTCTGTTCCCTCACTTGAAGTCCTTGCTTGGTGGAAAGAGATTCTCATCAAATGAAGAAGTAATCGATGCCGTAAATGCGTATTTTGCAAATTCCAAATTTGCTAGAAATGACTACGAAGGGTCCCGAAAATATTGTTATAAAAAGGTCCAAAAATCGTGTTTGTGTAGATTGACTTGTCCCATTGCAGTTTAGAGCGAAATTTGCAATAGAAAAATAAAACCAGACACACTCCTGAGAAAAATAAAAAATAGAACCTTCTACCTCCAATAGGTGCTGAGTTATGACCCTTCAAAGTAACCCGATTAAAAAAAAAGAGAGATTAAAAAATCAAATTCTGAAGTTTGTGTCTGCACATTGGAACCTGTTGATTTTACGAAAAAATGTTCCGGATTTTGTTCAAGGTATGCACGATTTTTTCAGGTCAAATTACTCGTGTACAGTTTATTCGAAATGTTTTGTTTGTGAATGAAGCTACGTTAATAACGCTAGAAAAAAAGTTGTAGCGCAAGAAATTATGCGTAAATCTAAAAAAAAATTATTTTTGTAGCCTTCATAGGTCAAGAGTAATGACCTTTCAAGAACCCATTTTTTTGTATTGCCAGCCAAAAGTTTTTTTTAATTGCTTGTTTCGGTCATATCCTACGAAAAAAAACTGTAACAGGATAAATGATTGGAGACCAAATTCTGCGTGAATAAAAAAAAGTCTTAGCTCTTATAGACCACGAGTTATGGTCATGAAAGTTTGACCCTTTCCATTTGGAAGGCACTGTATGTACTAGAAAATGTACTTGCGACCGTGGTGGCATACATGCATCTGCAATTTATTACAAATACACATTTTTTAAAATTCTGCGTCACAAAAAAATAATTGTTTAACAATTGTTTATATAATTCTCTTCACATTATCGCTTTTGGGCATGGTAAGTGCATATAAAGTGAATGAGAAAAAAATGATAAATTGACTGTTTTTACATTGTTTACTAATTATTTATATAAAATATTATTAAAGGGATTAGTTTTACAACATTTTATTATTTTATGCTCAAAATGACAAAAATTAATAAACTAATAATCGGAAAGGAAACGATTCATTGTTATATGTTGATAATAAAAGAATAAATAAAAGAATAATTTATTTATTTGAAAACTGTGTAAAAACGGTCAATTTAGAATTTTTCCTTCATTCGCTTTCGACAACAGATATTCTGGAAGTAATTTTCACAAAAAAGTACATAAGATATGCACAAAATTGATAATGTGACGAGTTTTATTTGAAAAATGGTTAATCAAATAATTTTTTAAAGCAAAATTTAAAAAGTGTGTATTTTTAACGAATTACAGATGCATTTGTTCCACGAAAATGCTCAAATACGATCGAATGGAAAGGGTCAAAGTTTCATGATCATAACTCGTGAGCTATAAGAGCTAAAACATTTTTTTTTATTTTATTTTATGCAGAATTTAATCCCATATTATTTATCCTGATACGTTTTTTTTGCAGGATATGTACGAAACGAGCTATTGAAAAAAAAACTTTTTTGTGAAAATACAAAAAAAAATTTCTTTTTTTTGAAAGGTCATACTCTTGATCTATGTAGGCTAGAAGAATATTTGGGAGGGGCTATGGGAGGGGTCAATCTACGCAAGCACGAATCTTAGAACATTTTTTAAAAATACTTCCGCGACGCGTCGTAGACGTTTCTAGCAAATTGGGGATTTGCGTCAGGACTCTTCAATAAATCGTTTTAGCAAAAGAAAACGCGCTCCACCTACCTAAGACCGAAAAAAAGACTTTTTTGTACGAGATGCCTGGACTAAAATGATAACAGGAAGTTATTCAAATTGTTAAGCGATTAGTGTTTATTTCGAATTGTTTCATATTATTATATGAGTAACGTGTCCGATTTATTTTTGCATGATCGCAGGATTTATATTTGCTCAAATATTTGTTTCTTCTTCCAATACGAGTACATCTCTCTCAAACTGTCTATGATTGTTTTACTTTAATTTATTATCAGTTTTTTTATCTCTTTTATAACTCACTCAAGATTTGAATTTAAAATATAATTATGAATTTTTAACTTGAGAAATCCACAACAATGATTACATAGTTTTCAACTTACAATGTAAAAAAATCATAAAGTGTATAAAGAAAGAATTTCATGTTTCAGTTCGTAGGTTTGTCACTTTTGAAATCGACGGTTCCACTGCAGAGAGCTCCAGTTCTCGTTCGGTCCGTATATAGCTTTAACTCAGGTTCCTTCTGTATACCACTCCAAGGTTTGATTCTGTCCGTATACAACTCTAAGTCACTTTTTTCGATTTTGAGTTTTTATGATAGCATGAATAAATAATTATTGAAAGTGTGTATCTTTACATTCCTGATACAAAATCTTTCGAAATATGATCGACGCATGAGTTAACCACCCTGTGAGTTATAATTACGATGTGTTGTTTTGTGAATTTGAGGTTAATGTTCGGTCAGTGTTCGTTTCGCGTGTAAAGTGCTTATAATGTTGTTTATGATTAAAAAATAAATATTACTAATCTTATAATTGCGTTTTCGTTACTCACTATTGTATTTTTTGGAATTTTGGAACATTGTCGAGTAGGATGACATAACCTATAAATTGTTGGAGCAATAAAATATACGAAACGTATATAAATGTGCCAATAATGTACATAGATACTATCAAACATGTTTATTGGCAAAGTTTTTTTTATCAGTTTTGAGATAAAAACTTGAGCTATTTATTAATACCATTTCATTATTTTGTACCGTATTTCTGAATTTTAGGAACATTATAAACTTCAGTCGACTCTCGTGAAAAACTTTCTAAAAGTGATTTAGAGCTGTGTACGGACCAAACCAGAACTGAGGTTCTCTGTAGTGGAGCAGTCGAAATAGGAGGTCTGAACACATAAATTTGATGCACAAATTCTAATTTTGAGAGATTTTAGAGCATTCTAATCTAATATGTGATGACTCAGAACTTCTCTTGTAAAAGAGACTTAGTAGCACCTATCCCTTTGTTTTATTGGAAATACTTTCCAAAGTTAGTTCATGAGATGTCTTTTTTTGATAATTAACATCTCAATTTCTTTTTGATTTTAATAGATTTTCAATGTACCTTAAATCACAGTGAAGAGTTCACAAGCAATAAGATCCTGCTACTTATGCTTATTAAAATATTCATTAGAACGCTGGTGGCTAGAATCTAGAGCTTATTCTGAGATCCGAATTTTTATCCCTTCCGCAGAAGCTTATAGAATATAGAGTAATCCTAAATAAAGCCCCATCTCGCAGGAAGGCTATACAATATTAAGATCCGCTACATACTCCCGCATTACGTATTTAGGCTTATAATTGCAATACCTCTAAATACTTTATTTATCTATTTTCATACAGAAACTATTCCAGTGTGGTGTTTTTTCAAAACAAATGAGTATTTTAAGTGATTAAACAAAAAGAGTTCTGAGTTTAAATTATAACGAAAAAAAAGAAGGTTAAATGTGTTGAAATAGTTTACAGCCTTTTTCATACGCAGAGAGTACCTATGCTGTTCTACTTTTATTTGAATCAAATTTCCTCTATGGTACGAGCAAGTTTAACTTTCCCAGTAACTTTCCCTAAAGTAAAGCTATTTCGCGTCACAACAAAACGCTTCCTTTCTTACGAAAATTTATCTAAGGGCTGCGTAAATACGCTCGCTGTACCTACGAAAAACATGTTTATTAAATCTTTAGGATGATGGATGAAGCTATAAAGCATTGCTGGAAAATTGGAGAACTAGAAATAATTAGAGTTTGCACAATATACAGTGCAAAGAAACATAAAGAAGGTACAGTTGAGATTATGAATTTGGGGAAATAATGAACAATTTGAGGAGTCGAATAATCCTATCTTTACAAAAATATTATTTTTTGGATCGATAATTATAATCAGGCAATGTAGAAGTTTATAAACTTACTGTAACACCTCTTCTGAGTAGAAAGATCTCACAATGGAATGCAATCTTACCTAAAACAAAAAATAAATATGCATTAAAAAATGTTTTTTACTTTCGTTAAAATCTTCAAAATGAATCTTATCGGTACTACTATTAACAGATAGGAGTTACAAAAAAAGAATAATATTTTTAGATTTGTTTGAGAATCTCTAGGAACAATCACACTCCCTCCGCAGAATTTCCTACTTCAGGTGATTAGAAAACTTTGGAAGGACACGGGCGATTAAACAAATTATTATTGGATTCTAGAAGCACATAGTGCATTAACGATCTCTTGAAGAGTAGAAACTAAGTTTTATTGTTGAAATTATGGAACCCAGAGAGTAGAAATAACTTAAGTTATGATCTTCTTAATTAATGTTGAGATTCTTGAAATTTTGAAGGGCGAAAGCTGCCCTTTCATTATAGGATTATACACCTAAAGTTTTCGGTAAGGCGCGTCGTTTGCAATTTGTTTTGAAAAGGCATTCTGTTCCAAGTGTGGTGGGTGCTTCCACGTGCGGCCTTTGTTATAAATTACGGACGCGCCTTTAATAACGCGCGCAGTACATCTATCCCGTTCTCTCGACTGTCATTCCTACGAAACAAGCCAGGATATCCAGGAAAGTACTCGAAGGCACTACTGGCCTAGGCAGGCGATATAACCGCGTTAACTCGTTGACTGATGTGCCTAAAGAGCTACTGGCCTTGAGTGATAAGTTTTTCCTCATTTAACCTTTTTTCATTTTCTTTTCTCTCATTCATCTGCACAGTAAACTCCAGGATATCAAACCGTTACATATTATTTTGATGATCAACTTTAGATCAAAATAATCCACTTCTGCGGATCCAAATAGTACATTGTGCTACAAATGCGGAAAGTGGGCAGTTCAACAAAAGTGTGAAGTTTTCTGTACGAGCCAGTGGCGAATCAAGGAGGAGTTGTTTTCGGAGATTTTCGGTAATTTATGGCAATTTATGTTAACTTATCACTTCGGGTTAGTCCAATGACCATTCGCTACTCACAGTTAGTCTATCAAGTGTAAACGCATAATAAAGTGAGGTTGTGATTCCGGCAGTCCTGGAAAGTAATTTTAAATCGAAATGCGCAAACGCAACAGCTAGTTAAAGTAATTTTTCCTCAAGTGCGCGAGCGCAGCAGCTAGAAAAAGTAGTCTTGCTCAAAGACCGCAAGCGCAGCAGCTAGATAAAGTTTTTTTCGTAACACATGCACGGAATGTTCGATTTTCGAGGCATGTATAGTGTGCGGGAAGTGACCGATTCTGAAACAGTGGTAAAAAATAGTTATAACAAGACTTTTTCTAGCTTTTGCGCTTGCGCTGTTTGAGCAACATTACTTTTTCTATCTGCTGCGCTTACGCACTTTGAGCAAGTTTACTTTTTCTAGCTGTTGCACATGCGCTGTTTGAGCAAGATTACTTTTTCTGTCTGCTGCGCTTACGCACTTTGAGCAAGTTTACTTTTTCTGACTGTTGCGCTTGCGCATTTTGATTCAAAATTACTTTTTAGGACTGCCAGAGCCATAGCTTCGCTTCACTATGAGTTGACACTTGACAGACTTATTGTGAATAGTGAATAGTGATTGGACAATTGGTGAATCACCATAAATTTTTGTAAGCCCAAAATTCCCGGTAATTTATCAATTTTCCCTGAATTTCCAAAAATTTTTGGACTCTTTCCGAAAAGCTTTGGATACCTCAAATCTCCGCAATACTCGTATTTTCAGTGATTTATAAATTCACCGAAAATTTCCAAAATGTCGCATAGTTTTTGAAATTCAAAAATTTCCAGAAATTTTTGGTAATTGTACCATAAACTTTTTAAGTTTCCAGAACATTTTTTTTTATTGTTTCTCAAATCGAAAATTCCCTTCACTTGTTAAAAAAATATCGTGTGCAACAGGTGCTGAAAATAGGCAGTTATAACTCTTCTGAAGTCTACAGTACTTACCATCGGCTCATCATCGGGTCGTTTCCGGCTCGTCGTCGGCTCGCATGCAACTCCCCTTCGATTCGCCTCCTGCTCGTATAGCAAACTTCACATTCATGTGGAACAGCCTACTTTCCGTACTTGTAGCACAATATACAATTTTGTGCTTATTACAAACAAATAGAATTCTGTATGATTTCATAATTTAAAGATGACATTGATACCGATTTTCCGGTCAATACTAAATTCGCTCGACTTCCTGCTACTAACGAGGTATGTATTAAATACGCTAACGAGTACGCCATTGTCGAAAGCTCTGCTTCGCTAGCGAATCGGAGTTTTTTTTGTCTATCGAGTTTCGTTCGTCGGGCGTTTAAAAAGCGCGATCGACCCTCTGCAGGAGATGGCAATTCGAAATTATAAAAGTGGAGTGAAATACAAACCTCATTCTTTGACTGGCTTCATATCACGAACAGAATTGCGGTCCGATTATAGAAGAAAGGAGTGAAAAAAGAGACCAGTAAAAGGAAAGGGATCGATTCTACTTGAATTTAGTAAAGAAAAGAAATCGAGGATTCCGAGTAACAAAGTACCAAAAATACTGCAGCTATGTTTGAATTTTCAAACACGTAGGGCTATTCACTTGAAATTGTTATTTCGAAACAAGGAGAAAAATGAGATTAAGAAGTTGGGTATTCAGTGCCAGAATCGTGTAATGATTACAAAATTTTAGGAATAGATGCAGGAGACACGGAAAGAAATGTGAAACTACATACTGATCATTAAAAAATTTGATCTCTCTTGCATAAAACCTCAACTTTTAATACCTCAAAGTAAGTGTATACAATTCATACGTTATCATCTACAACGTAAATACGTGAACCTTTGCAAATATGAAACTCAAGTCTCTAATCAAAAGTTTGTTTCCTCATAAAAGAATCGAAAGCATGAATTACTAAGTTTTCTAGCTTCAACAATGGAAAGCTATATATCTTGTCTCAGTTATCGGAAGGATATTCTCTTAATCGGAGCAAAGTTTATGGTGCCATATTAGGGACTCGGTTAAACTTGCAGCAGTCCAGTAATCATTCCTGGATGTGCCGCATTCAATAATGCTCGGCCAGCACCGAACCGAAGCTTGCCTTGCATGATGCCATGAGGACGTTTAGTGCCTCAAACATTAGCATTCAGAATACCAGACTGCAGAAAGAGGGCGATCACTGCATTGAAAACCCGGGTTTAATTCTCGAAAACTACGTTTTTTTTATCTAACTCGAATTTTTCTGTTTCAGCAAATAAATGCTCATAATTTAATATTTAAAACTAAGTGTATATATAGATAAATTTAAGTATATAAAATTAAAAGTGACTATATCGACCCGTCAGCATTCGCTGATCTGTGTCCTTCTAATTTTTTTTTTGGCCGATCATTCAGTACTGTTGCGAGTATAGGACTAATTCCTGTTCCGGACTGGACTCTATACTATGCGCTAAAGGTGTCAAAGCCGTCGACAAACTGTAATGTATTTAGTTGCCTCAAGAAGTTAATACCGCGATTACACTTGAATCAATAAAGTATAGTAATTTCAATCTCGAATTTTTTTACAACGCCAGTTCAGTAATGAATACCTCGAAAATCAGTACTAGAGACCCAATTTTTAAATGCTATTTTTCTCTGTAAAGGTTTTAAATAAAAATGTATTAACCTTTTGTGCCGAGAAGGGAATTTTGTAAAAAGGAAATTAATTTCAAGAAAAAAAAGCACGTGCTGTCATATCAGGAACGCAATGGCAGCGAGATAATGGAAGAAAGGAATGAAAAAACGAATACTAAAAAGAAAGGGATCGATTCTACTTGACGATCGGAAAGAGGAGAAATAAAAGTTTCGAATACCGAATAGAGAATACCGAATACGCGATTTCCTCGAGAGAAATCCGCCATGACGTGGAGCTTCACGAAGACGTGCATTGATAGTAAATGGCTGGAGCTCACATCTGTTATTTCTTGTTTTCAATTCACTAGAACGACTCACAAATCATACCTAGTCTGATATCAGTATAAAATGTATTTCTATTTTTACCCCATCAGAGAAAAAAGAGCAGAAAATGGAAAACAGAAAGGAGAAATAGAATTAAACAGTACGAGTTGATCCATGAGGAAATACCTGGTTCTTTTTTTAGAAATCTTCTGACATGTTGTCCTCAGTATTTCTATTTTCAGTTCCATTTTTAAATCTCTTCAGTTTCTGGCGGACATTTTTTTTTGTAAAAAAAGTTCACTTGTCATTACTGTGCCATGCATATTCTCTACTTTTTTTCTATCCTTTCATTTGTAAAGATTCTACTTTTTGACGAAACAATTTTAATCATTGCCTTTCTACGTTAAAGGGCTTTTAGTATTATGTGTATGTTTTTTTATGTAAAATATTTCGTTATAAATGATTATAAACGGTAAAAAATATTTTCCGTAGGGAATCAAAATGTTCTTAGCAAGCAGATGTCTTGAGCTTTGAAGTCACAGTGAATCCTAAGATATCAAAAGTGTTGCAGTTCAATTCAATCTTACATTCAATATTAAAATGATCCAATCTAGTAACTCAAAAAATTTACTAGCCCAACTTCACTATTCTAGCAAGCAACAGTCGCGTTGTTTTTTCGCGTATAGACGGAAGGTAAAAATTTTTTACTTAAATTAATTAAAACGCTTTAAATCTCTGAAATTTCAAGTATAAGTATTGCATTTTCAACAAAATAGATGAATTTTTATCCAAATAGATGAATTTTTAACCAAAAATATGAATTTTCAATAAAGGGGAAAAATTTTCTACGAAAAAATGCGAATTTTCAAGAAAAACCATAGATTTTCATCCAAATAGTTCAATTCAACCAAAAAACACAAATTTTTAACACGAACGTTGAATTTTCAGAAAAGAAAAATTGTTCAGTCAATGAAGAGAAAAAATTCCATCCAAAATGTTGAATTTTCAAGCCAAGAAAACGAATTTTCAACAAAAAACTTCAATTTTCAACCAAGAAGATTAATTTTCTAGCAAAAAAGGTGAGTTATCAACAAAATACATAAATTTTCAGCCAACTAGTTGAATTTTCAAATTAAATTATGAATCTTCAACCAAAAAAAAAAATGAATTTTTAATCAAGAACATTAATTTTCTACTAAAAAAGATGAATTTTCAACAAAATATATGAATTTTAAACGAAATACTTGAATTCTCGATTAAGAAGGATATCTATTCAACAGAGAAGAACGAATTTTCAACTAAATACTTAAATTTTTTATTAAAATTATGAATCTTCGACCAAAAAAAAAGAATTTATAACAAAGTAGTTCCATTTTCAGCCAAGTACATACTTGAATTTTCAATCAAAAGAGATAAATTTTGAACGGAAAATGTAATAGTTGATATTTCAACGAAAAAAGATTTTAATTTCAAATCATAAAAAATTTAATTCAACCAAAAGAGACAAATTTTCAACAAAATACAGAAATTTTGAACCAAATAGTTGAATTTTTAAATAAAAAAGATTAATATGCAACAAAATACGAGTAGTTGAACCCTCAACCAAATCCAAATAGTTTTTAACCAAAGATTTGCATTTTTGACCAAAAAGGTTAAATATATACCAAGAAGACGAATTGTCAACAAAAAAATATAAATTTTTAACCAAAAAAAAATTTTCATCTAAAAAAATGAATTTCAAACAAAGTAGTCTAAATCATTAATAACAAGAAAATAAGTTTCTACAATATAGTTATACTTTCAACCAAAAAGATGAATTTTCAACTTGAATGATGAACCTTTAACCAAAAAAATTATTTTTAAACAAAGTAGTTCCACTTTCAACAACGTAGTTAAATTTTCAATCAAAAGAGATGAATTCTCAACGAAAAATATAATACTTGATGTTTCAACCGAAAAAGATTTTTATTTCAAATCTAAAGCAGTTGAATTCAACCACAAAAAAACGAATTTTCAACAAAGTAGTTGAATCCTCTACTAAAACCAAATAATTTTTAACCTAACATTTTCAATTTTGACAAAAAATACGAATTTTTATGAAAATACATTAATTTTCAACCGAATAGTTGAATTTTCAACCAAAAAATTAATTTTCAATCAAAAACGGAATAAGTAAATTTTTGGTGAAAAAATTGATTTCCAAGCCAAAAACGATTTCAATTTGGAATCTAGAACACTTGAGTTTAGCCAAAAAAGACGAACTTCAAACAAAATAGTTTAACCCATAAGTGAAACAGAATTATTTTCTACCAGGCAGTTGCATTTTGAACTAGAAAGATTAATTTTCTACCAGAAAAGACGAATTTTCAACAAAATACATAAATTTTCAACCAAATAGTTGAATTTTCAAAAAATTACATGAATTTTTACACAAACAGTTGAATTTTCAACCATGAAGATTATATTTCTGCCAAAAAAGACAAATTTCCAACAAAATATATCAATTTTGGACCAAACAGTTGAATTTTTAACCAAGAAAATTATATTTCTGCCGAAAAGATGAATTTTCAACAAAATATATATTTTTTCAACAAAATAATTGAATTTTCAACTAAGAAGATTATATTTCTAACAAACAAGGCGAATTTCAACAAAATACATGCATTTTCAATCAAATAGTGGAATTTTTTCCTAAAAAAATGAATTTTCAACAAGAATAAACTTTCAACTAAAATGATGAATCTTTGATAAAAAAATGAATTTTTAACAAAATAGTTGAATCCATAGCTGAAACAGATTAATTTTCAACCAAGTAGTTGAAATTTCAAACTAAAAAGATGAATTCTCAACAGAAAATGTGATAGTTGATATTTCACCTTGAAAAATATTTTAATTTTAAATAAAAAACAGTTGAATTCAACAAAAGAAGACAAATTGTCATAAAAATAGTTAAATTTCAAATAAATTGACGAATTTTCAAACACTTAGTTGAATTTTCAACCAAAAACGATGACTTTTTAACGATATTGTTGAATTTTCAAAAAAATAATTAAGTTTTTAACGGAATGATAAAATTTTTGAGGAAAGATGTGAATTTTCAACCAAAAATAAGGTCCATCAAGCTAGCACCTCCACAACCGAAATTCCCAAATTTCTGTGCATCACATTTTTGGGCTCCCCTACTTTTTTTGAAAATTCAAATTTCGAGTGGAGGTGCTGGCTTGACTCAAGCTAGCACCTCC
>JAUMHM010000016.1:32310332-32339206 GCA_032362435.1 Melikaiella ostensackeni | reverse complement strand
GTTAAACAACAAGCGAAATTGTTTGCATTGGTTTTTATCAAAGAAATTCGGAGCCAAAATAAAAAATGTGGGGGGGGCGGCAAGTTCACTACTGCCCAGGGGCGGCAAGAAGGATAAATCCGGCCCTGAGTGCAAAGTGTATCTTTCCTCCGCCCCGCAGTATATGGGTAAGAACAAAAAGACTGAAATAACTATACTATTAAAAACGCGGAGTGAAGGTAACTCCAGCTAGACCCTATAAGTGAAGTTCCTGTTTCCCCACTTATATCACAACATTCCACTATTTCACTCTGGATTGATTAATTTTCACTCCAAAAAGAAGAAAATCAACTCCGATGCAAATTTTGAACAGTGTCTGAAGACATGTAAAGCCTTGGAGATTCCACATGAGCACCTTCCGGAATAAATCTTCCTCTTATTTCATCCAAGTTCTCCACCTTAAAATCTCGAAATAAGTCGAGCCACAAATCTCGCCTGCTCGACCTGTTCTTGAAATGATTTCGATCAGTCAAAAGATTTCGCTCTTGTTCTTTCCCATGCTGGTTAAAAAGGAAGAATTTCGATCCATTTGTCAAAGGAAAAGTCCCTTAACTTAAGTTTGTTGTTATGAATTACGAGAGTAGTACCGAGTAGGTATATCTCGCTTAAAGACTTTTGAGAACGCTTGATAAAGTGCGAAAGTCGGGACGTTGTGAAATGGGATGTTAGGATGTTGTTGGGAGGAACTGAGTAGCGCGTAATTTTAAACGCGTTCTATCCATCTCATGACGGCGATTTCTCGAGCGAGACGAGCCTGTATAACGTTTTCAGGCATTTTGTCACCAGCTTGCTCTGTGCACATAGTCTCGACAACAGGCAGGGGCGTTCCACGTACCGGCGTTCCATGCATAGAATAGTGGGTTGCCCCCTTCTTGTCAAATCGGACGTCGAGTTAAGGCAAAAGCACTACAGAAGCCGGGTCCGGAACAAGAGACGAGATGCAGAACCGACGAAGCCGACGCGACGTAGACGAAGGCATTCTGTATGCAGCTTGTTGTCGAGAAGGGCAAAGGGGGCTAACTTCCTCACTAACTTTTGCAATATTCCCTGGCTCTTGCGTTCCGTTCAACCTTTCAAGAATCATCTAGTCTATTCTTTTTCTTTTTCATTCGACGATGAAGTCTTCTTCCTTACTTATTTAACGGAGTTTATTGATTCCTTACGAGAATCGTTCCTAGTTAAAACTAGAGTATTACGTGGAATCGATTTTTGGGTTTCAAGAGAACGAACGAAAGCAAACTAGTCTAAGATGAAAAGTTTCTCAAAGATCGAAATGAAATATACTTTCTTATGAAAATTTTTTGTGTACTAAAAAGCAACACCCAAATAGTTCACAAGTCGAAAATAGACTTCGAAACTACCCACTTTTACGGCTCATTAGAGAAAAATGTACAATAAGTGTACAACAAAAAGAAAAAAGAGGGACGAAAAGAAAGATTCAACCAAACCAACCTCTCACTCTTTCTTTTCTCCGTCATGTTTATACTACTTGCGACCAAGCTGTTTCGAAGCCAATTTGGACTTCCTCATGAGGGATAATTTATAGGAAAACAACAGGTACTTTTCAAATGACAAATTAAATACTTGTGTTCTTTCATTTCAGCTTTATGAAGAACAAGTAATTTATTAATGTTGCAAGTTACTTTCAAACGTGAAAAAATACTGTTATTAAATTTTATATTATAAATTAAAAAATGGTAAGCACGCTTGGAAAAACTCCCTGCTTTAAAAAAATCCCTGACTTTTCCAGGTTTTTCCAGGTTTGTGAAAATTCCCTGATTATTCCACATCTTCCAGATTTCCAGGTGAATAGACACCTTGCAATCTTCTTGAACAATGACTCCAAAAGAACGAAACTCTCATCATAAGAAAGTAACTTCTTTAGATGGAAAGCACGAATTGGACAGAATTGTATCCTTGAAGCTTCATTTCGTTTCAAGGAAGAGATTAAAAATTCTAAACTGCTAACGACTTTTTAAATATTTCTAATACTGTTATTCTTTTCAAACATAAAACTTTCCAACTCTAAAAGTCTCCAAATTCTAAAACTTCATTAATTTACTCCAAACACGATAACTTTAATTTTTGAGAATTAATTTAATTTTTAATTTTTGAGTTTTAATATTCAAATCTCTGTCAATTCTGCTAAGAATTAGTTAAAAATAAATTAGCTTCCAAATATATTTCTTTCTCAAATTTTGTACATGCCTACTTGCATTATTACATATTAAATTCGAAAAGTTCAAAGTTTCTACTCATTTTGAATTTGATTTCCTCGACTTTAGAAATGTTGTTAATTTAAAGGCTTTCAAGTTGGAACATTTTAAAAATTCTAATTTTCTGTACATTAGGTTTTCAGCAAAGTACAATTAAAATTTGTTGTTACATTGCTTGATTTCAACATTCATTCCTATCAAGAAACTAACCCATTATAAATGAATTCTTTTAAAATTAAGAAAGATTTTTAATTTGACCTACATAGGTTAAAAACAGACAGCGTTTGAAATACATTCTTTTTATAGGTTTATAATAATTTTTTTGGAAAACTCCAAAGCATGCTATATTACAAGATGAATGCATATATTTAGAATATAAAATAAAAGAATATTTGAATTATAAATCATTTCATTTAAAACTCATTCCTTTTAAAATTATAAAGTTTTGAACAAATTAAATTTGAAACGTAACAGTTTTTAATATTTCAATATAATTTCTAGTTTTTGAAGCTTTTCGTCATATATTTTTTACTCTTAAATATTTAATTAAAACTACTCATTTTCGAAGGTCATTAATTTTTAAGCATTGTATTTTAAATTTTAATTTAAAATCGATCGACAATGACTAAGGCTTTTATTCCGAAATTGTGTCAATTTAAAGGATTTCAAATAACTGAAACCAAACGTACTTGAATACTTCACTCTCCAATCATTCAATTTTGAACGCTTTTCGCAGCTTTCGAATAAAAATGATTCAATGGCAAACGCTATATGTTTGAAATTATGCAATATTGATCACTTTACATTCAAAGCCGATTCGGTTTGGAACTTTTAAGCTCAAAAATGTTCAACTTTAAGGTTTGTAATCTAAAATAAAATTTTATGTAGAATCTCTGAGGATTCACTCAATTTAAAAATGTGCAATTTCAAGCGCAATTAATTTTGAATTGTCTAATTTTTAATTTGAAACTGTTTCAGTATTAACGTTTTCAAATTAAAATTGTATAATTTTTAACGCTGTGTCCATGCGTACTGACAGGTTCACCTTCCCTTTCCCAATACGCTGCGTCCGTACTTTGAGCCTCAGATAATTTGTAAAGTTTTTAATACCAAAACACACCATTTTTAAAGTTTCAATTTGAAATTGACCAATTTTAAATAAATTAATTTGCAGATTGTTCAAGAAAAGGTTTCAATAAATCCCATATACAACTAATACTTTTATAAATGTTTTCAATTCGAAATAATTAATTTTATAAAATTTCAATATGGAATAATATTCAATGAAGACTCTTTAAATTGTAAGGCTTTTAAATAAAAATACTCGATTTTTGAAAGCTTTATTTACAGTTCTTCATTCTAATATATGTAACTTTTTCACTTTTACCTCCTCTTTTCCGAAATTCATTCTGGTTGTTTTCTTTTATTGTTGCGTCAGTTCAAATTTTCAAAAACAGACAACCGATGTGAATTTCGAAAAAGTGGAAGTGAAAGTAAAAGGGGAAAACTTACAAAATCGCCCCCCTGGCAGCCAACGTAATGGCCAAGCTGTGAGGCCCGAGATTTTTTAATTTTCGAGACTAATTACTAGACCAAAAACGACGTGATGGCAAAAGAGTCTGTGACATGTTCACCCATTTTCAGGTCTCTCATAATCATTTCAAAAATTCCATGCTTTTTCTGACTTCTCCAGAGCTTTTAAAAATGTTCCAGAACTTTCCCAGGTTTTCCAGGCTCTGTATTAACCATGCATTACCACCTGATTAATCTCAGATGATACTTCAAACTACTGCACACACCTCTCTGTATTTTACTATCTCAACATAAAATTGATTAGACTTTGCTATTAAAAATCCTCATCATTATTCTCGTACAATTAGGTCAATTGAATAATCCTTTTTGCCCCTGGTAAAAGTCCCTGGTAAAATACACTTAACAGGTATATCGCGTGCTGGGAAGTGCAGGCGGGTAGGGAAGTTTAATAGCGTCCGTCCGTGTCAATTCGTCTCACTGACAATGTCCGTCCACTCCAATTTCTCAATTCACCGTTGTAATTTCGCGATTCTTCACATGCGTAATTCTTCCCCTTTCTGGAAAACAACACAGGGTTATAAACATCGCAACGACCCGGGAGACAATGCAACGGAAAGCATAAAACGCCTCTCTCATCGTCTTTTATATTCCCTCCTCTCTCTCTCGGGTTAGAGCATCACACCCTTTTCACGAGGAGTAACGCTTTGCTCTAATTTAAAGCGTCGGGCGATGCAACAGCAGCGCATTGTCGCGAACGACGTGTGTGCATCGCATACTAGGCGGCAAAATAAGGGTTGGTGACTCCACACGTGTAGGGTTTGTCGGGGCTAAAAGGGATGGATTAAGGGGGAAAGGGGTGAAGTTGTGAAGAGGTAAAGTAAAGGGAAAGGGGTGGGTTGAGTCTAAAAAAAGGGGGAAAAAGGGACACAAGGAGGACGAGGGCAGTCGAGAGTAAAGGAGGATGAGTGAAGCTTTTCAGCAAACTTGCGCGCTGAAAGTTTTTAAAGACTGTCACCCTGGGATGCACCTCTCGCCTCCTTCCTCTTGCAACAGCAAGAACCAACACATTCTCATCCAGTGTCATCAAGAAGCGCCTTCTACCGACACATATTGCACACGCAGGTTCCTCCTATGGATTCGGTAACCACGGTGACTATATGTTCGTGAGTGAGCGCGTTTTAGCTTGATTGTAAATGCAGATGCTTCGGGTAGAGAGTGCCGAGAAGAGATTGTTTCGGGTAGAGATTGAACACGTAGGGTGAACGTTGAACGGGAGATTGAAGAAAGGGTGGGTCGAGGATGGGAGGTGGTCTGTGTTAGTAGCCTATGTATATTAGAGACACGTGTGCACAGTGAATCCTTCCTCCATCTTCTTTCAACTCAGTGATATGCACCAGCTACCACATCACATTTCATTTAACTCTTAGAGATTTACTTTCATTTTGTACGTTTATGGGGCATAATTTTTGAAGTGTACCTATCTCGGAAAAAAGTTGTCTGATCAGGTCATGAATTGGGCCAATTGTAGTCCTATTGTATGGCACTTCTCACACAAAAAATTGATTCATTTCGCGAATATTTATTAAAGTGAAGGGGGTACAATTTTTGGGTTTTTGATGCGAAGCGTTATTTTCATATATTTGTAACTTTTTTCCTAATGCGGAAGGAAAATTTCATCTCAATCGTTTTCGATAGATTTTTTAAAAAAATTTCAGATCGTCATAACAATTTTTCGAAAAAATGATAATTTCACCTTCATTTTTGAAAATCTAAAATAAATTTGACTTTTTTTCAAATTTCAACACCTTTTATTTTCTTGAAAATACTTTAGAAAGAAGGCTGAGGTTTTTTCCTATAAGACCCTCAATTTTGAGATTGGTATTTTGATTCGTCTTTGAGTAATCAAACGATAAGTAACCAGATGCCACGATAGGGCGGGACGCGCGCGATCTCCGCTAGTGCGCTCACGCCAAGAAACATTGTGGAACGTGCTCATAATATTATATACGCTGTCGGTAAAACTTTAATTTCTTTTTTTTCAAGTATCACAAAATTTCAGAAGTGAGACCATACAACTTTTGAATTTACCCGCACATTTTGCACTTCCTACTTCTGCCACTAGATGGCTGCCATGGTCATAATAGAAGGTAATTTTCAACAGCATAAGAACCAGGAATATAATATCCGTATCTTACTCGAAGATTTTATCAGAAATCGAATTCATCAATGCAGATTTGCACGTGAATGTATTTTATTCTTTATTTCCTCAATTTTGTTCTCCTTCATCTATCATTTTTATAATTGTATTTCTGGAATTATTCCAACTTCGATCATTTTATCATAAAAATCTTTTTTTCAATTTGAAAAAAGTGCTTTTTTCACGATGCCCTCTGAAAAAATGATCAAAATTTGGAAGAATAGATGAATTAATCCTTTTCGAAAAGAGAGGCATAAAGCAACTAGCCTTAAACTCCGTTGTGTTTCCCACGACTAGCGTTTGAAATTTCCTACACTACCAGAAAGATCTCAAATTTGCAGTTCATGTAGATTCCAGCTCATCAACACAACGGCAGTATCCTCTTTGAACTCTGGCAATATTACAGAACCTTCTGGTAGAGATAAGGTAGATACTGACAATCATGAAATGATTTCTGACGATGATGAAGATCAGCTTTATGACAACGGAAGTGATTTAGATTTCTTAGAAATCAAGATGCAGTGTAAGAACAAGTATCATAAACCGGGTATTGAAGTACTTAATCAAATTGTCGAAAAATTCAATGCCTTCAAAGATAGTCAAGAAAAATTTCAACTTCTCTCGATTGCACCAATATCTTGGGGACGCAGAAAACTGATGAAGGCGTTCAATACATCAGAGCGAAAAGCGAGAAATTTTATGAAATTAGTTTCAAAGCATGGAATTCTCACACTTCCGAATCCAAAAACAGAAACAGCATTAACTCCTGAAACTGAAACTCTTGTGAAAAAAATCTATGAAAGCGATGACATAAGTCGAATGATGCCAGGGATGAAAGACTTTGTGTCGGTCAAGAATGATGATGGAACCCGTTCACAAGTCCAGAAAAAGTTACAACTATGTAATCTCAATGACTTATACGCTCAATTTACATCAGAACACGAAGGCCTAAAGATCAGTATTTCTAAATTCACAAAGGTCAGACCTCGTTATTGTGTTCTAGCAGGAAGCAGTGGCACTCATAACGTGTACGTTTGCGTGCATCATGAGAATGTTAAGTTGATGTTAAATGAAATAAATAATCAACATTTAAAAGAGGATACTGATATGATATTGAAAAATTATCAGGATTGTTTGGATGCTACTGTATGTCCTGACTTCTCCGATTCCTGTCATTTAGGAGAGTGTGAAAACTGTACAGGTACTAAAAACTTGAAAGATAACATTACAAAATCTTTTAATGAGCATAGCATTGATGAAGTAAGATTTGAAATTTAGACTAACAGATGCATTCTGATGACTCTAGTGATGGATACTGATGAATTAATAGATGATTTCCGTGAACGGTTGTTGAATTAAAAACTCATCACTTTATTTCAAAGGAGCAATCACCGTTTTTCAAAAACCTGAAGGAAAATTGATTGCCTGATGAATTTTAAGTTTGCTTCGAAATCACTGACGCCTTCATAATTCAGAATGCAGCGCAATCGTTTCACTGGAATAACGGCCAAGCTACAATATTCACTCTGCCGATTTATTATAAAGAAGATGGAGAGCTCATGCACTTAAGTACCGCAATCATATCCGTATATCAATCCGTAATCAATATACCTTAATGACACGGTGGCTGTTCACGAGTATCAGAAAATAATAGTAGACTACTTGAAAACTCATTTCAGGTTGAAGAACATTTTGCGAAAGAATTTTCAAGAATTCTTCTTTCTTTCCCTGCTTTCAAGAAACTTCCCCGTTTACCCATCTTCACATTTTCCTCGTTTATCACACTTGAATGCAAACTGAATTAATAGAACCCATTAGAAAAAAATCCAATTATTTTTGGCTAAGAGTTCATTTTTTTCAATTGAAATGTCTACTATCATATTTTTGGTTCGGAATTCATCTCGTATGGTCAAAATTTTTACTGTTTAGTTGAAAATTTAATTATTGTATTTCAAATGCAAATTTTTTGTTAAAAAGTCATCTCTTTTGGTCAAAAATTCAACTGCTTAGTTGAAAGTTGAATTACTGTGTTGAAAATTAATTTCTTTGGTTAAAAATTCAACTACCTGCTAAAAAATTTATCTGTTTTAATTGAAAATTCAACTATTCGGTTGAACATTCATGTATTTTGTTTATAATTCGTCTTTTTGGTAGAAAATTAATCTTCGCTGTTAGAAACTCATTTTTTGGTACAAGATTCATCTATTTGGTTGCAAATTTAACTATTGTGTTGAAAATTCGTTTCATGTTTGGTTGAAAATTAATCTGTTTTGGTTGAGGATTTAACTATTTTGTTGAAAAATCGTATTTTTTTGATAAAATCAACTGCTTTCGGTTTGAAATCAAAATAATTTTTTTGCTGAAATATCAAGTAATATTACTTATTACCGATTCATCTTTTTTGGTCGAAATATCAACTACTTGGGTTAGAGCTTTTACTTTGTGAGAAATTAATTTTTTTTCAAGATCTATATTTTCGGGTTAAAAATGTAACTGTTTGGTTGAAAATTCATCTGTTTTATTTGAGGATTCCACTATTTTGTTGAAAATTCGCCTTTTTGGTTAAATTCAACTGTTCTTGATTCTATATGAAAATATTTTTTGGTTGAAAAATCGACTACCAGGTTTAAAGCTGCACTATTTTGTAAACAATTCATTTTGTCTGGTTGAAGATTAATTATTTCAGTTGAAATTCCAATTATTTGGTAGTAAATTAACTTTTTTGTTGGAAATTCATATTTGTAGTTGAAAATCCAAGTATTATGGAGGAATATTCAACTCTTTGGTTAAAAATTAAGTCTTTTATTTGAAAATTTAACAATTTAGTAGAAAATGAACTTTTTTGTTGACAATTTAACTATCTTCGAAAAAGTTTGTCTTTTTGTCTCGAAAATTTAACTATTTGGTTAAAAGTTCAATCATATTGTTGAAAATTCGTCTTTTTGAGTTGAAAATGTATCTCTTTTGATAGAAAATAAATTATTTTTGGTTGAAAATTCAACTTTTTTGCTGAAAATGCAATATATTTCGACTTGAAATCCTAGGATTTCAAAGCCTTTCATAAACTCAATTTGATTGAAATGCGAAAAAACACGAAATAAACGTGAAATCCGTGTTCAGCCAACGGCTACGTTACTTTCAGTGGCTCGATCAGACAACTTTTTTTCGGGTGGGTACACTTCAGAAATTATGCCCCATATATGTATTGTAAGTTGACTTAAAACCAATCTATTCAGATTACTTCAATTTTCAAAATAGAAAAAAGTACTAATCCAAACAATAACACAATTCTAAAGATTGCTAACTTCATCAAATTTTTCAAACAATATTTAAATAAGAATAGACAGCTTTTGGTAAATTGAGATAAACATTAGTACCTCAATTTTAAAAAATCCCAATGGTATTCATAGGCAACCCCGCATATTAAAACTAATTTTGAGCTTAATGCCTATCTTTTAAAAATTTTTTTAAGATCGAAATGAAATCTACTTTCTTATGAATATTTTTATGTACTGAAATGGAACACAAAGAAACTCACAAATCAAAAATAGACTTCTAATTGCCTCCTTTCCGACTCATTAGAGACAAATGTACAATGAATGTACAAGAGAATAAAAAAAGAGGGAGAAAAAGAAAAAGACAACTAAAACCAACCTCTCACTCTTTCTTAACTCTTTCTCCGTCTTTTTTATACTACTGAGGCCCCAACCTGTTTTGAAGCCAATTTATACTTTCTCAACAGAGATACTGTATAGAAAAACTACAGTTATAAATAACGAAACCTATATTCATTAAATTCAATTGTTACCTGGAAGTGAAAATGAAGAAATTAATATCAAATGTTCTTTGACAAATTCTTCCATTTCCTTATTAATGTCAAAAATCTTTTTTTGTAACGCATGAACGGAATGTTCAATTTTGGAGGCATGTATAGCGTGCGGGAAGTGACTAGTTTCTAAACTGTGGTAAAAAGCAGTTACAAAAAGACTCTTTGTAACTGCTGCTCTTGCGCTCTTCGAGCAAGATTACTTTTTCCAGCTGTTGCACTAAAAAATCTGTTACGCTTCTTAACTAAAAAAATCTTTTTTCGTTGAAAAATCAACTCTTTAGATGAAAATTAAACTATTTTGATGAAGACTTCCACTATTTGGTCAAAAATTGTCTTTTTTGTTGAAAATTCATCTCTTTTGGTAGAAATTTCATAGTTTTTGGTTAAAATTGCAACTGTTTATTTGATAATTAATCTATTTTGGTTGGGAATTCTAATATTGTATTGAAAATTTTTCCTTTTCGGTTGTATTCAACCATTTTTATTTAAAATCCTTTTCAGTTGAAATATCCACTATTTGGTTGGAAATTCATGTATTTTGTCAAAAATTCATTTTTTTGATTGGAGATTCATCTCTGCGGTTGAGAATTTAAATATTTTCCTTTTTGTACAAATTTTTTATATATAAATATAGTGTTTTTGGCTTGAAAATTCAACAATTTGGTTGGAATTTTGTTTCTTTCTGGACTGAGAAATCTTTTTTCGTTAAGAATTCAAATATTTTGTTGAAAACTCGTCCTTCCATTTTGAAAATTCTTCTTTTTTAGTAGAAATTCCATTTTTTTTTTTTTGTGAAAAATGATCTTTATTAGTTGATGATTCAACTATTGGGTCAAAAATTTATCTCTTTTATTGAACAATTCATCTACTTGTTCAAGAATTCATATATTTTGTTCAAAGTGCAATAGTTTTACTTGGAAATTTTAGGAATGTGAAGCGTTTCAAATAATCGAACACTTTAAACTTAAAATTACTCAAAAATTAGGGCTTGCGAGGCTGTATAATTTGAATATGAAATTATTCATTTTTTAATAATTGAATTTGAAATTAATCTATTCTAAACGTTTTCGATTTAAAAATGTCCAACTTGCAATTCGAAAAAATTCAAACTTTGCATACGGAATCACGCAACTAGAAATTGTTCAGTTTCAAGTGCTATTGATTTAAAATTGTCTAATTATAAAACTTCAATGAGAAATTATTCCATTTTCAATGTTCTCAATTAAAATGATACAATTGTTTATAGTTTTAAATTTTAATTTAAAAAGTTACAATGTAATTGAAATTAAAACTAATTATAGCGAACTGCTGAGAAAAACGGGAAAAAGTCGACTAGTCGCATATTTCTTCAAAAAGTCGAAAAAGGTCGAAAAAGATTCATGATCCGAGTCCTGCATAAAAAATTTTTTTCATCATTCATTTCAACGTTCAGAACTAACGTAGATGCACTGGTAATCGTCACCTCAAGCCAGATTGAAAACTAAAAATGCTTATGATTGTATTTTAAACACAATTCCGATTTTCACAAAGGGCTTAACCAATGAAAGCAGATATAAAGAAACTTAATTTTGACCACTTAACATTATATTTAATCAGAGTCAATTTTCATTCACGATTCAAATTCAAATTATGCAAACGCGTTAGTTACCGTCAGGCACATAACCTTGCTGCTTCAGTAATCGTCACTTTTAGGCATTTGTGATCGGCACTAACCTCCAAGCATTAAAAAGAAATTGTTTAACGTGATTTATTTTTATCGCTATTATTGAACTGTGCCTCAACATCAGTTTTTGTTTTAACTTCTATTCATAATAATGAAAATAACGTAAAAAAGGATTAAAGCAATTTACTAATCGCAAGTATGACAGCTTTGTCCATCTTCCTTCATATCGAAGCACTTTGAAACAATCAAAGGATCATGAGTATAATAAAATTCAACATTTTTAGTCTTCGACACCCTATTGCTTTGCCAATCGTTATCAATTATAATATAAAATATTATTACTTTTTAATATATTTTTGCCTGAAGATTACTAAATTACGTGGAGTTTATTATGCATAAAATTCTTTTTGGAAGAAATTAGAAATATTTATTTACGGCATATAATAAAAAATTTGATTAATTATGTATCAATCAACTTTCAGCATTCGTCAGTCGTGACGATTACACACGCAATATGAGTGGAAGTGCTTCAGTTACCATTTGCGTTACTTCAAACAAATTCAAGAAAAATATATCTCTGAACTTTTGAACGGATCAAGACTGGAATAATTCACTGATACAATAAACATCCTTCTTAATAACTTTCAGTCAGCAATTAAAATCCTTGTGTCATCGAACGAAATCCTAACCTAAAACGTAATGATTTCTTTACATTTTGTCGAGTGCCTGAATCCGTCGTAAAGAAATTAATTTTCTTGATTAGAAATTCAAATATTAATACGAAAAAAGTATATTGATTCGATGACAGGATATTGCAATTGATAAAAAAATCACATTTTTTATCACACGCGGGAACAACAATTCTTGTTTTATGAAAAATAATGCGCCAACTGACGATAATCAATGCAGTGACGATTACCAGTGCATCTACCTTATATGGTCATGAATGACACCCTTCCATTCCGAAACAGACATTTTTCAATCAACCCTACTCTTGAATTCATATTTCTTCAATTGGGCGAAACGGGTGCTTTCTGACTGATTCGACAGTAGTTACAGAGCTACTTGAGCCATGTTACTTCCACCTTATTTCCATTCGAGCAATCTAAGAAACCTGTGGGGTAAAGTCATTGAGGTGGAAAGTTTGAGAGAGAAAGCCCGGCTCGAGGGATGAACAAACGTTTTCGAGAATCTGCAGCTCTTTGAAGCCTGGAGAAAGAAAACAATCCTTACTGCTGAAATTCCCGTTTAAAGGACACTAGAAAGACCTCGCACCCTTTGATAGATCTAGCTTGAACCGAGATTTCGCCAACGTTTTCTTCAGAGTTTAATCGCCTCCGCGTCTCAAGCTCCAAGATCTTTCCAGCGTGTCTCTTGTGGTCTGATGGAAGCCCACGATTTATTAGCTCGGATCTCCTTTCTTCTCTAGTTGGATCATTTTTTCCAACAATCTGCTTCATCTCGCACTGTCGGCAAATCCTTAATAGTTTTAGAGTTCATCTTCGTTCTTTCCCTTGTGTCCACACCTCTCCTGCAAACAGGCGATTCGAACGATCGGGAAACGATATCTCACGGAAGCAGATTTTCCAACTCAGGGATTTCAATCTCGATGCTCTTTTGGAAATTGGACGAACAAGGTTCGAGTTTTTCTAAAATAAGAGATTCTCGATCGAGCTTGTTATATGAAAAGGGAAAAGGTATTGATATTATTGGTTTATATTATATTTCAAAAGCTGTTCTGTAGATTTTTCAAATACCAACTGGCTTTTGCAATGGATTTATAATATAAATTGTTATAAAGCAAATATCTGTAAATATCTAGTTCGGAAATATATGGAGTACATTGATAGGGTGACTGCAATAACTTAAGAAAAATGTTTGGAAACCTAGACATTTGTAGCAACTTATTTTTATGATATTGAGAAAAAAAGAGGAAAAAGGTTATAGGGGATCAGCAATAAACCCTGAAATATGGAAAGAGGTTAATCCATTTTCCTCCGCAAAAGTAATACGATCGACGGACTTGATATCATATATTTCCTCAAGTTGACGTATGATACACAGTTATTGCAAATATAAACTTAGTTATTTTCATTTTTGGAAGTTTAGTTTCGTTTACAATAAATGATAGTAAAAATTGCGAAAAAAAAAAGATTAGGCACGAGGGTTTAATTACTTCTGCAATCTAGTGTATACTCTCTCTGCAATCGTATGGAATTTCGTACAAACCCATACAATCTTTTACAATCCCTTGCAATCCCCCCTTACGAAAAATTATTACAGGAAATTTAGTGTATGTCTATGATGATTTTCCTGCAATGAATTTCTTTAAATTTTTTTGTGATTTTAGAAAAATCATTATAAGAAAATCAGTATAGAAATAAATAATGTTAAAGAATTGCAAAAATTGATGCAAAATAATACAGAAATTAAAAACAAACGATTTATTTATTTACTTAACGTAGGGTTTCAAATTATTTCAAAGGATTTAACAGAATACCACAGATTTCAAGGAACTTTACAGAATTCCAAGAGAGTTAAAAGATTTCAAATACATCAAAAGATTTCAACAAATTTCAAGGAATTCTAGAGAATTTCCAAGGATTTTAAGCAATTTCGTCAGATTTCATAAGATTTTCACGAGATTTGAAATGATTTCAAAGATTTCCAAACATATCAGGGGATTTACAGAAATTCCAAAGATTCCATGGATTTCAAGGCTTTTAAAGGATTTCATGAGATTTCCAAACATTTCAACTAATTTCAAAGGATTTCATCGGTTTTCAAGAGATTTAAAAATATTTCCATGGATTTCAACAAATTTCGTAAGATTTCGAAACATTTCAAGGGATTTTAAAAAATTTTGTAGGATTTCCAAATATGTCAAGAGATTTCCAGAGAACTTTGGAAAATAATTGAAATGGAATGAAATTTCGAGGGATTCTTAACGATTCCAAAGATTTCATGGGATTCTAAAGTATTACAAGGAATTTCACAAGATTCAAAGGATTTTATTAAATCTCTAAAGATTTCAACGGATTTCGAAGATTTCTAAGGTTTTAAATGGCATTTTGAAAGAACTTTAATGAATTAATTTAATTTAAATTATATTCAAGTGATTTCAAATAATTTGTACTTATTTGAGTGGATTTTCACGATCTCAAAAGATTTCAAGGGATTTTAAGGGATTTCAACAAATTTATATAGAACTTAAGGGAATGAATTAAATTTTATTTGAAGGGATTTCAACAGTGTTAAGAGTTATGAAGGAAGTAAATCAATTTCAACGGATGTTAAAGATTTTAAGTTATAGTTATTTCAAAAGATTCTAAAGAATTTCAAGATATTTAAAAGATTTCAAGGGAAATTTAGAGAATTTAATTCTGGGGATTGAAATTTCAAGGGATTCCTAGCGATTCTAAAGCGAAGGTTTGAAGGGATTTGAAGGCACTTCAAAGAATTTCACCAGCTTTAAAGGATTTTATTAAATCTCTATTTCAAGGGATTTCAAATATATGTAGAGATTTGAACTGCTTACTTTTGAGAACTTATATAAGTTTAATTAAATTGCTATTCAAGGGATTTCGAGTAATTTTGACGAATTTCAAGAGAACTTTAGGAAATAAATTAAATTTCATTTCTGAAGGAATTTTATGGATTTCAATAATTTCAAGAGATATGAGGGAATTCAGTAAATTTGAAGGGATTTTAAAGATTTTGAGTCATTTCAAGATTCCAAAGAATTTCAAGAGATTTTAAAAATTTCAAAGGATATCAAAAAATTTTGTAGAATTTCCAGAAATTTCGAGAAATTTAATAGAATTTTACAATTTTAAGGGATTTCATAGGGCTTCCAAGTATTTCAAAGATTTAAGGGGATTTTACTCTTGAGGAATTTCTAGAAAAATTTAGGGAATGAATTGAATTTATCTTATTTCAAGGGATTTTTAATGATTTCTACAGATTTCTGACTATTTTAAAGAATCCAAAGATTTCAACGGGATACAAAAGGGGTTGAAATATTTTAAGGGATTTCTACAGATTTTAACACATTTCAAAGATTTTAATGGCTTTAAAAATATTTCCAAAGGTATCAAAGGATTTTAAAAGACTCCAAAGGATTTTTATGGATTTCAATTAAATATCAAGCGATTTCAAAGATATCAAGGGAATTAATGGATTTTCACTGTGTAAAGTTTATTTGTGCAGAATCGCTATTTTTGTATATAATACTTTCATATGAGTTTATGAATGGTTTAATATGAATCGCTCTTTTGTAGTTTTTCTTCTCTTTACATTAAGTCCTTCAATATTTTTGAATTATTCATTCCAATGCTGATTATCCTATAATAATCGTTTTCTATATAATAAATTTCCTATAATTCATGGAATCTTTTGCAATCTCATGCAATATTTTTCAGTCACATACATGCAATCTTTTGCAATCCCATGCAATCTTGCAATCTTGCAATCTAGTGTACACCAAGAATCCGAGTAATTAACCCCTCGATTGCGCGAAAAATTCCAGTCCCACTTGTCAATAAATGTTTTGACTACCACGACTTCATACTTTGTCTGACTATAATTGGCTCGCATCACTGGCGCGCCGAGGAGAATCCTCCATGCAGTAATAATTTTCCGCTATGGTCAGACCGATCCTTCTCCAACGTCCGCGCTCCTGATTAAAATAGTTTTCTATTGTTTTTTTTGTTCTTCTTTACTAAAATAAATATTACGCATTTGATTTATTAACTTCTCTAGCACCTTTTTAAATTATGTATTTACTCATAGAATGATTTGTTGGATCTCATTGGTCCATTTTCTAGAGTTTCCTTTGAAAGATTAACAAGTTACAAAACCAGGGCAACGGAACTCAGCCTTTCGTCGTCCCTTTCGACAGTTTAATCCACGAAACAAGCAAGCGCGTCTCGCACCGTCGGTTTCCGACCTTGGTTAACCTACACCCGGTTAACTGGATACTAAGCTAAGCGAGGCCAACGAGACGATTAGGGACGTCGAGCGGAAACTCTCACGTGGAAGGGTTGTTGGGTCGTAATAATAATCATGATAATCATTGTACTCGCCAACACCCATAAAAGATGGAACTGCCTGGAAGGTGGACGGCTGTTTTCCCGCTGAAGCAACTTCCACCAAAGTGCACCAAAGTCGGGACCACTTCAACTTGTCCGGAACCGAGTTCATGAGAATATCGTTTAAAGTTCCCGCTGTCCGAAGAGATTCCGACACTTCAAACTGGCTTCCATCCACGACAGAAAGTTTACTACGAATTTCTATAAGCACCTCTTCACGGATACTTTCGTTTAAACGCCCTAAACGACCGTTTGAAACTTGCGAGTTCTTTACAGGCTCTCCTTTCTCAGTGACTCTACCTTCCAGTCCATAAGGCAGGTCCCGAGGAAAAAATTCGAAAGCTCAATAATTGTCTGAATTTTCACTTTTATAATTTATTTTAAGAATGTAATAGGATTTTCTTCCTTAGAAGTTCTCAGAGTGTTTCAATGATTTAGTGTTCAATCTACGATCGAATTACTGCATACGTTTGATTGACAATAATTAGAGGGGAAGTTCCTTTGAAAGCGACCCACTCGTCTCAAGCCATATCCAACAAGATGAGGCGAGCTGCAAGATCGAAGAACCGGAATGGCTGAAGAAAATTTGCTGACTTGACTCTTGGATATCTGGCATGTGCTAGAGAAAGAAGAAAGACGAGGGAAAAAAAGAACCTTGTCACTTTTCTCCCCAGACAAAAGATTCAGATCCCCTCGGATTTATTTTATGTTCCTGATGAAATGTAATGGAGTACGATCGCACAAACCAATAGAAACAATTCTTTAATGAAAATGAGGAGTCAGATAGCATAGAGAGGATATTGCGCAGTGGAAAAATATTTGAATCAAGGGGAAACTTTAGAGTATGATATTGGAAACCCTTGTACTAAACTTACTTCCGTCAAAAATCTAAACATCATTTCTACTGATTAAAAGAGAAACAAGATAAAGCAATTCTCATTCTGTTAAAATTCTTTTCTTAATAATTTTTCTTCTTCATATTCTCCATTCCTTTTTCTCAACTTAATTTTTTATACTGATAATGGCCATAAAAGAGAAGCAGTATCTTGAAATCGACTGGAAAATAAATTTTCCATTTCATTCTATTTGAAGGATTGGAATCGAACGAATGGAGCGCAGGTCTTTCATGTCTGGTGGAGGTAGTCAATTTAGAATATCGAAAAGCAACAAAGAGGGGGTGACTCCGGGGGTTGAGAAATTTTGTGATTTACACCGGTTTATCGGTCAGACGGTTTATCCACTCAACTAGGTCGTTCTTTGGTGCAGTATAGAAGCTTGATGTAAAATACAACCGATATTGAACGGCAAGAATACGGGCTCTACGAAAAATAAACCAATTTTTTTCAATTTTTAAAGGGAAAGTTATTGTGAAAATTTTGAAAATTGGTGTTCAGCAAAGACATTGTAATACACATTATTTTTTCTTTTCTTGAGTTTCAGTTTGAGAAATTCCTTTCTTTTCATCATTTTCTGGTAGATATGGTGAAGAATGAGTCAAGTATTAAGGGTAGGTGGTAGCTTTATCAAGAGATTCAAGGTTTGAAATAACGAGGCGATAGAACAAGAAGACTGTAGTGGCTCATTACCACGAAGAGGTCTGGCATTATCAGGGGAGAAATTAATAAAAGATGCTTTCGATGGTTGCTTCGCGCGAGTGGGAGGGTAGATAAAATACCGGATGGTGCTCCATCAACGTTGCCGACACTTTTGTGCCACGTGGTGGCTTTCATACGTATGTATACTGTGTATATGTATATGTATATGTATAATGTATATACGTATATACATATAATCTAAATATTCACAATCTGTGGGATACAAGGCCCTGAAAGTTGGATGAGCGTTGCATGTGGTTTAACCGACCCCATGTCATTCTTGCCGTTGCAGAAATTTACCTCTCAAACGAGGAATTCACCATAGTGTCTCCAGAACATCAACCTTGACAGTAACAAAAATTTGTCATTCATGTTACAATCTCTAGTAAAGAGACCTTTTCAACACGTTAATGTATACTTTCATCCTAGTCTCAAAAAACTTTACCCTGCTTTGGAACAAGATTCAATATTTTTTAATAACAAAATTTTTTTTTGAACGTATACGATTTTTATTTCGACTTCAGGATAATCCAGAAAATTCATAATAATCCCTAATACAGAAATTACATTTATCGCCAGAAATACCTAAAAAAGACAGTCGACAAAGCTTTGACGAAATAATGAATCGAATCAAGATTCGCGGTAGCGAATCGTCGCCAGGTACAAAAAAAGCTACCAAGAATCCTTATCTAGAATAATCATGTATTTTGGACCTTTTTTGGACTGTCGGCGTAATTCTCAACCGATTTCAATGAAACTTGGCATCTGACTGACCAACCATTTAACAATAAGTTGAGGTGTGGTTTTATGTTAATGCCCCTTGAAAACAGTGAGATTAAACAAAGGAAACAAAAAAACAACCAATTTTTAACTTGTGCTCACCTGTACATTCTAATCTATCCAACCGATTGGTGCCAAATTTTAAAGAAAAGTCAATAGCAACAGATTCTTGATACATTTTGCAGGAAATTTCGATATCTTAAATAGTTTTTAAAATTTTACGATATTAGTGTAAAAATGAAAATTCAGAGATGACATTAATGGTAAAATTTCAAGAAATATTCAATATATCGAAAATTCTTGCAATATGTATCAGAAATATGTTGTAACAGACTTCTAATTAAAATTTGGTGTCAATCGTTTAGATAGATTAGGCTGCAGAGGTGAGCACAGGGTAAAAATTCAATTTTTGTACAATAATTCAACAATAATCCATTTCTTACCCTAACTTTTTGCACAACATTTGACCCAGGAATATATGGCAACATGTTCTCGATATGAACTTGAAAAAAATACAACATTTTCATTAATTTTAAACTTTAGTTAATCATATTTTATATAAAAGAATCGATTTTTTCATCTGTGCTCACCTCTACATCCTAATCTATCGAATCGATTGGTACCAAATTTTGACGAGAAGTCAGGAACAACAGATTCTCAACACGTTGATCAAAATTTTCTATATCTTAAATAGTTTTAAAAATTTTACATATTGAGTGTAAAAACTAGAAACTCAGAGATGACATAAATGGTAAAATTTTAAAAACTATTCAAGATACCGAAAATTCTTGCAAGATTTATCGAGAACACGTTACTACAGACGTCTCATTAAATTTTGGTATAAATCGGTTGGATGGATAATATACTATTTCAAATTGAGTAATTTTATAACTTAATTCAAATTAAATTAATTGACCGTAGGTACTTATTTTTTTAATTACGAAAAAGCATGAAATCCTACCGAAAACACCTGCGATGCAAAAAATCTGCTAAGTACAACTATATGAATTTGTAAAATAAAAGTTGCCCAAGTAATTTGGGAAAAATATTCATAACCAAATATAGAGAAACTTTTAAATGAAGTGCCCACAATAAATTCTTAAATGATTTTAAAAAGCCACTTCAGACATTATACAACTAAGCGCGATTCAAAGTTATAAGCAAAATGAGTTTAATAAAAAATTGTTGCGTGTGGGAGATTAACAATATAACATAATCCCGCCAAGTTGTATAATGTCTAATATGGCGTTTTAAAATTTATATAAAAATTTCTGTAGGGCACTTTATATAAAAGTTTCTTTATATATTTTATTATGAATGTTTTTGTCCAAATTAGTTGGCCATCTTTTATTTCACAAATTCATGCAGTTGTACTTGGCAGATTTTTTGCATCGCAGATGTTTTTTGTGGAGTCAAAACATATTTTGAAACAAAGTACCTTTCGAAAAAAATTCCAGTAAAATTTTTCAGTTCAGCGCATTTATAAAAGGATGACAACTTTATCTGAAAATTGAAGTTATTATCATATCTGCATTGTGGAGAAGCTGAAAATTGGTACGTAAATTAATACTTAGTTTAAAGAAAACTTGAATAATTCGCTGAACCACTCATATCAAAAAGAAATTTTTCTCAAGTCTCGCAATTAGAACAGTTTGTATTTTTATTAGTTTTGTAACTTACCTTCAAAAAACAGCAATTAAGGGGAAACGATGCATATAAAAGCCGTGGAAAAAAGTGACTTGAAGAATTTGAAAAGATAAAATAATAATTTATATTAATTAATTTGAAATTAAATATGGCAATAATATTTTAATCAGACTTTCAAGTTTCCTACTATTTTAAAATGTTAAAGAAGATAATAATAAAATATATTAAAACTACTAGCCATTTCACAGTAATGAAAAACTGAAAATTACTTTTTTTATTGTAACTAACTTACCACAAATGTCACACAAGCACTTACTTCCAGTAACTTCGTTACTTGCATCGAGTTAATTCCCAACAGGGATGCTTATTTAGTTGGTGCGGTAAACAGCATTCCACTAATCGAAAAGCTGGCGTCGAGCATTAATTAGTGGATGGTCATGTTAGTTCTGGATCGAGCGACTAGTATTGAGTTAATACTTAACCCATACTTAGTCACTATGTCACAGCGATTAGGTAACTTGATTTGTTTTCAGGTAAGCCTCTTAAGTCCCTGAATATTTAAGCTGCCAAAACAACACCGACAACGGATGGACAAGGAAGTATTAAACTTATGGAGCCCTTGAAGCTAAATAATGATAATGATATCTGATAGGATTAGAAAATAGACATTCTACAAATCTACATCTATCTGGAATGGAATTATCGTTTTTCGTGCTCATTCAACATTCAATTCCTAATCTCAAGCATAGATTAGAGATTAAGCATCGATTACAAATATTGTATTTTGTTTTATTAACTGAGTTTATGCACGGAGAAGAATGTGTAGTCCGCTTCACTATCTGGGTTGTAAGACTGACTACTCGTATACGAGAGGTTCAACTATGGGACAGCCTTCTAGATAGTGTAACTTACTATCCGCGGAACGTCAAAAATGGGTGTTCAGCTTGACCATCCCAGAGTGTCAGCTTTACGATCTTGGATTGTGAACCTGACGATCCTGAAGTGTGAAACAGAGTACCCAGGAGTATTACCTTGATTATTTTTGATTTTTAACTCAATCATACTAGAGGGTCAACATTAGTATCTGTTGTCCGAACCAAAAATCTGTGTAACACAACAATCATGACGTTGAACGTTACTCGCTCCAAAAATGCATTTCGGGTGACGGGTGTGTTAACTCGGCGTACTACTTCTGTCTCACAAGTCCCTATACTTTGCAAATGGTCCAGAATTGACAATTTGACGATTTGATCATCCTGATAGTGAGTCTGATCACCTGTGGATATTCAAACAGACTATAAAATTATGATCTGCCTGATTATGAAGTAAAAACTATGGATGGTGCTTGACACTATCTAGAAGCACAAACTGACCACCTAAATTTTGACACTTCAGGTTTGACTAGCTATTTTTCTCCGTGAGGCAATATCAATACGGTAACTCCTATCTAATAGAATTCCTTATAAAACCTCAGAATCACATAACGGTGACCCCTCGTTACGTGGATTCTGTCACATGCAGGAGTGGCAAAAACATCTTCGCCCCGCTGATTCACAAACGATCCTTTTCTTCCATTTAGCCGCCTAACCCTTCCCTAATTAAGACACAACCAGCTAGCCCCGAAAAATAAATAATGATTAAAATCAGGAGGAAATAGCAACGTGGCATAAGCTTTCGAAAACCTTCAAGATTTCTCTGCTTCAGGAACCTTCAGAAGCGCTCAGAACGAGGGTCACTTTCTCAAATGGGCTATCGTCGTTGGCAAATGTTTGGAGGCGGAGGTTAGAAATTATGGCGATCCGATGGAAAGACCTCGATCATGATTGTCGAAGGGTGTGGTCATCCCTTGGCAAATGGCTCCTTGATAGGTTAGAATTCGTGCAGAACACGTAGGGATAAACGACGGGGCAAAGAGTAACGAGAAGGTCGATCGACAAGTTGCACATTGAAGAGAAATCGAAATTTTCGGTTCAAAAATCCCTAAAAGGCAAATTTTAGATAAAATTTAAAAGTTTGCTTCTTCATATTAAAAATACTTTAATTTTAAAGAGGTGACTTGAAGACAATTTTTAAAAAAATCAAAGCGTTATTAAATATAAGCTTAAGAACAAAAAAGGTTCATTACGGATTCGTCTTTGGATGAGCCTTCAAAATTTGTTTACTAAAGGTCCTTTCAATGTTCTTAAGATTCCACACCCAAACCTCTTGAAATCGTTAAGTGGGTTAAAGCCTTTTAGGACCATTTTTTGTGTTAACTGATACGACATATGAAATTAGCCTTAAAAAATGTGGCAAATGATAATTAATGTTCGGGCTGTTTTTAAAAAAATCTGTTTTTGTGCTCATCAATACGAAATAAGAAAAAAGTTATTAAAGCCATATGGTAAATGTTGTTTAGCATTCTCGTTGAAGGATTTTCAATTAATTATACTGTCTACTGCTAATTTCTTTCAATTTGCGGCACAATAGCTCTGGAACGAAAGGTTCAAGCTTTCATTTAGGCCCATGTGGAAGATTCTAGTACGTCACATTGATTTTTTATAGGCTTCTAAAGAATGCCAAAAACCGGTTTTTCTACCTTTTCACTACGTTTAAAAAAAACTACACATGCTAAAGTACTTTTCTCACCGGATTCTTAATCTAAGGGCTTTTTAGAAAAGGCTATCTATGTTCGCCGAAATTTCATGAGAGTAGACCAAATATTTTCGGTGTACATACAGAATTCGTTTTAAAGAAATAAAATTTTGTGTTTTAATTGAAATCGAAATGATAAAAGTTGCTTAATAGGACGTATTTGCGTTACATTTTTTTCAGATATCTTCATTGATTATTATGATTTCCAGACATCACTCGAATATTTAAAGATACAAGGTGGAAAAATTATTATTTCATGTCCTGTTACATTATTATAAGTTTGAAATAAATTAACACATGAATCTTCTTTTTTGAAAAAAGCCTAAACAGTGATTTTGATAATTAATATTTATCTTAGCGTTTTTCTTCTGAAGGCAGAAAACAATTCTTCTGAGATGGCAGGCAACCTTAAGAAATTGAAAAATCCTTTAAAAAATGATAAGCAATATCATGTCCTTTTGACCAACTTGTTTCATTTTGTGCCAATAAAACCCAAAAAATCTTTTTTTTTTGTGATAAAAGCCCGATCGATTAATTTAATTTTCATCGTAAAATTTTCGCGGCATGGAAAAGAATCACAATCAATGCAGAAATCCGCTAAAAAAATTTAAGGCAACATTTATCATATTCTATTTACCGAATTCATTTCAAATCGGGCAGGCAGTCCATGCTGAAGTAATGGAATCATTTGACATTCAAATAATGTTGTTCTTCAAAGGGACTAAGACGACACGTATCTTACCGATTTGTCAACAAATTTTTTTGACAAAGTTATGAGTATTTGAATTTTAAAAATTGAAAGCGCGGATCAACAAAAAATGGTCGAAATTTTTTTTAAAGTGTGATATTTTTTAACTAATACCGGTAATAATCTTCTTTTTTTCAGTTCCAATAGAATTTCTCGTCCTCTCTCGAGATCCGCTGGGAAATTTTCTAAAAAGTTCAAAGATGGCAAAATGGCTGCTATTTTCCTGATAATATTCAAAGTCACTTTACTTGGAGATGAGAGTATTTTTTTTTGAAAAACGAAAAATCATGCTTTTTGCCAGAACGACACAAGATACGAAAAAAGTCAAAAAAACAAAATTGTCTCTCTAAAAAAGGTCTAGAAAAATGTCTCTTGACACTTTTTTCTCTCTAGCATTATTTTCGTGATTTTTACTAAAATATATATAAAATCCTTCAGGATTTTCAGTTCTCAAAAACACAATTTTATGATGTAACAAAAAACAAAGAAGAACGTAATTTAAGAGTTTCAACAACATTTAGAATGAACTTTTTCCTTTGAAGTCGATATTTTTGTAATAATCGATCCTCTCTATTTTTTTAACTAATTTCATTACTCGCCCACCAACACATTGTTGAATCTGTTAAATTGCGTCCTTCTTGATCTTTCATCACACCATAAAATTGTATTTTTAAGAAAATCCTAAAGGGTTTCATAAATATTTTGGCAAAAATATCGAAAATAACGCTAGATAGAAAAAAGTGTCAAGACACATTTCTATAGAAATTTCTTAAAGAAACTAAAAATTTTGAAATAAAAATGAAAACAAATTAAAATTTTCCAACGGGTTTTGGAAGAGACGAGACCAAATAAGTCTCTCTTCTTTCCGAGGCGCGAGGACTGGGCAGGCTATCATGAAATATACTCCTAACATCAGAACGAATCTAGAAAAAAAAATCTAGAGAGAAAAACGCTGGGGTTTTTGAGTAAATTGACTTTGAATACTTTTAGAAAAACAGCCGCCATTTTGTCAAATTTGAACTTTCATGAAATTTTCCAGCGGATTTCAAAAGAGGATAATAAATGCTATCAGAATCAGAAAGAAAAAGATAAATAGCTGTATTAGCTGAAAGAATATTACACTTCTAACCAAGATTTTTACCATTTTTTGATAATCCACATTTTCAATTTTGAAAATTCAAATACTCATAACTTTGTCAAAAAAAATTTTCGCCAAATCGGTAAGATACGCTGTTTTATTTCCTTTGAAAAACAACATATTAGAATGGAAAATGAATGCGTGACTTGAGCATGGACTGCCTGCCGGACTTGAAATCAATATGGTCTATTATGCAAATTTGATCATTTGGATTTTAATTAGAATACGAAAATCGACTTTTTTTAAAGAAACAGCACAATCGTTTATTTAAATTTACATCCGAAACTATTCCTAGGATGTTGAATCATAATATTTTTTTTTAATCCTTTTTTAACTTTTTATTAATGAAGCACAAAAATTCACTTGTTTCAAAAAGAGCCCGATCGATTATTTTAATTTTTATCTTAGACTGTTCGTGGCATTCCAGACTGCCAAAATAGACAAATTCCCATTAATCTGTAAAATTGATTTAAACGTGGTTCACTCGCACAGTGAAGCTCTTTTGAATCCTGTTTTTTTATTTCCCGCACTATTAATGAACTTTAGAGGTACATTTTTAATATTGCATAAAACATCTGGACTATGTGACTGAAAAAACCTATATAAAGTGAATTTTAAGAATATCAAATAATTTAAACAAAATCTTCATCGCCATTTTGTATGCTCTATTTTGAATTTTTGATACAATATTTGAAATCTGTAGCTGGAGGAAACCCTAGAAAATGTGTTTTACACAAATCGTATCATTTCGGATCCGCTATTTTAAATTTCTTCTTCTTGACCCACCATTTTTAATCTGTACCTCAAAAATCTCCTAGACAATGAGTTTTATACTAATCGGATAATTTTTTCACAAATTTTGGTCGCCATTTTAGATTGGCCATTTTTTATTTTAATTGTTGTATGTAATGTTTGGCATCTGTAACTTCAGTAATTCCTAGAAAATAATAGGAAATTTGTGGAATTTTGGCGGTTTTTCCGTGCTTGCACCTTTCGGTGCACTCCTGAGAGTCTGTAATCATGCATCCGCCTAGTATTATATTATTCACATTATTGAATTTTCAAAAAGTGTGAAAATGGTCACATGCAGATTGTAGTGAACACCTCAGGCTACAAATCTCTGCTGTTCTCTTTTTGGTCAGAGGTGGATCTCTGGAGAGCCCGGACTCGGCAGTAAGTGTAATTTCGTTTTCTCCAAAAATGTAAGATTACAACTCATATTTTAAGAACAACAAAAGAAAAGGATGAGTTTTTTTCTTCGAATACATGTTAGTTAATGCTGAAAGAATGAAAAATTTATATTGTGCGTTGAGACAATCGCTAGTTCGTGAAATATTCGATTAATGGAATAGTAAAAGATTGTTAAAACATTTTGAAATTGAAGAACGATTTCTTGAAGACTAACACTATTTTACAAATTTTTGTTTCATCGTGTGTACCTGAAAAATAAGTTTTTTTTGAACTAATTTTGGGTCGCTGGAAAAGAAAATGACCCTCATTTATTTTTTCAAAGAAGCGTTTTCGAGATTTTTGCAAAATACGTGTTTTGTGGCTCTTTTTTCAGTTACTGGTAAAAATCTCGAGAACGGTTGATCCAACTAACATGAACTGTATATCATTCGAAAGTTATGTTCTTCTTCTTTCCGATGATATACTGTTTGTATCAATTGGATTAAAATTTATTGGGTTATATGCGACGAAATTCGAAAAAATGGAACAACTGAAAATGAGTGATTTTCGAATAAGGTCGGAAAATCCACTTTTCTTTTTACTTTCATCGCCTGTAACCCAAAAAAATTTTAATATGATTGACACAGACAGTATATAGTCGGAAATTGGAAGATCATACTTTTCGAATGAAACACATTTTATGTTAATTGGATCAACCGTTATCAAGATTCATGCCAGTAACTGAAAAAAAGAGCCAAAGAACACGTTTTTTACGAATGTCTCGAAAGCGCTTCTTTGGAAAAATGAATGAATATCAGTTTCTCTTTCAGCGACTCACAATGAGCCTGAAAACCCCTTTTTTCTCCTGGTACATTTTGAGTGTAAACTTATGTAATTGATAAATCAATACAAAACTTTATTATCAGCTACTTCAATGTGTCTAGATACAGAAAAAGTACTGGATTTATTATTTGAATTTTCGACTTTTGGCCATTTTTTTCTGGACTTCTGTCCCACTGTGCATCGACAATGTAGATAGAGGTTACAGAAGTAGTGAAAGGTCATTAAGCCGGGGTCGAAAAAAAGACGGGAGACAAGCGACAAAAGTTTCGGGACAGGTCTCGCAGATATCCGGATAGTCTCGGTTTTCTGCAAACGTTTCCACCCCCAATCATCAGGTTAGACGATCCAGGAAACGACTAATATGTAATCCGGTTCCAATATCCTGTCCTATCCGCGATATACGTCTTATCGCTCCCACCTCCCCCTAATATGTTTCCACTTCCGTATCATTCCCCGACCCTTAAGGGGATTTATAACTCCTTTCATCTCTCTAGGTTGAATACGCATCGCAAAACATATAGCGTGTATTGATTGATAAATATAAAGGAGGAAGAAAAATGCCTTCAGAGTCAAGAAGAAACATATGGAATGGAGGAATATTTTCTTACGAATCTTATAATTCTAAAAGAATCATGAACGCTGATGCGCTTCACCCCTTGGCATTAATATTCAATGTGAAGGGGAATGGACCGTTCCGCTTTTTACCTGGAATATAATGCTGCTAAGTGATGCAGTCGAAGTCGAGTAAACCATTTTTCTTGGATAATTGACCTTTAATGTATTTTCTATGTATATAGGAAGCATTTCCGGAAACCTTGTCGACGCCAGTTGATGGCTGAGAATTGAATAATAAGAGATTGGCGATCAATAAATAAAATCCTGAGTTATGATTTTTGAACGTACTGAATTACTGAATAATGTAAAGAGTTTGATTAGGGAGCACCCTTTAATTACGTAAGGCTTTTCGGGTTGGGAGGGGGTCTGAAAATCTTATGAATCCTTACTTGGAGGGAGGGGAGTCCAAAGCATTGCTTACGTGAGTTTCCTCTTGCTTATTATTTAAAAAAGAAATGCTAATTTAAACCTGTTTTCGCTGTTGAAATTACATTTTATACTATTATACACATTATATCCTTATCTGTTTTAATTCTTTCATGTTGTGCAATATTTTATATTACATAAGTCCAATAAACATGGAGTCGAGAGGTTAACCATTCTTGGAATCTGGTGACTAGGGTGGTCCAAAACATTTTTTTACATAATTTGCATTTTCTTCTAATAATTAAGACTTTTAGTGTACCTAGGCATACATATATTTTCGATATGAATTCATGGGTACCGTATAAATAGTTTTTTTTTTTCTAAAATTCGCGAAAGAGTGCTAATTTTTCCACCTGTATTCCGTGTAGGAAATGACCGACTTGTTGTCGATGACGTGACGCATGCGCAGTGTTGACCTTTCCGGGCAACGGTGAAGAAAGTATACGGATGCAGTGAAAAAAGTACACGGACGCAGTAAAAAAAGTAGACGGACGCAGCGAAAAAAGTGACGAACAGCGAAAAAAGTAAATAAAGTGCGAACTGCTGAACGAACCCTGTGGCCTGCTTCAATCAGTGAAGTTGAAATCACAACTATTGCGTTGTATCTAATTCCACCATTCCTAACCTTACTAAACAAACATTGCTACCAACTTACTGTTACGGCTATATTATTGCCATGGTTTTGACAATTGCCATTGTTATTGTTGCGTC
>JAUMHM010000016.1:32280197-32294760 GCA_032362435.1 Melikaiella ostensackeni | reverse complement strand
GTGGAAAAGCTTTCGGTAAGGTGAATAGATCTAAACTTCGGGAAGTTCTGAAAGAGTATGGAGTGAATGGTTGGCTTCTAAACGGAATAAAATCAATATATAATGGTAGTAAAGCGAGTGCAAGAGTAAATGGACAACTGAGCGATTGATTTGATATTGACCCTTCGTCACACTTACGACTAAGTGAAATTTTCCTGCTCAAGTATTTCCGAAACCCAAAGATGACGGGGTTTGACTCTCCTCCCTAAAAAAAACTTCTTGGTAGTGGGAGCTGAACTACAAAGGGATACTGCGATTGATCACTGTCTTTCTGAGGAGGAAAGATTTCTAATCAAGCTTGTGCCTTAAACGACCCACATGTGTGACCGTGTACGAAATAAGAAAAAAGAAAAAGGTGTGCGACATGCCCATCTACGGATGATTAAAAAACGTCGTATTGTTGCGCGATCTGTAAGAAGCCGGTGTGTGAAGAACATCGCACAAACTTGTGTAAAGATTGCGCTCCTTGAATTATTTACTCTTATATAATTTTTTAAAACTTTTCAACATAATTTTTTATGAAACTTATATGATTGTATAATAAACAAACATTGCTTTTTTGTGAGAAAAGTAGATTTTTCATTCATTTATTACATGCATGAATCACAAAAAATTATCCTATTTTCAACTGCGCAAACAAATATACTTTTTGGAACTGGAACATATAGGACTATACTTTTCTGACAGTTCATTATTTTCTCTTTAAAAACCTAGAGTACAGTTTTTTAATATTTATTTATTGCAAAGTTATGAATTTGTTAACAAAATTTCCATTTTTTCAAGTTTTTGTTTATATTTAGATTATTATTTTGAAAAAAGTGATATTTTTAAATCTAAAAACAATTGAAGCGTGTAGTAGAAGCTTCGAGGAATACACATGAATTTTTTTAGATTTTTTTGAAGCTTTTAAGATAAAAAAAAGAAAAACCGGACATAAACGACCCACCTGTGTGACGGAAGCAGCAAAAAAAACCTGTGTGATGGAGAGTTAAGCAGGGCGTTAGGTAAGGCTGCGTTATGTCCTCCTGAATGTTCAATATACACATGGACAAATGTCAGATGATAAGATAATAAGATTGTTACGGAAGAATCAGTCGACGATTTGCAGAGAATGATGAGAAGACTGGACACCAGCATGAAGAGTATGGGTCTTAAGATTAATGCGAATAAAACAAAAAGGGGGTAAAAAATGGAGGTCAAAAATAAATTTGTCTATTTTAAAATTAAGGGTTCTTTTTTATTTTTTTTACTGAAAGGAAAGCTTAGGTTTTTTCTTTAATACCGAATCGATAATAGGTTCAAAACCAAATATTAAAAATAACACGATAATCTCACTATTGAATCTTTGAAAATTGCAAAATTTCATTATGAAAGCATTGATAGACAGTTTTAAATTTAATAATTTTAGATTTCAATATTCTAAATTGCTTGGTTTCAATTTTAGTCAGTTTTAAATTTAATCATTTTAGATTTAAATATTTTAAATCGTTTCGTTTAAATTTTAAGCGTACAAAATTGTTTGGTTTTTTAAATTCTTCGAAATCTTACAATGTCAAATTGAAAGATTTAATATTTGTATAATTTCCTGGCTAAAGGATTTGTAATTAAACGATTTTGAATAAAATGCCTCCAGAATAAATTCAAAACAACGAAAATATGAAAAATAATTTGTCAAATTCAATCCTTAAAAATGAGGAGATTTTAGAAATAGTCATTGAAAATTAAATTCATTTTTATTTTAAAATTTTCCAAAATATAGGACATTTCAAACTCAATTTAGAAAAAAAACAATTTTGTAATGAAAGGCTTAAAATTGTGCAATTTCAAAAATTGGAGTCACAGTGATCTTGTATTGTATTTTTTTATAATTTTTATTTTCAATATAATATTTTTAATTTGGCTGATTTAGAGGTGAAAACTTAAAAAAATGAATCATTTGAAATTGCAAAATGTTTGATTGGAAAATTTCAAGAATGAAAAATAATTCTGAATGAAGTGTTGAAAATTAAACGATTTGAAATTAAAAAGTCAAAGATTGTGTTGTTAAAAATCAAAATGGGTACAAATTAAACTATCTACAATTGATACATGAGTAATTAAATAATTTCTTTAATTTTGCATAGTAACAATTTTAGATTTCGAAATTTTCATTTTGAACATTGAATTTTCAATTATTCCCTTTCGTTAGTTTTAATTCCGCAAGTAAAATGAAATAGTTGAATTTTGAAAATTATAATTAACAATTCAAAAATTGTTAATTTTTAAACGATTTAAGTTTACTTAAAATAATCGAAATTTCAAAGGGTTTGAGTAAAAAAAAGTTTTAATATAAGAATTCTTGGCAATGAAATTTTTTTCAGTTTTTAATAAAATTTGGATTCGTTTAATTTTCAACGTTCCGTAGTAGAATTTTTTTCAATTTGATTGATTGATTGAAAATTTTTCCATTTTAAACGAAGAATATGACGGTGAATTTATTTGTTGATCTTAGAAAAATTTGTCAAATCAATATTAATGTTAAGTTATAATTTTTTTAATGTAATAACAATTTAATATCCTATAATTTCAGATGTCTTGACTTTGAAACATTCAATTTAGATTTCAATTTCAAATTTTCAAATTTTAAGCGCTTTCTATCAAAAATAATACTATTTTAATTCCATTGAATTCTAAATAACCCAATTTTCAAAATTCTGATCTGAAATTATTCAGTTTTGAACGTCTTTAAATTGTCAGCTATTTTTGATGCTTTAATCCGAAATCATTCAATTTCAATATCCTTTTATTTATAAAAAAATCGCCTTATTTTGAACATTTTGAATTAGAAATTATACAATTTCAAAACCTTTCTAATGAAATTGTCCAATTTTCAACATTCTAGTCTGAAATTTTTCAATTTTGAGAGCACCTGATTAAAAAGTTTCCAGTTCCAAACACTTTCAATTGCAAATTATTCAATTTTAAACGCTTTTATTTAGAAATGATAAGTAACGCCTACTCTTGCGAATAAATAATATGTCTATTTTTAAAGATTAAAGTATCTAAGAGAAAAAACCTACCTGTAAGCTTTCTTTACAGACAAAAAAAAGAAGAAAGAACTCAAATACCAAAAAATTCTAATTTATTGCTGAACCACATTTCAGCAGGTCAAATGTTCATTTTTCCAAAAAATGCTTATGATTAATGAAAATGTTATGAAAAACTCAGTCGAACCTGTAGAGCAAAAAAATTTTAATTGGTATTAACAGAGTTATAAATCACCACAATAGATGGCATTTAAGAAATGAAGGGCTTTTCATTTTTAATTACACTTTTAAAAGTTTCATAAATTGATGAATTAAAATTTTTTTAATTTCCATTTTAAATACTTTAAACTCAGAAAAGTTCTGAAGCTTTGAATGCTTTGATTTTGTAGTTCAGTATTCAATATTTGAATTGAGAAATTTTTACGGTTTCAAAGTTTTAATTTTTCCATTTTAATGACCTAAACAAATGTTTGCTAATCGGGAAATGACCCGAAATTTGTTTTCGTTTTTAGAGGCAACTCTGAAGTATTTGGGATTTATATTGAGTATTTGACTGGTAATAAGAAACTTCTCGCGCGCATAGCGCGCAAATCGTGATTGCTAGTCTGCAATACTCTTTCTTATTATTCTGCTGAATAAAAGTGATTAATAAAATTTTTCATAAAAGCATGAATACATTTCTCAAGCAAGTTACGTAACATATTTTGTGTTTTTCTTGAAAAGATAATAGACGTTTTCTAAATAAGTAAGAGATTTTTCAAGATAAAGCGTTATATAGAAATAAATAAGACAATATTTTTATGTAACACTGTATGTTTTTGAAATATTTGTTTAGTCAAACAAATATTGACATTGCTTAATATAGCTACTAATCAAAATTCACCTTTGAAAACTTTTTAAAAATATAATTAAGAATCACTTAACAGTTTTCAATAACCTGAACGTTACTAAACACTGGAGACGATAAATTACATCTTCAGATCGAATTTATTTCAAATCAGGCAAGTTCTACACTGCAAGTCGTAGAATTTCTTAGGGAAGAAATATGTTGTTCTTAAGTCTATTTTAAAAAAACACAAATTTTTTCTTAAAAATTCTATAGTTTTCGATCTGATTCAGATATTCCAATTTTTTGAATCCTGATGAGTTTTACCGTCCTCTTTCGAAATCCGTCAGAGAAAAAAGTTCAAAATTAACAAAGTGATGACGATTTGTTTGAAAAAATAAAAAGTGAATTTTCACAAAAACCCCAATTTTCATTTTTTGTTGAATTTGGCCTTCTATAAGGAAGACATCCTGTGAGTTTTATGTGGGCCTTATCATTTTTGTGGCCACGAGCATTTAAAAAAAAAAATTGAATGTTCACATTTTTCTGACAAACGACAGATTCGACAAAATGCTAAGAAACAAATTAGTTCATTTCAAAAAATGCCTCATGTACTTCTATGATATCTTGCATCATTTCGAGAAAAATTCGAAAATCACTTTTTCAGGAAAAAAATTCGCTCGTCCACAGAAATGGTTTAGCTCACCTAAAACTCAAAGGATGTCTTCTTTACAGAAGGCCAAATTAAAAAAAAATGGAAAAAAATATAAGTGCGCGTTTTTGGTGAAAATCGACTTTATGCTGTTTGAATCAAATCGTTCGGCTCCGGGCTGAACGCGAACCTGGGTCCAAAAATTACCTATCGCTTCAATTTTTTGAGAAAATTATGGTTGAAACCTCCAAAGACCACGTTTATGGCCATTTTTGAAAAATCATATAGCAAACGAGCCCAATATAAAGAGCTTCAATTAATGCCCGAATCCAAGACAGAAAAAACAAATATTATAATACAAATTTATTCAAAGCGCTGTTCCACTTTTCGGAAATCATGGTTGCACCCATGCATTTTTATAATCTTCGAATGCATTGATGCGAGCATGATTTCCGAAAAATGTAAAGAGCACCTAAATAAATTTTTCTCATAATATTTGTTATTCCTGTGTTTGAGTACAGAGTTCAAATATCAATTAGGGCCCTTTACAAAGTTTCTAGCATATCGAGCTTTTTAGCTATGATTTTTCAAATATGATCAGAAATGCGGTTTTTTTCTCGCTCTTTGCCTTTTTAGAAATACACTGAACCTCCCATTTAACCGACCCCTATATACCGTGTTCCTAGAATTCCGCCGGCTCGCATTCTTTGATGAGGGGGTCCAAGATGCAGAGAGAGAGGCGTGTGAGCTCAGCGGAGTTCAGCAGTTCCCCCTATTTACATCATACAAATTCTTGGAACGGAGTCACGGTCATTCGAGGCCATACCTGAGACCGTCGCTAAATGGGGGTTACAGTGTACATGCAATTAAAAGTGTTAACGTAATCGGGATAAAAATACCCCCCTCCCCCTTTTAATGTTACATAATATGTGAACGCTACCAAACATAACAATTGGTCAAACCGTTTGTAGAAGCTTCGCAACCCCTATTGCTCGAGTCTACTAAATAATCTCGTAACATCGAAACAGGGTCGCTGAGAGGTTAGTTCGCAGTGCAAAGGAAAGCCCTTCGTCTTCCGGTTTCCAGAAGCCCAGACAGAAGTGGGAAAGGGGGAAAGGGCAAACACAGAGGCTGGTAATCGTAGGATTTCGCGAGCAGCACGTGATTCCTAGATCTCTTGAGGTAGTTCACCCCAGTATCTAGAACAGACCTACGTATCTGACCTTTAGGGAACTTTCTCGTTCATTAATCGACTGGGAAGAAAAAAAAGAAATAAATTAGAAAAGAAAATGAAAAAAGAATGAAGACCTTGGCACTCGCTTTTGCAGTTGGCCGATTTACTATTGGCTCTCGCAATGGCATATAACGCAAAACTGTGGCGAACCACACGACAAACAAAAGTAGTCATAAATTTTGAACGGTTAATATACCCTGGCATTGCCTGCATGGAGACTCCACGGGTCGTAGGATTTCCAGATTCCAACCTTGCAACCATTGCACCACTTCTGGCAAGGCTGCAGTATTAGCGCCAGTGGTAGTTTCTATTATTTTCTCAAGTCTAATTAAATATCATTGGACCTGATGCAGATTAGAAGGCCACATTTAGTTAATATTTTAATTTGGGTTTTATTAGTAGTCGGCAAACTAAAATGAAGGATAAGAGCTTGCAATAGAAGCTTCAGTTTATAGGATGCACAGGGGGTTGAAAGACACCGAAAACTGGTCAAAATTCAAGATTTCGTCAGATTTGTATGAAAATTAGTGAAACAGGGTTATTGAGGTCGCTGATTTCAATTTTCATGTCAAGTCAGGGTTTTTAAGATCGCTCATTTATAATTTTTTACAGATTTGCTTAAAACTTGGCAAAAAGGGGTTTTTAATGTCATTAATATCGATTTTGACGTCAAAAGTTACAAATTCAAAATGACGGATCCAATGTGGTGGCCAAAATTTACCATTTTTTACAGACTTGTCTAAAACGTGGTGCAAAGAGGATTATAAGGTCGTTAATTTCGATTTTGATGTGAAAAGTTACAAATTCAAAATGACTGTTCCAATATGAAGGCCAAAATTTCCAAATTTTTGCAGATTTACCTAAACTTGGTGAAAGGGGGTTTTTGAGGACTCTAATTTCGGCTCTGACGTCAAAAGTTACAAATTCATAATGGCGGATCCAATATGACGGACAAAATTTCCAAATTCTTACAAATTTGCCTAAAACTTTGTACAAGGGGGTTTTCAATGTCACTCAATTCGATTTTGACGTCAAAAGTTACAAGTTCAAAATGGCAGATCCAGTATGATGGCCAAACTTTCCAAATTTTTACAGACTTGCTCAAAACTTGGTACGACGGTTTTTTTAATGTCGCTGATTTCGATTTTAACGTCAAAAGTTACAAATTAAAAATGGCTGTTCCCATATGAAGGCCAACATTTACAATTTTTCAGAGATTTGTCTAAAACTTGGTACAAGGGGTTTTATAAAGTCGTATATCACGATTTTGACGTCAAAAGTTACAAATTCAAAATAGCTGTTTCAATATGGCGACCAAAATTTTCAAATTTTTACAGATTTGTCTAAAACTTGGTACAAGGGAGTTTTTAAGGTCGCTCATTAAAATTTTGAAGACAAAATGGCAGCCAAAATTTCCACATTTTTATAGATTTGCCTAAAACTTGGCACAAGGAGATTTATAAGGTCGCTCATTTCGATTTTGACGTCAAAAGTTACAAATTCAAAATGTTGGATCCAATATGGTGGCCAACATTTACAATTTTTCACAGATTTCTCTAGAAAATGGTACAAAGGGCATTATAAGGTCTTGTTAATTTTGCACTTTAATTTCTGTGCATTCCCTAATTTTTTATCACTAAGAAACAAGGATTTCGTATAATTTTCTGGATTGAAAAATGAATATAACATTTATTAAATTCGAAGAACAGGAATACAGTCTTTCGTAGTCGAATGCTCATTCCAGACTGACACATTCAGCCGTCTCAGACTTCACACTTCGCCCTAAAGTAGCGGGGCTAATCTAAACAAAGTTTATCGTCAATATACCACACTGAAAGTCTCTAATAAGTCTGTCTGCGATATGTCTTTCCGAGAATTTCATTCCATGACCAGGGGACGAAGGGGTACAGAGAGCGCGGCACTCTAATGCCAGCAAACTCGTCCAGTGCCGCACTACTGAAGTTGGCTGTATCACAAGCACATAATTTCGTCAGTTCGCACGGTCCGCACTTCGCTCCATTCGCTTTCAGTGTTTACGTTAAGTGTTACAAAAATACCGCAGGAAAACGAGAGGCATCGTTTATCCTTCAAAACGAACAAACATTCAAAGAAATTCAATAAATATTTTTTACTGCGAACGAAAATCACATAGAAATGGTTCATGTGGCCCTGATTGTTGACATTCGAGTACGACGGATATATGTTCAAGGCCATTTTAGGCAAGAACCAAAGTCGGACTTATATTGGAATTTCAGTGTGTGATGAAAAAGAAGAAGAAATACATATCGAGAGTAAAAAATATGACCTATATGTAGTATAGTCGGCCTTTTATAACATGTGGAAGCTTGTCAAAGAATTAAAATTATTTCAAGTAAAATTACTCTTATTGTACAGTCGTTCATTGCGATTTTGACGTCAAAAGTTACAATGTCAAAATAGCTGTTTCAATATGGCGGCCAAAATTTTCATTTTTTCACAGACTTGCCTAAAACTTGTGGTTTTTAAGCTCGCTAATTTCAATTTCGACGACAAAATGGCAACCAAAATTTCTAAATTTTTACAGATTTACCTAAAACTTGGCACAAGGGGGTTTTCCAGGTCGCTCATTTCGACTTCGACGTCAAAAGTTACAAATTCAAAATGACAGATCTAATATGGCGGCCAAAATTTCAGAATTTTTACAGATTTGCCTAAAACTTGGTAGGTTGCAGTCCTATGTTAGAGCCCTTATTTCGGCGTGCTTGATTTTTGTGAGTCCCCTAGCGTCTCACAATCCAGGGGACTTTTTGGAATGAGTCGCTTGGCCTCTCATTAATAATCTGCGTGCTCGTCAAACTCTTCTTCGTCGGTCAATTGTATTTCGTCTAAGAGACATATATTGTACGATACGATATTAATTATTTATGTTCAATAAATATATTCACAACATGAAATAAAATGAACAGACTTATTATCAGTAACTGATATAACTTTTACACAATGCGTTTTCAGCACTTAATTCTGACACCAAGAATTTTTTTTTATTTTGTATTTGGGAGGTCATAACTTTTTTCTGATAAAGGACAAAGTCTTCGCCGGAGCTATTTTTGAAAATATCCATTTTTTATTTCAAAAAATTGAAACTTCCACGTTTACTAGAAAACGAAGCGAGATATTGAAAAAAATTCAAAAAGAAAAAATTTTTCCTTGGAAAAGCTAAATAAAAAAAAAGACCTTCCTTGATAATTTTTAGTCTCACGTCTTTTCTTTTTGTTTAAAACTTGATTTTTCTATTTTGAGAGGTAAAAATTCGTTTTCCACTGATTTATACCAGTGGAAAGATTAGAACAGATAAATATTATTATTCGAATTTTCTGAAGATATTTTTTTTATTTAAAAAATGTTATCGGCTTATGATAAAAAGTTTTTAGTGTTGAAAAACATATAGATATGAGAAAATTCCTAGCTTTTTTATTTAAAATAATTATATCGAGAAAAAAAATAAGAACAGAAGAAATTTATCAAGATTCTATTAGTGGCTACTCCCAGTAAAAGCGTTTATTTTCTGATGATCATAGATAACGCGTTTCGATACGGATCTGTATCCTTATCAAATCTTTTTTCCTAACAAAAGATCGTTGAAGCTAGAAAAACACGATATTTTCTAAATATCATTGTACATGTAGTATTATTTATAACCCGACAAGAAACGAAGAAATCTAATGTTAAAAGCGGAAAAATATATTTACCTCATCGGAGAAATTGAACATAGTTGAAAATAATTAGAATAATGTTGTTTCATAAAAAAAACAAAAGTAGATTTGTATTAAAAGCATAATAATGCTTATTTAAAAATAGCATGTAAAGATCAGACCCAATACGTAACCTCCAAACAAAATATGGATTTGAAATTTAATCCCAGTTTTTCCGCGAAAAATTCATAGACAAATAAACGTTATTGAATAAACATTGTAGAAAATTGTATAAATCACAGGAAAATATCCTGGATTTTCTTAAGAAATAAATAGTTACATTTTTAAACAATAATTAAAGACGGACATGTGCCACTTACCGGGTAAACATTATAACAGCTTTTAAGGTTAAGTTAAGATGTCATGTGATATTTTTACCCGGGAAAAATGGCAATTTTTAAATTTTGATATGAGAAATGAGACAGTGGTATATAACACTTAAATTTTGAATATCAATTCCGTAATTTACGAGGTAATTTATTGCATTTTTTTCCTTTTTATGTAAATCATTTCTAAAGTTAATCTTTTATCTTCATTTGACACTATATTGTAAATTTTAACATTTTTAATATTGAAATCAAAACCATGTAAGTTTGAATAGGCACGCTTTGCTTAAGCTGTATTATCTTTGTATTTTTATACAGATTTTTCATGTTCTTTAATTCTAACACCTAAGTATATGAAGGATCGTCCAATGTATATCATCTTGCAATTCAAACATAATATTCGATGAATGATATTGACTTTATGAAATTTATCAATTAAGTCTTTAACATTTGGAAAGAGAACTTTATTAAAAGTATTCATAACAGAAAAAACAATTCGAATGTTGCTCTTTCTATTAAAAATTCTAAAAAGAACTTCATCAAAACCAATAATATAGGGCATTACAATAATTTTCTTTTCATTTGCAAGATCTGTAATTTGTTTACTTGTATTTTTTAATTCTGTGATAGTCTTATAACGTTCAGTTATTTTGAATTTTAACAAATCTATGGGATACCCATTTTTTAATAAGGTATTTTTTACAATGCTAAAATTTTCATTGTGAAATCTAGTATCTGATAATTTTATCGCTCTATCAACTAGACTAAAAATGACACCAATTTTATTATAAAATGAATCATATGAAGCCAAATTAAGAAAACGTCCTGACCATACATGTTTCCTATACCAATTAGTTATAATTTTTTTATTTTCTATTGTGAGTGTTAAATATAGGAAATTGATTTTATTTTCCTTTGCTAATTCAATAGTGTGTGTGTCATCAGGAATGTTAATTTTATCAATGTTTTGTTTAAAATCCCAGCTGTCTTTGATATAGCAATCAGTTTTGCCTACAATTTTTTTTTAAAGATTTAGCTAAATATGTGTGCAGATATATTATGTAACGGTGAGTATGTATGTATGTAACTATTTTTAATTTCTGCAGATATATCTCTAATTTCTTCTTGTACAATTTTTTTGTCTAAAAAAGTTATTGATTTTTCTATAGTGCTACGAACACTTTTGGAGAAATATCTAATGTTTGGATTTATATTATTAATTATATGGTTAGATAAAAGCATCATTATCTTGACAACGAAAAAGAAATCTTCTTTGGTTCTTACGGTTTTCGGAGTGAACAGAAAGCCTTTTCCATTCCTTGACAATATTAGCAGCGTAGAAATCGTTATCCTCTTCAAGTCTTTTGTAAAAAAAAGAAGAAATTTTTAATGAAATCGAAAAATCAAATTTTTCAAAAAAACGAAGGGAGACTAAAAATTATCGGGAGCGTCTTTTTGTTTCAATTTTTCTAAAGAACAATTTTGTATTCGTAAAATTTTTCCATATCTCGCTTTGTTTTCGAGAAAAACTGGAAATTTCGATTTTTTCACATTAAACATGGATTTTTTCAAAAACGGCTTCGGCGGAGATTTTATTTCTTATAAGAAAATAGTTTGCTAAAATCTTCGTCAAATGTCAAAGGTGGCAAATAATCTGACTGTTAACACCATGATAAACCTTTTAAAACCATAAAACTTTAGATATGAGGTGGAATCTCTGGGAACTTTTGATTCAAAAAATGCCTATATTGTACATTTTTAAAATGCATGGGTATAAATTGAGAGAATTCAAAACCAAGCTAATATTTATATTTTTTATTTACATTGTATTTATTTATGATCACTCAATGAGCATAAAAATGGTAACATTTGAATTCATGATCTTATGAACAAGTTTTTTGAATTATAGAAATGTATTTTTTTCAATTCTTTAAGAAATTAGCCAAATTCTTAAAAAATTGAAATAAAAAAAATACATTTCATTAATTCACAGCGTTCTAGGATGAAGAGGACTTGTTAAAATATCATAAAATTCAAAAAAACAGTTACTTCAACTCATCTACATTATGAAAAATAAGTCTTTCACCAAAAACTTTGAAGTTGGTTTTTGGCCACTTTTCGGTGTCTCTCAGCACACCGTGGGATGCCAGGATGACAGTGGAAATCAAAATCACAGAAATAATTATGGGAGGTGAATAATTATTCGAATTCAGAAAACTGACGTAATCATCTTCTTTAACAATGTATTACTTCTTTCATAATGATCTGTTTTGATTTTTAAAAAAAGCAGTTTAACTTTGTACTTTACAAGATTATTTTCGTTCTTAATCCGCAGAACCATCAGAAACTATTCAAGTATTGCAAAAGACTAGCAGGAAACTTTCAGCTTCCAAACTTATACGAGCCAAGTTCATACCAATATCTCATTACTGTTTCATCGGCTTATCTAGGAACTTCTAAGTTTTTGATCTGCAGAGAAGAGTAAAGTTTTTCGATCATCTACATTCTACATACAGTAAGACGAAGAAGAGTTTCGGATACGAGAACAAACTTTTTGACCAGCAAATCAAACTGATTAAACTGGCATAGGTGAAATAGAAAACTGGATGACATAGAAGGAAAGGGCACAAATTTACGGAATGTCTTTGGATGTAGAGGAACCATCAAATCGATGGAATCAATCCACTTACATCCATCATTTTCCCTTCGCCATCGAAGTTTCGAGTCTCTCGCAGTCTAATCTGCCCTTCTCGAGACTCCTCTCTGACTTTCCTCTTTCACTGCCAATTCACTCTCTTCTCTCCTCTCTACATCGACCGTCCATCCACTCCTATGTTCGGATAAACACTCTGCTCCTAAACAAATACTCTATGGCGGCCGTTGGCTGAGTCCAAGTTCCAAGTGCTTGATGGTTCGAGAGCTTGTTTCTCTAGTCGAACGAGTTGCTCCCTTTACCCTCTGACAAGAGGTAGAGAGGAACTACTCTTGCCCCATCTTCTCATCGCAACTTCCATCATACTTGTCCGAACAATGTTTCCTCAGATAAGTTATTTTCAAGTCATATATGGACTCAGCTTTCTGACTATATTTGTTTCTGAAACAATTGCAAATTTTAATTCGCAGAAATGAAATTCAAAGTGTGGATGATATTTGAAACCTAACACAAATTGTAAGAGTAAAAAAATCCAAATTCTCAATAAAGTCCAAAAGGACACCTACTGACGTCTACATACTTAGATGTCAATTTTTTCCCATTGTGCAATGATTTGATCCTTTTTTGGATAAAAACTTGACACATTGGACTTTATTATGAAGAAGTTGTTTAGGTCCAATTTATAACTTGAAAGAGTAAAATTTCTGCCGAATTGTTTAATATTTACCCCTCCCGCCCACCACTTGAAGTTTTCCATTGGATTCACATGAAGAAAAATGTGTATGAATGAACAATCTACAAAACTTTCTCAGCTTTTAATGAAATCTTTTGTCCACCAGCGACTGTAACCTGTTTTCAATGTCAAAAAAATAGCGAAGTGTAAAAATAGAAAGATAAAAAAATTTCCAAAATTGTGGACCCATGAGGGATGATCAAACATGATATTTTCTATAGTCCGTCATTTCGAGAATTACGAAAAACTCAATTTTTATTTTAGGCTACTTTTTTGACGTTGCACGAAGCTTGCTGTCCTTGGTAGTAAAATAATTTAAAAATAAATCGATTCAAATTTTGCTTGGAATTGTCAAAGAGTTTTGGATACAATATTCAAGATCGAGACAAATATACGCACCATAGACCAAAAATACTTTGGCCAAAACAATTAATTTACCAACTAATTAAAAAAATAATAATAACAAAAACATGGTTGGTTCCCTCTGTGTAAAAAAAGACGGAGAAAGAATAAAGAAAAGAGTGAGAGGTTGGTTTGGTCGACTCTTTTCTTTTTCTCACCCTTTTTTCATTGGTATATATTTGTCTCTAGTGAGCCAGAAATATTGATGATTGCAACCACATTTTTCCTGATATTCTATTTTTTGTAGTTTGTTACATAAGAAGGTTTATTAAGAAATTGGGTTGCCTCTCATCTTTTTTAAAAATTTTAAATAGAGACATAATACCGTAAACTGGGGTAAGCGACGCATTTGCGGGAAAAGCGGCGAACACTTCATTCTATATTTAAAACGCGATAATGCTTCTGCTACGTTTTTTAACTTAAGTTTTGCAATTCTTAGATGCAAGCCTTTATATTTTTGACCTAGAAGAAGCAAATATAGCATTTAGAAATGCAGAACCAAGGGTGCGCCGCTTCCCCCCACATACGCCGCTTAGCCTTGGTTTACGGTACCTTAGAGTACGTCTCCATTCGAAAACTCCGAAAGGTTTGGTTTCTTAGCCACTTATACAAAGTCATTTTTTGAACCTTATTTTTGGTGTTCTTGTATTTTCATACCTAATTAAAACTTAGTAAGTTTCTTATAAGGAATTTTGAACTTTACTTCAAAAAATGTTAAGCTAACAATATGTGAAAAAATCTGCCAGCTTCGCGGGCACATTCTCATCGCGCGCTTCATGCGCAGCTCGCTTCGCTCGCAAGTTTGAGCGCGCCTAGGGAGCGCAATTCGATCGTCGCGCTTCGCGCTCCGAAACATGAACTCGAGCTTCGCGCTCGGTGTTATATGTTCTTCATGTACAAATTTATAAATTTGTTTTTGATTTTAAATGAGAAAGGAAATT
>JAUMHM010000016.1:32256696-32274865 GCA_032362435.1 Melikaiella ostensackeni | reverse complement strand
TTATTTGAAGAAAGTATCATTGCGACGACTGATAATACATTGAATTCAGTAGAAAAGTTAATAATAAACGCGCTCTCGGAAAAAGTGCGCGCCGTGAGATGGTGAGTGCGCTGATTTACCACGCAGCGCAGCATTATTTCGATCATAATTATCAAAGTAATCGTGACTCGGATTTTTTCTCGACGGATTCAGATTGCTTGATGTTTTGTTGTCAAGTGACATTTTCTTCAGATCTTAAAAAGGTCCAGAACACGAAAAAAATCAATTGCTTATAAATAATTTTATTAAAAATTATGGAAAATCATTTTTTTGGAAATTCTAGTACAATTTTGCGAAGCCTATTTCATTCTATTCAGCAAACCAAAGTTTCATCAAAATCAATTAATCGGTTCAAGAATAACAAGGGTTGGTTCGAGAAGTTCCCGAAAATTTCATTTAATAATAACTTTGCTAAAAGAAAATTCCGATTTGGTCGAGTAATTTTCATGGTCAAATAGAACCGTTTTTTCAACATTTTGGTAAAAAATGAGGATAGCCATTTTTTTCGGGCTAATTTCACGAATTCTGACCCCCCTATGATTTCGGCCCATTCTCATGTCTGTGGAGTGGGACCACAAACTCGCTACTCGAGTGGTGGGAGTAGAACGTACATTCTGCTCCCCAGAGAGTAGATAAATGACGTCAGTGAAATAATATGGCTTATAATCATCTTAGAGTTTGAATATCCTGTTGATGACAGCCGTGTATTTTCAAAGTTCGATATCTGTAGCAGGGATAGTATAGCAGAAAGTGTCGCCGCCCGCGGAGGTTGTTAGAACTGATAAGGCTAAACTCGCGTCTCGCATGTCAAAAGTATGTCAACTGTCAGCCGGCAGTCAAATGTGTTGCTTGGGTCACTGGTTTTGTGCATTTTGCGGCCCTGTTATTCCGACTCGAAAAGCGAGATTGTGGAGTCGGCCCACATTCATGAAAAGTGCCCAAATCATAAGGAGCGTTAAAAAAAGTGTCGGGTGTGATTCGGAAGAGATCTTTCCAAATTTCTGCGACTCAGGAATGTTTTTAGCATGAGTTGAAGGCAAGGGCGCAAGCATCTTAGAAATGGAAAGATTTCTCTCTAGCTATGCAATGTACTATTTAATCATTGGAGCCAATATTTGAGTAATAATTTTTTTCCACATTCTTTGAGGCCTTAGGTGTTCGACATTTCTCTGGAGAGGGGAAAATACAGTTTTTTATAGTTAAAACATCAGCATTTTTTGTGTGTATATGGCTGTAGGGGAAGTGTGTCTAAAACGGCTAGTGAGATAAAATGGCCAATCTTTAACAACTCATCAGGAAAGAAAAATAAGTATCAATTTTCAGTGCAGATATATTTATCAACTGAATTCGCATTTCAGGCGAACAATTTGAAGCATCAAATATTTAAAGTAAGACAATGAAACATTGTAAAATTTTAGACCTACTTACGAGCAAGCGTTTTTTATTGAACTTTGGGCATAATATTAAGTCGTTTGCATTGTATCATTTGTATTGTTTTTGTCGTGATTTATAGTTTATACACTAAGCTGTTATGTCAGTTTTTAACTAATGTCGAATCATGAATATATTAATTGAATATTAACAAAAAATACAACTATAGCCACTTATCTGAAATGGCCAAAGGGTTGTGTGGATAAAACGGCCAACCAACAGATGGCTATAAAGCAAGCACTTGCGCACCATCACATGGCGGCGACGGGAAACTGAATAGAGAAATTTTAGTGTTCATTATAAATTGAAATAGTCAAAATAATACTATTTATCATTTCATGTATTATTTAATGAATTTTTTATAATTTATTTATTCTTTACAGAGCTGTACGTAATTATGAGAGAATGTGTACTTATAAAACTGTATCATTGATATGCGCAAATACTATTTGAATACATTTGAACGAATTGTCTGCCGTTACGGAATTTTTCGTACGACCAACCCCTTTCCATCTCATTCCGGGCTAAAGTTACGGAATTGTCCGCATCTCTAGCCCCAGCGCCATACTTAACCGGGTTGGTTATTCTTACGGAAAATTCTGTAACGCTGGTCACTGTCATATTTCAAATACACTGGAACTCCACTACAGAGACCGTGTCAGTGATACCCTCAATGGCCTTCGTTCTATCTCGAAGCTCTCTTGTTCTAGAGGCACTGCCGTTGACCTCGCAGCGGCTCTCTCTCTCTCGGCCCGTTGGACCCCTTGTCTTTTATATTGGGGGCCTTTAAAGTGGGGTTCCAGTGTATTTTCGTCCCACCACAAACTTATTGTCTACTGTAGCGGACAAAAAAACTAGAATTTTATCGGATGAAACGAAAAGTGAATTGCAGTAGGAGATACGAGAAATGAAATTGGAATGGAATAGATAGGGAACTGGAGTACAGAAGAAAACTGAGAGCAGGAGGAGACAAAAGAGAAACGGTCAGGTGCAGTTGAGATGACCGAGATGGAGAAGAAGATACAAGAAGAAGAGGCGGGGAAAGAAGAAGATGAGGAGTGAAGAGACATTGTAGAGGATGGGGAGGAAAAAGGGCAGGAGGTAGAGACGTGGAGAAAAGTTTCTAGAAGAATATCGGAAGATAAGTGGAGGGAAGTCGAAGAGTGGAGCAGGAAAATGTGATAGTGGTATTTAGTAACATTTTAGGGAGCAATAATGTAGACAAAGTCATTGCAGGAGTGATAACGTTAAAATTAAAGATAACACCGAATATAGAACGATGGAAGTGGAAAGAAGGTACGGTATTACTGAAAATAAATTCAAGAAGAAGCAAAGAAAAGATAATGAGAAGAAGAAAAGGCCTGGAAGAGAAATGAATATATGTGTGTGACATGTTGACGGAGAGGGAGAAAGAGGTGCAAGCATGGGTGAAAGGTGAGGCGAAAAGATGAAAAAAGAAAGGGTTGGAGGTGAAGATTAGGCACATATGGTGGGAATGGGGTGAGAATAAAGGAAAGATGATAGTGATTAAGGTGGAAGGAGAAAAGGACCTCACCGTGAGCTCGCGGGAGATGAACGAAGAACAGGGGCGAGAGGAGTGAGCAGTCGACACAGTGAGCAGGCAAGGAAGAGGAGATTGTGGTGGGGTGCAAGGAGGAAAAAAGAGGAGATGGTATGAGTGTGAGGTGAAAAATTGAGTTTCTCGTCGAAGGATGTAAATTATAGGAGAGGAAAGGAGAACATGCGAAGCAGGGTAAGTAAAACAAATGTATAATTAGGAGAGAAGGAGAGAAGGAGAAGGAGGTAGTAAAAATGTGGGAGGGAATGCTGGCTCAGTTAGGCGAAGGAGGGTGTGTGGTGATAATGAGAAGAGAAGTAGAGGGTATAGAAAGGTTTGAAGGGCAGTATGAGTAGGTCTACAGTTAAGAACTTGTATATTTTGTAAAATTTGTAGACAAATTTTTCTAGGCCATTAGCTTGAAAAATGCCTAATATTTAATACTTGAAAGAAATCTTCTTTTCTATCCTAAACTCGCCCTTTTAGGCACACTTCCCTTACACGAAGCTCAAACTCAAGTCCTTTTATAGAATCAGATTAAAAATGGTTTATGAAGTCTATAAAATTGATTTTTTTAAGTCTTGAAAAAACTAACAATTACAAGGAAAGAAAGGAATCCTCATCTGAGTGGGTTTCTTTAGGTAGGAGACCAGTGGAAGAGGCTTTTGGTAGTACATACCAAGAGTTCTAGTGCTTCGCTGAAAAGGCCGGTCGTAATTGGCTGGAGATTCGAAGATAGTTCATGCTTTGACGTTGAGTGCCAGACGCTGAGATACTCGTACATACATACAAGTTCGAAACGTTTCGCGGTGGTTCCGAACCGTTTTGAGATCGAGGATATCGTCGAGTGGTCCGTTTGTGGTGCCAGGCTGATATAGAAAACTCGAATAAAGGTGGACCATCTTCAGCAATTCTAGTGACAGTCAACTCGAATATTTTCTCAAATATAATTATATAGAAAAAAATTGCGGAGTCGTGGTTCCATTAGTAGAAAGTACTCGGAAATTTTTTTACTTAGAAATAGCGAGACTACTGCAATTTTTCAAATCTTTTATAGCAGAAGTAATCTTTTCGATGCTTTCAGTTGTAATGAGGAAATAATCCATTGGCCGGAAGGGAGGTAAATTCGTTGAACCGCACAAAGCACAGTTGGGAGTTTCTCATGCATGTAACACGTATTTGAATTTAGAATCGAAATCAAGAAACTGTTTATGGGCAAAACTATTACCTATATGTATGCATTCACGCGCGTTGTGTGTGTTGTATGTGTGGAGGGATCACAGCAATTCAGTAGTTCAATTTTAAGTAAAAGGGGGGATTTTTTCGAGAATAGTGGAATGAAAGGGAATTTAATTTATTATTAAAAACTTTTTACATCTTATGGGTATCTCGTGAATTGCACGAAACTGCCCTCTAACGAACAGTAGCGCCTTTTCTTAGCAAAATTTCTACACACTATAATCATTTTCGTGTTTAAACAATTTTTTTAAGCTAGCTTTAAAATATTTGTTGAAAATCTCCGCACTTTCTGCTGATGAAAATACAGCAGTAAAAAATTGAAGAAAATCAAAGGCTGAAAAGAAATGAACAATAGAATTGAAAAATGCTCATATTTGAAATTGGTTTTGAATATATTTTTATGAGAAGATACACAATCATTCCTTTTTCTTGTCAATTTTTTTCTAGTACCGAACCCTGGGTTGTTCAAAGTACTTATCTTTATAATCAAGTTTGATAGAAATAATTTGAGAAAAAACACAAAAATGACTATTTAAAGAATCTTCCACTCATTATCAAAAACGGATATTCGAAAAATTAGCATTCACGAAAATAAAAAAATTATGAAGATAAGCATTTTTTCAAATATGCAATTGGCTAACACGTAAAATTCAGCGGTATAACAATCAGCTCTAAATTAATTATACTTTTTTAGGGTTCTAATGTGCTACTTTTTTGCATATTATTTTCGATTTCAAAAATTTCTGTTTTCACAAATTACAGTCTACACTTACATCTAATGTTTACGACTTTCTTGATGTTTTCTGGAGAGAGACATTTTTAAAATATTTCAATTTCAAAAAGCCGACTTTTTTATTTTTAACTATAGAATTTATTTATCTCTTGGGTTTAGTTTGTCGATTGAATCTGATATATGGTATAAAATCTATCGTAAAATCTATGAATTCTTGTTAAATCTTTGTAAAATATTTTGAAATCTTCGATTACTTTTGAAATATTTGAAGTATTTGTCAAATCTTTCAATCTGAGCGATGTGTTCAAATCTATAGGAAATCTGTGCAATATTTTGAAATATTTTGAGATCTTTGAAATCTTTGTGAAATCATTGGAGTCTTTTGGAATATTTCAAGATCTTTAAAATCTTTATGAAATATTTCAAATATTTGTGAATTCTCTTGAAATCTTTGAAACCTTTTGAAATATTTTTAGATCTTTAAAATCTTTGTAAAATCTTCAAAATATTTGGGAATTCTCTTGAAATATTCTAAAGCCTTTTGAAAGCTTTCTGAAATCTTTAAATTTTTGAAATATTTTGAGATCTCTGAAATCTTTGAAATCTTTTGGGATGTTTTGAGATCTTTGGAATATCTGTGAATTTTCTTGAAATTCTTTAGATCTTCTGGATATTTTGAGAACTTTGAAGTCATTGTAAAATCTTTGAAATATTTGTAAATTCTCTTGAAATATTTGTGAAATATTTAGAAATCCTTTGAGATCTTTTAAAATCTTTGTGAAATCTGAAATATTTGTGTAAAGTCTTTGAAATATTTGTGCATTCTCTTGAAATCTATGTGAAATCTTTTGAAATATTTTAAAACTTTTGAAATGAAATATTTGTGAGATTTTTGTGAAATCTTAAGCATTGAAATATTTTGAGATCTCTGAAGCCTTTGAAATCTTTTAAAGTGTTTTGAGATCTTTGAGGTCTTTGTGAAATCTTTGAAATATTTGTGAATTCTCTTAAGATCTCTGTGAAATATTTCAAAACCCTTTGAAATCTTTGAAATATTTGTGAATTCTCTCTTGAAATATTCTAAAATCTTTTGAAATCTTTCAAATATCTTTGTAAAATCTTTAAAATATTTGTGCATTCTCTTGAAATCTATGTGAAATCTTTTGAAATACTTTAAAACTTTTGAAATATTTGGAATATTTGTGAAATTTTTGTGAAATCTTCCTGCCAACTTTAAAATCTTTTAAAATCTTTGAAATATTTGTGAAATATTTGAAATCTTTGCGAAATCTTTGTAATATTTCGAGATATTTGAAATCTTCGTGAAATCTTTGAAATATCTGTGAAACGTTAAAAATTTTCGTGAAATATTTCTGAAATCTTTAAATGTTTGAAATATTTTGAGATCTTCAAAATCTGTGAAATATTTGTGAATTCTCTTGAAATCTTTGTGAAATATTTTGATATCCTTTGAAATCTTCCTGAAATCATTTAAATATCTTTGTGATATCTTTAAAATCTTTGTGAATTCTCTTGAAATCTTTGTGAAATAGTGTGCAATATTTTGGAATCTTTGAAACCTATTGAAATATTTGGAAAATCTTAGGAACTTTGTGAAAAAAATGGGAAATAGGGTCCGAATTCTCGATTTTAGGTATTTTAGGAGACTCTTTAAATTTAAGGGGGAAAAGGGAGAGAAGCAGGAAAAGGGGGATTAGGAAAAAAGGGGTGGAATGTGATCTCTGATGTGTGTGACAGTATGAGTTTTAAAGAAGGGGTTGGGGTTCTAGAAGAAGTGAGAGAAAAAAGAAGAGGCAATGGGTCCATGAGGGAAAGGAACGGGTCCACTGTTCGGAATTTCCAACGTGTGTACCGAGGTTTGAGGTTATGCGGGATGGTTGCAGCGACCCGCGAGCATGCGTTTATTAAATTTCCATCCCCCCGAGCTGTGCGAATTCAGCCAACCACCTTCTCATTCCCTTGCTCCGCTTGTCCTTTCCCCTATTCCCTATTTCCTACCCCTTTCAACCCTTCCGCCGCGGCGTTGCCACGTTTAAATCTGAATTAACTAGTCGGGCGTGGTCTCAGGTACGTAACGCTAATCCGTAAACGCCCTGAGCACCTCTACCACGTGACTACAGAATTTATATAGGTACGTGAAGTCGTAAAACGACACCACAATAATGAGCTTCGGCAGCCACGAGGAGGTTACTTCGCATTTTATTATTCCCACGAAAACTTCGTTATTACGAGAGCCAAGATCGTTCTCTTGCTACTTGTCTTTCTTGCTTGTGTTCCATGAACCAGGACTCACCAACGAGAGAATTCGGTACATTTTTACTGACGGAACAGATGTGAACTTTTCCACCACTACGACTCCTCACATCGCTGTAAGAGTGAGACCTCGAGTGAGACAGATCTTTTCCGTACTGAGTGAGGAGTAGTAGTGGTGGAGAAGTTCACATCTGTTCCGTGAGTAAAAATGTACCAATTTCCCCTCGTTGGCGAGGCCTGTCATAAACCAATAACCTCCCTCCAAATACCCTCGATCAGAATTTATGCTTGTATTTTTCCTCAATGAGTTTGAAAGCACACTGAGAGAAGTGTTTAGTTTACACTACTAAGTCACTAGTCATAGCCATTATACCGTTTAGTAAAATATGGACGGACTAGATATTTAGTGAAATCGACTAAACGTCCGTTTAGTCAGCCCTAATAGATGGCGTTAAGTAGCCTCTACTGAACGATTCGTAGTACGCACTAATCCTGTTTAGTAGGTCCCACTACACGCTTTGTCGTTCATACTAGTTCTGTTTCGTAGGTCTTATTAATCCAGAGTGCTGTTTAGTAGCTCCTACTACACGATCAATGAATTTTACTAGTAAAAGAAGTGGTAAATAATAAGCACAGAGTTCTAGAAAAAAACATGATGGAAGTTTCGAATATTGTTTTATTAAGATACTCAAATTCATATTTACGTAACTCGGAATGTACATTAATTATTATTCATTAATTTACTATTTACCATTTATACTATATTACACAGCATGTCTCAGCGTCATGAATTCAGTCCTATTATTTGAGCATTGATGTACTACTAAGAACGGAGTTAACAAGTGTTCATACTCGTACAAATGACATGTGAATTCTCCGCTGCCAGTAACTTCTTACTCGTGCAAACTCTCTTCAGAGCAAATAACAATCATACTATCGCATATAAAACAAACTCGCTGGTCCTCATTTACAAAAACTTTCAATATCCGAACAACCTCTCCTAACCTATAAAAGCATGCAACACTGAATATGTAAGTACTCAAATGGTACTCACCCTGGAACAACTCGATGTACTCTTCAAATTTGCAATTTTTCAAAACGTCTTCCATGGTTACAAAGATCATTGCCGAGAAAACTCACTTGTTGAAAACACAATACAGACACAGATAACACAATTTTTGTGTTATCTATGTGTTTTTGTGTGTTCTATGTGGTGGCATTTACTAAACGGAGCCAAACGGCGTTTAGTATTCGACACCAAATGCATAGTATAATGTACAAAACGATCGTCTACTAAACGGATATAGTACGAATGACTAAATGCGTTCTCTCAGTGCAAATATGGCAATTCGTTAATTCGGGATGAAGTTGAGATAAAGAGAAGAATTCCTTTTGCAAAAGGTCCCAAGCGGAAATTTTAGTGCTGGTCCACTACTGGTGAAACTCCTAATGATAACTACATATGTTCTGGAAGGGGGGGGGCGATTATGTAACTTTTTCACTTTTGTTTCCACTCTCACTTATCTGAAATTCAAGCTGGTTGTTTTTTTCCCAATTGTTGTGATGATTAAAATGTCCAAAAAAAGACATCCGACTTTAATTTCGAAAATGTGAAAGTTGGAACGGAATTGAAAAAGTGACATAATCGCCCCTACATCTATAATTCTAACACATCGTAAATTGCCATCAAATTTGAATACATTATTTAAAATCATGACTTTTGACTATTTTATATAAGAAATAATTGTTGAAAATTCAACTTTTCGGGTTTGAAAGTCAACTGTTTTTTTTTTTAAATTCGACTTTTTAGCTTGAAAACTCTACTGTTTTGTTGGAAATTCATCTTATTCGGTTGAGAATTCTTCTTCATGGTAGAAAAATGATCTTTTTTGGTTAAAAATTTATCTCTCTTGGTTGACAATAATCTTTTTTGGTTGGAAATTCATATTTTGTGCTAGAAAACTTATCTTCTTTGATTTGAAATTAATTGGTTTGAAAGTCAACGGTTTGCTAAAACGTAAATCATTTATAAAAGTAACATCTACTAGTCAAAAATCATGATTTTATATAATTTATTTAAATTCAATGGCAATTTACGATGTTCAAGAATTTGTTTATCACTGTGTAGCTTTCAGAGGACAATTATAGGTGTAAGTTTGAACTTTTAAAAGCCTTGACATCAATGAAAAAATCGTTACCAATAAGAAACATATCATTTAATCGAGTAAAAACGTGATTTTTCTTCTTTTTTCAACTTCAATAACAATTTACAATGTATCTGAATTTTTTATTGCTGAATAGTTCACAAAGGATAATTATAGTTACAAAAACTAATTTTTAGAACACTTTTGATCTATTAAAAAATTAATTTCGTACCAAAGCAACAAAAAATTCGCTATTATTCGATATTTTGAGCTTCATCGTGAATGCGCCAGCATAAGATATATATTTTTATTCGTAACTTTTTGTAGGAGATTCAGGTGCGAAACTACGATTTTTTGACCCACTCCAAATTTCAAAAAAATATATTTTCTCGCTCCGCCCCAACAAACACTCACTGGTTTTGATTAAGTTTTTAACCTTTTTTTAGGTTACAACTACTTTTATGATTGAAATGGAATACGATAACATTCGCTTTTGGAAATTCATAACAAATATAGATAACACTATCGTTTACAACTTACAAGCGCGCCGTTATTCTTCAATTATTCTATACGAATTACAGACTTTGTTCTAAAATTATAAATTCAATTATAAATTACCAGCGATGAAAAATGCTGGTTTACTGCTTAAGATTATTTACTGCCAAAGATTACTCTCATACTAAGCACTTAAGCTACTGTTATATTTAGCTCTTAAGATTGCTGTTATATTTAGAACTTCTACTATGTTACGCCCGACCTAACCTATATCTATACTACTGAATCTCACGTCACTATCAAGTGCATTTAAAAGTATTTTAAGTTGGAAAAAGTATAATAAATAACACTGTAAATTAAATAAGACCTATATTTCTATGAAATTGGGAGTATCATTCCCAAAGTAATCAGGTTTATAAATTTTTTAGTCACTTTTTTTTCGAAAAATCACATATCGTTCTATAAATGGATGTAGAAAGTTTTTCTGACAACAAATGACACATCATTTCAATGTATATTTTAACGCTTAAATACTTTTTGAAAACATTATACTAAGCTAAATATTAATTCTTCCTTATTCAAATAGGGGGAGCGGCACTTTCTTCGTCTTTTAACGGAGAAAAAATCTAAACATCGTTTATAGTTCCAGCACCGACTGTTCACAAGTTACATGACATATAAATTTGGCGTCAATTCATTCTTTGGCGTCAAGAATTGGATTATTTGGGCTTATTTAAGACGAATAATTGTACTCGAATTTTGATATATTTACTGGAATTCCTTTAAGTCTGAATTTAAATTGAATTCTAGCAAATTTCCGAGTTCAAGAAAATTTCAGTGAATTCAGGCAGATTCAAGAGAACTAAAATGAATTCAAGAAAATTTTGAAGAATGCAATGAAATTCGACAAAATTTAACAAAATTCTAGCGATTTCAATGGAACTCAAAGAAATTCATGCAAATTCAGGAAAATTCAAAAGAATTTATGGAATTCAGTGGAATTCATGGGAATTCAAGCGATTTCCAGAGAATCCAGGCAAAATCAAGATAGTTCCAGAGAATTTGAGTAAATTAGAAGGAACGTCAGAGAATTCAAGGGAATTCGAAGGACTTCAAGCGATTTCAAGTGACTTTAATCGAATGCGAGGGACTTCAACGAATTCAAGAGATTTTAAGTAAATTCGAAGGAATTCAAGTATACTTTTAAAATAATTCATTTTCACAGAAATTCCAATAAATTCAACAGAATTCAAGTACAATTATTCGCCTCGAATAGGCATAAATAGTCAAATTATCAACGGTGGAGAAAGGGGTGGTTTCTATGTTTTGTACCATGTGAACAGTCAGTGCTGGAAATATAAACGTTTTTTAGATTCTTTCTTCGTTAGAAAACGAAGAAAATTGCCTATATTTGAATGAGAAAGAGTTAATATTTTGCTCAGTATAATGTTTTGTAAAAACCTTTTTTAACACCTTTTCTCAGTTTTTTGCGATTATCTTGAAAATAATTTGAGCTATCGCAAAAGTACGGTGCGCATATGATTCAGCATTAAAGAATACATCAAAATCATGTATCATTTGTTGTCAACAAAAAATTCTACATCCACTCATTGAACGATAGGTGATTTTCCGGAAAAAAATTCTACATCCATTCATAGAACGATATGTGATTTTTCGAAAAAAAATTGACTAACAAAAACTCAAAGGTCTGACGTGTAGGTAAAAAATGGAGGCCAGATTAGAATCCAGCACAAAGAACTACATTGGAAATGATACCTCCCATTTCATCCCGTGCAGAAAATTCCCCATTATACCCTTTTTGAAGTTGACTTCTAATGAGGCCCCTATCAGAATTTCTAGTTTAGAATAAAACAGATGGGGCCCTGTCAAGCTCTAGTGAGAAATTCCATGCTTCGTATAGGTATGGCGAATCTATCAGTATCTAATGGGGCAACGACCAGAATTTCTAGTCTAGAAGAAACTGGTGGGGGGCCTATCACGCTCTAGTGAACAATTTCTCGCTTCGAATACGCAAGGAAAATCTGCCCAGACTGTAAATGTAAAAAATGTGCTTGTTTTGAATAATTATTCGAATGTTAAAAATTTGGACGTAATGTGAAAGTTCTATGTATGATTTACAGGGCATTCATCTTACTGCATACTATTTGGAATTGGTTGCAGACCTACTCGTACTAGATTTACTTATACTGGATCGGATTGACATATTATTAGACAATTTCTAATAACATGTCAATAGAATCTAGTTCCAGTGAACAAATACCACCATAGCAGCCCCGAAGGAACCCTTCTTTTCGGTTGGGCTGTGGAAGGGCGACCCCAACTAGAACACAACTAGAAAGTCTAGTAGGGCCCACATCGACATAAGCGTTACGTTACCGATGGGGCCCCGACTAATTTTTCCAACTAGAACCCGATTAGAAACAGGGAAAACTCGTCAGAGCCCCACTAAAATCCTTTTGAAATTTCCGCATGGGATAGGCACATGGGTCGTATTTTGTTATACAGTGCAATATAAAAATGTTAAAAATGGAGAAAAAATATAATAAATAAAGCCAGTACTTCTTGGAATTCATGAACCGCAAAGGATCTACCCAATTCTGAATTTTTAGAACTGGCTTGAATATGACATACAATGAAAAGCACAAACGTGCAAAGGTAGAAATTCATAATTTTTTCAACCAAACAAGACTAAACCGAGTTCTGAAGATTCTGAATCTGAAGGCAGTTGTTTGCCTTGTTCTTCATGTAAAAGATATTTTTCGCCACACATCATGCACGTATCTGCACGCTGGCTTGCCAACGTTCCAGGTTCACACACAGCTCACAGATAAGAGCGAGCATATCACGCTCAGTTTAACGCTACGAAGTTTGAACCCAAATTAAGCTTGCTATAGATGCTTAACTTTAAAGAAATAAAAGGTACCGCAAACATAGAACCTATAGAAGATGAAACTTTTTTTAAAGACACTAGTAAACAAACACACGCGCTATGCGCGCGATTATTGTCTTTTCTATTATTTCTAATCCATTTTTTCAATAAAAATGTAGGGTAGAAATACCATTTGTGACCATGTTTGTCACATTATTAGCTATTCATGTAGAATATTTCTATATTTCAAGTACTGAATTGTATTGCACTGTAAAAATCTAAATTATTTAAAAATACCTGTACGTGTATTCAATTAATGAAGCACTTTATTTAAGTTCTAATACTAAAAATATGTCAATATATCAGAAAATTACTACTACTGGTTCACGAGCCACAAAACCTATAAAAACAATATACAAATACACTGGAACCTCGATTCAGAGGCTGTCTCGGGTGCGGCCTGCGATGGCCGCGAATCTCTTTCAAGAGTTTCTATATCGGAAACAGTCAGGGCCGTGTGAACCATTTCCAGTAGGAACACACAATATTAATCAACTGTATTTTGTACAAGTGTAAACTTTTTTTATCGTCAAGGATGGATCTTTTTTAATAATGAAGACTAGTGAACAAAAAGAGCATTTTCCCCGTGTATTACAAATAAATGCGAAATATACACGCGAGTGTTCAAACTGCCCGCTTCATGTCTACGGAACTGCTCAACTCAGATGAGCTCGCAGCGGCTCTGTTCCGGCCCCTTGGACCCCTTCATCATAGAATGCAGCCGGCGAAGATTCTACAAAGACGGTATATGAAGCGCCGTTAAATGGAAGTTCTAGTGTAAATATTTCTTTGTCTTAAAATACTCATACCTGAGCAGTGAAAGGAGTTTGACAAACTCTTGAATTCTTTTAAAAACTTTCAAACCTTGCAAAATTTCTTAGAATTTCTTGAAATCTTCTGAAAACTCATAAAATCATATGAATTTCTGTGAAACTTCAAAAAATCCCTTAAAACAATTTCAAATACTTTGAAAAACTTTTAAAAAATTTTTAAATCCGTCATAATAATCCAAAATTATTTGAAATGCCTCATATTTTTTTAAACCTGTTGAAATTACTTGAAATCCTTCGAATCCCACTAAAATCTTTCAAATTATTTTGAAATCCCTAGGAATCTTCTGAAAATCTCAGCGTTGACACACAGTCACTTTTAGTCAGTTTTCTTTCTAATCACTTTTTAGTCACTTTTTAAAGATAAAGTCACTATAGCTCGCACTATAGTCACTTTTTTGAAAGAATAGAACAGTTTAGTTACTTTCCTTTACATAAATAGAAACAGACAACCTAAGGACCACTATTGAATTCACGTCTATACCTATTTCTAAATTTTCATGAAATCTTTGGAATTCTTTGGAATTCTCTAGGATTCCCTTGAAGCCCACTGAATTCAATGGATTTTTTTTCATTTTCATTTTTTCTTCAATTCACCCTGGAGACTTTTAAATCCATCTTGAATTCTCATTTACTAATTCTATTCGATCCCATTTATCTTAATTAAATGGAATATTTTTTGATCCTAAAATTTTGTTACATTCATCCTGAATTCTTTTTAATTTATCTTGAATTCGTATGAGTTTCATGGAATTCTCTTGAACCCCTTGAATTCTTCTAACTTCACTCGAATTCTACTGAAATTAATGGAATATTTTGTTATTTTTTCAATTCATTTGAATTCATTTGGAACTCATCTGAATTTTTGTTTCTTTGGAATCCTCTTGAATTTTTTTAAATGGTCCTTGAATTCTTTTAAATTTCCTAATTTCACTCGGTTCTACTTCATTCAATGGATTTTTTGTGATTTTTTAGTCTTTTTTCACTCCCATTTTACTCAATGCGATGAAAATTTTTTGAATTTTAAAATTTTGTTCAATTCACTCAAATTCTTATGAATTTTATCAAAGTATTTTGAATTTCCTTGAATTCTTCTAAATTTTCTCAAATTTTACTGAAATCAATGGAATTTTTTGGACTTTTTCAAAATTTATTTGAATTTGCCTTGAATTATTTTCAATGCATTCTGAATTTTTATGAATTCATCCTGAAACCGTTAAAATTCACCTGAAATTTTTATAAATTTCTTCCAATTTTTTTGAATTTTTTGAATTCAAAAGAACATTAGTCACATTATTAATGCACATTAGTAACTTTAGTCAATTTTAGCCACTTTTTGGGTTAAAAATTAGTCATTTTATGTCGCTTTTTCAAGTGAATTAGGCTGTAGCAGCACTGGGAATCCCTAAAATGTTTAGAAATCACTGATAGTCCTGTGTATATAGCACCCCACAAAATCTTTAGAAATAACTTGAAATCTTGTAAAGTCCTTTGAAATACTGCGACAATCCTTAAAATCTTTTGAAATACTTCAGGGTCTCTGGAAATCACTTGAAATCCCTTCAAATCTTTTGAAACCACTCGAAACCTTGTAGAATTTTTGTAATATTCCACGAAATATTTTCAAACCGATTGAAAACTTTTACAACATCGTTGAAATCTCTCTAAATTCCTTGAAGCTTCTACAAATAGTTAAAATCCATAAAAATCATGTGCAATCTTTTCATAAGCCATGAAATCTCAAAAGAGTCTTGGAAATCTCTTGAAATATTTTTGGATGGTATAAAATTCTTATAAAATCTCTTAAAACGAAATCTCTAGAAATATTTTAAAGTTGCTTGCAATCCATTTGGAAGTACTGTAAAATCTCTTGAAATATTTTTAAATACAACGAAAATTCCTGAAAATTTTTAAAATACTTAGCGATCCCTAAAAATTCTTTGGAATCCATTGAAACCTTTAAAGTCTTGTGATATGACCTGAAATATTTTAAAACCCATTGGACACGCTTTCAGTCCCTCAAATCCCCTTGAAATCTTAAGTCTATTAAAATTCATAGATATTACATATGTGAAAGCCTTAAAAATATTTTATAATTCTTTACAGTCTCTAGAACTTATCTGAAATCCCTAAAAATGTTTTTAAACCCCTTAAAATCCCATAACATTATTTTGTAATCTCTTAAATGTCTAAAATCCCTTGAAGTCTTTTGAAATTTCTTAAAATCGGTTAAAACCACTTGAAATTATAAAAAATCCTTTGAAATGTTTTGAATTAATTGAATTTTTATGTGATCTTTAGAAACCTTGGAAATGCTAATATCTGGTGTACACTCAAAATTTTAATGATCAACCCCATGGCATTAAAGAATTAACGGAAATGAACTTTCCTTTGTTTGATGAAATTAAGTTTTATTCCCTTATCTAAGTATGAAGTTTGAGATCTATATATTTGCAAGAACATTTAAATATTTCGCCACCATAACGATTACAGATTAAATTAACAGTTGTAAACAAACTGAGAGTTAACAGCGGATTTCATCTTTAAATTTCAAATGTAATAAATAGAGCAATTTCAAGACATTCATAAGCCAATCAGATTTTCGACAACAATGAGCGCGAGACTTTTTAGATATTTCGTTGCAACACTTTTTACATTCTCATCCTAATGAGAAGCTATTAGTTTTATTTAAAATTTGACATCGCCAGTTTCACTCAAATTTCTACGTTTTGAGACCCACTGAGAGAGGAAAAAGGGTTTTTACGAGGATGTCTGTCTGTAGTCGGTAGTCTGTAGTCTGTAGGCACGATGACTTTCGAAAGAATTATGGGATTGGATTGTGATTTGGCATAACTTTTCAGAGCCCAAAAAAAATATCAAGTTCGTTTACTAGCCTTCATGACCAGCGGTAGCGGTTTCAACCATCAAAAAGTCTAATGAAAAATCGAAAATTGAAAATTTGAGACAAACGACATGGGATATAAAAGAAAATAACGGAAAGCAAAATTTTTTCCTGCAAAAAGATCTAATAATTTTCTTTAGACTATTTTTTGAAATCGACGCAGGGTTCTCTTTTTAATCGTGAAAAATGTTATTAAAAATACGAAACTGTGTGAGATGCGAAAAAACATTGACAAGAAAAATTATTCATCTAAAAAAGATTCACAAATTTTCAAAAGACTATTTTTTTGTAAAACGCATGGTATTTGTTTCAATCGTGAAAAATGTTATTGAAAATAAAAGATTCCACTTCCCAGCAAAATTATACAAGATACGAAAAAAATGTGAAGAAGCAAAATGGTTCATCAGAAAAAGATCTACAAATTTACTCAATACTACTTTTTTGATGAGATGCATAGTTTTTGTTGTAATCGTGTCAAGTATTATTAAAAATAAAAAATTCCACTTTCCAACAAAACTGTACAATATATGAAAATAATGTCCAGAAGCAAAATTGTTCACTTCAAAACGATCTATGAATTTGCTTGAAACTATTTTTTTTATGAGACGCATAGTTTTTGTTTTAATCGTCATTAATCTTATTAAAATAAAAAATTTCACTTTGCAGTAAAACTATACGAGATACGAAAAAATATAGGAAATTAAACTTATTCATCTCAAAACGATCTACAAATTTACTTGAGACTATTTTTTTTAATGAGACGAATATTTTTTCTTTTAATCTCGAAAAATGTTATTAAAAATAAAAAATTCCACTTTCCAGAAAAACTATACGAAGTACGAAAAAAATGTTGGGAAACAAAATTGTTTATCTGAAAAAGATCTACAAATTCGCTTGAGACCATTCTTTCAATGAAAGGCATAGTTGTTTTTTAATCGTGAAAAAAAATTTCATTTCAATTTTTGGAAAAACGGCACAAGATACAACAAAATGTTCAATGTCCAAATCACTCACCCTAAAAAGGTTCAAGAAGAAATGCTGGTAAAAATAAAAAATTTAAATTTATGGAAGAACGAAACAAGATACAATAAAATGTTTAACGGCAAAACTTTTCACCTACATTCAAGTCCCGTTAATTAATTAGCCTTTATTTTTGTCAATTCGAAAATGTAAAAAAAATCAGGGACCCGGCCGAAAGTTTCAGTCAATATCTTTATTTCCAGTTAAACAAAATAATTTTCATCCAATCATCAATGTAATTTTAGATATTATCTAATTTCTTTAAAATCTAGAGATAGCAGATCAAAGTTTAGTAACAAATCATTTTTATCTATCAATAACGAAATTGAACGAGACACGAGACACGTGATGAGAATGTATTTGTTGACAGCCGAAGGAGCTTTAACAAAAGAAAAGTCACAATTACCAAATTACAGTGGTCAATGATTTAACTTTCAATTTTAAAAGGTCTCTGTACAAATATGGGAAAAATACACAGACCGAGCGCGTAGCGCGAGGTAAACACATAATCGAGCGCGAAGCGCGAGATCTTACAGACGCACTCCCTAAGTTTG
>JAUMHM010000016.1:32225434-32235645 GCA_032362435.1 Melikaiella ostensackeni | reverse complement strand
AAATAGATATAAAAATAAAGATATTTTGATTTCATGATGGGAAATCATACTTTAATCTATGCTCTATCTGGTAAGATTGCACTTATGTCCCAGAAGTGACCGGAAATAAGTAAATTTCATGTTCGAAGGTTTTTCTCGAAAAGTAGTTTTTTGAAGCTCCAAGTTTAACAATGTACTTGAAATTACAAACATATTATTAATAATCTTATACTCACCAATTGAATTGAAGATGACCACCAGGATGACGACCAGAATATAAATGGTCGTCATTTTTTCTAAGTAGAATGTAAATTGAATTTAATGAAGAATCTGGTTGACGGTGTAGTGAAGAATATTCTGGTGCTTCATTAGACTATTTATACTGTAGTTGTCATTCCATGATTCTAGGCATCAAGCTTATCACATATTTGTGTTTCATAAGTCTGTTTCAAGGTAACACAATTTATTTCCTGGAATACATAAATTTATATTGCAATTTATATAATCTCTCACGTCTCAGAAAAAGACATTTTTTGTTGCAAAAGCTAATATAAATTCTACGAAATATGTTAAAGGAACTGGAAAGACGGATATCATACTTCGATATTTTTTTTCGAATTTTTTAGAAGTTGTTCAAGCCATTTTCAATTGTCGAAAGGTAAAATTCAACAGGAATATCTAGAAAAACTAGTTTCTTTCTAAATTTTAAAGGATTTTAAAGGGGTTCATGAGACATCATGGGAGTTTATAGAATATCAATCAATTTAGTAGAATTCACGGGATTTCGATAGATTTAAACAGATTCTATAGGGATTCAAAGATTTTAACAGATTTTAAAGAACTTCATCAGATTTCATTATTATCTGGAAGACGTTGTTTCTTTTGAAGCATGAACGCATTGCTGTCGCTGTGGCAGGTTTCGAAATTCTGGAGGAGGCTTACAAAATTTGCTTACCTATACAATAAAACTGTGCTGACGGAGAATTGTAGAAAATTTTAATCTATGTATTGCTGCGTTATGCCATAATATAGATTTTCAGGGTGAAATGATGTCAAGAATGCGCGTGTCTAAAAAAATGTTCTACACAAAGAATGTAAATTTTCATTTTTAACTAAAGAACGGTGACTTTACTGAAACAAAAATAAACGACACAATTGGTTCACGTTGAGCGATATGAACATTAAAATCAATTCTGTTGTCGTTCAGTTCTGACATTGATCATATGTCAGTGAAAATAAGTCAATTTTAAAATAAATTTGTGAGAAAATAAACTAAAAGCAAACAGGAAAACTAGTTCTTCATTTGGACGTCTTTCATCCAGTTTATATTTTTCAATTAAGACGTTTTCCAAATTAAAATCGAGTACCGATACTTTTAAATTAAAGCGGAAAAATGTTTGAAGTATAGAAAAGAATTATATTTCTTACCTAAGTTGCCTTCTCCAAACACTGGGTAGTGACGAACAAATTCTTTTCCGAATAACGCAATCTCTGTTCATTCTCCTTCACCTATTAAAATTAGTCTTTAAAATGCGATAGCGCCATTCGGAAGAAAAATAAAATTCCGATTTTAAAAGAATTTCGTACTTGAATTTCAACCCTTGACAAGCGTTAGGAAAATGAATTTAATAATTTTCTATCAATACCAAAATGATCTTTAGGACGTCAACTTTCATTTAAGCCATTAAATATTGAAATATCTTCATGGGTTCATGAAATAATAATTTTTCGGTGCGAGCATGTCAAATTTAAAATACATTACCGCATCGTCGCACAGTGCGGCGAAATAGGAAATTGAGGTTCAAAAATTTCAGAGCCTGCATTTCTTGGCTGATTCCACTTTTTTGTTATAGATTGAAGATAATTAAATCATAAAAAACTTCTTCAAACCAATTTATAAGAATACAATTTTTCATCTGTTAACTAAGCTGCGAGATGCCTAGAAACCATAATTTTTTATATTTGTGCTACCTGCTTTGCCTAATTCGTTGACATTTTCTCAAAAAGATATGGAATTAGTCAATTTATATTCGCTGAACAGATGGCGATCTTTGAGATAAATCTCTTGCACTTCTTTAGATATAATAAACAAATTGGTGATCAAAATTGATTATTGTTGGATTTTGAATCCTGAAAGCATTTTTGATCTTGATCTTCGTGTGGAATCATGTAAAATTTATGTCTTATTACAACTTAACACTGGAAGATTACCTCCTTGATTGTTATAAACGATTATCATGAGCAAATTCATTAAATAAGCGCTTTTGAATGAAGAAAATTAATTTTTTTAGCGTAATCGTTCATTTTTGTCTTAAGAATAATATTTCAGCAGCGTGTATTGACACTCAACATAATTTGGAATTGTTATAAACAATCAGAATTGTTTATAACAATTAAAAATGTTGAGTGTCAATGTATCCCTTTGAGATATTATTCTTGAAGGTAAAATAAACGATTCTGCTAAAAAAAACGCATTTTCTGTATCTAAAAGAGCCTATTCAATGAATTTGTTCATCAGAACTGTTAAGAACAATTGAAAATGTTGTTAAGTGTCAATATATGCTCTTGAAGTATCATTCTAGTAGGTAAAATCAACGATTGCGCTGGAAAAACAAATTTTCTATATCCAAAAGCACTTATTTAATGAATTTGTTGATGATAATTGTTTATAACAATCAAAAATGTTATCTTCTGCTATTGAGTTGTAATGAGACATTATCTTCACATGATTCTACAAGAAGATGGTGATCAAATATGCTTCCAGGCATCAAAATTTAACAAAAATCAATTTTGTTCATAAATTTGTCTATAACAATTAGAAAAGTCAAGGAAATTTATACACAATGCCGCAATCTGTTCAGTGAATTGAAGCTAACTCAATCGATACCAAATACTCATTCCAAATATAAAAAATTATGATTTTTGATGTTACGTTGTCGACTAAGTGAAACAGTCTTTTGTTGACGGAATGACAGTTTTTGATCTACTAGTGAGAACCAAAACGATTCTAACCTCTAGCTGTGAAAAAAATTCCTCTCTAGCTCTGCTGGGATATTTCACGACTCTGAAGTTTCCTATATCTATGGATTTCCAAACTTTTGACAAGCATTATAAACAAACTAAGGGTCCGATCAAAAAACTAAGAACACCTTTGTATTCGTCTCTGAAATCCCTAAATGCGCATTTTTTAAAACAATTTTTTAAATAATTGCATCATTTTTTAAGGTTTTACGATTGTTATAAACAAACGACGGGTCCGATCAAAAAACGGATAACACCCTTGGATTTGACTCAAAAATATCTAGATGCGACATTTTTATTATTTTTTTTTAAACAATTTTTTAAATAATTGCATCATTTTTTAATAATTTCAAACTTTGCAAAGCATTATAAACAAAATGAGTGTCCGATGAAAAAACAGAAAACACCCATGGATTCGCCTGCAAAATATCTAAATGCGACAATTTTTTAAGTTCTGTAACTCTTATAAACAAATATTATTATTTCACATCAACTTTGAGAATGTAATCAAAATCAACCTGTGAATAGATCTCAGATACTTTGTTATTATATTTAAACCAATTGTTTAAACAAATGAAATATTAATAACATTTTATTTAACATTCTATTCAATTTTACAGCAATTTCAAAACTTATATATACATACGATGCTTCAATCGTTTTGAAATTGCTGTAAAAATTGATAAAATGTTAAATAAAATGTTATTAACTATTCATTTGTTTGAACAATTGGTTTTTAAATATAATAACAAACTATTTGAGATCTATTCACAGGTTGATTTTGATTACATTCTTAAAGTTGGTATGAAATAATAATATTTGTTCATAAGAGTAACAAAACTTAAAAAAATGTTTTAATTGTTCAAAAAATTGTTTAAAAAAAAATGTCGCATTTAGATATTTTGCATGCGAACCCATGGGTGTTTTCTGTTTTTTCATCGGACACTTAGTTTGTTTATAATGCTTTGCAAAGTTTGAAATTATTAAAAAATGATGCAATTATTTAAAAAATTGTTTAAAAAAAATTAATAAAAAAGTCGCATCTAGATATTTTTTAGTCAAATCCAAAAGTGTTATCCGTTTTTTGATCGGACCCGTCGTTTGTTTATAACAATCGTAAAACCTTAAAAAATGATGCAATTGTTTAAAAAATTGCTTTAAAAAATGCGCATTTAGGGATTTCGGAGACGAATACAAAAGTGTTCTTGATTTTTTGATCGGACCCTTAGTTTGTTTATAATACTTGACAAAAGTTTGGAACTCCATAGATGAGCCGTCGATCACGTACGCTTTGGATAGTTGAGGTAGAAAAATTGTTAACATTCAAATTAAAAGTTTGGAGGAGACAATTTTGTTGCCAACCATTCTATTGAAGCATCGTATGCATACATAAGTTTTGAAATTACAGTAAAAATCGATAAAATGTTAAATAAAATGTTATTAACAATTCATTTGTTTGAACAATTGGTTTTTAAATATAATAAAAAAGTATAGATCTATTCAAAGGTTGATTTTGATTACATTCTCAACGTTGGTATGAAATAATAATATTTGTTTATAAGAGTTACAGAACTTAAAAAAATGATTTAATTGTTCAAAAATTGTTTTAAAAAAAATGTCGCATTTAGATATTTTTCAGGCAAATCCAAGGGAGTTTTCTGTTTTTGGATCGGACCCCTAGTTTATTTATAATGCTTGTCAAAAGTTTGGAAATCCATAGATATAGGAAACTTCAGGGTCGTAAAATATTTATTTTCAGCAAGAAACTAAATTTTCAACCAAATAGTTTCACTCTCTACTACATTGTTTAGTTTTAAGTCAAAAGATTAATTTTCCACAAAATCGTTGAATTTGCAACCCAAAAAAATGAATTCTCAACGAAACATGTATAATTGTATATAGTTGATATTTCGAAAAAAAAAATTTTTATTTAAAGTCGAAAACAGTTGAATTCAATCGCAAAGGACTAATTAAAAAAAAATTGTTGAAACTACAACCAAAAACAGATGTATTATCAACCAAACATTTGCATTTTTAACCAAAAAAGAAGAAATTTCGACCAAGAAGATTAACTTCCTACCACAAAGACGTTTTTTTAAACAAATAGATGAATGTTTAACAAGAAAAGTTAAAATTTTTAACCATAAATGGAATAGTTAAATTTTCTATTAACAAAATTAATTTTCAGACAAAAATGAAACGAATTTTTAACCAAAGAGTTGAATCTTCAACTAGAAATTGAATTTTTAACAAAGCAGTTCAACTTTCAACCAATCAGTTCAATTTTTGACCGAAAATATTGTTTTTTAACCAAATAGTTGCACTTTCAGCAAAATAATTAAATTTTTAACCAAACAATAGAATTTTCATTCAAACAAGATGAATTCCGAACCCAATAGAACCCAATAAGAAAATCCAACTATTTTTCTTTGAAAGTTATATCTTTCTGATTGAAAAGTCTACTATTATATTTATGGTTCAGAAATCATTTCTTTTTGTTGAAAATTCTACTATTTGGTTGAAGATTTAACTATTTTTTGGTCGAAACATTAAAACTAGTATACTTTTCGTTGAGAATTAATCTTTTTTAATTGAATATCTAACTACTTGGTTGAAAGTTGAACTTCTTTGTTAAAAATTCATTTTTTGTTAAAGATTCATCATTTTAGTTGAAAATTCAACTATTTTGTTTAAAATTTTATTATTTTGTTACAAATTCATCTTTTTTGTCGAAAATTTGACTGTTTCCTTAGACATTCGTCTTTTTGGATAGAAAATGCGACCTTTTGGATTAAAAATTTAACTCATTTCTAAAAAATTCGTCTTCTTGGCTCGAATATTCGACTTTTTGGATTAAAATGCAACTGTTTTTGGTTAAAGTTTAATCATTTTTTTTCAAGAATTCGACCAATTTGTTGAAAACTCATATTTTTATATTGAAAATTCAACCATTTTGTTGAAGTTTCGTCTAAAAAGCTTGACAGTTCAACTATTTGGTTGTAAGTGGAACTGTTTCGTTGACATTTTTTTTTTTATTCATCTTTGCATAAGTTCAAAATTCAGTGATTTTGTTGAAGATTCATCTTTTTTCGAAAATTAAACTGTTTTGTTCAAGATTCGTCTTTTTGGATTGAAAATTCGTCCTTCTTGGTTGAAAATTCATCTTTTTTGGTAGAAAAGTTCTTGGTTGAAAATTCATCTTTCTAGGTAGAAAATTCGGCTGTCTTATAAAAAATTTGTTTTTTTAGCTTGATGATTTAGCTACTTGTTTGAAAATGCAACTGTTTGTGGTTAAAGTTTAATCTTTTTCGTTTAAAAATTCGACCACTTCTTTGAAAATTCATCTCTTTCAGATAGAAAATTAATCTTTTCTACAAGAAAAGGCAGTTAGAAAATGACAATAAAATAATGTATAAAATATGAATAAGTCTTAGGTAAAAAATTTATAAAAAGTGCTCGAACTGAATTATTATCAATCATGAAAAAATTTTAAACTTTGGCGCTTTTTTTGGCATCTATAATAACCTAACAAGGTTATGTTAGTTCTGACTCAGTTTATTCGATATTAAAAGAGTTTTGACACTTTTTTTTACGTACGATGTAGTTTTTCAAATTAAAAAGCCTTTCTAAATCTAAATCAGGCATTTTCCATTTATAATGATTATAACTATAGCTAAAAATGTTAGTTTTGAAAGTTTCAGTGACTTTGAAACTTTTGATTCAAACTTTCAGCTGAAAGTTACAAAAAATATAAATTTCTGAAACAGCACATTGCTACATTTAAGACTGAAGATGTCAACTGTCTGCAGCGTTTTTAACCAATTTTATGCTAAACAATATTTTTGGGATCTACTGTATCGGTCATCAGATTTTTATTCCCACTTTTAACATGCAACACGATTTTTCAGATTGGACATTCAGAAAAATCATACAATTCAAATTATTCCTAGAGGAGTAGGAAAACATGATTTCCGATATTGCTCGCATAATTTTCCAGATTCTCATTATATAACGCAAATAGATTTAGAGATCCGGGCGTAAATTGGACTTCAATTGACAATCATCATTATTAATTATTCTGCGATATCGGAATCGGTCTTTATCGTATTGTTAACAATAGCTGCATTAATTTTAGCATTTCGTGAACACATGTGTATCAGGGCACTGATTGTCTCTGCATTGTCTGTATTACTACATACAAATATATCCTAATACAAGTGTTATTGTGGAAATCTAGGTCAGCGAAGCCCGTCAATTCCGATAAAACAATGCAGCTACCATGACATTCATTTCTATTGAAATATATGGGGGCCATTAATACAATGAAATGTAAGACTCATTATTATAAGCGGTCATTATGTCCAGAAGTTTGTATGTTTTCTAACGAGTGGGTAGTGGATAGCAGTTGCTAGTTAGCGGAATTCAAAGCAGAGGTATACAAAGGATCTTTGTAACATTATCACCATCGGGAGTTCTCCGCTCGGGTTAACAAGAGCGCAAACTCTATTCCAAACTTTCGGAAACTGATGAGAAGTTGTGACAAGATTAGCAAAGTAGAAAACTATTTTTTGTTAATTAAAATCAAATAGTAAATCATTAAATTAAGTAATAATATTAAATTGAATAAAAAAAAGTCTGCCCAATGCAGGGGCACAGTAACAAAATGGGATCATTTTTGTTGCAGAGCATTTCGCTCCAGCGATAATTTGACTCTTAAGATCATAATGATCTGTTCAATCGAATCATTTTGATCTGCTTTCAGGGTCATCTATCAGCATAAGCAAAATGGCCGCCAGTTTTTGATGCGTATGTAATAACCTAAATATTTTGTCTAAACGCGTTCAAGTGACAAATAAACTTAACAGAAGATATATTTTGTTATCAAGATTCGTTATTTTCAACTTTTTAAGTACACTGCACGACCAGAAATCATAAAAAGCTCGCATATGAGCTAAATTACTCCAAGAACGTCGACCATCTTGGCTTGACTTGATTATACATGAACCTGAATCAAATCATTATGACCTCAAAAATCGATCACCAATTCCGGCCGATCAAAATTCTCTTGATTTCGGTATCATTTTTGTTGCATATCAAAATAATATTGATTCCCGTATCAGATTAAACATTATTTTTTACTGTGTTCATATGCCCATCGAAAACTAACGTTTTGCCTTAACGATTCTCTTCTCGGGTGGATTAGGAGCCTCTTGGATATTTCCTCTTGGAAGGGTTTCTTTAAAAGAGTAGAGATCCAATCATTTTTCTCGCGCTCCAAAGCACTTTGGTAATTTTTCAAGCACACGTGAGAAACGGTGGAGTAGTGTGTAGCACGCGATTTTGGCAAGGCTTCGTTTCGTGCTCGTATTCCCTCGAATGTGTCTGCCAGGTGGATCGTATATCACGAAATATAATTAAATATACGAGATGCTCTCTTTTATCCGGATTTTCCCACTTTTTCTCCTGGACATAACGTTGGTACCCGTATTATGTTATTTTTTGTATTTTTTGCAACCTGCGGGTTTTGATCGCGTAAAGTACACGTGCTGCTTATATTTACTTTTAATTTAATATTAATTGGGTGAGAAATTCCAGTCCGCAATTATTATTATAAATTTTTAATTAATAGTCGGATCTCTTGGGGAGAGCATCCTGGTTTCCTCATGGTTTTTGACTGGTTGAAGGAGATGTTTTTTTGCCTTGAAAAGGGTGTTTATGTTCATCGCAGGAATCGTTTTATACATGATTTTTTGCAAATTTGAGTAATGAGGGAAAAAAATTATACGTAGATTTGAATGAAATACATCCCTTTTTGATAAAAAAAGGTTGAGGTTCATCCATTAAATATCATAACAATGTCAAAAAATGAATTTGAAAAATTCGAAATTTTAAGAATTTTTATCACAGTATTGACATTAATACCAGGTTCTGTAACCCGAATTTTTCCAAACACGGGGTGATATTTAGTTGATATAATTCACTAGAATGTTTGTAGCTATCTCCATACAAAAATTTTCATCTTGTAGAACTTTTGAAGTTTTTAATTTTTCTTTTACAAGTAATTTGTTTTTTAAATATTAGAAATATAGCAGCACAATACGTACCAAACTTGTTCATTTTGACAACATAAATCGATTGATGTATTCAGAAGCAATCTATGATTAAATGAAGTTATGATATGTACAGAATTCTAAATATTTCTCAATTTTTTTAACGTTAGCAAGAGAAAAACTTTCTTAATTTTGGGAATATACCAATACATATTATAATTACTAAATTTATTCGTTATGATGAGACAAATCGATTGATGTATTCAACAGGCCGGTATGACAAAATAAATTTATAATATATACAGATTTTTCAATTTGCTTAACGTTTAAAGGATGAAAAATTTTCGATTTTGTGGGTTGATTTACAACCAATCTATTTGGATTATTCCATTTTTCAAAGAAGAAAAAAGTAATAATCCAAAACAATACCACATTTCGAAAAATTGCTAACTTAGTCAAATTTGTATACTGTATTTCAATGAAAATAGATATCTTTTCGTAAACTGAGTTAATCATTAATACCTCAATTTGAAAAAATCTTAATAGTATTCATAGGCAACCCTGCAGATTGAAACAAATTTTTGCTTAATGTCTCTATTTTTAAATTTCTTAAAGATCGAAATGAAATTTACTTTCTTCTGAAAATTTTTTCGTATACTAACAAAGATCACCCAAGAAGTTCACGAATCAAAAATAGACTTTGTTTCTTTTATTGTTAAAGTTAAAACATATTTCTTGTTAATATCAAATATCTTTTTTGGAAAAACCCATGAATCTTGCATTTTATCAATAAAACTTTCTGTAATGCATCCAATCTCAGTTTTTTACTAATTGAATAAAATTCTTTAATATTTTTTCAACGGTCCTCCAATCACATCCATCACAATCCCCAACTTTTTATCAATTTCACTGTAATCCATAATACCAAAAACAAAAAAAAATCAATTTAGCCTGCGTGGAAAATCCAAAAATTGTAATTATGGTTAATTCGATTTTTTTTAACGGAGACATTGATAGTGTTTTGTCCAAATCTGATCGTTGGATTCTTGTTTTTTTTTTTTAATTTCTTGGAATTTCGTAGTGCCATTACGTTTAATTCGATTTTTTTGTTTTTGAACGGAGACATTGAGAGTGTTTTGTCCAAATCTGATCATTGGACTT
>JAUMHM010000016.1:32180031-32196171 GCA_032362435.1 Melikaiella ostensackeni | reverse complement strand
CAGACAGACACATTCGTAAAAACCTGTTTTTCGGGTTCAGGGAGTCTCAAAACGTGGACATTTGACAAAAACGGGGGCGGGGGGTCAAATTATACACAAATCTAATACCTTCTCTGATAAGAATGTAAAAAGACGATTTTATGAATTTTATTCAGAATCGTCAATATTAGATGTATTGAGTTGACCCTCAGAATTTCTCTTCACAATAAGCCATAGAATGGGATTCAGAAATTACTTTTTGATTTTCACCCCCACATATCTCTATTATTGGGCCCCAAACAAACCCCATAAATAAAAAATTGGTTTTTGCGAGTTTTGGCGCTCATAATTTTTGTTTTGTTTCTTTTAGTACAAATTGTTTCTGATAAATAATATATTACTTTATACTGATAATTCAATGCTTAAATGAATTTTTTAAGCAACTCATTATTGTTTATAGCAATTTTCTCTTAGAATAGAGTTAGAAAGTCGAGTTTTTCGAATTTTTCAACTTTTCAGTTAGAGCGAGGCAAGAATCAATTAAAGTTAACAAACATAAATGTTTGAATCATTTATCTTTATATAACGATATCCTCTTAGAATAATGCTAGAAAGTCGTGGTTTTTCCTGAAATTTTCCACTTTTTGTCCCTTCTTCAATTACAATGATGTAATAATCAATTCAAGTTAACAAACATAATAATTTTAACAATTTATTATTTTCTTTGATAATATTCTTTTTAAATGATAATAGGAAGTTGCGTTTTTTTTTCTTTCACTTATTAGTTATGCATAAATAATAAATGAACATTAACAAGAAACATTTTTTAAATAGTATTCCATTTATTTCGGAATGAAGTATTTTCACTCTTTTGCTAATGTTTCAAAAATATTGATTCAAACGAAAAGGCTTTTAAAAAAATTCTTGTTAATGTTCATTTATTATTTTTTCATAACTAAAAATTCAAAGAAAAGCGGAAAATTTCAGAAAAACCCCCAACTTTCTAGCATTATTCAAAGAGAATATTATTAAAAATAATAATAAATTGTTTGAACAATCGTCTTTGTTAACTCTAATTAATTATTACCTCACTCTAATTGTGAAGTGGACAAAAAGTCGAAAGTTTCAGAAAAAGCCGCAACTCTCTAGCATTATTCAAAGAGAATATTATTAAAAATAGTAATCAATTGTTTAAACAATTACATATGTGTACTTGAATTAATTATTTAATTACTCTAAGTAAAAAGTGAAAATTTGTTTAAAAAAATTATTTAAACATCTAATTATCAGTAGAAAGTATTATATTATGTATTAGAAACAATTTGCACTAAAAGAAACCGCAAAAAAATAATTATTAGCGCCAAAAATTCGCAAATTCCAATTTTCTCTTTATGGGGGTTTTTCGGGACCCAATAAAAGAGACTTATGGGATGAAATTCAAAAATAAACTTTTTGATTCCTATTCTATGGCTAATTGTGAAGAAAAATGTTGAGGGTCAACTCGATACATCTAATATTGACCATTCTGAATAAAATTTACGAAATCGTCTTTTTTTCTTATGGGAAATGCTTGTCAAACTTCACGGGGCTTACGGAACCTCTAAATATAATTTTTTTTAAATACGCATTTATATTTTTGTGGTTTCGGACAAATTTGGGGGGTGAGAGCATGAAAGTTAATAAAAAAAAATTTTAGACCACTCTAGTGGCTAATCATTGTCATCACGAATAATGCAAAAACATAATGATTGGTCACACTATCTGAAAATAAAATGGCTAATACCTTTGTAAAAAATCATTTAAAAATGTTTGAACTTATTACAGAAATTCGGTGAGCATAACACATATTTTTTGGGTGAGCTTAAACACTTCGTAAATTTAAAGAACTGTATAATTCTTACGCTTTGATAATTGTAAATTTAAGAAAATACTTTTAACATTTTGATGTTTCTAAAGTATCAAATTCGCAAATTGCTGAAAGGGAATAATTTCAAATTATAATAGTTTAATTTCCGTGTCTTTTAAATTTTGCAGTTTATCAACTCTAATGCCATTGAAATTTCATTATTTTCAATTGGCGGTGACAGTTATAAAGGCTGATTTAGCCATTAAAGTAGCAAATGAAATTACCAACAATTTTCAGCATTTTGATTGAATTTCGTATAAAACACATTTTTCGATTTCCTCTGAAATTGAAGGTAAATGAAAAGAAATAAGAAGGTCGACTTTAATTCCAGACTCGAACGTGGCCGACGACTTTTAGCCATTAAAGGTTTCCGCTCATTGTGCTTAGCTAACCACGTGCCTAGCTCACCTCACACAAAGACGTTCGGTAACTGTTCCTAAACTCTGAAGAACTTGTATTAGACTACCTGACTACCTATAAGTTCGCGCTAAGGGATCGGCCTCATCGCGCGAGAATTCGGAAATAGTTTCGTTCGTCCGATAACGAGAGGGAGATAGTGCGACGAAAGAGAATGGAGGACGAAGAAGAGAGGCTAGACTTTAAAGCCGATACCTCCCCATTCCCTTAAAACTTGGACGATCAAGTAATCCGGTCCCTAATACGAACCATGTCTCTTTTGCAATTTCCCACAAACTCTCGCAAAGATAGTGTTATCCTCTGATAAGTCCTAAAATCCGTCTCGTTTCTTCATAATTGCACATTGTACCATTGTACAATGTACAATTTATTTGCATTTCAACATTCCATTAAGAACCCACAATCAATTTAATGAAAAGAAACTTAATACAATTCATTTGACTGACTTAATTTCAAAAACTTTATAATTGGGATGCATCAGTAGTGAGCCACGTAAAGGCTACGATCATGTTCAAAACTTTATGAAAAAAGAATCTCAAATCAAACACGGATAAAATTCGGATACCTGTATTTTATAGATCTTTCAGTTTTTAATTCACCTGTTCGAAATTTATTCTAAGTGCCCCCGAATATATCGAATACAGATTGAAAAAATGTGAAAATTCATCAGCAGTGAGTTACCCAATTTGGACTAATAACTTCAAACTTTTTATGACAAATTCTTATAGAAATAAGTCACCTTAAATAGCGAGAATTGCACTAATTAGCAAAATATTTGTTTCATTCGTAAATACCATTACAGGCAAGTCTGAAAATTGTCAAAGATATTATGCACAATTGAAAATAGACAGGAATTACTTGATGATTAAGGATTGTCGAAGCGGAACAATTGCGCGAAAGGTTGATCACTATTTACAATGGCTATGAGTTGCACAATGGCTTCAAACTTTGCGGTAATGGCGGTTGCCGTGAATTTTCTAAAGACCCTCCGGCCGCTTTGCACATAATAGGCCCGCTTCGAGGCATCCTAACGAGCGCTTGGCAATTCAATTCCTAATGCGAGATCGTTACTTCTGAAGATGGTTTCCTTTCGGCAGATCTAGTATGAGTCTTGGGATGAAAGCCTTTCCCAGACTGACTCTGTTGGTTGTGTTCAATTCTCTTGTTAAATGCTTTCAAGAAACGAAATGTTTTTTCGAATCTTTCGAATTTTTTCTCAAACTCAGTAGATTACGCCAAACCACATTCATTCATCTCTAACCTTCTATGGTCGATCCCATCCAAGAACACGGCATCCGATAACTGCCTCTGAAAGGCTCGGCTAATTGCCGTAGGGTCACGTCACAATGAACGGCCCCAATTCGACAATTCAAAGCGAATTCCTATTCGGTTTCTTGGCACAAGTACCTTCGCTCCTTGCTGGATTCTGTAGGCCAAGCTGAGTTTACTATAAAGGGGTAGGAATTTGCCCAATCTCTGCTAAAGATTTCTAGCTTCGCTCGACTGAGCCCAAGACAAGGCTAAGTATCTTAGCAATTTATCTATTACATAATTCAATGGTCTATTATATTATCTATACCCAGGTAACGGATTCTTGCTATCTTCAAATAAAGGAATCATGTCTTGATAGTATTTGTAGTCTGTTCAAGCTACAATACGAGAGAAGATTTTTTTTTAATCAAATTTTAAGGGAGTTTATTGACCCCGTTCGACAACTTTTCCATCCTATTATTAGAGATGCCAGTAAAAAAAAATCACTCCAGTACAAAATATCAAAACTTGATTGTCGTATTAATCATACTAATAATAATAGTTTTAAGGCAGTGTCTATGTGTACCGAAAAAATCCGGCGATTCGTACCGAAAATTCGGTACACGTAGCTACGGTCCAGTTTTAAATGCATGAAGAACAATAGAAGAAAGGCCTAACTTTCCCTAATCGTTTCCGGTTTTGCTTTCCTGTGTTGGGATTTGAACCCAGGACAACGTGACTGATGTTTCAAGTACACCGAGAAAAGAATGCTATTGAATCTAAAGTAGGTACTTTCGCACTTGTTCAAAAGCAGATACTATTGATTCAAATGAATATTTAATGAAACAATAATTATTTATTTCGGTTCAACAGTGATGCTATGAATTTGATAATATATTCATTGGAATCAACAGTGTCTGTTTTTCAACGAGCGCGAATGTGCGTACTTTTGATTCATTAGCATTTTTTTCTCAGTGTAATAATAACTCAAGTGCCAAGCCACTTGAGCCACGCTGTCTCGAAATAATTTTTTTTTTTACTGCTTTCTATAGTCGTATATTTTCTAGAATAATATGTGAGCATCCACATGCCCCAGGACCCTTCAAATATTACTGAAAAATTTCGAGTTTATAAATTAGTGTATTTTTACATAATTTTTGAACTTTCAAAAGTTGAATTGGGGTAAGTTCCAGCGGCACTAGAGGGATGAAACTTTTCCAAGTGGTTTGAAGGGGTGTATGCTACTAGTTTCTGCCATGAAATTGTAGGTCTCGTGCGTTAAAAAAGTATACGTTTTGACTTTCGTTTTTCGTAAAAATTGTGAACTTCAGATTCATCTATTACGAACATTTAACAAAATTTCAATCGGTGAATTCTATCAGACACAATTAAGTTGAACTGTTTAAAAACAATAAAAAAGTTACCCTTTCTCATTAAACCTTTCTTTGACTTTTTGTATGTACGTGAATACGATAAAAAGTATGAAACACCTCATGCATACAATAATACCTCAATGATCAAGCAACCAAAAGTTGTTTGCCAATCGTATCCTTCCATTCATCACGCCCTTCAGACAATCTCGTTAACTTTTCCAACGCCAAAAGATTCGCTCCAACACTTGTTATTTCTCTTTTTTTCATCAAGTCAATTAACGAAACAGAGTAACATGGAACACTTCATGTGGCAAAGACGAACGAGCAGCCTCGAAAGTCACTACTAACTCCAAGAAACACACAGTGAGGAAAGATGGAGAATTCTAGGGCTCGAGAAAAAGCCGAGAATTCCGGAAGAGCGCGAGCGGTTCAATTCTCGTAAGCTACGATTAGTCAGCGTTGACGTGGCCTCTAACAGCATGCAGTAACTGAGGGTTTGTTTCATGTTCAAAGTCATACTCGTATTTCAGTCTCACCTCCTCAGAGTCGTTATCTTCTCCCTGTAGGGAGGGTGGTGCTGGACTAGTTTGAAGGTAACTGAGTTCGTTTCATTCTCGAGCACTGCGAGTCTCATTAAGCAACTTGAGCTGGCAGCTCTGGTGCCTGTGCTGCGACCTAGAACCTGACTCGCCGAAGGCCTCCTGGGCTCTGAGTCTCTCCTTACGGAGTTTAGCAAGAGATTGGGATAGCCAACTTTCGGCTATGACAGCCTCCCGATCACCCTTACCTACCTATTTCCTCATCTTCCTTATCTTCCTCGTCATCTTCTTGTTCACTTGCTCACTTGGTCTCCCAGCCGGAGGCATCAACTGTCTTTCTCAAACAGTAACGTTATCGGCTTTACTGCCAATGGGAGGGTTTCACCAACAGCCGAAACCCTATTAACTCCTCCAGCCTGCCAGGGTCACATCTTCTATACTTCGACATCGACATCGCTATCGCTAACATTGATGCATGCCTTTACGTAACTAAATTCGAGAGGAGCTTAAAGGATGAGTCTTTGAAGGAAGCCACAATTCGTTAGGGTCCTCGGAGCTCAACCGCGTTTCTTAGTCTTCAATGATCAAATACTAGGGGATCATCCACTGAGTATTAATAATGAATTCCTCAACATACCTCCCTGTTTTAGTGACTATCTGACATTATGATGAAACCATTCATATTCAATCGAAACTATAAACTTAGTAAGTACATTCCCAATAAATAATATCCAGAAGTTTACAGCATTTGAATAGAGTAATTATTTTTTTACACACATATTAATGAGTGAAAGTCTTTCATCAGGATTATAAATAGTTGGATACTTTATTGTCAAATTTTGGGTACTGTATACACGTGAAAACAATGCTTACTTCTTTAATCATAATGTGTCCTCTTGGGGTTTACATGACTTCCGTTCCTTACAGTTTACCACTATAGTTATTTTATTTTATCCTTACTATTTACAATAATTTACATGAATTCTTATATCTAGATCCTTATTCCTATTTCTTATGATAGCGCAATTTTTTTGACGTACGGGCGAATGAGCGAGCGAGAGTGCACACGCATCCTAATCTACTTATACCTGTACTATTACAAACCATTATTTAAAAATCTTTACGTTTCTGAGCAACTAAGCGACTTCCGTTTCTTTTTTTGCACTTCTCTTCTATGTCAACCTTGCCATTTTCATAATCACTCTTACATTCTTTCTCATTCGCTCCTCTAGCCCCCCTCGGATTCCTTCATCCATTCCTCACTCAAACTTTCCTCCGCTGAAATGTTCACCACATTCTCTTGCCAGCTTCCTTTACCTTCAACTCCTCTCATACATTCTTCCCATGCATGCTCCCATGTTGCACCTTCCCATTCATATACTCGTATTCTGCACTTTCGTATTCTTTGCCCTCCCTTAGCTTCCTTCCAAATTTCCATACCCGCTTTCCTGCCCTAGTACTTAATTTATCCCTTTGTGCTTCTTCTCTCACCATATATGCAGGTGTCCTCCAGCCTACCCCTAGTGTCCACCTTATATACCATTCATGTAACCTCGCAATCTCTTCCCTTTCCTTTCATCCCCATATTTCTGCTCCATATCCTAATACCATCCATACTAGCATATCAAACAACCACACTCTCCTTCTCCAATCTTTTTGAACCTTCTTTTTCTTATTCGCTATATCTTCTTCATTACCTATGCCCCTTTTTTTATTCTTTCTCTCATATGAGCTCTATGACCTCCATTTGTTCGCAAGGTATATCCCAGATATTCGAACTCCTTTACTTCTTCTAACTTTACTCCTTTCCATCTCCCAGTCCATTCTTTTTTTCTTCCTCCTCCTTTTCTAAACCTCATTATTTTTGTCTTTTCTACAACAATCCTAACTTAGGACTTGTTAAAAATATAGAACCATTGACAATTTTTTGAACAAATTTTATTGAAGAAATACACATTTAAGCAATTTCATATTCTAAAGACTTCGTTTATGATTTTTTTTGCTGACGATTCAATGTAATCGAGTACAAGTAACACGACAATATCAATAAACAAACAATTGTATAAACAATTTACCGATGTCATCAATTTCAAATTAGTTTATTGCAACAAAATGCATACTACGACTTTTTTTCATTTATGGTCTGCTCAACGGCCTGGGGGGATAACCCGAAAATTTGTTAAAAAATAAGAAAAAATATCAAATTTTTTCACCAAATGGTACAGATAGGTAAAAATAAAACAAATTTTTTCATTTGAGATGCCATAAACTTTCACAATTTGAAATCTTTCTTTTTTCTTTAAAATCACATGGAAGGAAAACAATGGAAGAGAAGCGATAGCATTCGTTTTGCTCTTCTGCATTGGGATTAGACCCCCCGACAACGTGAAGAGTAACACTGACGCACTGAAAAATAAACGAAGCTCGTTGCCATCTTTCTACAACAACTTTATGAATCATATTTACAGCTGACCGACTGCAGTAGCTGGGTGGTGATTCTAGACTTGTCGAGATTTGAAATGTTAAGCACGGCCGGGCGTTGGTTAGCACTCGGATGGGTGACCCGTTCGAGATCCTCGCTTAGTCGTGTTTTCACTGAATTAGCTACTGTCGAGCGGGAGGTTTGACGCCGAGGATGGATGTAAGCACTCGATTCTACTGAACGTCTACATCCAAACTCGTCTGCACAGAAAAACAGTGGGATCATTTTTGTTGCAACTTATTTTTATGTTCTCGAAATAAATTTTTTTTTCTCAAAATGGGAATACTTCGAGTGTGAAACTGCAACATAAACATAGCTGCATTCTCATTCTCGGATGCATAATTTTTGTTGCAACTGAAAACAATACCGAATCGATGTACTTATGAGGATCAGCGTTTTTCCGTGTGTTGACAACTGCCTGTGCTCGCAAGTTTTGAGTTTCTGCAGTTTTCCACTCCCCTGACCAAACGTTTAGGCGAATGCAATCGCTTCTTATAAAAATCCAGTTGCAGACTGTAAGGGATTTTAGACACTGAAAAAAAACCCACAGGATTTAGTAAGTCAGACATTGCTTTGGAGGCTTATGATACAGCTTTGGAGTGGATAAAGCGCAGGACAAAAACCACTGATCTCTTACAAATAAATACCACTAGACCCAACTGGCCTGTACAACAGGCGCTCGCAGGTGTGACTAAGTGCTGGTAATAAAGACGAAAGTTTACGCTAATGCAGTGACTATACATAGCACAGTCTATAGCGTCCTATGGAATGTAGAAAATTTGGATTACAAAAAAAGAAAAATGTAAAACTAATCACTACAAGTTGAGTTCGTTGCAGTCTGGGCCACGCTGCCTCCAAATTAATGCACTTGAAAATCAAATTCGTAGTCAGAATAATATTTCAATTCAAATTTAAATTTAGCAAACACATTTTTAATTTGAAGCACTGCATCTGAGAAGAATAAAACAATATTTTGAGAATATCTCATTTGCAGATTTCTCAGAGTTCAAAGATTAATAGACCTTAAAATCCCCTAGCATAGAGGATTTATTTCTCATAGAAATTACATCAAGAAAAATAATCCTGAAATCCGCTCGAGATCTTGACAAGTTAACAGATTCATCATTATTAGCCATCACGAAAAAAATACAAAAAGTCGTGAAATTTATCCCCAATCAGAAAAATATCCTTTCGCAGTTGACTTTAATCAGTCCACTCGATTAGGACTCGATTATCCATTAGATCCTGAAAGACGTAACGGCGAGGGTGAGTCAATCAGAAGCGAAAAGAAGTGCTATTGCCGCCTTGGGAAAGAGGGAATCAGATGGATTGGGTTTTCGCATCGAATGGGCAGTAAGTTAATTGGTCTCAGTATAATCCTCTGGCAACTAAATAGAGGAAATGTGTTTTTATCGTGTGACGGACTTCCTTCCACTGACACATTTTTTTCTCTTATAATGAATGGGCTGTCGTGTATACTATCAACCAATAAATCACAAATAAAATGAACCAGCCAATGAAAATCGTACAAAGACAATTTCAGGCTTCGAATTGCTCTGCGATATTAAGTAAAAAATCAGACTGTGGAGCGGGTGGCAAGGGGATATCACGCAGGGTTTCGTTAGCGAACTAACTACTATACTTTTTTTTATTCCTTCTTCCATGAGTTACCCCCCCCCCCAACTCACTCCTCTATCCTCTCGCTACTCCCTCTCCTATTTTTTCCCACCATTATAACAACCTCTCTCACAAACTCTCTTCTCATCCCCTATACCAGGCCTGGGCAAGCTAGGGGAAATTGGTTCAACTGGTTCCCTTCAATTGTTTCCAGTGGTGATAAAGTTGCGTAATCTACCCCCTGGGTTTCCCTACCCCGCCTTAAACTCCTCACCACAATACCTCTATTGTCCCTCTGACCTTACCCTAATACCGTACCTCCTATTTACCTCTCCTCTTAGCCCCATTACCTTCTCTCTAATTTGCCTCTAAATCCTCCCCCGCCCCTCTCATCATCTCGTTGTCCCTCCCAACCCGCTGCCATTCTCACGCCACCCATGTTTTTTCTACCCACACACCATATGATCGCCCATCTATCCACTCATCCTTACCTCACCCTATTTGAACGTCCTTCGACCCCCTTAGCCCCTCTTACATCTGAAGCTCCCAATCCTTTCTCTTATTTACCTCTATCCATGGAGCTAGCCGTTAGAAATTTTTATGTGCACCAGAAATTCAAAGACTTCAAGAACTTTAGCGGAATTCAAAAGACTTCAAAAGAATTCAAAATAATTCAAAAAACTTCAGGAGCAGGTGTACACCTGAATTCGTCAGTGGTTAACCCCTCGCCTCTATCCGTCAATTCCTCTCTTCACTTCCCTTACAGTTTCAGATTCCCCGTGAAATCTTTATTTGATCTGACTTTTCTGAGTTTCTGACTCATCTCCTTCAAAAATTAAGGCTATCAGACGTTAATTAGAGACTTACTTCATCGACTTACTTGTGCATGAAGGGATCTGAGTAAGTGTTTGAACTCTGTGCATTCTTGGGCATACATTAGCATTGCAGTAGGTCGCATTCTTCATAGAGCACCACGCCGGAGGTAAAGGCAATTACTACTGAAACATTATTCCATTCGTTCCTTTTTGAAGATATGAGAGAGCGAAAAAGAAGGATATTTCAGTAGTAAGAGCCGGGTTGTCTGGCACTTGAAAGATATACTTTTTATGTATAGTTTAAGCTCGTATGAGCGCCTGGACAGGTGTTCTTTGTGTATTTGTGAGTTTCATATCGGCAAGAGACTTTGCGATTTCAACGTTTCTTGAAAACCAGATGTCTGAGAAAATTGTATCGATTTCAATTCCATGCATACTCAACTGATGCATATAATATTACGCATTTAGAACCTCGAAAAAAACATTGAAATAATTTGTTGTACTTCATTATAACTTTTGGTAGACCGACGACAGTAACTGGGTGTTAATTCTCGACTCGTCGAGATTGGGATAAGAAACTGTTTATTAGTAAGATGGTATTAGCTGCGACAACTACTTCGATGAAAAAAATAATTACCCAGTTTTCTGCGGCAACAAGTCGCCCTTAGTACTCCTACGTAGTTCATTTTAGTAACGATGGTAATTGTAAGCCCAACAAATAAAAGTATAAGTACAAGTATGAATGTCCACTAATGTAAAACTTCCAACAAATAAAAGTAGTAAAGGTTACAAGTTTTGTTCCTTGGCGACATTGGCAGAACTGAAGCCTGAGCAGTGCTGCTAACATTCAAGCCGAAATGTCACGTCAAGTTCACGATCGTCGCCATGTTTAGTATTTCGGAGGTTTTGCGAAAGTCGATCACATAGATTAATTAGTAAAAGCTACTGCAAGTTCAGAATCTGCTGGAAACTTGGAGATCAGAAGATTACTTCGAAGAACTCCGAAGTGAGTAAAAAATAGTTATTTCGAGGGACGAAGAGCTTTTAGGATTTCATGTAAGTAATATAACCTCGTTATACCAATGAGTTATTTAGGAGGAAATAATTAGGAAAATTTCACATTTACTCCACGTGGAATCCGAGTGGAAATTCGAGAATTCATAAATTCTCGGATCGTTTTGCAACAATGTTTTCTCGTGGATCTCCATGTGAATTCACATACTTCATGGATAGAACGAGATTAGGTTACTTAGGTAAAATCTTGAAAGTCCACATGTCGCTCGATTAAGTACTTGTAACCTACGTTTGAGTTTCTTGATTTAATAGGAATTCTCAAAGTTTTTATTCTCCCCTTGAGGGGAAATTGATTTTTGACGAATGATACACTTTTCCTTTCAGGAGTAGAAACTCTACTAATTTTAATAGTTAGGATTACTACTTTGAGTAATTAGAACTACTTATTCAATCGCAGAGCCTATTAATTTATTGTTAAGACTAACTACCTGAAGTAGTAAGTACAAGTACCTGAAAATGGTATTTACCATCGGGAGTTGTTACGACAACAAGTAAAGTAGTAAGGAGAACTACTGACATTCTTAGAAATGAAAGTAGTAACTGCAACCACTTATGCGGCAGAGGCATATATTACAAACTAAAGTAGTTGTCCCTACTACTTTATTCGTTGTCTCAACCAACCATTTTTTCAGTATGGGCGCGGTTAGCGCTCGGATGGGTGAACGTTCGGGGTTCTCGTTTAGCCGTGTTATCACTAGGTTTAACTACTGTCGAGCGGGAGGTTTGACTCCGAGAATCGATGTGGGCACTCGATGCTATCGAATGTCTACATCCAAACTCGTCTGTATGTAACCAAATGCGCTCGAGAGTTCGGTTTTCTGCAGTTTTCCACTCCCCTGCATAATGGTTCAGACGAATTCGAGCACTTCTAATAGAAATCGAGCTGCAGATGGTAGGGAATTTCAGAGATTGAAAGAACCTACAGGATTGAGTACGTCAGGCATTGTTTGGAGGCTTATTAAAAGAGTTGAGGTAATTGGGGATTTTGGGAAGGGATGTGAGCTAAAGGCTCTAATGTCTGATGATCTCCTGTGGGAGGGAGGATTATGGATATGGAAAGACTCGAAAAGGGTATGCATGGAGTAAAAATTTAATCTAATCTAATCTATAACTTTTAGTATTCCTTGTATCAGTAGTAAATGCCTGAAGAAAATAACTTCGAAGGAAGCAATTATTAAGAAGAAACAATGAGCTTAAGAATGACAAACTTGACACAAAACTATTTTTCGTTTCTACCTCTAGTTCGACAATTTTCTCGTATCTCTGTCTGCCTTTACCGCCCTATCACGTAATGGTGTAACTTCTGCCACGGCAATGGCCGCGAGGCGAGGACTAGCAGGGGGTGGGAATCGGAGAGTGGGAACCCAAGGGAGTTTTAACGTACGGTCAGCTTCTTCTCGCAGCCCATTTGGGTTGAACTCATCCCCGGACTTAACTCGCCACCCTTCTATTCTGTACACAGGCGTACACCAATCCACATCGACGTACACACCATCACAAAAACTTACACACTCCAATGCACCAACTCCAACTTTTATCTTCGCGGCTTCTCGAAGAAGTCAAGCGTCACCGACTCTAAAATGGCAGAGTGCAATTCCTAATAAATCCCGAAACTAAAATTCATAAGACACAAAACATTTTCAAAAATTCTTTTTTTCAATGTTGAAGTCAATTCAATAGTCTAATTTTAGAAAATTTCCAACTGTCCATTTTGAAATTTTTATTACAATTCAGCAGCGCCACAGGATTTGATCGTAAGATGATCATGATCCCGAAGCCTGATTTTTAGCAGATTTTTATTCTTCGGGTTTTCATAGAAAGCCGGAAATAGATAGAAGTTTGAAATTTTATCTACAGTACTCTCAAGTATTGTTGAATTTGTACACGTAATTAACCATAAATGTCACATAAAGTAGTGAATTCATCTTCCCGACAAAGTAATATGCTTGAGAAAGTTTAGCAGGTCAGGAAGGAGAGTGAAACTGAGGAGAATTACGTCCCAGGGACGAAATACGCGTAGGTGTTGTTGCTGAGGGAAGTACGAAGGGCAATCGTAAAGATTAAGTGTCAGACAAAGCGCAAACGATGCAATAAACAAATCGTATAAATGTAAGAGACCTGCGAGACCTTCGGAGCAACGGACTATGTTGGAGGAAGGTGCATCATTACGCGGTAACTCAAATCCGGATAACTCACTGATGCTTTTCCCTATTCTCATTTCAGAAAGATACTTATGTCCGCAAACAGCTATAACGAAGCGTAATGATCCTTCGTTTACTACTTCCTTGGAGACATAACCAACAGTCTTTGTAATCTCTCCACACAAAAGATTTAAAATTACGTTTCATACAACCAAACTACAATAAAGGTTCTAGAGCAATTTTTGTTTAACGGTTCACTAATATATAATTTATCATATTTAAAACATATCAAGGATGTTACTAAATACCTTTTTGACCTTGTCACCAGTGAAATAGACTTGGAATTCTTACCTGAAACAGAATAAAAAAAAACATTAATGATTTAAAAACCTAAAGCAGATTTAACAAGGAGAGCTTGCGAGATGCGGGACGCCGATTAAAACGGAGGTTTAGAAGGTGAACGTACATCAACATCCATTAGTTACGTATTTTTTCTTTCGATCCAATGAGTCTTAATGTCCGAAATATCAAGGTTTGAATATTAATGCTTAAGCGTGGTCTGCGCTCGACAGTGGCGAGTCGAGCAGTTCACGCTCGATAGTGGCGAGTCCAGCGCTCAACCGTAAATACTCAAACCTCGATATCTCGGAAATTAAGGCCCATTGGATAGAAAAAACAGAAATATCTAATGGATTTTGATAAACTTTCATCCTGTAAAGTCCCCGTCGAATTAGCGTCCCGCATCTAGCGACTTCTCCTTGTAAGTATAATTATTATAAGTTGAAAATAAAAAAAACAGTGTTTTGAAAAAGAGGCGTAGATCAATATATATATATGGTATTGTAAAAAAACATTTTTAACATGAATTTGTAAACTTTTTTCAAATTCTAAGTGCAAGAACTCTGCTGATACTTAAATAATTATAATTATCATTATAATGAAAGCTACGTGAGAATTGTGGACGTAATTCCCTTTGCTTTTATCGGTAACAATCGAGGATGTTGAATGAGACAGGACCATGTGATCCGCGATGGCTGAAACTTTTGAATTTCAAACACGAAAAGCAATAATAAATATTATACCCTGTTCGGTCGTAAACGAAGCGATAAACGAATCGTAAAGACGAGTCTTAAGATTCGTATAAGGCACAGTATCTTCTCGTCCCAGGCTATGTAACTCAATGCGACATGAATATATATAACACGATAATGCATTCCCACATCGCGATATAAGGTTTTTAAAATTTAAACTCACTTTCTCGGATAACGAATAGGAAACCTTAAAGTCTTGCATACCTCAAGATTTCATATTCTCTGAACAATGGAACAATTTATATTCAGATAACATGTATTGCCTTCTTTCAAGACTCAACAAAATATGAAAACCCTTAATAATAAAACAAAACTCTTTCTTTAATCAACCACGATCGACTACCTTACGAGTAACTATAACCAAGATTACAACTGAACCAACTTTCGAAAATAAAATATTTCAGACAAAGTGAATTCCCGAGTATAAGTTTCTTCGATTCTAGTCGTTCCATTCGACTAGAACTGTGGCACGTAGGAGACCCGTTAATTTCTTATCGGCTATAAAAGCGGCAAATGCGAATCGCGAAAAATTCGCAATCACCGAGGAATCCTCTTCACCGATCTTTAACTTGAAACGTGTCACAGTTTTATATCTGTACACTTTTATCGACGAAGACTTAAGTCGCTTTCACTTCATAAAAAATTGTATCTAATTTAGCTTTTATTCCTATCGATTTACTAAATTTCTTATTATTGTCAAATTTAATAGACAGAATAGACATATTCATTGTAATATCACTGAGTATAAATGTAACTTTATTTCATTTTCGTTTGGAACGTTATTACTTTTCTCGCTCGTCAATTTCCATTACCAGGGAAAGAAACATTTCGCGTGAAAGACGGTCCTTACGCTGCTGATATTGCAATCTTGGTACGTATACGTACATAGCAAGCCAGCGATATAAAGGAAACGAAATGCCGAAGAGGGTGGTTGAAGGTGCATTAACTATGCATATAAGCCGCGAAATTGCCCTCTCGACTGGTAATTACCGGGTTTTGCCTGTAAAATTAAAACTTTCCACTTATCGTCCGTCCGACCGGAATACACAAAGTAATGCGTTTCACGCTTTTTCTAGAAGTTTGCATTCACCTCGAAGAGATGATAAGTTTTACTTCTCTTCTGCATCCAACGTCTGTTTCTCCCTATCTCTAGGATTCTAACTCTCCTCCTGACTAGATTTCCATTTACTTAACCAAATTGTGAGCACATCTCATACTTTCAGACAAAGTTTCACATATCAAAATGTCACAGTAAATCCTGAGATATCAAACTGCTGCAGCTCAGTTCAATCTTCTACTTAATATCAAAATGATCCAACATGGTGAATTGAAAAATTTACTAGCCCAACTTCACAATTCTAACAACAGACAGTCGTGTTGTTTGAGTGAATGATTATTGTTTAATAATTTTGTATGAATTATGTATATTTGTAACTTATATTTTCTTTATTCTCA
>JAUMHM010000016.1:32160659-32171322 GCA_032362435.1 Melikaiella ostensackeni | reverse complement strand
GTAATTAGCGAGTCAAAATACATGGATGTACGCAGTTTCAAATCAATCGAAGGTATGTACTATTCGGAACTGCACCCAATAATAATATTCACGACTTAACCCATACCTAGAAAGAAGCATAATAAAATTGCTTGATTTTCAAATTTGTGCAAATAATAATAAGTAGGAAAGCTTTAATAATTTCCCTGGTAAGTTTTAACGGATAAAAAGAAATTATCAGGCTTCTTAATCACTTTGAAATAAATTGCAACAACTTTTATGTTATGTGCTTCCCTATGGGGATGGCGATTTGGCAAGCTCCGCGCAGAGGGCAGCACCGAGAGTGGACACATGCCGTGTGCGCCGGCACAAGGCATTATCCGCAGTTTCCTTAGATTTTTGTCATTCAGAAAGCGACATGCTCCTTCATTTTTACACCCAAGTGTCACACACATACCTGGCATTTCGAAAATAATGCTTTAAACTAAAATCTCTTCGACTGCGGTATCAGGGACTGATAAAATGAGAATGGCAGACGACACCGCCGTTATAACCGCCGTGTGGTGTGTCTCCACGCTCACTAGCGCTCCTAGCGGCCTCAAGTGTCAGTCGCCGTCCCTATTATACTCATCGTGGTGGCGCGACACGTTATGTACCTCGAATGGCTCTAGATGGCACCACTTTCGTACGAATTTTCGGTTCGATTCCAAGACCCGTTTTCAAAGCAAGTCTATCTTTCGTGTCAGTTATGCAACAACATATTACAAGGATAACTTTCTACGGTCTTCACGGGAAAAAATTGATATTAAAAAGTAGATATTGAAACGTAGATATTAAAAATTTGTATATTAAACAATAATATGTATATAGATATGACGGCATGATATCTGACATCTTCTATGAAACATACAAGATATTGAAAGGCAACATCTATTTAAATTAAAAGTATAAAACTTAAAATATCAAAGTTAAATATCCCAGTTCGACTATTCAATTGATTTGTCATAAAATCCTCTGACATCTAGATGTATGGATATATACATCATTTCTGTTATTTCAGCTCAGTATCTTACATGCAGAGGATGGCCGCTGAAACGCAACAAATAATGCCCGGTTTTTCCCCGGTTTACAATCATCAAAGAAAAATATTCAAGCCCATGAAACAAAAATTGTTCAAATTATAAAAAATCAAAACTGAACTGCAATACAAAGTTTCAAAATACAAAAATGCCCTTCAACAACTCAGAAAAGAATTAGAACCAAATTTTCCCCCCTTGAAGCTCAATAAAAATGTTATTAATATAAAACGTCCCTTTTCCGATTCAGAAAATAGTTGAAAGCCAAAATTTCCTCCCTTCCAGCTCAATAAAAAAGTTGAAAATAAAAAATGTTGAATGTACAAAACTTGCATGACTGTAAACCATTTAAAATGTCTTTAAAAAATGTCCTTTCCCAATTCAGAAAAAACAAAAGTATACAAAATAAAAAATCTACTCCTAAATTCAGAAAAAAATTGAAAATGAAAAATTCCATCACTTGATCTGAAGAACAATGTTAAAAGCATAGAATTTTCCCGCCTTCAACTTACTTAAAATATTTTCGAAAAATTTCCTCTTTCAAATCAAAAAAAAATATAAGCAAAAATTTCTTCCTTTCCAACTCAATAAAAATTGAAGAATTTTCAATAATAAACCTTGAAAACGTAATTATTCCAAAAGATGTTCCAAATCACATCATTTTAAAATGGAGGCATTCAAAATTAAAGGATTCTAAACTTCCTTTTATACTAAACCTTTTTAAAATTAGAATTAATATTATAAAATGAAAACTTTTCTTATATAGAATCCTTTTAGGTTGAGTTATTTACATTTAAATTGTTTAAAATTGAGAATTTTCCAAGTATAATTTATATTTTCCAAAATTCAGCAATTTCCGTTAGGATTGAACAATCTAAAAAATGGAACAATTGAACTTCTAACGTTCGAAATTAAAAATATTGCAATCGGAAATTTAAACAATTCACAATTATTCAAAAAACTATTCAAACATTGAGGTTCCAATTTTGAATACCTAGTTCAATTTCAAACAATTTCAAATCATATAATTCTGAAAGCTTCAATTTTAAATCGATTTATTTTTAATACTTCATTTATAATTGTCTATTCTGAAAAAACACCAAACAGACAAATTTTGAAAGATTAATTGTTTCATTTAAGTCTGCAACTGCGTAGAAAGCGTTCAATTTGACACGTTTTCAATTCGTGAGTATTGTCTAATTTTGAATCTATGAATTTGAAATTATTTAAAAAGTGAAAATAATTTATGAAGCTTTAATCCAAAATGGACATCTGTTTAAAAATTAGTACTTTCGATTTGAAACAGTAGAATTGTGAACGATTGCAATTTTTAACGCTTCAATTTGAAAACTGTTTAATTTTGAACAGATTTAGAATTTTTTATTCTGAGAGTTTAAAAAATCAAATCGATCTTTTTAAAAATTACGTAATTTCATATGGTAGTAAGTTAGTGATATTTAAAATGATTGGAAAAGATTTCTGCTGAATATTTTTCAAATTCCCGGTCAAAAAATAATGTCACTGTCATTTCTCGAGTTTTCGCGGTCACAAAAAATTAAATATTAGTTTCATTTATCACGAAATTCTCAGACTTCTAGATGTATATTAGTATAGGTAATATAGATCATCTCAGATATTTAAATTCAGTACCTTACACCGTAAAAATTAATATCTCGTTATATTTCACTTCAATACCTAGGATTCTCCCTTTTAATATCTTGGATATTGTCAGTTAGAATCTTCTTTTTAATATCTACGGATGCTCTGCTTCAGTATCTAGATTTATGTCCTATAGTTAAATCGCTTAGATATTGTCGGCTAATATCTAGATATTCCGTTTTAATATCTATTTTTCTCCTTGTTCCATTGAACTCTAAATTTTCCCTCTGATTTAAATTCCGTCAAGCAAGCATGAAAATGAAGAAATGTACAACTTCAAATTAGCTGAAATGATTTCCCTGGATTTTAATTGAAGCAAATCACAAAGGAAATAAGCTACTTTTCTCCACTTTTTCCATGAAAATCTCTGGTGTCAATGTGACTGGGATTTGAAGCCAGAAAAATCGCTGGCTGGCTCGCTCATTCATAAACATTCCACAGTCTTCTTTCCATCTCCATGGGAAGCAGTGGACTAGCAACGGACGAGCCACGGACGAGGGGCATTGGGATTGAATGAGGCGGGTGTCTATGACATCAAAGGGAAAAACGAAAAGGGATGCTCAGATCTCTGAACGACTTGCGATCGCAATTTGCACCGCTTCGTGCTTGACGAGTCCGTCCGTTCGTTCTTTTCGCGAATCTCACTCACAGAGACTCGTTCCACTGGGTTAAAAGGGCGTGAGAGTGACGTCTCGAGGCGAAAGATGTTTCGCCCCTTTATCCTCAACAAACTCTCTTTCTCTCGCTCTCCTTCTTTTATGCTCTTTGTTTTATTCGACCGACTTTTCCTTTTTCCGGAAGTCCTGTCATGTTAAGAACAAGTCTCCGAAGAGAAATCTGCAGAGACGAGGTTGAGATAGAGAAATGCTGTTCAAGCAACAACATTCACATTTCACTCGCTCAGGCTCGTCACGCAGTTCAAAAGATGAGTTTTACTTGGAAAGGGTCGGTTTTATTGTGCTCGTTAAAAGTGAGAAGCAAGAGTCTGAGCTTGGGTTAAAAAAAAAATTTTTTTAATGCCAGTATCTCTTGTAGCATGTTTTATATTTGCGAAATAATTCTAACAATTTTTTCATTCTCCTGATGTATGTATAGCGATTATATTAATAATATTAAATTCCGAAATAGTCCATGATAGATATAGGGTTGCTACATAAATTCATTCTTTACAAAATCCGATAATCCTGTATCTTGCCTTACAGTCCACAAATTATGTGAAACACGTTTTCGGAATAACTTTCCTTCCTATATAAAACAAATTTAATTTGGAATATTCATAATTGTAAATTGAGTAGTTTTGAAGCTTTCAGCCTTATGAAGTAAAAATCAAATTTGATATCATGAGACTAAACAATTTGAAAAAGCATGCCTCCAAATCCTAATAGATTTCCAAATTATTGTTCTAACGGATTTCGAAAAAAGCAATCTCTTTTTTTCATTCATATGTAATATGTGGGCGTGCGCGTGAAAAAGGCCCTTATGGCCGATATGCAGTTATGTATGCGGTCATATAGTAGGTTCCCGGAATTTTATGTCCAAGGTTGAAAAATGAGAAGCCGAGGCATTTTTGAAGTTGGAACTTCGAAAAACCGCTTCTCGAGAAAAACGCATATAAATTTGGTGAGTTCCAAGAGCGCACTTCTTATAAATTTTCTTCGAACATGAAATATATCCACCTCCGGTTGCTTTCGGGACATGAGTACAGTGCCAATAGATTCAGTGTAGGTCCTAGTATCATTCCCCACACAACAACAAGAAGAATAATTTTGACTCCGACTCAGAAAAACGCGAATATCTCCTAAACTACAACTGGCCATAAGGGCGCTTTTTATGCGGACGCCCACATACTACGTTTCGAATTCACATGTAATAATCATATATAATTGCGATGATCTTCAAATGAAAATGATTATTTCATTATCGACATAGGATTAATTTACAGAAACAAAAAATACATAGTTAATAAAATTAGTCAAGTTTGAGAAGAAATAATTTCACAAATTCTCTTACTTTTTATGAAGTTTTTCAAGCCTCTAGGAACCTGGATTAATATGATTTTACAATTCTAATTAAAAAGCATGTTACCCGTTACCCGAAAAGAGCAATATTAACTGAAACATAGCTGTGGGGTAACACTGATGAACAATGAGAAGGATTTGAATGATACTAACAAAGAGAACAATAATGATAAGAGAAGGAAAGCGGAATTAAACGAAGGACCTCGAAAATCAGTCGAGAGGGCTGAAAGAGGGGTACCTTCATTTCTTATTCCAAGTTCTTGAGCATGTAAAGGAAAGCTTAATTCAGCCGGAAGAGCTATGATTTACTTTGAATAATAACTAAAGGGTTAAAGCAGGACTATACAGGCAGGCCCCGAACCTTCGGCGCCATCCACCAGCCCTTGTACAATGTATAAAGCCTTACTATCCGCTTATGCTTTCATACATATTTCAGAAACTTCGAAATCATACTTGGTAATTTGTTGTCGCCACACTCGCCGAAATCGAAATCAAAATCTTACAACCATGTAACTTAGATGCTGATATGCTCAATTTATAATAAATTATCGAATCTTCTATGAACTAGAGAAATGAAATTTGCCTTTAAAATTAAGATGTTAGCGGTTTTAATATACGTAATAATAATAGTGGTAGTAGTGACAGTAGTAGTAATACTAGTAATAATAATATACATATAGGTCCATTTAAGGCTTTTATTTACGCTGCAACATAATTCGATTATAACCTTCAGGAAAGTCAAAATCTGAGGTCGTAGGTGAGGGGTTAGATGTCGAAAGTGAGAAGTCATAAGCCAGAGGTCAAAGTTGGAAGGAGAGAAGTGCAAGGTCGGGCATTGAAGGTCAAATTTGAAGGGTCGATAATCAGCGGTCAACATTCCTTGCTGTTATTTTGAGCACTCAAGGGCCGTCCATAAACTACGTTACCAATTTGAGGGGGAGAGGAGGTTGTGACAAAAACTGCGGTTGGTAACAGGGGGGGAAGGGGAGTCAGCGGAATTAACGTTACAAATTTAGATAACATTCAGTAAATTTCCTGATGACAAATTCTAACAAAGTTTGCGAATTTTGCAAAAGGTAGCCCTGGAACGCAATGGTACAGTTAAATAACAGCTTAATAAGTTGGAAAATCACTCTCATGTTTCAGAATTCACACTCTTTCCTCTATATTCTTCTTTTCACCCCTTTTCTCTAGAATTCTTCTTTTTTCCCTTGTTTGCCAGAAACTTCCCCTCTGTCACCCTTTTCTCGTTTTTTCGCTCAAGTTCGAGCTGTTCGGTTAAAAATGTAATTATTTTGTTCAAAATGCAACTCTTTTGTTGAAAAGTCATCTTGGTCAAAACTTCAACTACTTGCTTGAAAGTTGAACTACTTTGTTAAAAATTCATTTTTTTGAATGAAGATTCATCACTTTGGTTGAAAATTGAACTATTGCGTTAGAAATTTGTTTCATTTTCGGTTCGAATTTAATTTTTTTGATCTAAAATTTGATTATTCCATTTTAGGTTGAAAATTCATCTTCTTCAGTTGAAATTTTTTTTTTTGATTGAGAATTAATTTTTTTAACTGATCTAAAACATTTATAGTGCTTTTCCTACATTTTCCAGTTGTCGCTCGTGTTTTTGTCCGCGGAATTTATCGGTTTAAAAGTGTAATTAGTTCGTGAAGACTTATTTCAAAGCAAATATATACTTCTAAGAGTTTTACAAATTGACCTTTCAAAAGGAGAATTTAGGAAAGCTTAGGAGCTTGTTAATTTTTTATTCACCGTTGAGTACTCTTGCCATCTATGAATTGAATGATCTTTTCTCATCTTCGAGACCAAACTGCAAGAGACTGGTGCCCTCCTCATTGTACAACACAAATCGATCATAACTCCTTTGGTTCTGCCTTGGTTTTCATACTTTCCTTTGCATGACCGAAGTTTGGTGGAACTGACGTTATGAATCGACACTCCACCTTATAACGATTTAGCTGCTTAATTTGGACATGATTTTATACTTATAGAATGAATTTCTCGCATGAAGTTGTAGTTGGGTGGATACTTTTAACAATGAATAATACAAATAATAATGTAGCCTCGGATAGGATTGACGCTTCTACTGACGAAAGGCATGTTCTCAAAAAAGTTTCAGGCGATGAATGGAGATTAGGTACCCAAAGAGTCGGTCTGATTATGAATGTGACAGCAAAACAACATGTCAAAAAGTATGAATGTGTATCATCGAGATTACCATGGGTTAGAATGAAAGTGGGAATCAGAAAACTATTTATCATAGCATGCTACGCTCCAGTTGATAGTGACAAGAGAGATGTAAAGGATACCTTCTGGGAATCGTCAAATGATATACTAGGGACTTGCGATCCTGGTTAAAGAATAATTCTACTTGGAGATATGAATGGCTGGGTTGGTGCGTAACGCGTAGGTACCGACGGGGTACTGGGCAATTTCGGAGACCAGAAAACGAACTGAAACGGGGATAAACTGATTAGCTTATGCTTAGAAAAAGACTTGTTTATTACGAACACTTGGTTCAGACATACAACGATCCACACGTATACTTGGTGCAGAGGCGGAAGTCACAGTATGATTGACTTTGTTGTGACGGATGAGAGACTGAGAGGGTTTGTAAAGGATACAAGGGTTATGAGAGGCTCTAAATACGGAACGGATCACTACCTATTAGTTTCAAAAATGGGTCTAGGTCAAGGGTGGAGGAGAAGAAGAACTGATAATGAGCCGAAGCAGACGCGAGTTAAAATAGAGAATTTACAGGAACCAGAAGTACAATTGATATATCGTGAAAGGCTGAATAAATATTTAGAACATCACGAAGAAGACTGGAAGACTGAATTGAACAATGAAAATATAGAGGGTACATGGATAATACTACGGGATAGCATCTTTAAGAGTGCATCTGAAGTGTGCAGTACTGCGGTTGTGAGGAAAAAAGCTGGAGATTCTGGGTGGAATGATGAAATCCGCGCGGCTGTCAACGAGAAAAAGCAAGCATACTCGAGAACATCAAATTGTAAAGGTCTTAATGATAAGGAGAGGACTAGATTAGAAAATGATTACAGGGGTAAAAAACAGAAAAACCAAGATACTAGTCAAAGAAAGCAAGGATGAAATCAAAGTGGAAGAAGATAAAAAAATACAAATGACTTTGAAAGAAATGAGAAATCATTCTGGAAATGGGTTAAGAAGATTAGCAAAAGAAGTTCGAGCACTGAGGTAGTCGGAATCAAAAATGCTGATGGTGAAATGGTATGGGATTCGGACAAAGTGAAAGACTGTATGAGATTTTTTCAAAAGATTGTATGAAGGTCAAGCTATGCAGCATAACAACCTTCTCATTGAAGAGAACACGTTAGACAATCCCGTTGTATCGGAAAAAAAAATCTATATCGACGACGTTATACCCGTGATTAAGAAACTAAAGAACGGTAAGGCTGCAGGTATGGATGGCATCACCGCTGAAAATTCAATCAAATAAAAAAGACTTTAATAATAATAAAAAACATGAACAAAAATTTGAAAACATTCTCAATATCCAAGGTGATATACAAAAATTGACTCTAAAATATATACACTTAGCGCTTTTTTAAAACCAATCTGATCCATGGTTTTTAAATATTTCAAACGTAGAGATTCCACGAAAAGTAATTAACATTCTAAGGTTGGGTGAAGGCTTTAATAACAAATATAGCGAAAAAATATATATTCAATTCCTTGAAATCATTAAATACATTGAAGCCAATATTTGAAAATTACCAGAAAACAAAGTACAAGAATTCAGAGCAATATTTATGGGTTTATCGAATGAATTTTTGAATAATGGTGCTGCACAAACCTTATTAGAAAAAGAATTAAGCGAAGGATTATTTGAAACAGAACTTTTTTTAAAACGTCATCCTCAATTATTGATGAGTAAGGCTAATAAAAGGAGTATTACAGTTGCAATATTAAAAGATGTTTATAATAAAAAAATTATGCATATTTTGAATGATAAAGATAGTTTTGCAGTTATTCCAAATGATCCTAGAAGAATGCTTCAAAAAGGTACATTTAAAATTATAGAGAGACTAAGACTTCAAAAATGTTTGGGAAACAATATCGAAAAGTGCGACATTAACACAATTCACACAAATCTATCTCTTGCCTATGGCCTAGTGAAAGCTCATAAAGCAAAACTTCCTTTACAACCGGTTATTTCGACAATAGGTTCAACCAAGAGAAAATTAGAAGAACTTCTCAGTAAAATTATCGAAGAATCGGTTCCCCTTTCAGCAAGATCAATTAAAAACAGTGCTGCCTTTCTAAAATTAATCGAAAATGTCAAAATACCAACACATCACATTTTTGTCTCCTTTAATTGAATAGCCATGTTTCATAACATTCCATATGAAAGAGTTAAACTTGCTATTGACAATAAATGGGATACGATCAAAGTTCACACTAAGCTTGCGAAAAAACTATTTCTTGATGCAATTGAATATATTTTTAATTCCGTTCATTTTAAATTCAATGGTACTTTCTATAAACAAAAATTTGGAACTTCGATAGGCTCAGACTTGTCTCCAATTATTGCTGAAATTGTGATGGAAGATTTAGGAAATGAAGTTTTAAACAGAATTAATATTGAAATAGACTTGTATGCAAGACATGTGGATGATTCTGTATTATCTTTACATGCACAAAATGTAGATACCCTACTCAATGTTCTTAATAGTATACATCCAAGATTACAGTTTATTGTTGAAATTGAAACAGAAGGTAGATTGAATTTTGTTGATTTAACCTTAATAAGAACTGATGAAAATTATATCATTACTGATGGGCACAGAAAAACTATTTCTTCAGGAAGAACACCAAATTTTAATTCAAATCATTACATTTAAAACAAAATAGGAGTTGTAAAGAATTTAATTAATAGAGCTCTTAATTTATCTCATCCTACATTCCATGAAAAGAATATTGAATTATGCAAACAGATTCTTTTTCTCAACCATTATCCTATTACTTTTATTGACAAGCTTAAGCATAACAGAATTATTCAAATTCAGATTAAAGGTAATAATCAGAACGAAACAATGCACAGGATTACAATAGATTTAATACGGTTGTCCTACCTCATTTTGGAAAAATCTGAAGAATCTTGAAATTAATTTTAGGAAAATTGGGGTTACATACGATATATAGAGTTCCATTGAAAAGCAATTTGTTACATTGGGTAGAGACAAATATGAGAAACTGGAAAAACAAGGTGTAACTTACAAATTTAAATGTGGACAATGTGATGCTGTTTACATAGGGCAAACAAGGAGATCACTTTGAATACGAAAAGATGAACATAAAAATCATTTTCATATAAGTGCAAGGTATTACTCGATCCCTACAAACCACAGACTTACAGATGAGCATCACTTTAATTGGGATGATGTTAAAGTCTTGTATCATGAGGAAAATCAAAAAAAGAGAGTTCATGGAAATGCTATTTATAAAGAGGGGAAGTACAACAGAATTTGGGATAGAATCATTAATTGGATATAATGACTTTAGTTTTGTGTCATAATTTGGAATTTGTATTAATTAATTTCCAATTGAAGAATAAAATGATCTGAATTTGGGATTTATTCAGAATTTGTCGCCTATGTCAAAATTTCAATTTTCAATTAATGAATGAAATATGTACCAGAAAACTGAAAATACTATCAATCATATCTGACACGCCGGGAGCTAAAATGTTCCATAGTTTTGTCACGAGCAAAAATGTCAAAAAAATACGCGCAAAAATGTTCCAAACAAAACTTACGGGCAAAAATGTCACCAAGATTTTCAACGCACAAAATTGTCAAAACAGAAAATCACGGGCATAAACGTCAAAAAAATATTCGACTCGCAAAAATGTCCAAAACAAAACTCACGGGC
>JAUMHM010000016.1:32133496-32146081 GCA_032362435.1 Melikaiella ostensackeni | reverse complement strand
ACTGCAATGTTCACGAAACGTCGGCAAGATTCGTAGTTTTGCACACGATTGAAACCCGAAACACCTTCTTTCATCATTTTTCAACTTTCTTTGCGAATTTGGAAAATTCTAGAAACCCCTCTGTTGTAAGTCGGTAAAAATGTTTACTGATTTGATTCAGTGAACCATTTCTCACTGATTCAAATTCAGAGAGCAAAAGGGAGAAGTTAGTTACCATGATTACCGTAAAATTGGGCTAAGCGGCATGTTTTTTTTTCGTTTTTTACAATAAAGTTCAAGAAGGAATTCAAAATACCTGTAGATATTGATGCTTCAAATATACAAGTATAATCTCTATATGCCCCTCTTTCGTACCATGAAGCACAAATATAAATTTAATTTATAAACAACTATTTATCATCCTTTGAAGTGTGAGAGACTTTACTCCACAATGTGCTGTCTTAAACTGAACCAGTGAGATTCACTGGTTGAAATAGCCAGAAGTGTCACTAGTATCACTTCAGTGAGAAATTTTACAGACAACCAGTTAAATATCACTGATTACCAGCCAAGTTTTCACTGATTGTCAGTGACTCGATAAGAGCGAGATCTACATTTACCGATTGAAAAATTTCACTGACAATGAGTTTAGTGTGAGAGAGTAGGGCTAAATCGCTCACTCACAGAAAAAAGTAAAAATAATATCTTGGAAGAAAAACTTGAGAGAATAAGTAATTATTTATAATTTTTCCCATCATTTTGAAACAAATAAAGCTATTAAAGCGTATGTCAATGTTAAATAATCTGCTTATTGTTATTTACAACAAAACCAGAATTATTATTTACCTTACATATTAGTAAGTGACGCATATTACAATACATGTTATAATTTGATAGGTTTTATAATTTTTTAACATTCTGAAAATAAAGCTATTAAAACGTATGTCAACATTCAATGATCTGCTTATTGTCATTTGGAACATAACCAGGTTTATTACTAACCTCACGTATTAGTAAGTAAGGCATATTACAATACATGTTATGATTTGATAAATTTTCTACTTTTTGAACATTCTGAAAGATATTTTTGATCTTTTAAGCGGAGTGATTATTATTAAGGGAAACAATTATACGTATGGTTTATAATAAAATACTCCAAGATGCTTTCCCCCATAAAAATGAAAATTCTTACAAAAATCATTCTACAGGACGAAAAATACATCGTATCCATGTACAAATTTGCAGAAATTTTGTTCGGGTGCTAGAAAATATGATCGATTGCACCCACAAACTTCTGCGAGTCAAGTTTTTTACAAGTTTTTTCACAGAATCTAACCAAATTTCCAAAACTGAGAATATTATACGAATGCAGTTTTTATTCAATATAACAAACGGAACTGCACTAAAAAAGCTATAACACTTGTGAAAAATAAAACAATCGCTAATCTTAAGATTTTTTATTCAGAGAAAGAGATAATTATTCAAAAGAAATAAAGTTGCGGTTGAGCCGGTTTACCCCACACGCACTGCTTGGTGCCGTTTTATGGTATTTTGAAAAATACCGTATTCAAAAAATTGTCCGTTTTTAAAAATTAATTTTTCGTTTTTTGCACCTGATCCTAAAACTTTTTTTAGGTCCCAAAGAATATATCCACAAAATGACATGCCTCACGGTGATCCTCGACTGACTTCAACCCAAAAGGGCTTGCATATCACGGTTATCTTCTGATTATACTTCTGGGATGTCCCAACGATCATTTTGAGCCTAAAAAGAAAAAAATCGCCCATATATCCATGAAAATAAGTTAAAAGTGGAATTTCATAGGCTTGAAACGTTCAGTTTATCATCTCAGAAAGTATTGCAGGAGCTGAATATCTTACGAGAACTGAAACCCTTCAATATTTATGAAAAATGGTGAAAAAAGTGGAAAAAAATTAGTTTTTGAAAATTGCTTCTTTCCAGTTCATTTCAAGTACCAAGTACCTGCACTAGAATTAAAGTGTGTGAATTTTCCTTTAAAACGAAAAAAATTCGAATGATCTATCTCTAAAAGCATCAGAATTATGGCCCTCGGACATGGATCGTGAGCAAATAATTTAAACAAAACAAAAATCTAGTTTTTGTGAAATAACTCATTTCCTATGTATCTCTGATAAAATTAAAGAAGACTTAATTTTTGAGTAGATCTACAAAAAAACATTTCTCTAGCTCTAATAGCACAGAAATCATGGCCTTCTGAATATAATCCTTTTTTATGAAATTCTGTGTAACATCAATTTTTTAGATAAAATTCCTCGTTTTCCAAAATAACTCATTTCCTGAGCACTGCAGGTGAAAGTTGCCAGTAAAATAATTGAAGGAGACTCAATTTTGAGCAGATATAAGAAAACATTGCTCTAGCTCTAATAGCACCGAAATTATGGCCTTCTGAATATGACGTTTATTATGAAATTCCATTCAACATTAATATTATAAATAAAATTTTTCGTTTTCCAAAATAACTTATTTCCTGAGCATGTCGCAATGATACACCTTTGTTATCATTAGACATTTTTTTTTAATTAATGGAGTTAGAATTTCGTCGTTCTGCCCGGCACATGTAAAAATGTCGGAAAGTCACGCAAGAAGATGTTCACAAAAATTTCATGAAAAGGGTAATTTTCAAGAGACCATAATTAAAATTAATGAAAACTACAATTAATTAAATAATTTCAGTGCTATCAGAACTAGAGCATTCTTTTTTAACATCTACTCAAAACTGAGTCTTTCAATTAATTTACTGGCAACTTGCACCTGCAATACTCAGAAAATGAATTATTTTGGAAAAAGAAAAATATTATTTAAAAAATTGATGTTACACTGAATTTCATATGAAAGGGTCATAATCAGAAGGCCATAATTTCGAAGCTATTAGAGCTAGCGCAAAATTGAGTCTCCGTTGCTTAGCATACTGGTAACTTTCACTTGCAGTGCTCAGGAAATGAATTATTTTAGAAAACGAGAATTTTTATTTAAAAAATTGATGTTGCACAGACTTTCGTGAAAAAGGGTCATATTCAGAAGGCTATAATTCTGGTACTATTACAGCTAGAGCAATGTTTTTTTTAATCTCCTCGAAATTGAGTCTTCTTTCATAAATTAATTGGCAATTTTTAAGAGAGATGCACAGGAAATGAGTTATTTCACAAAAAATGGAATTTTTTGTTTTTTTGTTTGAATTATTCGCTCATGATCGATTTCTGCGGGCAATATTTCCGAAACTTTTAGAGATAGATCATTCCATTTTATTTCATTTTACAAGAAATTTTATACAATTTAATTCTTGTACAGGTACTTAAGACTTGGGATGAACTGGAAAGAAGCAATTTTCAAAGAACTAATTCTTCCCCGCTTTTTTCAAAATTTTTCAAAAATATTGAAGAGTTTTAGTTTTTGTAAGATATTCAGCTCCTGCAGCACTTTTTTGGATGATAAACTGAATGGTTTAAGCCAATGAAGTTCCACTTTTAACTTATTTTCATGAAAATATGTTGACCAACCTCTTTTAAAAAAATTAAATGTTGATGAGCCGCTCTTAAAATGATCGTGGGACATCCCAGAAGTATAATTAGAAGAAAACCGTGATATGCAAGCCCTTTTGGGTTGAAGTCAATCGAATTCTACCGTGGCCTTCTTAACAATTTGAGCCTAATTTGGACAATTTCCGTTGCACTGATGATGCTACTACTACACAGAAAAAACTTGGGGGTTCTATTAGAACCAACTTTTGATTTCAAGGGAGCTACAACAAAAGGAACCCCTGTAGCTGAAAAGGAACCCAAAACGATGGATTGTTTCCAAAGGAGACTTCAGTTAGACCTCAAAGGACAAAGATATTTACCTTTGTTGTAAAAGATACCAACTTTTATTTAAGCCGCAACTTTAGCGAACCCCCAGTTTTTCTGTGTAAACATCGCAGCGTAGAACCAGATTCTTTCAGAGTATGATTTTCAATCATATTGGAAAACAATTTCACATACAACCCCTGAAACAACATCATTCTCGAGTCTCAAAATATCAAGAAACGTTTAAGACCAGAAAGCTAGAGGATTTAAAGTGTGCAATTTTTCTAACAATATATGAATTCCACACAGTGGTATTCGTTGAACCAATATCAGTTATCGAAAACGGAAACTAGGAAAGTAGCTACAATAAAGAAGCAAATTGTTGAGCAGATGATACCCTCGAGGATGTCGCCTTTTTCTCCCAGAAACACGAGATGCATCGGTGCTTTCGGTATAATGGCATACGGCACGCGATACCAGGATAGGAAAGTGGTTAGTGGGTACGTATAGCCAGTACAATAACTTTGCGAAATTCTCACTCGGTCCGGCGCGGGCTACGACTACCACCTGTATACCAGCAAGTCGACATTTGCAAGGGTTGCTTCTCGTGTAAGCTATCGTTCAATCTTATGCAATTCCGCCAGGGAAAATGTGGAGCGAACCGTCGGCGTCGACTGGCGATATTACTCTCCGATAAGCCAGTGCGGCATCTACGCTCCCGTATTTGCGTTACGGCCGCCCGTAACTGTACACGTATCACATACACGAGGTGTGGCTATTAAATAATCGGACTCATGCTCTAGCAACTTTTATTTACCAAATTATTCATTGGAGATGTTATCACCCTTAATATAGCCCCCTTCTTGATCCCTACACCGCTCCATACGAATCTTCCATTGTTTGAAACAATTTTGTAGGTCCTTTTCTAAGAGGCCTTTCATGAGCTGCGCCGCTTTTTCCTTCACAGCATCTACCAACTTGAATCTGGTTCCTTTCAGCCTAGACTAGATCTTCGGCAACAGAAAAAAGTCTCATGGGGCTAGGTCAGGTGAGTACGGTAGGTGCTCCAATATGGGAATCTTGTTCTTCGCCAAAAACCTCTAGACAGACAGCGCCTTGTGTGCTGGCGCGTTGTCCTGGTGAAGAATCCACGAGCCGTTCTTCCACATTTCAGGTATTTTTTTCTTAAGTGTTCACGAAGAGTTGTCAAAACCTCCTTATACTATACCTGGTTAACAGTCTAATCTTCAGGTACCCCTTCAATGTGAACAATTCCTCGGATATCAAAAAAAAATCAACATTGCTTTGAATTTCGTCTTACTCATCGGTGCTTTCTTTTGTCTCGGTGAACTGGGACTCTTCCAATGCATAAATTGGCGCTTAGTTGCAGGGTCGTCTTGAACAAAACCATGAGTCGTCACAAGTTATTACATTTTCCAAAAACTTTAGATCATTTTCGATGTTTTCCAGTATGTCAGCACAAGCGTTGCTTCGAGTTTTCTTTTGCTCAGGAATGAGCAATTTCGGCACCATTTTAGCACAAGCTTTTTTTCTGTGTAAATTTTCATTTAAAATGTGTGTAACAGATTCTTTATCGATGTTCACCAAGTCAGCAATTGCTCGAATACTCAGGCATGGATTTGTTCGAATAATTTTACTCACTTTTTCGATGTCACCGCCGGTATTCGATGTGCAAGGACGGCTGGGACGCGGATCGTCTTCAATCACTTCCCTCCCCTCCTCAAATTTTTCAAACCAATCGAAAGCTTGAGTACGAGATAGACACTCATCACCATAAACTTCCTTCAACAAATTGAACGTTTCTGTAGCAGATTTTTCAAGTTTCACAAGAAACTTCACTTTGGCGCGCTGGTCTACTTTCACACTCAAGATAATTCTGGCGGAGCTCAGATAGACGGTCAACTTCGAACAAAGGTTACTGTCGTACTGGCATCAATTTTAGGACCTGCTTGTTCTTGCAGAGGCCCCAAGCAAGCAGCAAAAATATCAGTCCGGTTATTTAATAGTCACGCCTCGTACACCCAACTTCAGGTGGGCGCCAAATCAAATTGGACAATGAGCGGGACTCATCCAGAAAATAACCCCATTTGATTTATATGCCGCCACCGTTGCATTGCTGCAGTGCACAACGCGAATGTCGAATTTCTTGATTCGACTCGAGTTTGTAACAGGAAGCTCAGACTCACTGCTCAACATTCACCACTTGAGAAGTTCAAAGTCACGTGGTGCCCGGAAGCAAGGGCGGTTTTGTAACATTTATACTAAAACAATCTTCCCGAAATGAATTCCTTTAAACTTGAGACTGCTATAATTGCTGATTCTTGAAACATGAATTTCTTTGAACTGACTTAAACAAGTCAGAATTAAAGCATCCAATTTAGATAGACTTGTATGTAAATTTCCTAAAAATTTAATAATGAGGGTTTCCAGGATGTCTACTCATTTTCGCACATCAAATTCTCGGTTATTTTCCGTTTTTTTCCTCGGTCGTAAATATCAAATATCCTCTTACTCCTCTTCATCCTAGCCTACCTAGAAAAATACTTTGAATTATTCAAGATTCTATAAACAACATAATAATTTTGTAATTTATAGTGAAAAAACTTAGAAACAAATGTAACACAATTGCGATGTTTCAATTTCAATTTTTGAAAATTTTTAAATCTTTAAAAACCTTGGAAATCCTATAAAATCGTGTAGTTATGAAAAATAACAACTGTGATATTAAATAAATCTCTAAAGATTTTATGCATTGCGATATCTTCTAATATTTTAACAAAATAATATAATGGTTAATATAATGTATGTAATGTTTATCCATTAAATTTCTTTTATCTTCATGGTCCTTGGAAATCCTATAAAATCGCGAAGTTATAAAGAACAATAACTGTAATATTAACTAAATCTACGCAGATTTTATGCATTGCAACATCTTATTATATTCAAACAAAATAATATTTTTTAATTTATGGTGTCTGAAGTTTACAAACAAATATAATACAATTCTGATATCTTATTATCTGCACAGATTTGGTAAACATGAAAGTTTTTATAGATTATAAACATATCTTTAGTTAATTATTTTTGTATTCTAATTGGTAAATAATTCTCAAAAATAATTTTTAATTTCTTTGGCATCAGCGATTAATTATTGATTAATTATTGAAAAGTTATCACAAAAAATAGTCTTTAGTCTTTTATTATGACAGTTTAATTATAATTACATGTGTTCATAACATAGGTAATGTAAATTCACTTATAATATATAGAATAATAAAATTATATTTTATTATATTTAAATTTATTATTATATTTTATTTTATATCTCAAATTATAGAATAATTTTTATAAAGGTTTTTCTAATCACTCTTCAATAATTATTCGATAATTAATCGCTGATGCCAAAGAAATTAAAAATTATTTTTGAGAATTATTTACCAATTGGAATACCAAAACTTAAAATTAACCAAAGATATGTTTATAAAAAGATCGTATCAAGGTTCATTAAAATTCGTTGAGCGTAGTACAAATATTTTCGGTGTTCCTAGACATTTCGTTATAGAAAAATAACAATTGTGAGAATTTCTATGAAGTAAACAGTCAGGGCCGTATGAGCCAGTGCTCCCAACGTGGACTCCACGCGGTACTACACATGCGTCGCGCTTTTCGCGCGCTGTTGAAAACGCTAAACAATTTTTTTGTTGGTAAGTATAAATATTGCCTTTTAACTGACAGATTTATCCACTACATCAAAATTAATTAATTGTGAGCAAAAATAAGAATAATTTAATCACTACTATGTAAATAAAATATATACTTTACTAGAATGATAAATTATAAATATTATTATATATATAATAAATATTATAATTATTTATAAATTTCAAATATGATAAATAAATAAAGTATATTTGTTATTTACAGAATAGTTCTTTAATTATTCTTAATTTTGGTCTAATGGATAATTCTATAAGTTAAAAAACCATTATTTATGATAACGAAGTGTCTCGTCGTCCCGAAATTCGGGATGAGGATTCAAATATTTTTCATAAGCTTGGCTAGTATTCGGGACGACTTGTCCATCCCCTTTTCCAGCTCCCCTAATTTTTCGGGACGACTAGACACAGCCTTATGATAAACAAATAATATATAATTTTTAGAATTACATATATATATTTTTCTATAAAATATGTATATAATTTAATTAAATAAAAATTCTAGCATCTTAATAAAAGTTCTCTTTGAAAAACGTTTAAAAGCCCAAAACATAACCTAAAAAAATCTGCTCTAATTGATGAATGATATGCATTCAATTTGTCTGAGACAAGGGTGAACTACATATTTACCTGAAATGAGGAATAAATTTTGCTGTTATACGTTGAAATATTTGTTTGCATGCTTTTACTTACTTCAAACGTTTGAGGACCGTTCAGCTTCTTGTTTAAAATGAGAGCTTTCTCTCCAATGATCGGTCCGGATATTGGATCACCTCTGTCTCTCACTTGCTTAAGCCATTCTAACACAGCAGCATCCAAAACCGTATTGCTACTGGTTTTCAATGATTTCTTCTTCAAATATTCACAACTTTAAAACTTATTCCTTAACTCAGGTTCACAATCTATCACACGCTCGTACGTTCTCTCACAGATACCATATTTCTGTAAAATATACTGTTTTGAGGAACCTGATTTCACTTTGTTCACAAGCTCGTATTGCTCTTCGAACGTTAAGCGCGTCTTTTTTTACATTTTTGTAACGCATAACCAAAACCAACCGAAACACTGAAAGCGAACTGAAGCAAACTGACGAAATTATCCGCTTGGGGAACTGCCCGCTTTGTGGCCACGGTACTGCGTAATTGCGTCGAGCTCGCCGCGCCTCTTTCCCTGCACCTCGAACCTCCTTATCAACAAATGCAAGCCGGCAGAAATTCTAAGAACGACTCAAGTCCAGATGACTTACATTAAGAGTTGAGTGTGATAACAAATAACAACAAATAAATTAACAATTTTATCTCTGAATTGAAGTTTTCCAAAAATTTCCCGGTCATTCAGATCTTCAAATTCCAGCTTTCAAAACTGAACATTTTAAATTTATAGTATTCAAAGCTCAACTTTCGAAGAATTCAAAATTTCCAATAACTATAATTGAAAATTAAAGATACAAAATTGAAAATTTTTATATACGACAGATTTAAAAAAAAAGCATTGAAAATTGCTTAAATATCAATGCTTACAATTTACAATTATGGAATTTCAAACCGTTTAAATTAGAAAGTGTCTAATTTTGAAAGAAGTGTCTAGACACACTGAAAGTATCTTGCCTACACGCACCGCATTTAAATTCTAAATTGTTCAAACATTAGGCTTCCAATTAAAAATAACTTGAAGTATTCAATTTAAATGTCTCCATTTACAAAAAAAAGTGAAAAATGTCAAAACCAAAATTTGAAATGGTTCAATATATGTGAATATTAGAAATATAGAAATTATATGGTATTTCTCAGTTGTTATTTCAACAGCAAACCATCGCAACCTTTTCTAATAAACAAATTCTATAGTGAATTAAAAAATAATCAAAAATGCGTTTTTATTTTTCAGTTTATGGATGATTTCAAATTAACTTCGGAATTCGATACCGGGAAACTTTGCATTTGAAAGTTGTTAATTATAATATATTGTTGTGATGGGATGCTTAAGAATGCTTTTTAATGTGTACTGAGGGTAGTGGTAACAAATAATTATTGAATGACATCTTTCCAGCGGTGGCTTTTAAAGTCCGATCTTCGTTTGAAGGTGGACATACATAACATGAGGAATTGCAAATTTATAAAATAAAGTAATTTTAATAGTTTCTTTTCAAAAAAATTTATACAGCATTCTATAAGGATACATTTACAAGATCTGTGCAACGTATAAATTTAATATGATAGTGCTAAACAAAATAAAATTCATAAAGTGCATCGCTCTAAATTTGTGTCAAAAATAAAAAATTATACACATTTTTTGCTAAAGTTTTATTAAAGCATCTATATTTTACGTTTTTAAGTACTAGATGCTGAAGAAATACACCTACGATCCAGTTTCTTAAAAAAAAATTCTTCAGAGGTGGACAGGTGAGAAAATTCACTACATTTCATAAATAATCTTTGTGCTGGTTTACGGGAAATACTGAATTGGGCCGAGGTTAGAAGTGTGAAAAATTCCTTCCAAAATCGTTCAAAAACTTCGAAAATCGTTTTTCCGCACATTTTAAAGAGAATTTATGTTAAAATTGATGCGAATTTTGGGGACAAGCATAAATATATCTGTATAAAAATTATTTAAAAATTTTAAATTAATAAAAACAATTTTTTCAGAGCATTGAACAGTTTTCACGGAAGTAAGCAAAAAATAAATAAAATAGATCTGTGGAATGTTCAGGAAAACTAATCGAAATCTTGAACTTGAACCTGGGGACAATGCACTTCATTAATCCACGATATGGTATGTTCAAATGAAACAATTCTTAATAAAAATCACTTTCAGTCTGGATTTTTTTTCTTGATTCTCATAGTTTATGACACCATTTGCTTAAAAAAATATATAATATAATATTTCAAGCATTAAGTCTATGAGGTTAGCGAGGGACATGTATTCCGAAGTTAATTTGAAATGACGCAAATGCCTTTTTGAATAAGAAAAACGCCGAAGATAAAAACTGATTCAATAATGAAACGGAGTGTCTAGGGACACCAAAAATATTTCTTCTACGCTCACCAAATTTCGGTGAACCTAGACACGCCCGCAAAAAAACTGTTATTTTAGTGATTTTATTATACATTTCGAGACTCAATGATACCAATGTTGGCTTAAGGTTGACCGCCAGTCTTCGGCCATCATTGGCCGAAGCTTGGGATGATAACGCCAATGCCAAGAGTCGACAGTCATTCATGGTCCATGACTGGTAGCCAAAATTGGGAAAAAAAATTGACTGTATAAAAAAATTATTACTTATACCGTTAAAATATTTTTCCTAATCTTGACTTATGCTTGGCCCATACTTGGTTCAATCATGGTCCCTCAATGGCAGCCAAGTTACCCATGTTATCGAGATCCTTGGTCAGTCGTGGACCATAACCGGCTGCCAGTTCTTGCCATTGGCTTTATCATCCCAAGCTTTCGCCAATGTTGGCTCAAGACTGGTGGCCAATCTTAAGCCAGTTAAAAAAAATGGTTGCCAGTACTGAGCCATTCTTGACCCAATCGTCAACACTAGCAATTTCCCACTGGGTACAGAAATACTGGTTATAATTTTGGAGTATTAGGAAAAAAAAACACCATTTTTAATCCCGTAACTAATAAAGTAATTTATTTGCTTTTCTAAAAGTCTTCCTCCTTTCAAGATGAAACTGCTTTAGAGAAAAAGCCTGCATTGCAGGCAAGAGAATGAGAGCGCATCTCATCGATACTCACTGAACTCTCACGTGCTTTGCTTATAAGTGCAGACGTGAAATTTTCCGACACTAAGTCAGAATTGATTTGAATATTGGAATATACATAACCATTTTCATCCTCACGTATCATTCAAAGTTTTCTTTTATCTACATTTGAAATTAAATTCAAATCTCAAACTTGATAGTATTTCGAAATTCCCATTTTATAAAAATTCTGACATCTATAAAATCACCTCCTAATTTCCTCGATAAAAGCTGCAAACAACCGATACAAGGAATACATTTTAATTCTTACCATAAATGCTTCATGTTATGTTTAAATTTTCAAGAAACATTCATGAGGAAAAAAGAGCGAATTCTAAATCTGATTATGGAACAAAATAATCACATGTAAAAAACACATAAATATGACTTAAAAATTGGATGAATATAAACGAATATGAAAAGTGGACTCAAAATAGGAAAAATTCTGTATCGGGATAATTATAATATATATCATTTTTCTAAAGGGTTCTCTTATCATGTAAATGTTAACGTTTAACCGTAGTTTGCGCTCTTGTAAAGCTAAAGAGCGCGCGTGCACGATAGTTTCAGCAATGGTCATTGCAACAGCAATTGTAATACGTAATTGCTGCGGACGGGTAGGTAGACCGGAAGATATCGCGTTTTTGTAATTACCGCTATCCAAGCGTGACGGCTATCGCCCTGTTGGCGTGGTTCGACACTCCACAGTCCATAGTCCATACCCCCGGGGTTGTCCCACGTTTGTCGTCACGATACGTGATGTACGGTTTCAGATTCTATCTCTCGTTGTAAAAAATGCGATATTTTTTTCAAAAAGGGCACGCGTGAAGCTTCAAAATTTTCGAATTACCAAATCCATAGTATCAATCATGTCCCATTTATGACGGTAATTTTATATAAAGAAACACGTTTTCAACGGCCAATAACAATTCTCAGGGTGTAGATTTTCATGCAATCTCTTGTGTTTCCACGACTCTTTATATCTCTTCATTTTAAGAGTCTTATCCACACATTCCAACCATTATTTTCTACGGTCTACCTCTGGGTACGCAACCTCTCACTTTACCTAAATATACTTGATTCGTTAAACGTCCTTCATTCATTCACCTAACATGACCAAACCATCTCAGCAAGTTTCTTTTACTCTTGTCATTCAGTGTTTCTTCCAAACTACATTCTTGGAGAACCACTATTAGTGACGTCCAGATCTCGCTACCATACAGCACAGTGGGTGCAAGCACAGAATTATATATTTCAATTTTAGCTTTATTGCTTTATTCGTTACATTTCTACTTTTAGTA
>JAUMHM010000016.1:32111410-32128848 GCA_032362435.1 Melikaiella ostensackeni | reverse complement strand
ATATTGATATGTGTATGGAAAAGTGAAAGTTATTTTTTTGACTTCTGCTTTATGTAAGATTTCAATTTCAGTTAACGCTTACCGAAGATGTTTACACATAAATCTGGCTTGGGTCGTAGTTTAGGACGCACGTGGTGTTTTTTTTATTTATCTTATTTAATACAGCAATGTTACATGCACGCTTCATTGCGCACATATTATGCTACTGTAATACAATAATAACTTTTCTCATTAAATTTTTAATTATACTCAAGCTGATTATTGTTAGAAATACTAATAGAGCTTGGTGGCAAATATTAGTGCAAATATATAACAAGTTATATGAGCTTGCTCGAATCAAACTACACATCCCGGAACACTTGTGCACAAGTCGTATCTAATTTGCAATGAGGTTGCGTGTGTACATACACAAGGTATAGCTTACTACGTACTACGCTGTCGGTACTATGTACTTGGGCTAAAGTGAAGTAGACTCCTGGGATTTATGTCCGCAAGGTCGACCACTGGAATTCTCGCATGCAGTCAAGTGTTTGCCATCCATGCTTTTCCGATACCAATGAAATATTAATTGCTTTTAATAACCCGGACTAACCACATATTCAACCGGATCAAATTTCCAAAAATAAACCAAATATTCGAAAGTATTCAGTCAAACATTCCTTGTAAGTATTTTTAATTCAAGAAATGCCCAGTGTTCTTTAATTTTATGTCCCATTCCTCCATAATAGTTTAGCTGCGCGAAAAAATAATTTTTTTGTAATGCATGCACGGAATGATCGATTTTAAAGGCACGTATGGCGTGCGAGAAATTACCAATTCCGAAACCGTGGTATAAAGCAGTTATAAAAAGACTTTATCTAGATGCTGCGTTTGCGCTCTTTCAGCAAGATTAGTTATTATAACTGCTGCGCTTGCGCACTTTAAGCAAGACTACTTTTTCTAACTGTTGGGCTTGCGCATTTCGATTCAAAATTACTATCCAGGACTGCCAGAATCATAGCCTTACTTCATTATGAGTTGACATTTGACAGACTGAATGCATAGAAAAAACAAAAGTTAAAATGTGTTGCAGATAATATTTTGAACGGTTAAAAATCAAACGAATTTCAGCGAAAGTTTCACCAAGGTTAGGAGAATAATTCTGACGTCATCTCACTATCTCACGTTGGAGTGAGCAAATTGGGGTAGATCGTAGAATCGGTAAAAAAAAACAAATAACATTTTTCTTGTTTATAAACCTTCTCTGAAATAGATTGGACTATTCTAAACGCACTACAACGTATTCCACACCACTTAGCAAAAAGCCACTGACAGCTGGGATTCGCCACTTTGCTCCAGTTTAATGAACTCAAATGACGGTAGATAGCGCCGGCGTCTTAACTGTCGCTACTTTTCGAATGAAAAGTGAGGCGACAGCAGGCGAAAGATTACCCAAGCTAGTTTAAGATCACAAAATTATCTCCACTTCATGTGAAGTTTAACCGGCAAGGTTAATTTTGTTGCAACGAATCTTTCACATGGAATCGATGTAAACTTCATCTTTTGTTTTTTCTGTGTGTGAGTAGTGAATAGTGACTAGACCAACTCTAGGTAATAAGTTACCATAAAATACTAATAAATTACCATAAGTACCGATAAATTACCGAAAATTTGTGAAATGTTTGGAAATTGTTGGATACATGAAATTTCCGGAAATTTTTGGATTTCTTCAGAGAAATATCGAATACATTAAATTTTCAGAGATTTTCGGTAATTTATTAATTTCCAAAATTTCTCATAATTTCTAATTTTCCAAAATTTCCGGTAATTATGGTAATTTTACCATAAATTTCCAAAATTTCCGAAAAATTTGTACTTATTGTTTCTCAAAACGAAAAATCACTGCATTCGTTACAAAAAATATCGTGTGCAACAGGTGCTGAAAGTAGGCAGTTGTAACTCTTATAAAGCTTATACAGTACTTGCCATCGGCTCGTACAGCCACACTCGTGTGGAACTGCCTACTTTCCGCACTTATAGCACAATATACTATTAAGAACTGAAAATATGTAAAGAAAAGTTTCTCACATTATTTTTCGATTGCACGTAATTACTCCTTATCTCTGCATGGAGAAAATAATTTGTTCAGTAACCGTCACAATAAACTTGATTTAGAGTCGGACATACTGGAGTTTTGGTAAATGTTCACATCCATAGAAAATAGAGCCACACGAGACACTTACCTGAAACAGAAAAAAAGAGAATATTTCAAGAGATGCAGAAAACATTAAAATATTAACTTAAAATATCGAAACGAATCTTAATATCATGCAAAAAAAGCATATTACAAACTGGAAATTTTCGAGGAAATCTTTCCTCAAATTCAACTATATCAATTGAAATTAGACAATTTTTGGAAATTTTATAAATCAGTTAAGGTAAAACGCCCACTCTTCACCAGCTTAAGCGATTTTCCCTTTAGAAATCTTAAATAATTGAAGAAATCATTGAGATGAAAAACAATTGATATTTTTGAGAACTCTTATATTTAAAGATTGATATGTAACTCCTATCTTAACCAAATACTTGCTTACTTTTAAAAAATAAAATATTATAAATAGTAGCGCCAAAAATCCTAAAAATCGCGAGTCCGTTTAAGCCCAATGAACGATAGCCAGCTAAAACGATATTCTGTCGAAAAAAATTTGCGAATTTTTAGTTTTTTAAGGGTTAACTACCCTGACACATCACCCATTATTCAGACGTGCAAAAGACAGATTTGATTTACAAAAATTGCAAATTAAATAGCTTGAAATATGCTCTTTCCTTATGCCTCGAATTAAAGGCTAGGTGAGACATTTCGGCAACACCCCCAAAAGCCACCCTTATTATGTGCACACCTAAAATGTTCAAAATGACCAGTTTGATTTTCGATATTTGAATATTAAAAAACTTAAAAAATCTTCTCTTTTTATGCCCCGAATTATTGTCCACGTGAGACATTTTGGAAACACTCCTAAAAAGCCACCCTTATTAAAAGCACACCTGAAATGTTGAAAATGACCAGTTTGATTTTCGATATTTACCAATTGAAAAATATCAAAAATCTTTCTTCTTTATACCTCCAATTATAGGCTGGGTCAGACATTTCGGCAACATCCTTGAAAGCCACCCTTATTATGTGCACACAAACCGGTCATTTTGTTTGTATTTTCACTTCAAAAAAGTTTTTTTTATATATCTAAACTGTATTAATAATCCCACTCTTGAAATCACCCATCGGTAATTATGTTATTTGTAATAAATATAATGTTACTAATACTATATAATGTACCCACACTCATGTCACACTTATGTCAAACTTAGGTGATACCTAAATTTATTACGCAATTATTCACAACTTTTTAATGAGCAATATGCATAAGTTTCCGATGTATTTTACAAACTTAATTTGACTAATTTTCTTCGACCAGTGGCTGTAATTTTTGTACTAGATTATGTATTTTCTGTTCCTAGAGGGCTATTTAGCCCTAGGGACTTATGCTCAATAAATTAAATCAAATTAAATTAAATTAAATTTTCAGCATTTTAGTTGTTCATATAATAAGGGCGGATTTTAGGGATCTTGCCGAAATGGCTCACCCGGTATACAATTCGAGGCATAAAAAAAGAAACATTTTGACGTTTTTGAATTGGCGAAAATCAAAAATCAAACTGGTCATTTTTGACATTTTAAGTGTGCATATAATAAGAGTGGCTTTTAGAGGTGTTGCCGAAATGTCTCACTTGGCCTATAATTCGGGATATAAAAAAGAAGGTTTTGACGTTTTCTAATAAGCAAATATCGAAAATCAAATCTGTCTTTTGCATGTCGAGATAATGGGTGATGTGTAAGGGTATTAATCCTTTCACAAATTTTTATTTGCAAATTTTTTTGACAGAATACCATTTTGGGTCCTCCTAAATAATTTAAGCAAAAAAAAGTTCGGAAAAAATTTTTTTAAATTTCGTTTATTTAAACGTTCGTAACTTCAGATACATCACTCTTCGTCGATTAATGAATGTTAAATTTAAAGGTTATAAATGTCGGATTTCATTTTTCAATTGAAACTATAAAGAAATTGTATGTTTTTATTGAAAAATTATTTGTTCGAATGTGTTCTTAAACTTTTTTTGAATATGTGCTCATCCATCCTAATCCATATCCTATGTTGTGAGTGTTGTGAGAAACTGCTGTCAAAATCCTGTGTTTCCTAACCGTAATAAATTCAAGTTCCTGAGTGGTTGCTCTTGTTAGAGACCACTGCGTCGATGTCGAAGTTGTCAATACCGAGTAATCGCCATACAACTTCAATGTCAAAATAAATTGTAAAATTCCATTTTAATGATTTTTTCATAAATAAAGATTAATTTTGAGTGAGGGAAAACGTCCTTGTAAGTAAAAAACATTTCTTTCTTTCTGTATTTACGAAAAATTGAGTCCTACTTTTTTTCGTCATGGCGTAAAAATTTTATGATTTTTCTGCTTTAGTCATAAGTGTCCTGCAATAATTATTTTTTTTTCTAATACACGTGAAGCTAAAAGTCTACGATATACGTCACTAAGTTTACTAATGTTGAAACTTATTTATTATTTTTATTTTTATACATTGTTTAAGCTTTATTTCTTATTTTTATCACAAAAATCTGTCAGATGACGATTACTGGTGTCTTAGGGATAACTGAGCGCTTCGCCTTAAATCAGTTTTTTAAAGGAAGATTTCTTTTTTCCTTGTAAACGTTTTCATAAATTCTCTCTTTTTAATTACTATCTTGCTACAATATTTTGATATTGTGTTCACTTGGACAAATAGAATTTTTGTTATCATTGAATCTATTTCGATAGTAATTCTAAAACTGATGTAGACTTTAAATTTGTTGAGTTTCAGATTCTGCAATATTAATCTTCTTGTATTTCGTTTCGAATAGGATGGTCGATAAATAAATTCAGCAAGCTATTGAGAGACCCAAGTTTCAAATCTTTTAAAACAGTTTTTCCATTTTTCGTGCACTGCATTTTAGTTTTAGGGAAAAATATGTAACAGAGAGAATTTTTCGTATAGAAAATACCTGATTTTATAGACAATATATGAAACTCTGAAATAGGTTGTATTAAAGTTCCACATAATTCTATTAAAGTCTCACATAATTGTAAAGTATGTACGAAAAATCTCTCTGAGACGTTTTTCTCTGAACAGGAAACCGCACTTATGAAACATTGAAAACTTCACTCAGAAAAAAGTTTGCTTGAAACGAAAAATAAACTTTTTTCTTGGATATACATGAAAATTTGGGTAAATCAAACAAATTTTGGTTGATTCAACAAATTATTAATTGATTCAAACAATTTTTTAGTTGACTCTATCTAATCTTACATCTGTATCAAAAGATTTGGGTAAAACAACAAAATTTGATTGACTCAACCAAACATTTCGTTGTCCATATAATAACCATATTTTTCTATTTTATTTTACATTTACATCTAGGTCATAGGAGAGAAGCAGCGAATGCAGCGCACATAAAATATATCGACTGATAGAAAGGAAAATATACTGGATAATGCGATGGCAAAATATGTAACAAGTACATCAATATCTTAGCTTTGTTTTGTTCGTAGCAAAAATTATATCTAAGTCAACTGTAACAATTAATTAAAGTCTTTTCCTAAATAGTACACATGCACCAAGTCACCTCACCCTGCGGGGAATGTGACACACTCTTATTTATATTTATCATTGAAAATGAAGAAGGATTTACTAACAAACAGAAATTAAATTGTAGTAAAATTGGACATCCTTATTAATGTGCAGCTATTTTTCAAAATTTGGAACTCATATTTCGTGTATAATTGGAATCTAAAGTTATAAAGTGAAAATTTTTAGCATTTTTGCGATTTCGGCATTCTAAGCATCTGATCTAGCACAATCAACCTAACCTACGAACCAGTAAAAGAATTTCTAAAAGCGAACATCATCATAGAATAATCTTATAATACTGAAAAATTGTTCCAATAACAGTTTTTTAATACTCGTAATAACATGTTATTGAATTGAGTAAATATTTCTCATCTTTTCACTTCAATCAGAGATAATTCAAAACCAAAATTTGTGCCCCAAGTTAACTACCGATTCTAGGCTCGAATGCGTCACATTAGTCGCATCCAAGTAGAGTAGAATAAAAACTCTTTTACGTAGAAAAATGATTAAGTGTTTTTGCATTTTTAGGTATTTTGCATTTTTTATCTTCTTGAAATAAAAGCGGAAGAAGATAACAAAATACAGAATGATTTTCAAGAAAATAAAACATTATTTTGGAAGTGGGTTCAGAAGATTAGGAAAGGATAATAGATTTAATGCTTTCACGATGATTCATTATAGTAAAAAGGAGATGTTTCGGGTTTCAATCGTGTGCAATACTACGAATCTTGCCGGTTAGGTTAGCCCTGAAGAAGTGAACTGCAATGTTCACGAAACGTCGGCAAGATTCGTAGTTTTGCACACGATTGAAACCCGAAACATCTCCTTTTTATTAGGAAAGGAAGTACTAGCACTGAAGTAGTCGGAATTAAGAAAGCTGATGGTGAAATGGTATGGGATTTGGACAAAGTGAAAGACTGTATAAGAGATTTTCCAAGAAATTATATGGAGGTCAAGCTGTGGAGCATAACAACCGTGACATTGAGGAGGATACGTTAGACAATCCTGTTGTAGGTAGCGGAAGAAGAATCGACATCGACGACATTATATCCGTGATTAAGGAACTAAAGAATGTTAAGACTACTTTTATTCATAAAATGTGTGTGCTGTGAATGGTGACGTTCCACATGATTGGATAAAGGCGACTATCGTCCCAATCTACAAGGGAAACGGTAATGAAGGCGACTGTGCATAGAGCGATTAGCCTTCTGAGTACCGTGGGCAAAATTTTTACCAAAATACTTATTGGGAAGGTCATGGGAATAACTAAGGAAAGGATCTGGGAAGTCCAATGTGGAATCCTACCAGGGATATCATGTGCGGATCAGATATTTAGCTTCAGAAAGGTCATAAAAAAAGTTTGAGAGTAAACAAAAGAGTTTTCTGTGCATTTATTGATCTGGAAAAAGCTTTCGATAAAGTGAAAAGATCTCAATTTAGGGAAGTCCCGAAAGAGTATGGAGTGAATGGTTGGCTTCTAAAAGCAATGAAGGCGATATATAATGGTAGTAATGCGAGTGTCAAGGTGAATGGATAACTGAGAGATTGGTATGATATTAAGCAGGGCGTTAGGCAAAGGCTGCGTTATGTCTTCCTGGTTGTTCAATATATACATGGACAAATGTTTAAAAATGGCTCTCTTAGATGAAAAAGGTGTTGATCTCGAGACAGTGAAAGTACTTGGACTGGTGTTTGCAGATTGAGGATTGTTATGGCAGAATCAGTCAACGATTTGCAGAGAATGATGTGCAGACTGAATACAAGCATGAAGAGTATGGGTCTTAAGATTAACGTGAATAAAGCAAAAATTATTGTTTTTAAAAAAAGGGTGAAAAACAGCATGTAACATTGCCTTAAATGAAGAGAGGATAGAACAAGTTGATGAGTTCGTTGATCTTGGAAGTTTATTTACTGCTGACGAGAAAACAGATGCAGAGATTCCCAGACGTATAAACGAGGGTAGAAAGATTATCGGCAGTGAACAAGTTATTACTAGAAGTAAAAATGTAACGAATAAAGCGAAAATTGCAATATATAACTCTGAGCTTGCAATCACTGTGCTCTATAAGAGCAAGACCTAGACGTACCAAGAAAGGAATAGGAGTAAGGTGAAAGCGGTTGGCATGCAGTTCCTGCGGATTATGTGCGGTAAAACGCTAATGTACAAATTCAGTAATGAGTGGGTTCTCAAAAAATGTGGTGTAGAAGAAACATTGTTTGACAAAAGTGAAAGAAATTTGCTGAGACGTTTTCGTCATGTTGAGAGTATGAATGAAGAACGTTTAATGAATCAAGTGTGTTTAGGTAAAGTGATCCCCGGTAGTAAAACGAAGCTTGAACCGAAAGAGTTACGCCTACCCTGAAAGGGATTTGGCTTAATGGTATAATAAGAATAATTTTCTTCGTTTTCCAATTGTGGTGTTTGAGTTTTGAAGAATCGAAAATTTTAAGAATTTTTTCAGATCAAATTTCTGAAATTCTTAATGGGTTAAAATTGAAAAGCGGAGAAACGTGAAATGGTTTCTGAAGTGAATTCCGGCTAAAAGCAGGCGTAAAAAGAGTTAAAAAAGGATCCTATCGGGTTCAATCGAATTAGGAGGTCATTGATCAAGAGCCAGCCACCACCTGCCAACCCTAGAATTGAGGGAGCTTTGAACACAAGTCGCTATTGTCGCTAATCGTGCCAGTGATGTCCACCATTCATCACACTGCAATTGAAATGGATCCACGTCCAATTTACTTACGTTGAATTAGGAATGGTTAGGTTGGGAACACGAGTCGACTTACAAATCGTCGAACTACCGCAGGAACAGGTAGACTGTAGAGGATCCAGGCTCTGGAAACGGAATCCTGTAAACTTCGTTACTCTTGACGATACAGTAGGAATCTGAGAGTATACCGCATTCTCTTGGGGTCGGGTCATCGCAGTCGACCTTACCCGGGTCGTATGTGCGTTAATCATTTCACGCAAAAGCCGCAGCAACAGGAGTGCTTACAGACTATATTAACAGCAGGCAAGATTTATTCACGTTCTACCACCTTTAAATTTAGAAAAACACAACAAAAAATATTTTGAAAACTTTGTTTTGAACGTGAACAATTTGAATAATTGTTTACATCTTTTCCATCAAAAGGCTCCAAATACACTAAAAGAAAGTATCAATGCTGCACAACATATTCTGCAGAAATATATTAGAGTTCCGTAGATACAGTTAAAAATCATTTTGGCAACCCATGCATTAAATATGCGAGTTTGTTTTTAGCGGAGTAAAAGTACTTTTACCCCAGTGATGTAGAGGCAAAAGTGATTTTAGCGTGTTAGAAACGGTGCCTTCGGTGGTGCCATCTGGCACAGGTTCGGAGAAGCCTTTATTGAGTTTCAAAGTGTCAGACAGTAACAGGCTTTGGCGTGCAATATTTACATAATGTTATTTTGTCAATCCCATGCAGAAATCCCCTCATTTGTCCCCGTTTCAATTAGGTCAGTTGTCAGAAACTCACTAGAACAACTGGACTAGTAAGTTCTAGTCAGACACTGGTCGGGCGAATGGCTGCCCGAACTGCACGTGGTAGCAAACTAATATTTATTTTTATCCGAAGCACACAACCGAAATTTTTATTAATTAAAGTATAAGTGATAGTTTTGTTGAATTCTATTTAACATACATACTAAATAGGGGGTGTGAATATAAGCAACAAATTTTAACTAATTTATTTTTTCACGTCTCACAATAACGTTATAAATTTGTAATAAATTTTTCGGTAAATCTGTACTGTGTAAGTGAAAGTCAGTGGAAAATAATGAATTGTCATAGTTGATTGCAAATGTTTAACATTCACATGTTGTGTGATACAAGTACATATATGCAAAAAACGACTTTCAAGCAACAAAATATAAACATTCGAAATTATATATCCAAAATTGGTATGTATTTAAATAATTTTACATGCCTCTGACGTCACATTTTGCCGTCCATGGACGGTAATGAGAACATTGTCGTCCGCGCACGGACAAAATGCTCTGCATGCATTGAGCAAGAATTTGGTAATCGCAAAAAACCGTGTTATTGAGCTGTTTTTGTTGTCAAAATTAAATTTTTGTTATTAACCCAAACTTATTTTGCTGGCCCAACGAAATATTCTGTTAAATCTTTTTTTGTTGATGGAATTCTCAATTTTTAATAACATTTTTCACGATTGAAACAAAAACCACCCATCTCATCAAAAAACGATCCAAAGGAAAATCGTAGATCTTTTTGAGATTCACAATTGGGCTTCTCAACATTTTTTTCGTATATAGCATAGATTGACCGAAGAATGGAATTTTTTATTTTTAATATCATTTTTCACGATTGAAACAAAAAGTATACGTTTTATCACCAAATGATATGAAGCAAATTTGTAGATCTTTTTGAGATGCACAATTTCGCTACTGCGCAGTACTTTCCACTAGTGCCGACCACCAATACTGGCGTAGTAAAGGCAGACAGTACAGAACATAGTTATCATGCCAAACTCCTGCCAACACTGCGCCAATACTGGCGGGCAGTACTGAGACAGTAGTCAATTTCCCATTGGGTTATCGTACCTAAAGATTACAGACAGGCTCACAGACACCTTCGTAAAGGTTGTTTTTTCTGACTCAAGGGGTCTCAAAACGTGGGGATTTGATGAAAATACACGAAGTCAAATTTTACATCAAACTAATACCTTCTCATTTAGAATGAGAATGTAAAGACAACTTTATAATTAAAAGTTCCAAAGTGAACATTTTTAAATTGAAAATGTTCACAACTAAATCTGAATTAATCTTTACCTTCACCTGTTTCTAAAAAATTCCCGAAAATTTCGCAGAAAATGTATTCTCAAGAAGCTGTACCCATTAATAGGCCATCATCGGAAAATTTGAATTTTCACCCGACCTCCAACTTCAACAATTTCTAAAAAATTCCCTGTTGTTCCTAGGACGCCGAAAATTTTATTTTCTCTACAAAAAGGACTATCTAAGCCAAAGTCACTTCGACATAAAAAAATAAATTACATCTACAGGCTACCGTCGAAAAATCGGCATTTTCACCCAATAACGACCTTAAAATTTTCTAAAAAATCCCCGGAAATGTTGAAGAACCATAAAAGTATCTAGAATTAGCGAAAGAAATCAGAATTAAACAATGAATTAAGAGGAAGCTGTAGCCACCATCGAAAAGTTGGAATTTCCACCCGACCTTGACCTTAAACATTTTCTGAAAAATTCCCGGAAATTTTAACAGAGCCATAAAAATTACTATCTATAGAAGCGAAATAAATCAAAATGAAACGAGAAACTTTACTTTTGTACTTTTCGTCATATTTAACGTCGTTTTGCTACAAATTTTAATTTTCGATTACAAATGGAATTTTCCACGGTTAAAAGAAATACATCAAACCGACGGCAATAGCTGGGTGAAGATTCTCGACTAGTGGAGATCTCGAACGTTAAGCACGGACGGGCGCATTTAGCGCTCGGATGGTTGATCGTTCATGATTCTCGCATAGTTGTGTTTTCGCTGCCTTTAACTACACGGGAACTTCGATTTAGTTTGAGTCTCGGGCACTGCTTCGATGACCGTGACTCCGTTCCAAAAATTCCCACTATGTAAATAGTCAGGGGGAACTGCGTAACTCCGCTGAGCTCGCGCGCCTCTCTCTCAGCCCCTCGGACCTCCCCACAAACGAATGCGAGGCCGGCGCTCAGAAGTTTTGGTTTTCTACAGTTTTCCACTCCTCTGACCAAATGTTTAGGCGAATGCGAGTGCTTCTAATAAAAATACGGCTGCAGACGATAGGGGATTTTCGAGATTGAAAAACTCGCAGGATAGAGTACGTCGGGCATTACCTGAAGGCTTATTCGGAGTGGGGAATTCGGCGTAATTGGGGAAAGTGGATTTAAGTAGAAGCGTTAATGTCCGTCGATCTCCTGTGGAAGAGGGGGGGATTCAGATATGTAAAAACCTACAAAGGTATACATGGAAAGAATAAATAGATAGAGCAAATATGTCAAGCTTTATCAGAAAATGGTTCAAGTAAATTTCGTACATCTTTATACGACGAAGATTCTGTCCCTGGCCTATTTACCATAGCCAGCGTAATTTAGCTGCAAGGCTGAATTTTTAGTTTTCTTAATTTCATTCTTCATATGGCTCAAACCATAAATAATGGTGGTAGAAGGCTGACTAACGAACTTGATCTGCCTTTCGATATGATAAAAAAGTAGTGTACCAAAGGAAATTCTTATAAGAAAATTCCTTTATAAAATTCCTAAACAAAGTATCCAGGCATACCGAAAATATTTGGTCTACGCTAATCGAATTTCGGTGAACCTAGCCGCCCTTTCCAGTTTCCTGGACTCACCGAAAATATTTGTTTTACGCTCACCGATTTTCAGTGAACCTAGACGCGGCCTTTTCTAAATCAAGGAATCTCAAAACTTATTTAAAACATGTACTAATCTTCTTGACACTAAATGTAATTTCAAGTGATATACAAATCAAAACGTTATTCTAATTATTACCACGAGCGACTTTTTGATAGGTGGCAGGTGAAAAAGAAACCAGGAAGTATATATATAGGGGGGAGATAGGAGATAATAAGTCGTTGCATGTAAATGCGGTTAATTTGAGTTCTTACAAATTTGTTATTTTGTAATAAAACTTTATCATAATTGCGGATCTATTTACGTGAATATTCTCAATGAATTACTCTTATCTACCTAAAAAAATTTCCATGATATCTTCAGGCCCGAATTGGTAAAGTGGGATTTCGGGAAAAATCCCCGTCGGCCGGTTCTATTTTAAGAAATTTGGTCTGTTTAACTGGCAGGATTGGGCCGCTTCCTGATTCTCAACTATTTATTTTAACTATTTTTGCCGGGCCAATTTTCTATCCCAATCCGAACATGTATCTGCCTCGATTTTTTTTGCACTGAAGTGAAAAATCAAATTTAAGAGATGAAACCAATTTTTATAATTATACCGTTAAGCCAAATCCCTTTTGGGGTAAGCGTAAACTCGTTCAGTTTTGGCCTAATTATACTCATGGGGATTCAGGAATTTATAAGATGAGGATAAGGAAAAGGACGCATAGGAGAAGGAATAGATTTTAGATCAATCTGGGAGTCGCATGATGGTTATTGAAACAACATACTGTTCCCACAACACCGCTCCGACCCAGACTGCTGATCAATCTGTTTATCAATCACCCCAGGTGGAAAGCTTCAAGAAGTCATTAAGACGCATTAACACAAATCCTACAATTGCTTGAAATAAAAAGGAACATAAATAACAAATAAAATATTTCGTTTGATTTGTTAAGTTTCGCTTCACTTTTGCAATGGTCTAAAGCAAAAATTACGTTTGAAAATGAGTCTTTTCATTATTCAGTCATTCCATCCAGATAAAAAGTTCTAGTTCTCCAAAACATTTACGCTACAATAACGAAAACTGTGAAATGTAAATTCTGAATGACAAGTACTCCCATATCAATTAGGGCAAGCCTCCTGCTGTTATCATTCTGTTTCCTATCATTTGGCGATAGTCGGCAGTTACTCGTTTTGCCTCGCGATGAAAACTAATAAAAGCGACAGTGGTCCCGGTTGAGGAAGCACACTGCACAAATGGAAGAAATAGGTGGGTAAAAGTAAGCAAAAGAACCGTTCTGGCACAAAGACTCAATGGTATGGAATGGAAAATACAGAAAACAATGTTAGTATGCAAAAATAATGAAGAGTGTTCCAGGCAAGGACAAAGGCACCATGAAGCAGGAAAGAAAAATAATATTATACAAAGGTATAAAGGTATAATATCTCGCGAGCTGCATAAATTAAGAGCGAAAAAAAGAACACAAACAATAACCAATTTTCATTCGAAGCCCTTTTTTAAAATTTAGTTATTTTCTTCGTATATACAAAGGCAGCATCATTTCTTGATAGTATTACAAAAGCGAAGAATATGCGTGTGTTGTGTGCTCCACTTTTTTTCACTTTCATATTTGAAGCATAGAAATCGATAAAACGATTGCAAAAACTCTATATACTCGTATTTAGTTTGCTCAAGGCGATAAATTCGCATTTGTGCGAATCCGAGCGATATTTTTGATTGGGTAAAAAAGCCATCAGAAATCAATTACACTGCTCTGACAGTGATTGGAATAGAATTTGAAACACCCAAAGCATGTTTATGCTTTGCTGGTATAGAAACTTTTTATCCACCTGCATGGACCACCAAAAAAATATTTAAATGCATCACAATTAATTCCCAAGCTTCGTTTGGAAAACAATTCAATTTCAAAATACAATTCCGAGATTAAAAGGATCGGATGTGAATGATAGTAAATGTCATGGACTTTGGTACACATATAAACAGAAGTTACTTAATCATGAATTCGACATTCTACACCTGTCATATAAGTTATTTCTAACCGTATAATTACCGGAATGAGTCGTTATTCACTTTTTGTGGAAATCATTGCGTCATTAAGGCATGGCACCTTGTTCCAGTTGACGCTATAACATACCACAGAGTTTTCGTTGATCGTGTATCCTTTTAAAGTGTTTTTTTTTTAGATGAGAAAAGAGAAAAAGTTAAAAAGTTTGGAAAAAAGTGAGATAAGAGTGACATCTGCTATTCTTGGGAAAAAGGATGAGAAAAGATGGAAAATGGTGGATATGTCTTATATCCTGAGGTAAGGAAGAGGGAGTTCTGGACTGTGGATTTAAGGCGCAATTTCCGCGAGGATGCTAGCCATCATCCGTCATCCGGCACACATCCAAAGCCGTAGAACCATGCCAAGTAAAATTACACATTCCAATTAGAGGTTTGTAGAGGAACCGCAAGTGGAAGCCTTTACTTTGCCGTTCATGAACAACATCTACATACTTATTGCGACATGGATTCAACATTTATTGGTCGAAATTCCAAGCTCTGAAGTTTAAGGCCTCCCAGGTTCGAAAGATCGACATTTGGAGCTTCTTAATTCAAATTATTAATAAAATAAGAGGGTCGTTTGAAAATTTCAATTCAAAATTCTTCAAAAAGTAACTAAAGTTATTTTTGAGAAAAAAAAAAGAAAACTTTTTGCACTAAGAGGCCCCTCCCCTTCTTCGTCACAGATCATTACACAAAGCTTGAACCCCCCAGGAAAACGTCAAATAACACAAAATAAACAAACCTAATATTTTAACAGACTTCACAGCTCAAAATACTCTCAAAACCAAATTCAAACCAAATTTTCAAATCAAAACTTTAACCACAAACAGTTGCATTTTTAATCCAATAGCCGAATCTTCAAGCAAAAAAGACGAATTTTTTAGAAGTACAGTTGAATTTTTAACCAAGATCTTTTCTACCAAAAAAAGATGAATGTTCATCTAAGAGGGACGAATCATATATACAAACTGACGAATTTCCAACCAAGGCAGATTCATTTTCAACCAAGAAATTTTCTACAAAAAAATGAATATTCAACCAAGAGGGACAAATTTTTTATCCAAAAATACGAATTTTCAACCAAAAAAATTAACTATCAATCAAGCAGTTGCACTTTGAACCAAATAGTTAATTTTTCAAGCCAAAAAGACGATTTTTTTACAAGACAGTTGAATTTTCAACCAAGGAAGATTAATTTTCAACCAAGAACTTTTCTATAAAAAAATGAATATTCAACCAAGAGGGACAAATTTTCTACCCAAAGATACGAATTTCCAACCAAAAAAATTAATTATCAATCAAGCAGTAGCATTTTGAACCAAAGAAGTGACTTTTCAAGCCAAGAAGACGAATTTTTTAGAAGACATTTGAATTTTCAACCAAGGAAGATTAATTTTCAACCAAGAACTCTTCTACCGAAAAAGATGAAGGTTCAACAAAGGGACGAATTTTCTATCCAAAAAGACGAATTTTCAACCAGAGAGATTGAACATCAATCAAAACCGGTTGCATTTTGAACCAAATAGTTGAATTTTCAAGCCAAGAAGACGAATTTTCTGGAAGTCAGTCAAAATTTTAATGAAAAAGGATGTATTTTCTATCCAAAAAGACAAATGTTCAACAAAACAGTTAAATTTTCGACCAAAAAGATGACATTCGAACAATAAAGATGACTTTTTCTAACTAAAATGATGAATCTTCAACAAAAAATGAATTTTTAACAAAAAAGTTCAACTTTCAACCAAGCTGTTGAATTTTCAATCGAAAAAAATTAATTCTCAACGAAAATGATAATAGTTGATATTTCAACTAAAAACGACGAATTTTCCAAGAAAAAAGTTGTGGCCTCAACCAAAACAGATTAATTTTCAACCAAACAGTTCTACTTTTAAGCAAAAAATATAAAGTTTCTACCAAAATTATTTAATTTTTAACAATATAATTAAATTTTCAACAAAATAGTTGAATTTTCAACTAAAATTATGAATCTTAAACAAAAAAATGAATTGTTAACAAAAAACTTCAACTTTCAACCAAGTAGTTGAATTTTCAAACCAAAAAGAATTATTCCCAACGAAAGTTATAATAGTTGATATTCCAACCAAAAAAGACGAATTTTCCAAAATATAGTTATACCTCAACCAAAACAGATTAATTTTTAACTAAACAATTTCACTTCCAACCAAAAAAGATAACATTTCTACAAAAAGAGATCAATTTTCAGCCAAGAAATATTTTTTATTCAAGAATGAAAAATAATTTCAACCAAATTGTTGAATTTTCAAGCCAAAAAGGCGAATTCTCTAGAAATAGTGGAATTTTCTACCCAAAAATATGAATTTTTAACTAAATAGTTGATTTTTAAACTAAACCTAATTTATTTTCACCAAAAAATGGAATAGATAAATTTGCAGTTAAAAAAAATTATTTTCAACAAAAAAACCAATTTTTAACAAAATATTTGAATTTCCAATCAAAAAGATCGTTCTTCAACTAACAAAATGAATTTTCAACAAAGTAGTTCAACTTTCAAACAAGTAATTGAACTTTCAATCAAGAAGAGTAATGTTTTACCAAAAAAGACGAATTCACAACAAAATATAAAAACTTTCAACAAAAAAGTAGAATAGTCAAATTTCTAGTTAAAAGAAATGAATTTTCAAACAAATGAAACAAATTTTCAACAATAAGCAATAAAATGAATGTTTAACAAATGAGTTCAACTTTTAACCAAGTAGTTGAATTTTTAATGAAACAAGGTGAATTTCAAACGAAAAATTTTATAGTTGTATTTTCAACTAAGAACGATCAATTTTCAGCTAAAAATAGATTAGTTATATTTTCAGTTAAGGAAATTAATTTTTAATTTAAAAAATTAACGAATTTTGAAAGAAATAGTTAAATTTTCAGCCAAATAGTGTAATTTTTAACCAAAAGAGATGAATTCTGAATCAAAAATATAATTGTAGACTTTTCAATTGAAAACAATCAACTTACAACGAAAAATACTTGGATTTTCTTACCGGGTTCTATTAATTCAGTTTGCATTGAAATGAAAAAACGAGAAAAAGGGGAAATAGGGGAAATTACTTGAAAACAGGGGAAAAAGAGGAATTCTTGAAAAAAGAATTTCAAAAAATTGTTATTTACATTCACATTTTCCATGTATGATGTCACATTCTGCGTTAGGGGGGGGGGGGGGGGGGGGGGGGGGGGGGGGGGGGGGGGGGGGGGGGGGGGGGGGGGGGGGGGGGGGGGGGGG
>JAUMHM010000016.1:32088371-32101251 GCA_032362435.1 Melikaiella ostensackeni | reverse complement strand
AGAAAAAATGGGAGAAAAAGGAGAGAGTCAACCAAAACCAACCTCACACTCTTTTTTCCGTCTTTTTTATACTACTGGGAACCAACCTGTTTCAGAGCCAATTTAGACTTCCTCATCAGGGTTAATTTATAGGATAACTACAGTTATAAATAATGAAACATATATTAATTATGTATGAGTGCATGGCAGATTTTTCTAACCAAATTCAAATAAATTTTTTAAATTTATTAATATCCTCATTTAAAGTTCCTTCGTTATCTTTTTTTGTTAAAGTCAAAACATATTTTCTTGTTAGTATGAAATATCTTTTATGAAAAAGCCATGAAACTTGCATTCTGTCATTAATTCCTTCTGTAATGCTTCCAATCTAAGTTTTTGCTAACTGAATAAATTCATTTAATGTTCCTATACCGGACTTTCAGTAATATCTATCATAAAATAACATTGCACCAAATTTTTATCAATTACACTGAAAATTATATTAACAAAAACATGAAAATAAGAAAAGATAAAATAATTCTTACATTCTCATCACAGAATGTATTAGATTTGTGTAAAATTTGACTCCCTCCCGTTTTTGTCAAATGTCCACGTTTTCAGACCTCCTGAACCCGGAAAACATGTTTTTACGAATGTGTCTGTCTGTGTGTCTGTGTGTGTGTCAGTAGATTTTTAGTTTGTGAGCACGATGACTTTCGAAAGAATTGATCGATTGGATTGGCTTTTCGTATACTCTTTGACTGTCCTGAAATGAAGGCCAAGTTCGTTAGCCAGCCATTTTGGACAAAAATTCAAAGAGTGGGAGTATTTTTAAAATTTTTGAGAAAATTTTTTTTTCAAATTTACAAATTCCATGTACAAATATTCATAGCACTCAGAAATCCGAACAATTTATCCCAATGACTTTTTCCGCTGAAAAGAAAATTGTGAGAGTTAAAGCATTTCTAAAATTAAAAAAAAAAAAATTAAGAATTTCAAGCCAAACAATGCACGATATGAAAAAAAGTCAAGAGAAGAAAAACGTTTCTTTTTGAAAGCCCTACAAGATTATTATAACGACTTTTTGAATTTTCTTGAAAAATCGAAAATTCAAAGATTTTGAGCTAAATAACGCTGAATACGAAAGAAAGTTGAGATATCAAAATTATTGCTTTTACGAAGACCTGCAAACTTGCCTCTAAACATTTTCTGGTAGGAGGCATAGTTTGTATTTTAAGTATAGAAAATAGTATTGGAATTCCTTTATTTTCCGAGCCAAACGACGCGATATAAAAAAAAATTGTCAAAAAAGTATAATTTGTGGTTTCAAATGGTCAAATAAAATTGCTGTTAAACATTTCTTCACAGAACCAATCGTAAATCAAGATAATTTTTTAATCGTCTTTCTAACTATTTATTTTTATATATTATATGATGAGCGCAGAAAATCTAGCGCAAAGCGCGAATATTATGATGAGAATGTATTCCTCAAGGCCGATAGAGCCTTAAGTAAATAAATTCCCTTCCTCATTTAAAATCAAAAACAAATTTTTTGTTAACATTTTAAGAGGAGGTAGGGGGGAAATTAGTATGTATATTATAATAGATGTATAATAAAAGAAAAAGTTATTTCATAGACTATTGCTTAATCCTCGCATGCACGATGCTGATGTTTACTAGGCAATGATCTCAAAAGGAATTATAAAAATTCGTAAGTATGTTGAATGACCACCAAATGACCTCCAGTCTATGTTATCCTTAAAGCGGCCAAAACAATGAATTTTGCTTCAAAATGAAATAGATCATTGTAGTTTTCACTACGAAAGGGTTCACCTCGTGCAACAATATTTTATTACAGTTAAAGTGATAATAATTGAAATTAAGTTTCCGAATTTAATTTTCACATTTTTGTAATGGAAAATGAATCGGAGGGTCCTTCCCAGGGAAGGAATCGAGCAAGGTTTGAAGAAACTTGGGCTAGAAATATTAAGGAAAAATGTAAAAATGAAGTACGTATAGTATGTGTACATATATATTTTCATTTCTAAAAGTTCTGTTCAAATATGGTAATTGAAGCGTATAAATTTGTGTCAAAAAAAGGTACATTTAAATGATAATATTGAAAAATGAACATTGCTATTCAAAAGTGATTTAATTACTTCTGTGAATAAATTATTAAATTAATTGTGATTTAAAAGATCTCGTTCAATATTTCTACAGGGTGTCCCGTTTTAACTTAGACACTGCAATATCTCGAAAACAAGAAGTTTTCGGAAAAATGTTTGAGAAAAAAGTTGTCGGGCTCAAAGTGGGCCATACAGTGAGACACCTGAATTTTTGTCCTGGTGGCTGTGTTGGGCCCTATGAGACCTGAGTCCATTTTTTAAAATGAGAACTTACAAGTTCAAATTTAGGTGTATGTAGTATAAACTTTCTGAATAATTCAGGAGATTTGCTGTAAATTTAGATATAGAGATCTCTGATGCAATATACATTTAAAAAATTGAAATTTTCAATTCGAGTTTCTGGTCAGGAGTGAACGCTGCTGTGAAACAGATCTATGCGTCGTTCTTGCATAGTGCCCTACAATTATTATTAGATATTAAAAATAATCTACCAATTGAAAATAAAAATTTGCAATTCATGTCTAAAAATATAAAGCGTTTGGAGAAAACTTTCTCTAAAACAATGAGTTTTCCAAAAATACAGTATTTTTACAGTTGACAGACCTACGTTAAGATCAACAGTTTCAAGGATGAATAGAGTTATCTAATTTCTCTCCAACTCCTTTTAAATTATTAACAAAAAATCCAAACTGAACTTCCAGAACGCTGCTTGACAGCAGCCCTCGCGACGCATTAACTAACAACGCGGGCAGACGTCGAGTACTTTTTTCAAATCTGAATATCTCAGTAAATTTTTAACGAATCGACATAAGATTTTCCGAAAAACTTCATTCAACATTGCTGAACAAATCATTCACTGGAAGTGTTTGAAAGTCTAAGTTACCTAGATACTTTTTACCGGCGAAACCAAGAAAACACATTTATCGACTGACCTCATTTTTCAATTAAATATTATTGAACAATGAGCGATTGTTAACTTTTTTATGATTTCCTAGGCATCGCTAGAGTATTTAGAATCTGTTCTGTAAATATGAACTCATTTCAATAATATTTGGCCGAGTTAGAACGATTTCAGTTTTAAAACTTAATTAAGTCAGGAAGAATTTTTTTTCAATGTTTCGTTTTTATTATTAAAAATAAACGATTGGCAAGAAAAATTGCAATAGGAAAAAGTTCCATTTCCTTATTCTTTACAATTCTACATTTTCAAAAAATTGATATTTCGATTTTGAAAATTTTCTCTTTTTGTGATGATCGGACAATAATTTTACGCGTTTTCGAGCGTCGGGCTGGTTATTACAATCGGTGGCTCAATTGTTTAATAAAACGTTTACATAATTTGTTCATAACAATATTTTATAGACACTGACAAGTATTACGAAATTTCCAGTAACACTAGCCCTGATCGAGCTAGAAATGGGTTAGTCGTATCGAAAATTTCCTTACGGTAGACAGTTAGTATTTTACGAGTAAACAGGTATTAAATAGATTATTTTCGGGTATAAAGAAATTTGTAACTATCGGTATACTATCACAATCTCTTTCTTCATCAAAAATAAACTTTAACAAAATAAACTTTATCAGAAAATATGAGAATTATTGAGGAAAATATTTTTACTGTAAAAAACCATATAAATGACCATAATTGCCTCACTCTTTAGTAAAGTGTAATAATATTATAGGTCAATCGATTCGTGTAAAATCAAGGATTCGTTTTCATTCTTACATCAACTTGGAATTATATTAATAAAAAGAGTTTTACTGTGAACGAATTTTTTAAAAATATTATAACTGACCATAGGTTCTTTACTCTTCAATAAAATTTGATAATGTTATAGGCCAACCGATTCGTCTCAAGGTAAGAAATCTTTTATATTCTTGCATCAACTTCGAATTACGTCAATGAAAGAAGTTTTACTATAAAAAACTCATTTTTAAAATACTATAAAGTGCTAAAAAAAATTGTAATAATTTTTAGAAATCATCCGGTCAGTTTTGAGATATTAGTTTTGAAAATAAGCGCTCTAAATTTCATTAATTTATCTGCAATCATCTTCAAATTATCGTATTCACAAGAAAGTGTTGTTTGGCTGATATTTGAATTTTCGATTTTTCAATAGCATTTTCGATGTTTGAAATAAAAACCGTGAGTTCAATCAAAAAAGCTCCAATACGATTTTGTAAGTCTTCTTAAAAGCAATAATTTGTGTCTTGGACTGTTTTTCTTATGTCGCATAATTTGGCTGTAAAATGGAATTTTTGATTTTCTAAAAAGCGTAAGCACAAACAAAACAAAAACTACACGTCTTAGAAAAAGTGGTCTGAAGTAAATTTTTAGATCTTTTGGAGACGAATAATTTGTCTTTTCAACATGTTTTTCGTATCTTGCACAGTTTTGTTAGAAAACAGAATTTTTTATTTTGATTAACAGTTTTCACGATTAAAACAAAACCTACGCATCTTGCAAAAAATATTCTGAAGCAAATTTATAGATCCTTTGGAGATGAACAATTCTGCTTCCTAATATTTATTTCGTATCTCGCATAGTTTGGCCAGGAAATTGATTTTTTAGTTTTTTAAAAAGCATTTTGGATGGATAAAATCATAACCGTTGGTAAAAAATGGCTGGTTAACGAACTCGTCTTTTCTTTTTTGGCCTTAAAAAAGTGTGCCAAAGTGCAATCCAATATGATCATTCTTTCGAAAGTTATAGTGCCTATAGATTACAGACTACAGGCAGACACCTTCGTAAAAATCGTTTTTTCCGACTCAGGGGATCTCAAAATGTGAGATTTGATGAAAACCGACGAAGTCAAATTTTACATATAACTGATACCTTCTCATTTAGAATGAGAATGTAAAAAAGAAAAGAAGTGTATATGTCTCTTTTTATACGCGAATTCGAGTGAGAGACTTTTTGTGCGGAACAATAAACGAGAAGGCACACAAAGGAATCTGAAGAGCGAGAGAGCTTTGAAGCGAGATATGCACATTGCACATTGCACAAGGACCAAAAGAAACAGAAGAGCTGAGAGCTACGCCATTTAACGTCCCAAAAGGAAACTGTTTTCTCGTCACTATCAATGCAAACTTTCGACCTGATTTCCAGGCTCCCTTTTAATATAATTTTATCTCGAGTTGAAATCAGTTCGAGAAACGAAGGCGTACGAATCGGCGATGCAACGAATCGAAACAATGCAATAAGGTCTTCAATTTGACCTGCAGCTGTAGAGAGAAAAATGTATAGCAAATATAACTGGATGAAATATGCTGCTTTTGCAGTGGAACACTGCAGAAAGCACTTTTTAAATTGGGAATTGCATCAATTATTTTTTGAAGATAAACTTTTAAATATATAAACTCTAACAAAGTGATCTTGTGTGACAGAAAATTGCACAAAAAGTTTTCATAACGAGTAAAGTATGTTTCCAAAAATCAGTATGGGAGGCTTTTTAGAAACAAAATGTAACAAAGGAAAAAAGAGAGAAAAACTCACATTGATTTTTAAAAACATACTTTACTCGTTTTAAAGACTTTTTGTGCAATTTTCTGTTAAACAAGATAACTTTGTTAGAGTTCATGTTTTTCAAAGTTTTTCTTTCAAATTCAACAAACAGAGACATAAAGGCATAGACTTCGTTTCCGTTCTATTAAGGTACAGTTCTTGGTCGACTCTACATATTAATTATATTTTAAAAGGCTGTGGTGTCTAGTCGTCCCGGAAAATTGTGGGAATTGGAAAAGGGTATGGACTAGTCGTCCCGAAAATTCAGGATGACTAGCCAAGCTTATCAAAAATATTTGACTACTCATCCCGAATTTCGGGACAGCGAGACACTTCGATTTTAAAAATCAGACAGTTTCTAAAGCCGAGTGCTTTATATGGTTTCTAAATCTTCAAGTTTGAAATTTTTAAAATATAAATATTAATATAAATATAAAGATATAATGAATATATAACTTTTGAGATGTTTATACTTTCAAATTTTCCAGTAAAAATTTGAGGGATTTTTTAATTGCAGAATATAAAATTGAAATTCTTTGAAATTTTCTCTTCAAGTTTTAGGCTTTAGTAATTTTGAAGTAATCAGAACTAACCTGCAAATTGAAGCATTCAATGTGGAACATAATTTCAAATTGGGAAAATTCCCAATGGGAAAAGTCTAATCTTCATTTATAACTTAACATTTTGTTGATTAGAATTGTGAGATTAAAACTTTTTTGTACTGAAACCCTTTAAAGTAAAATCATTTTAATGCAAATTTAGTCACCACAGTACCTATTTGAGTTGAAAAAGGTAAATAGATGAATTTTTTAGAAAATAGGTGACGAATAGTTGACTGAAAGAAAGTTATACAAGTCAAATAAACACGCAGGAAATTGCCTTTTTCCCATTTTAAATCAATGGGAAACTTCATTGTCTTTGGGGCACGGGTTAATATTAACCGATATCTCTCAAATTTGGAAATAATTTTTTTGGCATTCCTAGTGGCCATTCAAGACTCAGAAATAATTACAAGTCATTTTCAGGGTTAAAGGAAAAATGTTTCCGTCCATTTAAATTTTAGAAATCAGTCTCAAAACAGAATTTATAATTCGGAATATCTGTTCAAATAGGAGTACACTGGAATCTCGATTTAAGTACCCTTCATTTACCGCCTTCCGAGAATTTTAGCCGGCTCGCATTCGTGGATGAGGTGTTTCAGGGGGCAGGTAAAGAGGCGCGGCGAACTCGACGCAATTGCGCAGTGCCGTAGTGACAAAGTGGGCAGTACCCTAACCGGATAATTTCGTCAGTTCGCTTCAGTTTGCTTTCAGTGTTTCGGTTATGCGTTAGAAAAATGTTGAAGAAAAACAACAGGAAGCGTTTAACGTTCGACGAGTAATACGAGCTTGTGGACGAAGTAAAATCAGGTGCCTCAAAATAATATATTTTACAGAAATATAGTATCGCTGAAAAAACGTACAAGGATATGATAGCTCGCAAATCTCATTAAAGGAATAAGGTTAAAAGTTATGAATATGTGAAGAAGAAATCGCCGAAAACAAGTGATAATATGGCTTTGGAGGCTGCTGTGTTAGAATGGTTTAAACAAGTTAGAGACAGAGGTGATCCAATATCCTGGCCGATCATTGAAGAGAAAGCTCTCATTTTAAACGAGAAGCTGAACGGTCCTCGAACGTTTAAAGTAAGGAAGCAGACAAACAAATATTTTATCGAATAAGATCAAAATTTGTTCCTCATTCCAGCTAAATATATAGTTTACCCTTTTCTCAGACAAATTGAGGGCATATCATTCATCAATTACAATGGGTTTTTTTTAGGTTATGTTTGAGCTTTTGAACATTTTCCAATGATAACGTTTATTAAGACCCATGCGCTGTTTAAAACGCTAAAAAATATTTCTTTTTTTTATTATAAATAATGGCTTTTTAACTTACAGAATTATCCATTAGACCAAAATTAAAAATAATTAAATCACTATACTGTGAATAAAAAATATACTTTATTTACTTATCATATTTATAATTTATAAATTATTGTAACACTTATATTATATTATAATACTATATATTATACAATAATATATTATACTAGTTCATACGGCCGTGACTTGTTTGCATCGTAGAAATTCTGGGAACGGTGTCACGGCCATCAAGGCAATACCCGGGACTCTCTTTAAATTGAGGTTCCAGTGTATCTAAATTTACAAATCTAATGCGGAACAATTCTACATTTAAACTTTGAAGCATTTAAAATTGAAAATGAAAAATTAAAGAGATTGAACGTTTTATATTTAAAACTGTTCCTCACAATTTGAAACAAAATTTTATTATATCATTTTCAAAGATTCAATTTCACTTGCCACTATAGTTTAAAGTTGTGCAATTTATAAAGAATGAATGTAAAATGACGAAATTTTTAGCATCTCCAATTTAAAATTATTCAACTATGAAGGTTTTCAAATGAAAATTGTACAATAACAATTAAATTCACATTTCTTCAATTTCAAATACTCCTAAATTAAAATTGTTCAATATTAAATTTTTTTATCTGTAATTTTTCGATTTTCATCGTTTGGAAATAATATTCATCAAAGTATTAATAGGCTTTAACTTCTAATTCTTCAACTTCAAACGATTTCAATTCAAAACCAAGCAATTTTGAATGTTTCAATCTAAAATTATTCAACACTTATTAAGGCTTTCAATTAGAAATAAATTTGCAGAATCTTAAGGCAATGTGATAGTTCCCCGATTCCTACCTTACTGGCATTTTGTTTGCAATAACTCACGTCCACACGAATTGCGGTATTGAGTTGAAAAGTTGGAAAATTATATAAAAGGCACTAAGGAACGTTTCTATGGTCCAAAATTTCTAGAAATTAAAAAAAAATTGCCAAAAATTTTCCAAAATTAAATTTTTTTGTAGTTTTAGAAAATTAGGACCATATAAACATTCTTTAGTGCCTTTTAATTAATTTCTTAAATTTTAAACTCGATATATCAATTCGTGTGGACGTAAGTTGTTGCGAAAAAAATTTCGGTAAGGTAGGAATCGTATAAGTATTATATGGCCTTAAAAGGTTTCATTTCAAAATCTTGAAAATTTAATTTCTTCTTAAATAAAAGCTGTGAACATGAAATTACTCAATTATTAAGCGTTTCAATTTCGAGCTGTCCAATTTTTACTACTTGAACTTCAAATTATTGATTTTTCAAAAATGTGATAATTCTATAGAAGAGTTGAAACTACAACTGTTGAATTTCAAACACTATGGATTTGAAATGACTAATTTATCACGTATCGAGCTAAAATGATTGAATTTTGAATATTATAAATAAGAAATTCTCTGACAATTAAGGTCTTCATTTCTAAAATATATACCTTTAAGAAATTAAAATTTTATACCTAACGATTTTGTATATATTTCAAAGTAAAAATATTAAATTGGATATCCTTTTAATTTGAACCATATTCTGAATAGAAGGCTAACACAATTTAAAAGAAGTGAACAAAAGTGAAAAACGACTGGGCATCCGCCTGAAAAATAAACATTCAAAATGGTATGTTTAAAATTTTTTAACGTTCTGAATTTAACGATTAAAAAATACGAGAATAACAAATTTCAAATTGTCAACTTCAAGCCCTAAAAATTAAATAATTTTACAATAATGTCTTGAAACTTTAACAATTCAAAATTTGAAGTGTTTAAAGCAGTAAGGCTTCCCATTCGGAAACCTGATTAAATAAGTTCTTTTACTAAAACTATATGAATTTAAAAAATTCCCGAACAGAAAATAAATTCACTTTCATTTTCCGACTTTCTCCGCGGTCTCAAGAAAATTGTAGCACATTCCAGCTCACATGAATTAGCTCCAAGACATTGTCAATTGCAATTTTGAATAAAATTTTGGTTTTTCAGCTGAAAAAGGTGAAAAGGTGACAAATTTTCAAAATAGGTGAAATAGATGACAAGTTTTAAAATAGGTGGCAAAAGATGAATTTCATTTTATAACTGCAAAATTGAAACTTACAAAATAGAACAACTGAAATTGCCACATTCAAGATTAAAAATTTAGCACTCTGAAATTTTAAAAATACACAGTTAATAATCAAATCGTTCAACTATCAAGGCTTCCAACTTGAAATAGTTCGATTTTGAATTATTGCATTTGTTTAAACGATACGATTTTAAACACTTACAGTAATTAACTTAGAATGTTTTTCTGTCAAAACTGTTCGATTTTGAATGCTTCTATAATTTGCAATTGTCCAAAGTCTTCAAAACTTATTTTTTTAATTTTTTAATTTGATTAAAAGTCAAGAGACGTAAGGATAAACAGTATTCAATTAAAGCTTTAAAAACGCTTCAGAGTCTCATTCACACATTCCAACCATTCTTTGCTCGGTCTACCTCTGGGTACGCTACCACTCACTACCTAAATATACTTGATTCGTTTAACGTTCTTCACTCATTCTCTCAGCATGACCAAGCCATCTCAGTAAATTTCTTTCACTCTTGTCAAACAATGTTTCTTGTACACCACATTCTTTGAGAATCCACTCATTACTGACTTTGTTCATTAGCGTTTTACTGCACATATTCTGCAGGAACAGCATGCCAACCGCGTTTACTTTGCTTCTATCATTTTCTTGAAACGTTCAGGTCTCGCTACCATACAGCAATGTGGGTGCAAGCACAGAGTTATATATTGCAATTTTAGCCTCATTTGTTACATTTTTACTTCTAGTAATAGCTTGTACACTGCCGATCATCTTTCTACCCTTGTTTATACGTCTGGATATCTCTGCATCTATCTTTCCGTGAGCAGTAAATAAACTTCCAAGATAAACGAAATCATCAACTTGTTCTATCCTCTATTCGTTTAAGGCAATGTTGCATACTGTTTTCTCACCCCTTCTTTCAAACAAGATAATTTTTGTTTTATTTGCGTTAATTCTAAGACCCATACTCTTCATGCTGCTATCCAGTCTGCTCATCATTCTCTGCAAATCGTCGACTAATTCTGCCGCAACAATCTTATCATCTGCAAACGCCAGTCCACGTACTATCACTGTCCGGAGATCAACACCTTCTTCGTCTAAGAGAGCAAACCTAATTTTTTAAAAGTTACTTATTATAGAACAATGTGAAATGAGTAAGAAAAATGTATTATTTTTCTTAAAAATGAGTTAAAATTTTCATTAAATTATTTACAATGATGGTAGTACAAAAGGGAATGATTCTATATGTATAAACATTTAATACATGTATTTTAAAACATTAAGAACATGAAACCACAAAAAATCAACAAACTAGCTGTGAATTCTATCTTGAGTGTTTCCACTTTGTTTGTATCTATAATTGTACGGTGCTCAATTGATGAGTACTTTGCTTCCTCATTACGATTAATTAGCAAATATATTTACTTCCTCATAGAGAAAGTAAAAATATAAAAATACAAGTAGATCATTCAATTCTTTTTTTTCAATTTCAAACTTGGTATCAACATTTTTTTCAATTTCTAATTTTGTATCAACTTTGAATTATGTTGATGAAAAAAGCCATAATGTGAAAAACAAATTTTTCAAATAATATAAATGACCATCATTTCCTTAGGGGCCGTTCAAGTATTACGTCACGCTTTTTTCGGACAATTTACCCCCCCCCCCCCTCGTAATACTTGAACAGCCCCTTACTCTTTAATAAAATGCATTTATATCATAGATCAGTCGATTCGTTTCGAATCAAGGAATCTTTTCTATTCGTGTGTCAACTTTGAATTATGTGGATGAATAAATTTTTACTACAAAACCGATTTTTAAAACATCATACATAAATGACCATAACTTCCTTAATCTTCAACGGAATGTATGTATTAATATTTTAGGCCAATCGATTCGTCTCAAGTCAACGAATCTTTCATATTATTGCATCAACTTTGAATTATGTTAATGAAAAAATTGTTACTGTAAAAAACCTTATTTTTGAAACACATACACACACACGTCAAAACATTGTATTAGACATTTTTCAATTGACGATCGATTAATTAAACGAATTGAAATTTTTAATCGAAATTGTTACCATTACAAAGCTTCCTCTAAAGCAAAAACACAAAACTCCAATGAGAGACCTCTAAATCATATCCGATGTTGAAGTTTTTTTTTGTAACAATTTTTTGACTAAAAAGGCACAACTTAGGCTAGTATGCGTATTCAGTTTTCAAAATCACTTTTTTTTAATCCCCCTATTAGACAGGTTTTCCTACTAACATTTTTAAAAATTCTCGGCCAAAAAATAAATCCCTCCAACGTTTTTGTTCGCGAAGCTGAAGCTTAAAATAACTTTATACTCGTAGAATCTACAAATTGTTCACTTCGTAAAACAAACTAAAACTACTAACTTATTATCTAAACTTATCTTCTCTCAGAACGTGAAACAGACAATTCAATCTATTTAGACCTTGCTTCCTTCATGTCATCCCGGCTGCTCCCTTACTACCTTCTTAACTAAATACCCCGAAAGTTACTAGCGTTCGAAAAGTCCGTACTTTTATTGGAATAAGAAGAGTTAAGAAACTGTTACGAACAAGGTACCTGGTTGTATTAATCCAGCTAAAAGCTCTCGTTCCCAGCCTTCGAATCTGAAGAGAAGGTAACCCCTGAATGACACGATGAAAAGGAAGTGCAGGGCACGAGAAGAAGAGGAAGACATGGAATTCGATATTAAAACGAGAACCAGGAATCCGTTGCGCTTAATGCCCTTTACTTATTCTAAGTAGAGTAAGAGCCTCGTTAATGTTTCGAGCACTTTCCCTCCTCTATATTGAGTCTACCTTTTTCCACTCGTTTATTCTTTATTCAGACAGCGTCTGAAAGCGGGGAATAAAAGCGAGTCGAATCTTGGGCAAAAGTTTCTCGTTTCTAGCTCGATTTTCTCGATCGAAATCCTTCGACTCTCTGATGCCTTGTTCTTTCTCATTAATTAAAACCCACCTTAACAGGTTAAAACAAACTTTTCACTTTCCGCGCCGGAAGCGATAAGAAAGAATTTTTTCAATTATTGAAAACTGAAGGACCTTGGAGGAAACGAACCCTTTCGCGAGTTTTTTTGAATCCGCCATTCAATCTTTTCATTATAGAAACAGTCTTTAAACTCCTCTCGTTAACTGAACCGGGGAATAATATTTAAATCGTTCAGTGACATCTTTACTAGTTTTTTGAAAGACGTCGTTTTTTATTGACCCAAGTATTAAATTCGTTTTTC
>JAUMHM010000016.1:32077840-32088271 GCA_032362435.1 Melikaiella ostensackeni | reverse complement strand
TACTTACTCAATTCACTGCATGTAATATCACATATTTATAAGACCCTATTGCCGATATAAAAAGTTTCGAAAAACAATAATATTTAATTAAAAGAAACAAGTTATGAATAGTAAGAGGCCTTACAGTTCTAGAAGAAAAAAAATCAAGAAATTTTTCTTATTTTTCATCAACTGACCTTCAAGTTCGACGACCTTGCCAGCCCTCTTCAGCGCCTTGACGGCCTCATCATGCGTAGCTTCTTGAAGATCTTCCCCATTGACAGCAAGAATGGCATCACCAACATAAAGCTGTTCCGTTGCATCTGCAGCCATTCCCTTGAAAATTTTCGAGATCAGAATAGGCATCTTGTTTTCCTTTCCACCTTTGATCGAAATCCCGAGACCATTATTGTCACTTTTCATAACGCGCACTACTCTTGTTTGATTAGCCACTGAATCCGGTACGTCGGGATCATTAAGACTGCCGATGTTGTTATTGTTAATGTTACCGTTCATCCCGGTGGGATCATCACAACTATCGTCGAGAGAAATGCTCAAGTAATCGTCCTCGAGAGACACGAAAACGCGGTACCACTGACCCCGAACTTGAGTTTCAAGAATACCCGCTCGACTCGTCGTCGATGAAGATGCGCCCGTAGTTGTCGTTGACGAGGAAGACGATGACGTCGCGGCTGATACCACGGATCCGAGTCCCATGACGCCCATAGCTGTTGGTTGACCACTACCACTGAGCTCCACCATTTCGATGTCTTCGCAGACTGCACGCTGAAAAAAAATATTGATAGTATTAATATCCATTTATACCATATTTCTTTTCACATGATATATCCTGGATAGTAGCACACACAAACTCAGGGTATCAAAAGGTTTCAAGCAGCTGACAACTCCATTACGTAACAAATAATAACTACCCATTGTGCAATGTTTTCATACGATTTTCTAGCTCAATTTGATTCTAGCCCATTGAGAAATTCACCATTCGGCCATGCCTGGCCCAAGCTTTGGATCCAGTGATAACAATGTTGGCGCAAGATTGGCCGCCAGCCTTGGGCCATCACTGGCCGAAGCTTGGGGTAACGCCACTGCCAATAGTTGGCAGCCATTCACGGTAACTTGGCTGCCATTGACGGACCAATGATTGGACCCAGCATGTGCCACGCATGGCCCAAGATTCAGAAAAAATTTCGACTACAGAACAAATTATTACTCATACCACTGAAAATGTTTTCCTAATCTTGGCCCATACTTTGTCCCATCATTGGTCCATCAATGGCAGCCAAGTTACCCATGATTTCGAGAGCATTGGTCAGTCCAGGCCTCGGACTCACTTCAAAGATCAAAAATAGTGTCAATAGCGTCAAAAATTTGAAAAAAATAGTGTCAAAATAGTGTCATACAATTTTTCAAGTAGTATACTTACAAATAAGGGATCGTTCATATATTACGTAACACGTTTTTCTTTTCTTTTTATCGTTGTGTCCTTTCTAATTCCACAGCAATTTTATTCTCGTCTTTGTTTAAAACAAAGAAAAATGCGTTACGTGATATATGAACGATCCCTAAATGGAAATACAGAATATAAGGAGGTATGATGTAAGTATCTAAATGTTTTTATTAAATTACATTTTTTGAAGCATATCAAGATTCGCAGTAGCGAATCGCCGCCAAATACTAAAAAAAAAAGTAGAAAATGATTCTAAATACCCATACGAGAAAAAAATCTGCCATGAAGGACGAAATGCGAAAAAGAAAAAAAAACGCTACCGGGAATTATTATCTGTTACATAAATGATTTTGAACATTGAAAGTGGAGTATCTCAGTCAATTTATCAGATATCTGACCAAACTTGGTGGGTATATAGAACCCACCAAAGTATAAAAATTCTATAAGTTTGAAAGATATTAATTGAAAATTGAAGAAATGAGCTATAATCGAATTTTCAAAAAAAAAATCTCTTTACAAAAAGTCGTCTGCAGGCTATAATTTTATTCCAATGATAATGAAACTGTAACATTCACATCTCATTTTACGATTTTACAAATAAATTAGGACGACATAAATTCGCAATTGCATCCGTTTAGAAAAAGAGAGTTAAAAGCGTGATTTTTGAAATGCATACCAAGGTACAGCTTACACGCTCTTACCAAATGAACTCAAACTTTTTTTTTAGAAAGAAATCATCAGATTCTAAAAGAAGTTTTTATGAATGTGTGATACATTGACTTATATTGAAAAAATTTCATTTTCTAGTCATTTTCGATCATTTTTTAACGGTTTTTAACAGGCAGACGCACCTGCAGCCAAACCTAATCGATCGATTTCGATGAAATTTGCATAAATATAGTAAATAAGGAGTACAAATGACGCTTTTTCAGGAGAAAGTGATTCATACATATAGCACAGAGTTGGGTTTGAATTTATATAAAAAATTAACAATTTTTAAAATATGCAGACGTAAACCTATCATCGAGTAAGTTATACTGATTTTATTACCAGATTCTTGGAGGAAATTGTTCTCAATAATTATTCTATAAGTTTAAATGATATTGATTGAAAATTGGAGAAATCCGTTGACTTCAAAAGACTACAATTTTATTCCAATTTTGTCAGAAAAATTTATTACTGCACGTGGATTTGTTATTATTGCGAAAAAGATTAATGGAATCCCATCAAAAACACTACGTGTGAAAAAATTCCGCCAAGTACATGACTAATAATATTTATTTATGTTAAAGGTAATCAAAGTTGTGAGATCAAAAAACAAAGCCAAAGACGAATAGTAGAAAATGTATGAATAGAAGTACTTTTTAACAAAAGTTATTAGTTCACTGAATTAGTTTATTGAATAATTTTTTTGCTTCACGAAAAAAATAAATTGATAGTATAGAGAAATACAAAAAAAGTTGACGGACCTATTATTGTCTTTAAATAATGAACATAAGTGTGCCAACATAAAAATAATAATAATCATAATAATAATAAATTATTATATTACAAGCCCGCCAAATGTCTTTATTTATTCCTCTACACTATCAATTTATTTTTTTATTGAACAAAACATTATTCAATAAACTAATTCATTGAACTAACTCCTGTGATTAAAAACTACTTCTATTTTTACATTTTCTACTATTCGTACTAGACTTAATTTTTTGATTTCACAACTTTGATTACCTTTAACATAAATTAATAAAATATTAATAGTCATGTACTTGGTAAAAATTTTTCACCTTAGTGTTTTTGGTTCCTTGTTCATTCTTATTGTTTATTCCTTGTTCATCCTTGATGTTTATTTCTTATTCATCCTTATTGTTTATTCCTTGCCCAACCTTCTTGTTTGTTGTTTGTTCATCCTTGTTGTTTAATTTCTTCGGAGAATTCTTTCTTGTTTTTGTGACATCCGAGTAATTTTTCTTTTGTTTATTTGGTACGACTTCATTGGCAAATTTGCTTCTCCTCTTCCTTGGCTATTTTCCGAAAGAAGATTTAGGTTCAGCAATATACGAAGTTTGGGATTGCTTCTGCGGATCAGGTGATCAATCAGAGAATAAGGAACTTTTTAAAAGGGCCCTTATGATTGTTTCGCGCGCTCAATTAGACTAATGAATATAAAGTATTCTGAAATTCTTGTATAATCAGCCATTGTGACAATTCCCGGTATGTTATGATTTGGTGAGATGACGAACATATTCTTTTAGCTATTTAGCGAAGAAGTTCAAAAAAATTGTTAAGGGAAAGTGAAAAAATAGTGGCATTAGCGGAAAATTGTGAGAAAATAGTGTCTTTAGTCTCAATTTCTTTAAAGTAGTGGCAAAATAGTGCTATCGCTCAAAAAAGTGTCAAATCGTAAATTGTTAATTTAATTGTTTAAAAAATTGTTCATTGCTTACATGTAACTATTGACAGGACGTAAACAGTAAATTTAAAATGAAATTGTGCCCACATTCAATTAATGTGCATCTATTTTTTTGTTCTCCTAAGCTGTAAAAACCGTCAAAGATGTTTAAATGGTTATAGTCAATAAAGAAATGCAGAATAATCAATTATAATGTTGATTTTGGAGAAATTATTCAGGTTTTGTCGAGAAAAGTGTTAAAGCAAACAAAAATTGTTTAAACAATAATAGGTAAATAATGAACATTGTCAACATAAGATATCTAATGAATTCTTTTGCAAAATTTGCAAAAAAAAATACATTTTCTACTTTATTCCAAACAAAAGTTACATTTAGCAATTATTAATTGTTTAAATAATCAAAAACAAATTAAATCAATCGTATTGATTTTCGGTTTAAGCTAATTAGTTCATGTTACTCAGAAACGGTGTAAACTTTAGATATTTTATTGAGAAAAATTGTTTTAACAAATTGAAGTTGTTTAAACAATTATAAGTAAGTGGTAAAAATACAAGACATACCAGAATTCGATGCAGTTTGTTTAAGCAATAAACAACAAATTGAATCGCCCCTTTTGGTTTTTTATGTTACCTATAATTAATTTACATCGCTATGGGGATACCGTTAATTTGCGATAGAATGTAATAAAATAATTAGTTCGGACAATTAATAATTATTAAACAAATACATGAATCTAACGAAACTTTATAATTTTTCCATTAAAAATGATTTGCACACAAACTAAAGAAAAGTAATAATTACGACCAATATACAGGAAAATATTTGATCCTCGTTTAAGATGCAATAAATTACAATGATATAAAAATTTGCAATAATAACCTGTAAAATTTGTAAAAAGTTTACGAATTCTAGCAGGGTCAAATATAGAAAATCTAGAACATCAATGCTTACGACACATTCAGGGAAGTCTTTTTGAGAGGTCCCTGTAATTATGTACCTAAACGGTCAAATGAACGAATACACAACGAATAGAATGACCGCCTTCATACGCATTTTTCAGAATTTAAAATAGTCTTAAATTACCATGTCAAAAAACAAATGTTTTGAGTGGAGTAAGAGCTTCCGAAAAAAAATTTCAAGTCATCCTTATTTTTACAAATCACAAAATCACGAAAATGAACGCTTCTATACGCTTTTATCGAATTAAAAATAGTGTTAAATTACTTGCGGAAGCTTCCGGAAAAAATTCAAGTCACCCTTATTTTATAAAATCACAAAATCATCATAAACGCACTCGTTCCATTGAAAATTACGTCTTCCAGTCTATTTGTAAAAATGGGGTACTGTCCATGTATTTTAATTTTTTTTCGGAAACCTCACAAAACTGGGGTGTACTTTAAACAAAATTCGAAGTCTTGCTTTTTTTGGACCACCCTACTGAACAGGATTTGCAAGTTTAAAACTGGACCGATTTCTCTTTAAAAATTCAAGTAACACTTGCTATCGAAAAAGCTTTACGTAGGGATTGGGGGAGGGGGGATTCCCATATAAAAGGGTTAAGTATTGTTTGAACGGCCCCCAATTTCAAATCCCTATAAAATAACTCAATTTCCAAGAAGACTGTTACAACACTCTGACATAACATCAATAAACTGTTTCAAAAGCTAATTAGTATCATAACCACTAAAACTTGCACCTGAATATGAAAATTAATTAGAAACAGCAAATCATATACAGACTTTAATTGTGAGTAATACGCTGAAATTAGTCAACTGTAATTTCTACTCGTCATCAAATTTCTATTATATGAACTATTGCATTTAACAGGAATTACAACTATCATGTTAAAATATTTTCATAACTTGAACTCAGAATTTCAAGAATGTTATTTCAAAACGTCAGTTTTGATTAATAGAAGAGTAACGTCTTCTGCATACCTCCTTCTTTTCAAAACATGAGAATTTTTTCCTATGAAAAAACCGAGTTTCTTTGAAATGGCGTGTTCTTCTATTTTCACAATTTACCAGACTAAAAACTTCTCTTCAGCGCCTCTTTGATATTTCCGTATTTTCCACGCATTATCTGGAAAATATTCTGTTCTTAGCTTTGCAGAGTGCCGGCGCTCTAAAGAAAAACTTAGTTTCTCGAAAAATAAAATACCTACTGCAAAAAATGAGACTAAAAAAAGTCAGAAAATAAATTATTTTATTTTTTCGAATTGTTATTTGTCATAAATTATACTTTCCATAGTTCCCGTTTAACCTAATTTCTATTTATCTGAATAGCCATTTGTCGTAACTTTTATTTTCTCTAATTTCCATTTAATCCAATTTCTATTTGACTGGATTGTCATTTGCCATAATATATATTTTTTCGAATAACCACTTAATCTAATATTCATTTAACCGAATTACTGTTTGTCATCATTTCCACTTCACCGAATGGTCATGTCACCTAAATTTTATTTTCCCGAAATACCACATAACCCAGAATTCATTTACTCGAATTGTCATTTGTCATAATTCTCACTTCACCAAATCGTCAGGTCATATAAATTTCATTCGCCCTAAACTGCATCCGCCATAAAAAAAATGTCACGGAATTCAAATTTAGCCAATCAAAAATTTTTATTTTAAATTCGAGCCATCATTTTTATGGCGGACATAGTATAGGGCAATTGAAATTTATGTGACACGGCGATTCGGTGAAATGACAATTATGAAAAGTGACAATTTGAGTAAATGAATTTCAAGTTAAGCAGTTTTTAAGGAAAAATAAAAATTTAGATAACATCCCAGGCGAAAAAGTTAGACATAGTGAAAAAAATCATGTATAATTTTTTCCACTATGCATAACTTTTCCATCTGGGTTGATGATTCGGTGAAGTACGAATTATGACAAACGGCAGTTTGGGTAAATAAATATTAGGTTAAATGGATTTTCGGAAAAATAAATATTATGGAAAATGACAATTCGGTGAAATAGAAATTCGGTTTAATAGAAATTAGGAGAAATAAAACTTATGACAAATGTCAAATCAGATAAATAGAAATTAGGTTAAATGGCATTTCGGGTAGATACGAATTATGATGAATGACTTTTACGTAACTTCATTTTCAGTGAAATTAAATTCATGTGAGATGAAATTTGAGGAGTACTCATGCGCCTCCAGAAAGATCTCCACTTACAAATATAATTGAAAATGTTTCTTAGAGAAAAATTGGTGTATCAATAACACTTTCAAAAAAATTTCCATCTTTATATTATGACATGAGAGAAACTGATCTGACATTCGAAACGAAACATCGATTGTCCATTCTCTTTAGTCCTTAGAATGTTACGCAAATAAAAGTCGAGAGAAGCGTGGGTAAAATATGCAGAATGAATATGCATGTATTGATTCCGGTAAGGTTTGTGCATGCACCAGCGAGGACAAATTAATGACATTATATACGTAGGCATAGGGATATTTGACACAGGCGTGTCGCTCCTTGATACTAGAATTGCATCACTTTTGTTGAAAATTGAAATGAAAAGGAAATATGATATTCGATAGCCTCAACCAGCTCAACTTGTCATGTTCACGTCAAAACGAATGTTGGTATTCCATTATATTCTTATGAATTCCAATCAGTTTTCTACATATAATAGAATATGTTCTTCAATCACAAAAAACATGAAAATATGACACAAGGCTAACTCAATGTTATTCTTAAATGATTTTTCCGGTCATTGAAATTTTCAAATACAAGCTTTCCAAACTAAAGAGTTCAAATTTGAAATAGAGAAATTTCAAATTTTGAGTCTTAAAAATAAAATGATTTTAGAGTTATGTACTCAAAACTGAATGTGATTTAAAATTGAGCGCGTCTTGTCGTTCCGAAAAATTGGAGAAGCTGGAAAATGGGATGGACTAATCGTCTCGAAATTTCGGGATGGCTAGCCAATCTTATGAAGAATATTTGACTAATCATCCCGAATTTCGGGATGAGGACACTTCGCTTAAAATTACAAAATTTAACGCAATTGGATAAAAATTAAAAAGAATTTCCGATCAAAAAACAAATCCACTCTCATTTTTCGTTTTTTTTTTGTTTTTCCTGCCATAAAGATGATTCGTTTTCTTATTTTTTTATTAAAGAGGATTAGTTTTGAAGACTATATTAATTTATTAATTGTTTAAATCAAACATATTTAGACTCAATATATATTTTTAACAAAAAAGATTTTCCACAATACCTAACAAGAATTTCAATACACCGTTGATAAATGCGCAACAATTAAAAGCCAATGAGCTAAAAGCTTTCGCGTAATAACACTGTTTGGAAAATGCATTAGCGTAAATATCCCCTGCTCTTCCTGTAAAAAAATATGATATGAGCATGGAACCAAGTTTAGTCTCACGTAAGATTAATTGGATGTATTAAATAATGGATTCTCAAAAAAGGGGTCAATTTTTTGTGCCTGAAGTTGTAAACCAGTGAAGGGAAGTAACTAGTTTCTTTTAAATAGTTACTGTAACTAGTTACTTTTTTTGGCAACGACAGTGGTAACGAAGATAATTTTGTACATAAATAACGAATTGGTAACTAGTAACATTTTTTCAGTAACAGTAAATATAAAAATCGTTACTTTTTTAGTTATTTCGAAATGTAGTCCACAAGTCTTTTTACGACAGTCAATAAGTTTGACTGCTTTTGCAACTATTTTTTCATTTTCACTATTTAAATTATGGCGGCAGATAGCCACAGAGATTTATATATCAATATTAGGAAATTGGATTTTTTTTTTGTTGAGAATTAATTTTTTAACTAAAAACTTAACTACTCCAGTTGAAAATTCATCACTTATTCGGTTGAGAATTCGTCTTTCTTTCTTGAAAATTCGTCTTTTTTTTTTGAAAATTCATATTTGTGGGTTGAAAATTCAACTGTTTTGTAGAAAATTCACCTCTTCGATCCAAAATTTAATTATTTGACTGAAAATTTGATTACTTTATTTAAAATTCAACAATTTTGAAAGAAAATCATTTTATTCGGTTGACAATTCGTCTTTCTTTCTTGAAAATTCGTCTTTTTTTTTAAATTCATATTTATGGGTTGAAAATTCAACTGTTTTAAAGAAAATTCGCGTTCTTGGCTGGGAATTTCAACAATCTGGTTGACTTTTTTCCCCTAAAATGAAAATTCAACTCTTTTGTTGAAAAATCGTTTTTTGGTTGAATTCAACTGTTTTTTATTTAAACCTAAAATCTTTTTTGGTTGAAATATCAAGTATTACATTTTTCGTTCAGAAGACACCTTTGTCGTTAAAAATTATTATTTTTTAAATTGAAAAATCAATTCTTCTTTTCTGGTTAAAAATTTTATTATTTTATTGAAAATTTAATTATTTTGTTCAAAATTCAACAATTTAAATAAAAAATTATTTTATCTGGTTGAAAATTAACTTTTTTGTTAAAAATTCACATTTGCGGGTTACAAATTTAATTGTTTTGTAGAAAAATCGCCTTTTTGGCTTAAAGTTTTAACAATTTTTTTTTTCTCCCTTGACTGAAAATTCAAGTCTTTTGTTGAAAACAACATTTTACTTGAAAATTCAGCTCAAGTTGTAAATTTAACTATTTGGTTGAAAATTCGTTTTTTTTTTGTTAAGCATTTTTTTTAATTCAAAATTTGATTATTTTCGTTTTGGTTGAAAATTTAACTGGTTTGAAAATTTATCTTTTTTTGTAGAAAATTAATCTTCTCGTTTGGAAATTCAACTTTTCCAGTTGCAAACTCAACGACAAGGTTGAAATTTGAACTCCTTTGTTAAAAATTCTTTTTTACATTCTCTCTGTATCTGTCTGTCGTTGACGTAGTTGTCTGCCTGTCGCTGTCGTAGTTGTCTGCCTGTCGTTGTCGTTGTTGTCGCCTGTATACTGGATAACTTTTGAAAGACTGATCAGAATGGATTGCGCTTTGGCACACGTTTTGAGGGACCAAAAAGAAAAGTCGAGTTCTTCAACTAGCCTTTTTTGACCACCGGTTCTAGTTTTAATCACCGAAAAAATACTAAAAAATCAAAAAATTCAATTCGCGGTTCAACTATTTTATATAAAAGAAGTCAATCCAACAAAAGCTTGGTAAGCGTCCTTAAGGACGGGTTTCGTAAGCTAGGCAGAAAGAATTAAACGTAATTTGTTTGCAGGTGATTTTATGCTTTCACTTGTACGTATGGGGTCAAGTTAAATATGACCTTGAGTTGGGTTCAAGTGTCATGTCATAACATATAGATCTGTCATTTCCAAAATAAATTTTACAGCTTTTTGAAATCGTTACGGCCGTCTTTAAAATTACAAGCCTAATCTATCCTATGACTCTCATCGATGAAGCAAAATTATCTGGCAGTGTAGTGAAACAACCAAATCGAATAAGTTCGGCTTTTAACTTTATAAAGACGGTCATGGCAACTTTCAAAATCTGTCAAATGACCCTCGCGGTAAACATTAAATATTTCATTATTAAATGACATCTTTGCTGGTTTTTTGAAAGACATCGTTTTTTTATTGACCCAAAGTATATAAAATTGT
>JAUMHM010000016.1:32008506-32029852 GCA_032362435.1 Melikaiella ostensackeni | reverse complement strand
TCCTCCTAAACATTCCGTACCCAAATTTACCATACGATTTCCTTCATCCCCAGTAGTGAAACGAGACCAGAACCGAATGAGTTACGCTTACCCCGAAAGGGATTTGGCTTAATGGTATAATAATAATAAAAAAAGAAGGATTTACTAACAAATAGAAATTAAATTTGAGTAAAATTGGCTATATTTAGTAATATGTCGTTATTTTTCAAAATTTGGAACTTATATTTCGTGTATACTTGTAATTCAAAGTTATAAAGCACATTTTTTTAGCGTTTTCGCGAATTTGGCATTATAAGCATCTGATCTATCACAACGAACCTAACCTATCAACCAGTGAAAGAATTTCTAAAAGCGAAAATCATCATAGAATAATCATATAATACAGGAAAATTATTCCAAAAGGAGTTTTTTAACATTTGTAATAACATTTTATTAGACTAAGTAAATGTTTCTTACCTTTTCACTTCAATCAGAAATAGTTCAAAACAAAAATTTGTGCGCCGAGTTACCTACCAATTGAGCGCCCGGATCGAATAACTTGCCGAGCGCTCGAAACGGGCAAAATTATTGTACGGTTGATGATGTCACATATTAAAAATGAAAATAAGAAAATAAAATAATAAAAAATATGCAAAGATATATCTTGAAAGAATAAAGTGAGGTTTTGCTCACGATTTTTCCAAATAATTCATATTTTTTATAATAAAAATTAAAAACTCTTTTTTTTCGTCGAAAAATGAATGTTTTTGAATTTATAAATTGTCGTTCTTCTCTAAATTTTCAACGGAATGACTTCTAATCGGTGTCACTTCACTCGGGACACTTGAGCGATGCATACAAGCTTGATAAAGATGTAAATAATGAATTAGAACTTAATAATATTTTAATAGAAAATAAAAACCATGTTTTTTTTATCCTTCAGCCGGAAAAAAGTGGTCAGGGGAATTTCGAATTTGGAAGAATTTCGACGACACATTTCCAGGTTAAGAAACGATCCAACTTTTCGCCAAAGATTTATTTAATTGGACCAATAGTTATTGAACAAACGAATGTTTAAAAAAACGCGCCGCATTCACCGCTTTCCCCTAACGGTACTCTTGCGAAATAATTCTCGACAATATTTGAGTTGACGGTGTTTCGCGATATTTATTGTTTATAGTATTAACAATTTTCAAAACTGGTTTGCATAATTAGGTGTATCGTTCTTCACGATTTCACTTACATAAAAAAAACGCATTTTTCGTTTTTTTTTTTAAATTAAAGGTGCTTTACAAAAACAGAGCAGATTTGACTTATACTGCAAGTTAATGTCCAAGTATAACAATAGAATATACGGCCTACATTCATCAATCGAAACTCTATTAAAAATGAATTTAGCTTCACCTCATTAATTGCAAGTCAGGTTTGAATTTAAACTTAGGAAAGCCAACTTTGAAGCAAATTTTCTTGATTTTAATCTATTTTAGACTGCATCTTGATAACATTGCCAAATGGTTTTTACCGAAACTTAAAAAAGCGGAGTTTGAAAAGCCACGTGCGATAGAAGTTAAATTTAAAAAAACATACTACACTAAATTTAAAAAAAGGCGATAACCATAATTTGCAATATGATTTTAAATTCACTTAATTGATGATCCAAATGTCATTGCTATGAGAGAAAGATTAGTGAATCATCTAAATAGTATATTTTTATAATATTTTAATACATTTCCACGTAGTTGTGTTATATATGTCACTCATGTAAATATTTTTGTGCGTTTTAAATATTTATTATATATCACATATTATATAATAAAAATGAACTCACTTCTCAAAACATCCTTCACACAAACATGTGTGACTCACTACTTCCTTCCGCTTTTGTGACATTGTACACAGAGGAGTTATTTTTTTCACTCACAGCGTGGATAAATCATGGACATAGGAATAGTCCGATATTCCTATGTCCATGGGATAAATCGATTTTCACACTTCTCGCGCAGCTGAAATGTAGGTATATGTTGTGCTATCGAAGTTATATATTCCGTTACAATATATGTTACAAAGTTACATTGCTTAGAAAAGATATCAACACTTACAGTTTTAGAGAAAACAGTAAAGTAAATGAATGTTTAGTTCCAACTACTACTTGTTCAACTCTTTCGCGGAAGTGACGTAGCATTCTCGCCAGGTGCGGTTATTCATCGCAGAATTTACGGCGCAGTCGTAATTCGTAATTGGGCATTCTGAAGTTGGCTCTAAGAAAGTAAAAAAGGATATGGGTAATTCTCCACATACAGGGCACTTTTGAAAAAAAAAATTTTCCCTAACATTTTTTTCGAAATTGTATTTTGTAGTCCAAAATAGATTTATCAGCACCAAAAAAAGAACTTGTAAAAGTTTTCGCGCTACAAACTTATTAGTAGCATTCCTGGAGTATTTTGATATTTTTTATTTTACAAATCCCCCAGTAAACGAAAAAAGATTCAAAAGAATTCAAAAGTAATTGGGTGAGCTAAAACTTAAATACGGTTTGTGGAACCTTCCGCCAAGTTTTTTTAAATAATGATTGATTTTCAAACAAAGATGAAGGATTTTATGACATATTGAATACGCGCAATTAACAAGCGAGAATTGCAGTGCGAAAAAAAAATTTAATTATTTTCTAACCTAAAAACACTGAATCTTTTTTAATCCGCTTGGATTCGAAAGGTTCCTCAAACCGGATTCAACAGGAATGCCAGATTCCAATCAATTACTGGACCTCTAAGAGTTATTATTTAATGAAATAAGGCAATGCAATAAAATTTTCAGCAATAAGAAAGAAAAAGACACAATAATTGTATGAGCAACAAAAAACACATTTTTTCATAATAAAAAAATTTAATAAAATTAATATGAAAACTTTAAAATATTATATTATGTTTGCTGATTTTGATATCTCCGTACATAAAGTAAAATTATTAATCTAAAACCCTTAGTTTTCATTACATTTTTGGCCAAAATTTTTTGGGAGGGTAGTACCCTGGAAAAAATGTCGGATTAAAAAGTATTGCTTCGCGTTCACGAGCTGTTCTCTGGAAATCTGCTTTGCGACAACCTCGCATTGGGACGGAAGCCCAATGCTTTTTAATGCGAGAGTTCGCATATACTGTCTAAATCTCGAATACGTCTGAATGCGAAGTGAGAGATTTGGCGTTCAATGCAGGTTGATGCGTGAGTTCGAATATGTTTCAATGCTATTGAATGCGAAACATAATTTGTCGTAATGCTATTGAATGCGATTGAATGCGAAGCAGAAAATATGCGATTGCTAAATATTGAATCGCATTCGTGAGAGGTTCTCTGGAAATCTGCTTTGTGACAACCTCGCATTTAAAGTGCAATACTTATGAATACGTTTCAAGTGTGGGCATGCTTGAGAGGCATTTTTTGAACACTTAATGTTATTTTATTGTGGTTTGCGATGAAGAAGTTAACTTTTTCACTATGGATTATGTTTTGCGACATTAAAAGGAACATTCGTGCCGATTTTTCTTGCAATACAATCAGTGGTTTTGATCATTTATCCTTTGGACATGGAAAGTGTCCTATCGTAGAGAATTACATACCCATATACGTAACTTTTTGTGAAAATCGTTTGCTCCCACTCGCGATTCTGGTGCGAATGCCCAAAAATAGATTGTCCTCCAAATTTTATCCAAATCGGTTTATATTTACCCATCGCCCCAGGCACTTCAAGTTTTCTATAATATTAACATGGGAGAAATTGTGCAAAACGTTTAGTTTACATAACTTTTACAGTTTTTATTTAAAAAAATCGTCCGCATAGGACGATAATCTCTATGTAATGCTTAAAATATCATCATTTTTAAAAACTTGTAATTTTCAAAATTTAAAAAACGTCGGTCTCAACAATTAGGGTCAGTTATTGCATTTTCTATAGGCGTTAACTTAGAATGTTTAAGCATTGTAAAGAATTTCATAAATTATTATAAAGTGAATAGTGGGCAAGAAAATTAGAATTTTTAAAAACTCCAAGTTTACAAGTAAATATTTTCAAATTTTGCTATGAAAAGAAGTGTGGCTTTAAAAGGCACCCGATGATACCTGAAGTCAAAGTTTTAAAAAAATCCAAGATGGCCAATTGAATGTTCGAAAAACAGCTCATTTCTGTAGTATTCAATGGAATATTTTTCAACTTTGCTAGAAAAAGAAGCTGGACGAAGTCCACAATTTTTTAAATCTATAATGGCGGCTAATCGAATTTTAAAAATTGTTTTACTACTATACTTTTCAACGAAATCGTCCTAAACTTTGCCAGAAAATTAAGTTTATCTTAAAGAATTCTGTGTTGATATTAAACATTCAAAATTTTGGAAATACTCCAAGATGGCGGCCAGAAAACTTTGAAAAAATCTATCAGTTTCGAAATTCTTTAACGACATTTTTTTTTAATTTCTCAAGAAAATTAAGTTTGTCAGTTTTATTGCAAGCTATGTTACTCTAAACAGAATTTCTAAAATGCAAAAAAAGGTATTCAAGTAATAAAATCTAGAATTAATTTCATGGACGATTTCGTTGAAAGTATAAAAGTGAAACAATTTTTTAATTTTGACTGGCCGCCATGTTGTATTTTTTCAAAATTTTGGACTTCTGGGATCATAGGATGATTTTTAAAGTCACGATTCTTTTTCTAGCATAGTTTAAAAATACTTCATTGAATACTACAGAAATGAGCTATTTTGGAACAATGAAATGGTCGCCATCTTGGATTTTTTTTAAATATTGACTTCAGGTATCATCGGGTGCTTTTTCAAAGCCACACTTCTTTTGATAGAAAAATCGGGTGCTTTTTAAAGCCATACTTCTTTTTATTGCAAAGTTTGAAAATATTTATTTGAAAACTAAAAAAAGAGCTAATTTTGGACTTTTTAATTTTACAATAATTTACAATAATTATATAATATATATAATATATTATAATAATTTACAATAATTTATTAGATTTTTTACAATGTTCAAACATTCTACGTTAATAACTATAGAAAATGCAATTTCTGACCCTAATTGTTAGGTCCACCCATTTTTCAATTTTGGAAGTTTCAAGTTTTTTAAAATTGCGATATTATAATCATTACATAGAGATTATCGTCCTATGCGGACGATTGATTTAAATCAAAACTGAAGAAGTTAAGTAAGTTAAATGTTTTTATTGCACAATTTCGTCCATGTTAATCTTATAGGAAACTTGAAGTGCCTCAGGCGAAAAATAAATATTAACCGATTTGGATAAAATTTGGAGGACATTCTATTTTTGGGCATTTACACAGAATCGCAAGTAGGAGCAAACGATTTCAAAAAAAAAAAAGTAAGATAAGGACCACCCTAATATACATCTCTCCAAGGACCGTCAAATTGACGGAGCTTGCTTCTCTCTAAGAACAGATGTCGTTGCAAATGGCGGGAAAACTACATTATTACAAAAAAAAAATCTAAAGAATTACGGTTTTAAATGTATATTAGTTCAGATAAAAATTGTAACTTACATCGGATCAATGTCTACAAATTTTTTTTTTTTTGTTATTTAACGAAGATGAGTGGTTAGGTTACCAATGTAAAAATGTAAACGAATGTTCATACTTCTGTTTAATTAAAAAATTAAAATTAGATTAGTCAGGATAATTTTTTTCTTTGAGTAACCTCCACAATATTGATAATTATTTACAACGTTTATATGAGAATCTTATATATTATCTTTAATACAACGTAATAATGAGTCTTACAAATATAGCTTTTTGATTCTTTCAGTTATTTTATAATCATAAATCTATCATTTTTTATATATTAGACCTCATATGAGACGTAATCTTTTTGCTAGTGAACTTACATTAAAAAGATAATAGGTATTTCTTTCAATCCAGTCAATATAGCGATCATTTAATTCTATAAATAAAGACACAAAAGACCAATTAGTGTTGAGATTAAATTCAACATAATTAGTAATAACTGATCACTATCCAGCATAAAATTAGCTTCTATGTTTGAACTGTTCTGCTTTTTTCTTAAGATTCGTAGCAATTATTAACTTCATTATTATAACTGTTATAAGAACGGACACAGGCTCATTTTCACATATCTGTATCTACATATTAAATTGTTCAAAAAGTTTCCTAGAGTGGGTTAATTCGGTTTGAGTCGTGCATTATTACCAATTACGATAAATTGGATGGTATATTGTCTTGTCATATTTTATATTCAGCTTATAAGATATGAGTAAGCGAACAACACGTGATAAATACAGGTTTTGAAAAAATGGATATAATAATATTGTTCCTATATGTTTGGAATATCATCAATTCGTCTGTCAAATTTTATTTAACATGAAAATTTTTTCTTTTCAAATTCATCGTGGATTTATCAAACATAATTTACATTTTTTTATTCTTACTTTACTATTACGCATTCATTACGGATATAAATAAAACTTATAAACATTTTTTTTCATAAATGCTTTTTCGTATTTCTCCTATAATAAATAATTTTACTAAATTTTAAAAATTTTTTAAATTTAAAAGTGGTATATTTATACCGCTAAAACATGAATAATTAGTATTAAACTTAAAATCTTTTTTTGCATTTAATTTATTTGACGGACTGATTATAATAGCCTATTTCAAATCTAATTATGATCAGTGCATTTCAAGCTACAATATATCCTTAAATATTGAGAAATTAACTCAAGTGAATTTATCACATTTTGTTCACTTACTCATTATCATATGAATTATATCGATGAGGCTACTTCACTTCAATGTCAAGAACAATCACATATCTTTTTAACTATAATCATAGTTTGTGAAATCAATTGATTATGACATTCCTTACATACTAAAATTCATGATCTGCTTGCTCATACAGCAGGAATATAAAAATAATTTTATGTATATTGTAAAAGAATAAGTGTCACTCACAAAGCATTCCTATTGGAAAACTGTTTCAATTATTATCTGATAAAATTTACACACAAGAAAAGCATTTTTTACGCAATTTGGATCTCCTTTTTTTATAGTACTAACATATTTTGAAATATATTCGTTCATTCCCTGAAAATGATTGCTTCAGAGTTTTCACGAAATTCCAATTAAAACACTTCCTTGCTTTTCCAACTTTCTGGTACAAGTTTTACCAATTTTTTTTGATTAATAAAAATGATTGAAATATACAATGTATATAAAGGATATAGATTTTTACAAAATAAATCTATACTTTTTCCAATGAAAGTTAAAAAATAAAACTTACCCATATTCAGTTTCTCCCTTCTTCTTGACTGATGTCGACTGCCCAAAACACCTTCCATTAGAATTCACAATGTTGCTCTTCCGCAAAACTTTTTTTTTTATGCCGTTATGATTCTTCATAATGGTATACAATTCTATATGAAAAAGCTTTTCAAAATCCTACGAAGCGTGAATAACTACTATGGGACGAAACGTTTTCACCTTAACTGAAAGTCCGCTCCCAGTCGTGGTCACACATATACTGAAGTCCAAGCATTCCATTTCCATTTTCATTGACAATTTTCCATTTTCACAGACCCCTGGAAAGATACAGATATACAGATAAGAAAAATATAAAGTGTTCATAGCTTCTTCCAGTAACAGTTTCAGGTATGACAAGACCTTCTAATGGATGCCTTTGTACCTTTATCCATCCATCACTGTTCGAAATCATCAGATAAGGAATTTTGGTTCTGGGACCGAGGAGCATTATCTGTCCAAAATTTTCCATTACTTAAGCGCCTTATGTCTTCAGTGAAGAAGAAAGAAAAGAAACAGAAGAGAGCTGAAGAGTACAATAGATATGCAATTTTTCCAAGAAGTTATCAAAAACCAATCTAATTGGACACATGAAATATTGTTTGAGGCTCCTAGTTCGATCACCGAAGGTAAGCAACGCCTGTCTCTGTTATACCTGGATGGCAGTCATCCTACTAGATGGAGTGTATCTCAAACTAATAATAAAATTAATAATAATAATTTCAATTTTTTTTCAATTTGTTAATTTGTGCAAGATGAAATTGCAAAACCAAGTTTTTTGAAATATACCAAAACTAGAGAGCTGATCATTTTCTCATCATTTAAATGAAATATAATACATATAACATTATACATCGAGTAAATTTTGCACAAATTCCGTAATGACTGTTTTCATATGAATTGTTTACTATGACGGAATTTTCCGTAAGACTAACCCATTCCCAGCTCTTTCAGGGCTAGTATTACGAAAAATTCCGTAATTCTAACCCTAGCCCTATATTATACCGGTTAGTCTTACGGAAAATTCCGTAATACTAGGCAGTTCTGTTTTTATAATTTTTTGAAACAAAAAAAATTATGCAAGTTTCTTTATATGTTACAACTGAATTCGATATTGAAGTCTGCGCAATATTTTGGAACACATGAATCGGCTTTTTCTCAACTTATAACTCTAATATTGACATTCAATGATAACATTTTAATGTTACGAAACTCTCGTTTCATTCTTTAAAAGTTTAAATGTCCTTTTTTATAACTCAGATCTTTTATTTATTAAGGATATCTGTCTCACATTTCGGTAGTCACTGTAGATATGTAACTGTGTTTACATACATATTTTAAATCTAATAAACACGATTTAGGTACGTTCTAAAACTCTTCTATAATCACGTTTATCAGCGTAGCCTTGTGATCGTTATCTGTAGTGAAATACTAAAATGAAAGTTGTTATTTGAATACTGTAAACCGTTATGTTTCAATTTCGTAAGGAATTAAATGTTTTAAAACAAATTTAAAACATGAAAAAGGAGTGTCTTCGTCCCGTCTCGCTCTGGGCCTGGGGCAGAACGGGACACGTACTGGAGTGAAACGGAACACTTTAAATATATATTATTTTTTATTAGAAAAAGTAATTTTTCATGTTATTTTGTATGGAGTAATGTTGTTTAAAATTTTTTTGATATATAAATCGTTATAAACACAACAAATGATAGTGAAAATATTTTTGAAAATGATTTTATAAACCTTGAAGGTTACAGAAGCTATGTTTGGTATTTATTTAGTATAAAATTTGTTTAGGTTAGAAAAATCTCAAATTTTAACAGATTTTGATATACTGCTCCATTTATAAGAGATAATTCATGCTTAGCACAGTTTTTTGAACTGCAGAAACATTTGAAAAAAACATTTCCTCCTACGCGAAGATATTAAAATTATGAAAATATGAATTTCAAACTCATTTTGCTAACACGTGCATAATCAATATTAAGAAAGATAAACACTTTTGTGACTGTAAAAGAAGTGACTGACATTCGTCCAAATTTAAAATTTTTCGAATCTTTGTATTTCAATAAAAATTAAAGCTTCATGAATATGTATACTAAAAATAAAATTCGAAAAATAAAATTTTCAACTTTTCACGAAATGAGTTATTTTGTGAAAAGTTGCAGTATCATGTATAGGACTTGATCTTTGACTTTATAATCTTTCAGCATTTACCGGTCTTCTTACCCAGATAGCATACAAAATTCCGTGAAGATTTCCTAAAACTTTCAATGCAAGTTTGGGAATATTGCATTGAGAGGTTAGGGAAAATTTCGTTCAACCAAGATAATGTCCGTTTGTCTGGCAATATTGCACGGCGAGGTTCAGGAAAGTTTGGAAAATTTATATAACTTAATTCAATGCGCACAAGTATTCTATGGCACCTTCGGCTGCGCAGTAATTTTTTAGGGCCCTGTAAGGTGCCCCTGAACGTAAATGCACCAAAAACTAATTGTTTTCCGTATTTACGAAAAAAGTTAAATTTTAAAAATAAATATAGAAAAGAATTAGTTTGTTGGTACATACTTTCAGAAATATCCGAGAGGGACCTGCATAACTACTGCGCAACCGTAGGTGCCATAGGATACTACTGCGCATCGAATTTATTTGAAACCAAATTTTTTTTGTTTATGAATATGGAAAACAGTTAGTTTTTAGTTTATATGTCCGGGGTTGTTCCAAGGGGGCCAAAAAACTACTGCGCATCCCTAAGTGCCATAGAGTACTACTGCGCATCGAATTAAGTTATTTTAAGTTTTCAAAATTCCTGAACCTCGCCATGCAATATTGCCAGACAAGCGGATATTTATTTGGTTGAACGAACTTTGCCCTAACCCCTCAATGCAATATTTCCAAACTTGCATTGCTAGTTTCAGGAAATCTTCACGGAATTTTTTGTGCTATCTGGGCAGCAATATGTTAGAATATCATTTAGACATATAAATCAGGTACAATTCACTTGCTTACACCTGCTGATTCCAAGAAAAAGTGTTCCGTTCGGCCCAAAATTGTACTTCTCATTTAAATCTAGATATTGAACACTTGTGTTCAAGAATTTCCACTAATTAATTTACATTTGAAATTACCTTCAAATAACTGAATCTACCTCCTAAAATGTCAACATTACTTTATTCACGTATTATTTAATATTTTTTTCTTTTTTGAGAACTGCCGTATCAGTCCTTCTACCCATTCCTAAAAAGAAAAGTTTGAAAACCATATAAATTACGAGTAAATCAGGTGTCTCCTCTTACCCCAGTGTCCCGTCCCGCCCCGGTCTTCCCTACCCTAATTTGATAACAAAAAATATTTTTTTAAACAATTAAAGTCATGATATTATATCCAAATAAATAGTTTTCTAAAATGTTTTTACTTCAGAAACAGATAAAATATATTTTTTAAAATATTTTTTATAGCGGTTAGAAGTATAGAATTTTTTATTTTAGAATAGAGCATTTTTCTATGTTTTAAGGCTGCGGCTACATATACCGAAATGTTGGTACGAATAGCTAGATTTTTTCGGTACACATAGACACAGCCATGTTTTAAACTATTTTCGATTTTCATAACCCGATACAGAATTTTCAAAACTTACATATGTATTGTAATTTATTATTATTTATAATCTACGAAAATAAACAGTAGCTAATTAGCATTCATAGACCTTTTCTGCAAGCGCTTGGATAGCATATTTCAAAATTTTAATGAAGGTTTATTTTCAAGAATATTGAAGATTAAGTAACTTTAATTTCAATCTTGTTTATAACTACAGTTGAACAACCCTGACTTCAATGATATTTCGTCAATTAAATAACAATCGGAAAAGCTTTATTAGGTGCAGATGTATTGAATCAAAACTTTCTTTGAACTGTTTATCATTGAGGCCATTTCTGTGATCTAGTTCTATCATTACATGTTGTGAAATAGCCAATCGTTCATTGGATTCTTCTTACAACTTTTAAGATTTGTTTCTCAAGAAGCTTCTGCTTTTTCTATTTTTTTTCTGCACACATTTAGTCACATGATCTTAAGCATAGTATTTTCTGACGTTCAAAATGTCTGGATTTTGCGCTGAAAAACTAATTATTATGCGAAATTATGCGACAAGAAATCGAAATATGCGTTATAAAAATAAAAAAAGGTTTAAAGCATCAGTTGCACTTTTCAACTCCAGAAAATGTCAAAAGATACCATTTTTTGAAAACGTGAAAAACGATGTTTTTAAATTCAGTTGATTACCAATTTTTTGAGTAAAAGTTGTACATGTTGAATTTGAAATTTCTTCAGTTTGAATAGAAGAAACATATATTCTGTTAGTATAAAAAAAGTTGTACTTTTTGAAGCGTTTCCCACTCGTGAATTTTTGCTTTAAAAATTTTGTTTTTAATTTTTAATTTTTTATACTTGTTCACGACAAAAAACTTTACTTCCACAAATTTCACCATAATGTTTCTTCTCATAGGGAACTCTTTTTCACTTTTCAAATTCAAAAAGCGAATAGAATATATCAACCGATTTCAGCAATATTTTTTTACTCTTTTTGAATGCCAAATCACAACATTTGTTTTTTGCTCGACTCAAATGATTCGATTATCTGGCGCATTTTTCCTCGGCCTTAGTACACGTATTTCAAATTTCGACATACGGAACAAGGACCCCTCAAAAAAACCTATGTAAAACCTAAATCGAAAAACTGCGCGAAGTTCAAAATGCCCATTTTTATAACTTAATTTTAAATATTGTATTCAAAATAAGTTAAAAATGTTATATTTTCTAGCCAATTTTGACATGTAAATATTAGGGTGGTACAAAAAATTTTTTTATTTTTTTAAGTCTCAGCCCCTCATTTTGTGTCATTTGGTAATAAAAAATTTTTCGAAATTAAAAAAAAATATTCAGAAGTAGGGCACGACCCTTAAAGTACCCCAAAGCGTTAAAAATTCAATAAATTCTTGAATTTCAAAAAGAACCGTAAAAGTTTCACAGCGGTGATGTAAAACCAGCGTATGAACAATCCGAAGGCTAAAAATTTTATTTTGTAAATAAAGTCCCAACCCTCAACTTTGCCAAAACTCGCCCCTTCTGACATTATAACGTGATTTTAAAGGGTCTTTTCTGAATTTTATGAATGTGAAATGAAAATTTTAAAGGTAAATTATACAAAAATTTTTATACGTATAAATGTGGAAAGTACTAAGCTTAAAATAAACATTTTTCATGTGATTTATAGTCAATAGTTTTTAAACTTCGACACATAAAAATTTGAAATTTGGTAACTAAGTAGTACTGTAAGCTTAAATCCTATGAATAGTGAACTGTATTTAATCAACTATATATTGGAATGAAAAGTTTTGAAAAAAGGAAGGTGATAAGAGGAGAAATTTTTTTTTAAATGGCATTATTTTCCACACTTGTATGGTAAAAATTGTTATATAATTTACACATAAAATGTTCATTTCAATTTCATAAAATTCAGAAAAGACACTTAAAAAATACGTTATAGCGTTTTGAGGAGCGAGTTTTGGCGAATTTGAGGGTGAATTTATTTATAACTTTTTTTTACAAATAACACAGAGGTGGGAGGGCTTTAAAAAATCAAAAAAATATTTTTTTCACCACTCTATTATGTATTGAAAAATGCATTTTTGCAAATTTTTTACATATATTTCGCAAGAAATATGAAATTATGCGCTATTATGCGAAAAATTCAAATTTACGTGACGAAAATAAAATTATGCATTTTGTTGCGACGTTCAATTGTGTATATTTGGTATGGAAACTTTATACAATATGAAAGCTCTGAGTTATACATACTTAATTCTGAAACATTATGCGATTATGCGCTTCGCATAAACTGCAGGTCCTTACTTATCTTTATTAGTGTGAGGTTAAAGAAAAACAACCTTGTTTATACCATTTTTTGTCACGTATTATCATTCCATTGAAAAACTTCACTGATTTTAAAGAATTATAATAATAAAAAAAGAAGAGATCTTTTTACTTATTTTTTATGATTTATTCTTCACTTTTATGTATTAATTGTTAAGGCTGATTGGAAAAAAAAAGTTGAAAATTTTAGACAATGAGATTTTCGAAAACAAAAAAGCTTTCCAACCTGGCCAAAATATATATTTTTTAAATTAAGTCTATCCTCTAGAGAGTAGGTAAATATACTAAGAGATCAAGGAATGTATTCGTGATGGGTATGAATTTTAAACAGAAATGGCTCCTATCTAAGGTGGCGTTATGCAACATGCGGCCATGATAAAAAATAAGAATTTCAAAAATCCTGTAATAATATATGCGGATCAGGTAAAAATATTTAAAAACATGGGAAAAATTACCATCATCACGATTCATCTGATTTTGACTTCAACGTTTCAAAATATCCTCTCATTTTATAGAATAATAAATTATTAACCTGGAGCGTTATGCGACATTTTATCAAACATTATGAAAAAATAGTCATCATTATCTACTGTTACTTGGAATCAACGTTTATAAATCGATTTTTAACAATACTAAAATCTTCGTAAGTTAACAATTTTAACGCGCATTATGAATAGTTTGAATAATTATTTTAGAATTTTATTCTAAAATAGTAATGCAGCTTCGACAGACAAAAAACTTGTGGGACAAACTTTGAAGTGATTTTTAAAATCCTTATCTCTAAAATATTGAACTTCACTCTTGATTTTTATCATTTTCAACTCAATATAAGTGATATCTGTGAAGCTCAAGTATTGAAAAAATTTTGTTAATATTATTTGTCAATTCTTCATTTTAAATTTGTAGATTGGGACAGGTGCGTTACCAGACATTTTTGGTACTTTTTTATTTATAATTTCTAAACGAAGTCGTCTAAAATTGTTGAACTTCACTAAATTGTGCTTTAATATTATATAATACTATCATACAGAAATGTTTCCAATCTGCTAATTGTAAGAAATATAAATAATTACACACTGTGTTAATACCAATGACAGTAGCTGCATCTGTCGGTAACCGGCTGTGCTCGGAAAATTTTTTCTGCAGTTTCCCTCCCCCTTAGCCAAAAGCACAAACAAATACGAGTGCTTCTGATAAAAGTGAAAGAAAAATAATAAAAAATGCACACTGCGTTAATTACGGTATTGGTTAAATTAAGAAGACTCTGTGTAACATAATTCTATTAATTTTTGTCTGAAACTGTTCATTGAACAGGCGTTTCCACGTCACTATACACTTGTTTTTAATATATGAGGCTCACATATAATCCGAGATTTCAAAATTAGACGATAATACCACAGTTATTTGTGGGGGGGTAAAGTGATCTACAGGGGATCCCTTCTTGACCTCGTTCTTATCACTGACCTCTGACAGTATATCATTTAAAAACACAAGTGACAATTATTTTTCGCTTCTCTTTACTTCTAGAAACATCCAAATATAGAAAATTTTAATTTTTAAGAAATTAGAAAGTAGAATATATCATCTCTTCTTTGCAATATTCTTTTAAACATTTTTGTCCAGACACTTTCTGCCGTTATTTCACTTTTTACGGAGAATTTCTTTAATATAATCAGTATACATAACAATAATAGGACCTTTAATAGATACTTGTAATAAATTTTCCAGTGGCGTAACTACTGTAAAGCGAACCCCCGCACTGCGGAGGGGCCTCCTAGACTCCGAGTAGCAAACACGGGAGCTTTTCCACTCGCTTTCCTCAGAATCTCTAAGAAAAGATTAAATTCTAGAATAATCTGAAAAGAAGTAGGAAACTTTTCTTGATTACTCTTTAGTCTCACTTTTTTCCACTGCGTCTTCCGGAATTTATCATTCAACTGAGAAGGAATTTACTTCATCCATTTTCGTCATTAAAGATATATGTATATATATATGTGTGTGTATGTGTGTGTGATTAGATATTTGAATAAACGTGATGTGAACTGTGAAGTCTAGGGACAATTTTATGATCAAATACAAACTGATGATAGCCTCATGCTCTATTTTGTATTTATACGAGACGAATCAGAATCTGTGCAGAATTAAAATAATACTGATCCTATTCAAGTTCATTTCAATCATTTTTAATACTGATTGTGAGTGACATATACGAGTCCATTCTTCAATTCCATCGATTTGTAGTGTTTCATTATTCAGAAAATTTTTTAAAATAAATTAATATGTGTATTCCAAAGATACTATTATAGATTTTAAGATTGGTTTGAATCAAAATTGAAAAAGTTATGTAGACTTTTCGTTTTTGTACGACTTATCCCATGTAAACCCTATGGGAAACTTCAAGGTAGTTGGTTCATGGGTAAATATTAACGGATTTGGTTCAAATTTGGCGTGATTTATTTTTTTGGGCAGTGGAACAAATTCCGCGAGTGGGGGCAAACTTATAAAATTTTAAGTAAAATATTTTCTTCCATTAGTAACATATATTTCAGTCTAAAAAAATATGCGCACTATCTATATTTTCTGACGCACCAACAATTTTTTTTAATGATTTCAGTCTTATCCTACACATGTTCAACAATACAATTTACAATTGTAGAAATAAATAAATAATATCACAACAGTCATAAAAAATACATACAATAAAAAGACCATTCCTCTGATTCAATTTTATAAAGAGCTATTATTTCCAAATGATTTAAGATCAGCAAAATACTTATATTTGCAAGTAACTTTAATCGTGTTTGTGATTTAAAATCTGATACAAACTATAAAAGCTTCAAACTTGAAAAGAATTAATGAATTTTAATGAAAGTTTTCAAGATCTAAATAATGTAAAACTAAAAATGTCTTTCTATTTAATCGGAAGAATATTACATATGATACATTTCTTTTATCTCCACCACATTAAAAAGTTTCTCTTTCATTTCGGGGATTTACGATTTTCAGTAATCTTCATTAAAATTTCTTCTCTGTCTGATACTGACAATCAAACAAAATTTCCTCAGGTTGTTGTAATCTGTAAGTAATATTATTCCATAATTAGTAATAATTATACTAAAATTTAATATAATAAAATTGACGTTCAAAATAATGGAACTAAGAACAACAGTTTTGAATAAAAGAATTCAAAAATGTATTCTAATTAAGTCAATCTTGTACTCTACTACTTGTATTATAATATCTTTAAATACATTTTCGAATAAATACAACTTGAGGATAAAAATAATTCGGTGGAATATCGGTGGATAATTACTTTACGAAGAATTATTAATTTCATAATTATTTATTATTTTCTACCTCGGTAATAGTCAACTTGAGTTGGACGAATATGGTTTATCAATCGTAGGTTCCTTGCTCAGCCATATTTTGAACTTTTTTCCCTCCCTACAGTATTTTGTAATCGTGAAGAAGGCCATTATCAAAAAAATTAGACCGAGGACTGCAAAACAGCCACTGTAGACAAGATACTGAAAGCAAAAATATTTCAAATTAGGCATTGATATGAAAATTAAATTTAGTTATTTAAAAATTAATTTTTTAATTTACTTGTTGTCTGATGTCGAGAGAAAAAATAGTTCCACTTGCAACAATTATAGTCAAAAGACTTTGAAGTGCTAAAGCGAGGAACGTGTTTATACCGAATATCAAACTGTAACTATCTTCAGACAAATGCTTTGCGACTTCAAAGCTAAAATGGAAAAATATTATCAGAATAATTAATTTTTCAATCAAAATTTTAATAAAAGTTTGAAGTTTTGAAAAATATACCTGGCAACGGTTATCACTGTATGATAAATGACACCAAATGCTATGTAAACTACATATAATAGCCAGATATTGTGACTTTTAAAAGACACAAATAATAAGATACCCTCGATAAAAGAAAATATTGATAAGGTAATTTCTCCTAACAAAGGCCAATTCACTCGCAATGCTCCAACTCCAAATACAGCCGCTGCGCCTATCAAAATATCATCAGAATTAAATTAATGGCTGACATTCCAGAAAATTTTGTTTTAAAATTATCTATTCTATATCCTTAGGAAATTCCAATTTTATAAATTGGATTATTTGAAAAGCAAAATTTCGGAAATGTCACACCTATTTTATTTAATCAAATTTTTGTAGCATATATTTTGTTAATTGTTTAATATGTCTCTTGATATATCTACAAAAATTTTTCTGACATCAAGTACTGTTAAATTTTTACACCATAAATCTATACTTTTATACAAGAATTTATAATCTTGAGTCTTGTATTTTTTATATTTAATATTTTTAAATTCCAGGATTACTTCAAATTAAACATTTTTTAATTCAAGTGTTCGCGAATAAAACCGTAGAATTAAAAATGGAAAAACTTGCACAATTTAACAAAGTGACAATTTAAAAGCTTGAAAAATTTCAAATTTAAAAATGGCAGCATTTTCAATTTTAAAAATTAATTGAATTGCTTTAAATTAAAGCAACCAAAATATTTTAAAAAATTGAAGTTTTCAAGAAATAACAATTTTCAATAGCAAAAATAATCTGCACCTGAGAACTAAAATTTTTAAATCAACATAATATCAAATTGAAAATGTTCAAAATTGTACAATATTGTACAATATTAACAGTATATGCACAATTATAAGGGTTTAATACTGCACACACATTCGAAATTTAATAATCTTTAAAATCGTGAAAATGTTAAAATTAACATATTCAAAAGTTAGGAATTTCATTTTAGAAACATTAAAAAAATGAACATTTATAATTTGAAGAAGTCTTAAGAATAATTTTATTTTGCAAATTTTTAAAATTAAACAATCAAAAGTTAGGAATTTCAAATCAGAAATCAGATTTCTGTTCTAACAAGCACAACAAACAAAAACTGGATAATTTTTCCAGTTGTTTAAAAATGTTTTTACTTCTGAAAAATATAAGAAATCCTTGGAAAGAAGTTTTAGAAATGTTCATCACACGTAAAACGATTATTATTCAATTACGATAAAAGTAATTGGTTCTACATGTGGTCGATAGAAGGATTATTCTGTACCGATCTATAAAAAATGTTTACTAAACAAAGCGGGTAATGTTTATCGCATGAAGAGCATTATATGAATGCAAGATAAACCAATCAGGCAAAGATATATCACTTTTGTTCTCGAATATTTTCCTTCCACGAAGTTCTAATAATCCAATCTTATGATTTTGAAAACAAAAAATTCAAATTCGAGTTTAGAATACATAAATAAATGAAATATGAAAAATAAATAAATTCTGAATTAAAAGGTCAAAAATAAAATCTGTAGTCTTATACCTATTATGGTATAAAGAGCTTCAACTGCACCATTATAAATTTTATCCTCTTTACTTTCAATCGCAGTTTCCCATATCAGTTGTATGTAACTAGCAACTTGCACATATCCACAAGTAGCAAAAGCCCACCATAATGACCATTTGGCTACATGAATATTCGTATAAGCTCTCAGAAAATCCTTCCATAAAAAGAAGTATGCATTCTTCAATTTTAGCAGAATAGGCTTCGTTTTTCCAGATTGGTGATTCGATAAATATGTAATATCGCTTTTCACAGTAGTTTGTAGACTATTGGGCAGTGTCAAAATCTCAGTGTTGTTGATTCGATGAAAATAAATGGACTGTTTGACCGATGGTAAAAGAAAAGCCCAGGCCGTTGAGAAAGCAAGAGCTAAAATATTTAAGCAAATATCAGTTTTATTTTCTAAAATACTTTTTTCAATTTTCTGCATTCAAAAGCCGATTTTTTAAAATTAGAATCACAAAATTGAAATTTAATATCAATTTCAAAATATTCCGAAGCTTTCGTTTCAAGAAGAAGGCTTAAGTTATATGTGTCTATATTGTAGTATGGTATTAACTCTAATTCTGCATACCAGATATCGTCAGATACAGCAATTGCTCATAATCCAGCAAGCCAAAGGACGTAGTTATTTGTGCTACAAGACCAGACATGAATCGTCCAAACAAATATGCGGCTCTTGTAAATCCAGTGACTTTTTGATAATGGTTTTTTTCCACTGCGGCATACATGTAGGTGTAATAAGCAACTTCCGTGGAAAGAAACAATCCATAGGAGCCCTCTACTATTTGCATTTCAGTTACATTTTTCCCGAAAAGCAGTACCATGAAAGTAATTGCCCCGTATAATCCACATAAAACGATGACTGGCTTGTATCGCAAAAAATCAGTCATCAGGAACACCAGAATCAGGAAGACCAGATTGAAGTAGGTTCCAAGTGGAAAAATATCCTGATTCACCTATAAATTAAATTCTTGTTAATTATTTTCGTAAGAAAATTAGGAAAAATACATTTTTAAAGCCGAGCTCGATGAGATAGAGAAGAGAATTCAATTAAAATCGAACTTCCAAATTAAAAGAATTCAAAAAGAAAATTGAAACAGAACAAAAATGATGTGAAAGCGAGCGTTACATAACTTTTACAATTGCATAAGTTATTGCAATCTCCGTGCCATCTCTTAAAATCAGAGATTCTTAAATCATAGCTAAAAGTTGTTCAATTTGACATGTTTTAAATTTTGAACTCTCAATTTGAAAATTTCAAGATGTTTCAAACTCTTTAATTATCCATGCTTTAAATTATTTAAATTTTTAAATTGTGAATTGATTAAGATCTGAAATTATTTACTTTTTCGGGATTCGAATAGAAAATTTCTTCAAGAGTTGAAAGTTAAAACTTTTCGTGTCTTGAAGAATTCATTTTTCAATTTATGGCCTAAATTTGAGATTAACTTCTATTTCGACCGTTTTCAAATTCAAGTTACCCAACTTTGAAAATTTAATTCTGTAATATTTATTTTTCAATTTGAAAATGTTTACGATCTAAAAAATTAAACAACCAAACTTCAACGCAAAATTTTCGATTTTTAAGACTAATAATTACATTTGCAACATCCAGTATTTTTCCTTTATTTTATAATTTTACAGTGAGCCTGTTTACACAGCAGCAATTTTTGCTACGGTAGCAGAAATTGCTACGCTTGGCAATCACTCAGTAGCGTTGGTTATATGTAAATCGAATGATTCCAATTGACGGCCGAGCTTAGCAGTTTCTGCTACCGCTGTAAAAATCGCCACGGTGTAAATGGGCTCATTGACGAATATTTATTTTGATTTTTTATATTTTAAATGCATTGAATATATATTTGGTAATTTTAAAACATTAAAAAGTTTGAATTTAATATTTGACGTTTAAAATTTCAGATTATCTTCAATTTCGTGCGCTTTAATTTGTAATTTGTTCAACTGAGAATATTTAGTACTAAAATTGTTCACATTACCACGCTTCTAACTGCTAATTAAAAAATTGAATGTTTAAATGAAATAGTAAACTTAAATATTATATCTATTGAATTTATGAAAATTACTTCCTCGTTTTTTTCATTGCTACTTGGGACAATAAACATAGTTTCAAGACAAACGTAACTGCAAAATTCACAAATTTAAATCTCTTGTTGATACTTTATATCACTAGGAAAAAAAAATCAGGCAAACTCAGTACTTTAATTATTTCAAGTTGCATAAATCATTCATATATAAAAATGATTTACGTAAAAAGAAAGAACCTAATACAATTACGTACTTACTTGTACGGTAGTAAAATTTTTCCATGGTCCAATAAGATAATTTGTAACAAATGGTTCAGAAGGTCTAAATTCCTTCAAAAATCCAAACACACATAAAATCAACGAAGTCCTTTTCCAGCTCATTCTAATAAATTAAGATCTCATATTATCTATAAATATATAATCACTTCCTCAATCAAAAGTTATCTTTCATCATATGTTGCAAACTCTTATTTTCCATATTTTTAATACAGGTACTTTCATCACTTATCTTTCTCATATTTTCCATTCCTCTGATTTTATTCAGAAATTATTTTCTTCTGTTATGTATAATTTATATAAAATCATTTATGATTTTTTATTCAAATTTGACTTTCACTTACGACATTCATATACAAATTTATTGATCCAATTTTTTTCAAGCACTCATGATTCTTCATAATATATGT
>JAUMHM010000016.1:31978970-31996642 GCA_032362435.1 Melikaiella ostensackeni | reverse complement strand
ATTTCAACTCGATATCTCATTTCGTGTGGATATAAGTTGTTTCAAAAAAAAATCTGACGTTGCTCCAGTAAAAAAGCAGAATTTCCCCTTTAAAAGAAGCCCTCTAAAATTAAAAAATGTTAAATAATTTCGGAAATATGGGTAATTAAAAAAATTTACAAAAAAGTTGTTTTTCATTTATAGATATTTCCCTACAAAATGATCGAAAACAAATCGAATAGGGGTCATTCGACGCAGATTTGTATATGTTTTAAGAAAATGTAAATTAAAATTTTTTAGAAATTGTATTATTAACAATATGAAACCCATTCGACATTTTGAATAACAAAAATGTACCCAAACTTTCAGCGGGGAGTGTACATTTTGATGAAAAATTTAATTTCAGTCCCTTCTGTATTTGAATCACTCTTATTAAATCTAATTTAAATTTCATTGGAAAATTCTCTCACATGACTCTCATTTCCCTATTGAAGATTCTCTAAGGACACTAGTCTTAACTCTTAGTTTAAAATAAAAATTGAGGATGTAAACTCAGGTTAATGTAGAATAAGTGCTAGCACAATAAGCTGAGATAATTAAAAATCAAGATCGAAATTTTCGCACTGAGACAACGGTATGGATTTGAATCGAATGATCAATCTTACAGCGTGCTGGACGCCAAATTGGTGTCTTCGTGCTTGAGCTGACCATCGAGGGCAAGCCCAAACTTGTTTTTGTTGTTGTCAAGAAGAGGTCTCAGGGAAAACACTTTGCTCAGCGTGAATCCTGGACCAACTGGGCAGCCCTCCCTGACAAAAATCAAAGCCATAATATCGTATTTTATCTCTCACCGCCAAATTTTCAAATTAATCGGAGCCTAATTTATATAATAAATGATTAAAGATTCCTCTTGGCTTCAGGAAAACTGATTTCTTCTCTAAAGTTTGTCACTTTCATTAGGATAAGAACTAAGTTGTGCAAATTAAATATCCGCTTTCATAAAATGATCATTTAAATGCGAAGGTTTCCACCCTAGCGAAATGGATCGCAAGGGATTTTATTTTTCAGCCACGAAGGCTACGAAAATTATTACGGACTTTCATTTTATTGCTCTTACGTCGGCGAGTTTCTAGACCAATGAAATTCGTTAACTATGAGACGCTGATTCGAAAAAAACCCTCTGAATTTAGACACCAATCTTAATTAAAAGTGAATTCGACCCTAAAGGGAAGACTGATATTAAATAAAAATGTAGAGTTGTGTCTCCTGATTTTTATGAAAACAAAAAAGAAGTATCTAACTTAAAAGAATATGTTTATTCGACAGAAAAGAACTTTTCTCGTCAGGAATTGATAATTTTGTATAATCTGTCTAGGATTTTAAACATAAATTAAAATTATAGTACATCAAATGAAAATACACAATCTGGAAAAACTTTTGCTAAACCTCAACTTATCATTTCATAAATTCCATTTAGCATAGTGAAGATCTGTTCCAAGAATTCTAGATAAAAAATTTTTCCCAGTTGAAGTTTAGAAACAAAAGAATGTCCTATTACAGCCAATCATCAAGAATCTTTTTGCAACCATTTTTTTGAGGTAAGAAAAATTATCAGATACAAACACAATACAATTGTAAAGTTAACTAGAGTGGGAAGTACAAAAGGTGAACACTGTTAGCTACACACTGACAACTACGTAAAATAATTCTAGGTTTGGCAAAAGTGTCCTCAGTTATGTTAATATACATTATACATTGTGCATCTTTTCGCAGAGCTGCGAGTGAAACAAAAGGTGAGCAAAGTGTACTGTGGGAATTCGCGAATGGACAAGTCAAGTAAGTAGAAATGTTGACAAGGGAGGGAAACCATCACCGACCGAGCACCATAACTAAATATAATTACAGACCACCGTTGTTAAAACTCCAATACAAAAATCACAAAAAAAAAACATTCCAGCCACCAATGTTACATTGTTACTTGTTTCCTTTTCAAACCGGAGTGAATACTGAAAACGGGTCGACAAACTGCTTTCATAAGAGAAGATTAAAAAAAGGAGTTCATTATATCATTGTATCATTGCTCGATTATCATAATTAACTGTCCGAATTATATTATTAATTTAGTAGATGAAAATATCTCTTGTGAATTTGATTTCCCACGTCTGATATTATCGAGATCCATCTCATTAATTACGATAATAGTTCTTAATAATGCTCCTGAGACTAACTTAATAAGTCATTGTAGATCATTAATTTAATTCAATCTACTTCAGGGATTTTATTCGATTACTTTAGATGCGAGGTGCATAACTACAAATTTCGAACTAGGCCGATTGTGGACCCACATCTGATCCCAACATTAAATTTAACTATTTAAGATTTGTTTTAAACTTAAAAAATTCAAAATTTAACGACTTTGAATTAAAGCTTTTGAAATTAAGAAATAATTTCTAATTTTAAATTGAAGAATTGGAAAATGCTAAATAGAGAAATAAAGAGTAAGTTTTCAAAACAAAGGATTTTTGAACGAAGCATTCAAACAAATTTCTAATTAAGTTACGTTTAACTCTACATGACCAGTTTTCATAGTACTCAGTTCCCATCAACAGTGAATGCAACCCACGACTTTATCAGCAATTTACTCGATAAAATAATTTTTTAAAGAAGAAATCCGTACTTTGAAGCAAAAGTAATTTTCTATTAACTAAACATTTAAACAGACCTCGATCTCGAATTGACCACACACCATTCATTCTAGACCCTGATTGAAAATGATGCTCTCTGATTCTTTTTTCGAAATCTTAGCAAGAATTTGTGGCAACGATTTCTCGTTCGACTGCTTTATTTTGTTGAAATCCCTATTTCTTCTGGCAATAATCCGGCGGATAGCGTGCTAAGCCAATAGCAAAGAGCGCTCGACCCGTTTCCAATTTCCACTCTTAGAACCCAACAATTTGTGCCTAATGTTGGAGCACTCACATGGTGCTAGAGGCGAGATTGGTGTCTTCGTGTTTAAGTTGCCCGTCTAGGGCAAGACCCCGTTTGTCCTTGTTGTCGGCTAGAGTCGGCTTTAGAAAAAAGACCTTGCTCAAGGTGAATCCTGGCGCTACCCCTATACTGCCAATCAATCATTTTATTTTCTCCTCGCTGTACCAAAGTTTCTTTTTATACCTCGTAAAAGTAGGGATACACGTAACCAATTTGCCCTTTTTTTTCTTATTTGCTTTGTTTTTTTCACTGCTAACCAAATAAAGAAAAGCTCTAAAAGAAATGGAGCGAAACTGATTAAGCTTAATTAAATTCTTCAATGTATTCTTCTAATTCCTGTATTTTCTCTAAAAGTATATTGATCCTCCAGTTGAAACGTGACTCGGGGTAGCTACAGAAGTCCAGTTTCAAGATTCCATGACTTTTCCAGGCTTTACAGATATACTTTTGAAAAAATTCCAGGACAATTTTTTAAAAAATGCAGTCAATTCTAATCAATTTCAACACATTCTACTGGTCGCAAACTAATTTACCAACAAGTACTTGTGCAATTATTAATCAATGCAAACCTTGATGGAAATTTCTTTACGACCAACTACAATGTTCTATCAAAACGTTGTTTTTACAGATGATCGTAGAAAATGATAGATTTTGTCAAAGTTCAGCATAGAAAACTATAAAGTATGAAAAATCAAGATTTTCAATGAATTTTTATGAATAATTACACTACTGTGTGAATTTTTACAAAAAATAATGCAAATTTACGATATGCAAAAGCTAGTTGTAATTTTTAATATTTTTTCTTAAAAAATTACAAATTTCTATGAATAGTTATAAATAAATACAATTCTCTACGAATTAATACGAAAATGTAGACTCCAAGATGAACGATTAGTTTTTTTATAATTTTAAATAGGGTTTTGTAAGAAATTACGAATTTCTATAAAGTTTAATGAATATGTAATTACATATTTGTATGAAAAATTAGGAAAAAATGTAGAACCGAAACTCGATAATTTTCACAAATTTTATATAAAAACGTTACCCTCGTAGAACGCTGTAGTTTTTCGTAAACAAATTTTTTCAAAATATTCAGATTTCCTAACTTTTAAAATTTCTCGAACACGGTGAGAGATACGTGAAAACTGACTGAATATTTGAAAAATTTTAGACGATACAAATTTAAAAACAGATCATTTCGGGGTTTAAAAAACTTTTGATGTATTGTGTGAACTAAATAGAATTAAGACATACTATAATAAATTACGCCGAAATCCTTCTTACGAAAAATTAATCCCTTGAACTCTTAAACCGTACGCCATTCTACGGAAAAGTACGAAAATTCAAGATTTTTTATTATCGCTTTCTACAAAAAAAATATTCCGAGTCCAAAATGCATTAAAGATGAAAAATTCGTCGAAATTTTTGTGAAAATTTATGAATAATTTCGTGGAAATTCATCAAGTTTTCGTACAAATTCATAAAAATTATTTCCACCAGGGAATGTAGAGCTTTTCAATAATTATTGAATTCTAAATAATTCTGACTAATATTGTTATAAATTTTTTGAAAATTCTGGAATTATAATCATATTAGGTTTATTTAAAAAAAATCAATACGTAAATTTAAAATTTGCCATGAAATACTAATCATTAAAAATTTGAAGTAGGTGCGAATAAAAAATGTAGACATTTTTTCAAAATTCCATGACTTTGCCCGGTTTTCCAGAACTTTTTCAAAATTCCATGACTTTTCCAGGTCTTCCGGGTCTTCCAGGTCTTGTAGCAATCCTGTGACTGGAATTTCATTGCAACTATCACTCGGAAGAAATTTGCTTGAGTAGTGATCATGTGGAGTCATCCAATTTCATTATCTGAATTCTATACATTCTTTCCAAGTACTGACCTTTTCGAAATCTCTATTTTATGTTTCTTTTTCCGATTTAAATTGTACACCCTTTCGACTTTTTAGGGCATTTAAAGTATCTAAAGTGGAATTTTTAATTGAAAAGTAGCCGAAAAGTACCTTTTACTTAAAAGTGGCAAAAATTAGATAGTTCGGTGCAAAATGAAATATAATTAAAAGTTCGAATCGAGTCTCGCTCCACTTTATAATAATTTATTAGATTAACGTTTCCTCACTCGCGAGGAAGTATTACCCGTTCACTTTAAACCTTGAGATGCATTTTGGTGTTCAATTTCACCACTCTAATTCTCGACCTGATCCCTTGAAACTTGTTAAAGTCTAATGTCTTCAACGTGAAACATAACTTGGCTATTTACGAGCAAATTTGCTGCTTGACCCTTAGACTCTTTTATTGGTTGCATTTCCCCTGGTACCATAAAATTGAACTTAAACTCCCTGAGAGCTAAACTCGTCACGTAGACATTGAAAGCCATGAAAAATTATCAACTAGTCTAGTTGAACAAAAATTGTATCGATGCGAAATAAAGTAGTTTTAATTAAATTTAAACTGAAAGTGGAATTATTATTTAAAAGGAGGTACTATGATTTTTTTCAATTGTGAGACGTATAATAGATTAAGTTCATTTTTAATATATTTCCAAGATTAAAAAAAGTATCATAGTTTCTCCCGGTGGTATTTAATTGTACCGCCTTGATACTGGATTTCTTGAGGACGGGAAAATAATGAAAAATACTCACTCGCTTTCGACTTCTGCTACGGTACACTTGTAAGTCGCCGTGGAAAAAAGGCAGATGTCGGCAATTTGTCTAACTGACACCTTGATTTTTTTCACAGTTCGATTGCTGTTATTAGCTATGTAAACATTCACAGAGATTGTTTCACCATGATGGTAGAGTTCCTTGTCCAGTGATACCTCCATGTGTAACCTGCTTGGCGACATTAAAAATTCTCTGCTAACTTCGGTCGATGGCTGTTCGCCTTGTCTGGACGGAGCGTACATTATTTTTCGTATTGCGAGTTTGACCGAGTTGCTGAAAAAATACTTCTTATTATAATTGCAAACCTTTTTAGGAAGTGATCATTAGTTACACTAGGGAAAAAAAGAAGAAATGACATCATCTTTCTCATATTTTCATTGGCCATAATAATTCAAAGCGAGGTCCAAAAATCTCGGTCCAAATCTTTCATTGATAAGAACGAAACGTTTCTCAGAGAAAAAAAATCTTTTTCTATTTAATTCTATTTCATTTTTTTCGTTTCAGAATAAATAAGAGTGTCTTGCTATTTCGTTTTCCCTTTCTTAGAATTTTTTACCGATGTTAAAAACTATACAAAACTAATGTCAAGTGAGTTTCGTATCCATTAATAATGTTATTCGCTCTAAATTGATAAAATTCGCGATCACTCATCAGTTTTCCCAATTCAGTGTCTATTCTGGTCAGGAATTGAAAAAAGCACCAGAGTTTTGAAGTGCAAAAAAATGCAGTATCAAGTACTTAATTATTTTTAGCAATCAAAAAATTGCAGTGTGCATTTTTTAAAGGAACTTATTACATCAGAGTGGTTCTCATTCTCTGAATAGTTTTATATCTTCCTCGTCATCGCGAGTTCCCTCTGCCGTATTTTGTGTGTCACTCATGAAATCGAGTGTAATTTGACGCGGAAAGGCGGCGGGATGATAACGCAGTTTAAACCTCTAGGGTCCGATGTATATTATACGCCTCAATTTCAAAATGCGTTACAAGGAACAAGAAATAAAAATTTTTAAATAGCTATAAATACCTACCACGAAAATTCACCGCTTCTGAAAATGATTCTTGCTCAAATGGATGAATACTTGAAATTTATTGTATTATTGACCCAATTATTTTCAGAATAATTCCTCTTACCGTGGACGTATTCTACAATCTTGCGATTCACCGACGAAAGCCATTAGTTCGTAATCAACGCCGCAAGGTTTTCCAGTGTCACCAGGTGCGGGTTGCAACGTGACGGATGCTGGATAATGTGGTGGTAATTCGAAATAAAAGGGATATGCATTGCTGCCTAATTTTCTAAGAAGTCGATCCTGTAACCTCGTCAAGGGTCTCGGTGGTTCTGATTTGGGAAGTACCGGGTAAATTTGATCGACTGCGACATAAAGGTCCTTCTTAAACGAAAGACCAAGAACGTCCAAATCCTCCCTTCCGTATTTAAACATGGCCAGAACATGGCCATAGACTTTCCGATCCTTCACGTAGTCAGGATCTATTAGCACCACTCCATCTGCAAACATCAAAAGAAAATATTCGTTTAATTTTAATAATTTCCAAAATGGTTTCTTCGATATATGAACTGGCGTTTTTTAATCTAAACACGCTCAAATTTTTAAATAACGAATTCGAAAGTCTTCGATTATACAATCATTAATATCTTTAGATTCGAAGGCATGTAGATGTGCAAGCAATTAAATTTTAAAGGATCCGAATTGGCAAGCATTGGATTGAAAAACAGAATTTGAAAGTATTCAAAGTAAAAGTATTGAAAGTAAAATATATTTATTATAATCTATATACTGACTTTTATTTCGAAAAAGAAACAATGTTGTAGCTATTCATAAATTAAAAAACTAATTAAAAATTATTGCTACTTTTAATTGACTCACTGAATTAATATATTCCTCATAATTAGTTGGAAAAACTAGTAGATCACTTTAAATGCAGTTTTACAAGAATTTCAATGAAGGTGATGATAAAATAATGTAAGAATGCATTTCCTGGTTATTAGGAAATATAATTACTGTCAATATTAACATCGAATATGGACGAAAACTGTACTTTAAGAAAAGAATTTCAACTCACCAATGGGGTCCACATGAGTAATGTGATCCACAAAATCTCTTTTTCCAATATAAACTGTAATTTTGCCATTGGGACTAGATTTTTTGAAGACACGTGTAGCCCTTTGTTGCCTACCGGCGCCATCCTCGTTTTCCATCACGTAATAGTCGGGGCTCAGATTCGCCCCTAAGTCATTTGAATCTTCAGTTTCCGAAAATGCGGATTCCGAACTTTTCCACTGTAACATAAAAAGAAATAATAGTTATTGTTATCGCTCCAAGAGTCAAAACTAATCTATCCTTCTAAACATTTTTTAGATGATAAATTAATATCAAACTTTTCGAACATACATTTTAAAATTAAGTTTAAGTATAAACGAAGATGTTTAAATAAATGTTGTCAGACCACTAATTTGAAATAAAACTGAATTTCTTCAAACGTTTCACTTTTCGAATGTCAAAATTTTAGTAAACTTCAAGTTCTAAATTTAATCTTGCTTACCACTCGGGTGATTTTTGATTTCAGAACTTTTAAAAATATCAAAAAGTAACAAAGACTTGCTATTTGTTGATCCTTGATAGATTCACTTGAATAAATCGTAGAAAAATAATAGACATCAAGAGAATTTCTTCACCTTTCGCATGACTTCGACTTTTTGAAGTTTGGAACGAGAAAATCGGTGGACAACGTTCAATGAACCGTCCAATAAAGTGTCGCACAAAATCGATCACTGTCGCGAGCTCAAAGGGCTTGCCAAGAAAAAATAAAATTTAAAAAGTTTGGGATCTAAGCTCTGCTTCAAGATATACAGCTGACACTTGAAGTTGTCGACGAGTTTCGAAACAGGTTTCTTCTAGTTGGAGGAACGTTCCGCGAAAAAAAAATGGGATCGGTATCAGAGGAGCATGCGACAACGAATCTTCTCTTTGTCAGTGATGGACAGACACTGAGTAAATCAAGAAATGAATGTCAATTTCAACCGTTCGTAATTCTTAACACGATAATGCTATATAATAATTTGTAGCAGCCAGAGGACTGCTGATGACGCGGGTAACCCATATGCATAATATCGAACACTAATATATACTGATAAATCCCATAATAAATTCTGCCCTTGGGATTTGATTTAACTCTGAAAATTTTACAAGAGTTCTTCCCATTTCGTCTGAAGAATCTACAAAAGCTTGATTTTAAACAATTAGACAATTCATCATTAATAGAATGAGAGAAAGTTAAAAATTAAAGATATTCATTGTGGTAATTTGATCTAAATGAAAAGATTATGGACGAAAACTTTTGAGGGCAAATCTTTTTCAGTTACTGATTTTCTACTATTTTTTTAGAGTTGCCAGATATGCACTTGAAAAATGAAATTGTTTTTAAAAACTTTAATCCACATTTTAATCCTTTAGAATTAGAAGGATTAGGACTTGGAAAATTTAGCTATTAACAAGATCAATGATTGAGTACTTTACAATTAAAAGACAAATTTTAATTATTCAGAAATGCATTTGAATGAAAAAAGCGTGATTTGGGGTCTTTCCATACTGGCAAGCTTCCAATTTGGCTTGTCTTCAAATTTGAAACGCTTGGCGGCATGTAAAGCCTACGAAACTTGCGGCAAATACAAAATTGAAAGAATCGATATTGAAAAGTTAAAAATAAAAAACTATTCTAAAGAAGGAATATGAAATTTGAAACTGAAAAGAATTCGAAGTTGAAAGCTTACAAATTTTCTGTTCATTTGAAGTTAATATTTGAAAAGAATCTAAAGTAGGCTTTAAATTTGATTAAATTGTGAAGAAGCATTATAATATTATTCCAAAACTCCCAATTAAAAAATTGAAACTTGAATGTTTAAATCTTTTTTAAAAATGACAGCATTCAATATTACTGATTATACAAATTAAAAAATGAAGCGCACTTAAATTCATTCTTTAAAAATTCAGAGGATGCTTTAAAAATATAAACTCAAAAGAATTTACAACAATGAATGAGATACCTCAATTTCAAAGCACTTAAATTGCTATCCTTTCAGTTACGAGGTCCATTTCAGATGCGCCCCATTTTGGAATTTTAATAAATGGTAATATGATCCAATATCCATGTAGATCTAAATAAAAAGATTATTTAGGGCTAATATTTTTTAGCTTTAAATTATTTCAAGCTTTATTATTTTATTTCTTTTATTACTTTTGGAGTGAATCTAAGACTATTAAAAAGATAAAAATTCAAATGTAAACTCAGAAAATGGAATACCTCGTGGTTTAAAAGCTGGATATACGTTGTAGGGCACTAATAAAATTATGAATGGCAAAGTAGCAGACTCCAGGGTCTATGTAGGAGATTCGCTCCTGAGACACTAAATTGGATGAGAATCCCTGATCAATCGGTAATGCATGCTTTGATTGAACACCGTTGACGTCATTATGGCCCATAAAGCTACTGTTACATATACCCGACACGTACTGTGTACAAGACGACGTAACTCGTAACACATCGACAGAATTAAATCGATGAAAATAATCTTCATCAAACGCCTAAATTTTCAAGATCTAATAAATGTCTATCTACAAATCGAAACCGGCAAATTAAAAATTAAACTAGTTGTGAATTCTACTTCGAGTGTTTCCACTTTGTTAGTATTTATAATTGTATGGTGCTCATTTTTAATGAGCACTCTGCTTCCTCATTATGACTAATTTGCAAATATATTTGCTTCCTCATAGAGAAAGTAAAAATACAAAAATTCAAGTAGGTCAATCAATTCGTCTCGAATCAAGGAGTCTTTTCTATTTTTGCATCAACTTTGAACTATGTTGATGAAAAAAGTTATACTGTAAAAAAACATATTTTTCAAATACTATAAATGACCAAAATGACAACAATTTCCTTACTCTTCAGTAAAATGCATTAATATTATAGGTCAATCGACTCGTCTCAAGACAAGGAATCTTTTATATTCTTGCATCAACTTTGAATTATGTAAACAAAAAAAGTTTTACTATGAAAAACCCATTTTTTAAATATTATTAAGTGCTAAAAAAAATGTAATGATTATTTTTAGAAACCCTTCGGTCAGTTTTCAGATATTAGTGGTGAAAATCAGGCCTCCAAATTTCATCAGTTTATATGCAACCATTTACAAGTTGTCGTGTTCACAAAAAAGTGTGACACACACACAAACATCCGGACAATTGCTTATAACATTGTATTAGACATTTTTAAATTGAGAAACGTTTAATTAAACGAATCTAAACATTTTCGAAATTGTTACCATTACAAAGCTTCCTCTATGAGGAAGCAAAATCAATCTTAAAGCGAGCAAAGTCATTTAAAAATGGAAGAACAAAATATCTTTGATTCAAGAAGAAACTCCTTTTGTAAAGGAAAATCATATAATATAGTACCTCAGGATTATCTTAATCGAGATCTCATTTTCGATGATCCTGATCAGAGCAGGATAATATAAAGAGATTACGAGACTAGAAAGAAAAGATTTTTTTCTCTTGATCCTATTATAAAAGGACATGGATTTTGGCCAACTTCATGCGTAACCATGATGCTTACCTTCATGCGTAGTCCCTAAACTCTATTAGTAAATTCAGTTGGCCATTAATATCTAATGTAGTAGAATCAGACAATCAGCTGTCGAGACTCGAGAGAGTGCAAGATTCGATAAGTCGATCATGTAAAAGAGGATCGACAACTCGATAATTGAAGTATGCGCAAATTTCAAAAGAGTTGACATTTCTTGCTTAAATATAATATTATAATGCAATATTTAAAAAACTTAAAATACGAATAAGTATTTTCAAGTCGAGCTAGTTATAAATTATGTGAAATTCACTGATAGTTTCTCAAAACTTAGGGGAAGACAGAAACAAATTTATTTTCATCATACCTCAATCGAAAATTAGACTTTCGATGCCTGTGGAGCGGGTCGAAAATCGAGTTTTCTACCCTAGGTAATAAAGAGACAGATCAATGTAAATGGCAGTGTTTTTCTGTCTAGGCATCTCAAGTTGAATTTCGATTATCGCAATGTACCACTTTTAAGTTATCTCCAAAACGGTGAGATACATGCGAAAACTGACAAAATGTTCAAGCTTTTCTAAAGGGGGATGGTCCTTGGTCAACCTGAACTAACCCAGTTAAAAGATTTTCAAAATTCATAACAAAAAAAATCAATTTTTTGAGCTACTTCGAAACGATTGGAGATACGTGAAACCTGACAAAATTTTATGGATCTCATGAAGGGGGGATAGTCCTTAACCACCAATAAAAACCCCAGTAAAAAGATTTTCAAAATTCAAACAAAATAAAATGAAACTTTTGAGTTATCTCAAAACCGGTAAGAGATATGCGAAAACTGAAAACATTTTCAGGATTTTACAAAGGTCCTCAGTCACTCCGAGCTATCCCAGTAAAAATATTTTCAAAATTCAACAGAGAAGAATACAAATTTTGAGTGATCTCAAAAACGGTGAGAGATACACGAAAACTGACAACATTTTCAGGATTTCAAGAAGGAGGATAGTCCTCAATCACCAATAAAAAAACAGTAAAAAGATTTTCAAATTTCAAAAAAATAAATAAATTGTTTGAGTCATCTCGAAAACGGCGAGAGATACTCGAAAACTGACAAATTTTTCAGGACTTTATCATGGGGGATGATCCTCAACCACCAATAAAAAACCCAGTAAAAAATTTTAAAATTTCAAAAGAAAAAAAAATTTTGAGCTATCTCAAAAACGGTGGAAGATACGCAAAAAAATCACAACATTTTCAGGGCATTATAGAGGTGGATGGTCCTCGATTCCCTTGACATAAGCCAGTAAATACATTTTAAAAATTAAAAAAAAAAGAATAAAAATTTTCAGTTATCTCAAAAACGGTGAGAGGTACACGAAAATTGACAAAATTTTCAGGATTTTAGGAAGGGAAATGGTCAGCGGACACCCCAAACTCCCCCAGTAAAAATATTTTCAAAATTCAAAAGAAAAAAATCAAAATTTTGAGTTATCTCGAAAACGATAAAAGATACACGAAAACTGACAAAACTTTCATGGTTCTACAAAGGAGGATGGTTGCCGGTCACTCCGAAATAACCCAGTAAAAAGAATTTAAAAAAAAGTTGATCATCTCCAAAACGGTGAGAGATACGCAAAAAACCTAAAAAAATTTAGGCGTTTCCTGAAGGGATATGGTTTTTGTTGACTCTAAACTAATGGTGGTTTAGGATTCAATCAGACTGAAGTTGGTGTTCATGCACGGATTGGAAACACTTTTTGGATGAGCCTGGGATTCACACGGATTAGGCGAAAATTGCTCGGGATTAGTTTCGGATTCATCCGGATTGGACATCGGATTGAGAAGGAATGAAAGTTTGTTTCGAATTGGTGTGAGATTCATTAGGATTCACTTTGATTCCTTCGGACTGGTGTTGGATCTATTCGGATTGAATTTCAAGAGGTCCTAAGGATTCAAAAGGATTGAAAAGTCTTTCCGGGTTATCCTCGAAATTCATTCGGATTGGGCTCTCGGAATGAAAATGTGTCAGGATAAGTCTCCGATTTATTCGAATTAGAGTCACGGACTGAAAAATGAGTTCAGTATGGGTTCGAATTGATTTGGATTGAAGACAGTGTTCATTCACGAATTGAAAAGGATTGACAAGTGAACCTCAAATTTATTCGGATTGAATTTGGAGTTAAAACACGGATTGAAAAGAGGTAAGGAGGATTGAGAACTTGCTTCAGATTGTTTCAGATTAGTTTGGACATGGAAAATTTTAAGTGACATTTTCTCGAGTTTGATCTTGGGAATCGTTACGTATTTTCTCGAAAGAACAACGCCTAAATGAAATTTTTAAAAATTATGTATACACAAAATTATTCGACCAACTTCAAAATAATAATTTCCAAGGATAATTATAAAATAGAATAGAGATATAGAATTTCAACGAAAACACGAACGCCCAAGCGCGCGATCGGTCTCGTATATGAAAAAGACGAGTCATGTGGAATTTCAAAGCCAAAGAATTTAATTTGTTCTGATAAGGATCTCTCCATAAATTACACAAGGGACTTTCCAATCTATTTCGGCCTTCCTGCTCTTCCCGAATTACGTGACGTAACTAATGAACGTCCTCTAACAATGTCATCGTTCATTATAAGTATAATTATGTTAATGAGAATATCTTTTGAATTCCTCTTCCAATCAACTAAGACTTCGAAAAATATATACCACTAGAGTCGTATAAGGGCATATGCCTGAAACTTTTCACTTTTAAATAAAAAAATAAATGATAAAATTTCGGTAGGCATAAAATTGGAAATTTAACTAGATTAGCTACAGGTACGTATTAATGATATTCTGTAATTGTACGGACGAAAACTACTGTCTTCAACTAGACTGCCATGCAAATGAAATAAAGCGTAACTGCAGATCGGATAAGTCATCTGTCACTTTTACGAATCTTTAAAATGGGATTCAAATAACCTTAATTCTCGCAGTTTTAATGAACATCCATTATGTATATCGTATTGCAAAATAGGTAATCAATAAACATCATCAGAATCAAGGAGGTTTGAGTCTTATTTTAAAGGATCATAACAGTGACAGATGATTCGAACTGCAGATACGCTTTATTTCATTTGCAAGGCAGTAGAGATTAATGATAAAAAATATTTAATTATGTAATTTAAAAAACATTTGATTGTCGGTGGATGACAATTTGAAAATAAAAATAAAATTCTGAAATGAAATTAAGTACTGGGTAATTAATTTCGAGAAATATTGTGCTAATCATTAGTTACGCTTAGCAGTAATTTTTGGTTTTTTTTTCTCTGTGCTTTTCCCTAAACAGGATTAATTTATTTGTAAAAGGATTCATCGTTGAAAAAAGCTAACCTCTAGAGTCTAGACTAATCATTATCACCAACCGAATTCGTAACCAAGAATATGATAGTTTTCTTCTATGACGTCACTCGAGATTTGTGAATTAGCAACTTCACGTTGAATAAATTTTTTTTCCAATTTTCATAACGGTCGACCGTTATGGAAAAAATATATTTACTATAAATTAGCAAATACGTGTTTCCTCGGAAAGCAGTCACAGAAGGCTAAATGGGAACCACGAGCAGGTATTTAAAAACTTTTCCAACAATTTAATTTCGATTTTAGGGACTATCGTAGCTGAGCCGTTCTGTAGGAAAACCACTTGAGTCGACTTAAGTTTTAGCACAAAATTGTGAAAGAATCTTTTCAAATTGTGTTTTTACAAACCAGAATACATTTTTTAAAAATTTTTAATTTACAATAGAGAGAACCACTCTCGGAAACTAAAATAAAAGCATAAAATTTAATATTTAAACTATATAACAATTTTCAAAAATAAAAATTTTGAGATCGACTAAATTTCTGTCATCACTGTCACCCTTCCACCCCTCCCTTTCCCTATTTACGATTTATTTTCATACTTTATGACATTTTTTGTGGCTGGTGTTTCAACACTTTTAATCATATCTTAAATACTTTTGGACATTTTTTGTATCTTACTGAACTCCCCCATCCCATCCCCACCCAAAATTTTACGCGACGCTGCGCCGGAATGCTACATAAAGTTCAATAATGCACGCCTAAGAATGAAGAAAATTTTTCCAGAATTCAACAAGCTATTTGTTAGAATGTTGCAGATGATGAAAATGAGTGACTCAGAAAGAACCACTTAAGTCGACTTAGGTGGTTTTTCCAGAGACCGCCTTATGTTTGTGTTAATTTCAGATATAGCCGCAATTTTTGCATTATTATTTATAAAAATTTCTTTTCATATCACCCTTAACAAAATTCTTTCACCACTATCACACTTCCACCCCTCCCTTTCCCTATTTCCGATTTCTTTTTATACTTTATAATGACATTTTTTGTGGTCGGTGTTTCAACATTTTCGATAATATTTTCAACATTTTAGAAGATTTTTTGTATCTTACTGAACTCCCTCATCCCATCGCCACCCAACATTTTACTTTATTATCACTCCTTTTCTTTTTAATACACAAAATCATACGTTGCGTCAGCAATGCGAAGAAGCTAGCATGCGGTCCATGTCCCGCCGCGCCACGCGACGCTGCGCCGGAATGCTACATAAAATTCAATAATGCACGCTTAAAAATGAAGACATTTTTCCAGAATTCATCAAGCTATTTGTTAGAATATCACAGATCATGGAAATGAGTGACTCAAAAAAAACCACCCAAGTCAACTCAGATGATTTTTCTAGAGAACGGCTCAGTTAGAACGGTCGTTTTTAAATTTTGTACTCAGACGATTTATTTTTTTGAAATACTATTCCTTTGAAAAGCAAATGCGCAAAACAGTTTAGGTTGGTTCCTCCCCCTTTATTATTACTTGAATTTTAATTTACTAATAGTAATAATACTTAATAGTTTTCAAACATGTGCAAGCTTGCTTCAATGAATAAATCATGTAAATGCATATAACCATAACGTTCGAAATGTCAAAATCAAGGGACATCATTATAAAGCCTCCAACTTGTTTGGATTGAACTGAATACACATTTTCTTGAATGAACATGATTCTGGTTCAATTAACTTGAAATGCATATTGTGTTTTGTAACCTTTTCTTGCATCGTCATAGTTTTTAAGCATAAAAAGCATAAGAAAATATGGACCGAGAGAAGCTCATCTCAATAAAAATCGTACATTCAAACTTCAATTACTATTGATCTAGATTTCTTAAAGATCGAAATGAAATCTACTTTCTGATGAAAATATTTTGTGTTTTAAAAAAGAAACACCCAAAAAGTTCACAAATCAAAAATAGACTTCGAGACTACTCGTTTTTAAGGCTGATTAGAGACAAATGTACAATAAATGTACAATAAAAAGAAGAAATAGGGAAAAAAGAGTACTTATCTATTTAAAACCATTTGTACAGTATACTTTACACTATAATAGATATCCCGAAACAAAACTCACCTTAAAATCTTTGTAGGACGTAAAACTGAAACGTTCTAGCACTTCTAGCCATACGAACATGCCCATAAATTATTTTTCTTTTTAAAAACTATTAATAATCATCAATTGCAATATTCAAGTTTATTTTTAAAAAAATCAAATTGAAAGAACCTCTTACAATTGTTTGAAGCTTCACTCGTATGCAATTTGTTCTTTTATTTTCGTATCGAGTGTTTTCGAAGAAGAGCATAAGTGCACTCTATTTCCCGAAGGAAATAAAAAACCTTAAGAGTGTATATCTATTATTTTTACTGTCGATTGAAGATGAGAAATATATATTTAGATGGTTCGACCATCGAGGTCAAGTACTGGATCGCTAAACCGATTCAGATGATTAGAGCTCTACATCATGAATTATGATTAGTACGTGAGTTGTCCATCTTTCCACCTGGCCACAAACACATAGTGCCTAGAAACCCCTAATGATCTAAGGTTGATTTTCTCCAAATTATTTCCCAGGCCAGTAAAGATTCTAAAAAATAAGCAATAAACCTTTTTAAAAATTTGACATCGGGACAGCAATTGCATTTGTAATAAGGCATCACCCATAAACTGCGTTACCAATTAGAAAGGGGGGGGGGGGGTCCAGTGGAAGTAACGTTGCGAACAAAATTAAATTATAAATTTGAAAAACTTAATTAATAAATTTCACCAAACTTTGCGAATTTTGTGAAAGATGGCCCTGCAACGGTACAGTTCGATACTAATTTGATAAATTTAAAAATCACTTTCATATGTCAGACTTCACACTCTTTCCCCTACTTCCCTTTTTTAAAGAATTCTTATTTTTTCCTCTGTTTTCAAGAAACTTCCCCCTTTTCTCGTTTTTTCGCTTAAGGGCATGTGACACAGTCAAATTCCTACATTACCGACCTCTTTTTTTCGGTGTACCAAATTTTTTTTGAAACATAGAACTT
>JAUMHM010000016.1:31938129-31951791 GCA_032362435.1 Melikaiella ostensackeni | reverse complement strand
AATTTAGACAAATTCATTAAATAAACAAAACTGGTTAGAATTTAAAAAATTATAATTTTCCTCTAAACGCTCGATTCTCGGATTTTATTTCATATACTACTTGTATTTAACTTTGGAGAACAGCAAAAAAAAGTTTCATTCCAGTATATGTATATAAGACTGTCATTTAGACAAAATTATTAAATTAAAAAAATTTTTAAAAATTTTAAAAATTCTAATTTTCCCCTAAACGCTCGGTTGTCGGATTTTTTTTCATATATTACATGTACTTGATGTCGGATAACAGCAAAAAAAAATCATCCCAATCACTATCGGAAGACTGTGATTGATCCACCCAGATAAAACGAAGTCTTCGAATAGGAATATTAGGATGAAATTTTTTTTAATGTTGCCGGCCATTACATAGAAGTAATTTGTGAAACAAAATCCAAGACCCGAGCGTTGAGAAGAAAATTATTATTCTTTTTTTAATTTCAATAAATTTTGTAAATTTAATACATATGTTTAAACGGCAGTCTTCCGATAGGGATATTGGGAAGAAACTTTTTTTGCAGTTCTTCAAAATCAAATACAAATAATATATGAAATAAAATCTAAGAACCGAGCGTTTAGAGGAAAATTTTAATTTTGATTTCAACAAATTTTTGTAATTTAATAAATTTGTCTAACTGGCAGTTTTCCGATAGGGACATTGGGATGAAACTTCTTTGCAGTTGTCCGACACCAAATACAAATAATTTGTGAAATAAAATCCGAGAACCGAGCGTTTAGGCTTAGGGGAAAATTAGAATTTAAAAAAAAATTATACATTAGAGTGCGTAGATGGCTAAAACGTAGTTGTCATAGCGTAATTACCGTCTAAAACAATTTACCACTTTATGTTATTGTTAAAATTTTTTTTCCGCAATTTGAAAAAATAAAATTTATATTTTCTTTTTTAAATACTGTGAACTTCAACGACATATCCCTGATGATAAAAATCGTAATTCAGTTACTTAAATTATTTCTTTTTATCGAAAAAAAAAATCTTGAAGTTGATAAAATTTTTTGGCAGAGGTTTTTTAAAAGGATACATTTTCTTTGACTCGATTTGGTTAGACTTTCTTGAGTATGCATTTATAAACAAATTTCCTTTCCTATTTCCCTGTCTTAGAAAAAATGAAGCTTTGAGATACTCATTTTTTACCCTGCAGATGAAAACATTCTGAGGTTTCTTGTATGCAAGGAAAATTTATCTTCTGCAAAGTCAGCTGTGCGTAACAACAGTATTTGTAGAACCTGATAATCTACCCGATCCTTCGCCTAAAAAGTACATTAGGGGTACATAGTCAACTTAATAAAGGATTTGAGTAAAAAATCCGACATATGTAGTGGATTTTTTTACACATACGTTGGAAATAGCTTTACAAATATAATGCAAAACATTCCCAACCATATGTGTACGGCTACGGCCGCCATGTTGGAAAGTGTTAAACAATAACTGGTCTTGGAAAATTACTCGACAATGGTTGGTTCTAAGTGAAATATAGTAGTGTTAAAAAATTTTTACAATTTTGCAGCACACAAAAAAGGTTCTAAATTTTGTAATCATATTATCAACGGTTTCGCTATAAAATTCAACGAGTTCAATGTTGTGTTCAATGAGTTCAATGAGTTGGTCGATCTTTTTTGCTCGGGAAATTGCATGAGTTCGAGTTCAATCTATTTGATCTATTTCATATTTCATTCATTTCATTCATTCATTCATTTCTATATCAATGATCTATTTGTAAAGTTCTTTCTGGAATATTTTCTCATTTTATTTAATTTTTTTTTAATCGCACAATTTTTCAGTAAATCGAATTTTATAGCGCAACCGTAATGTGACTACAACAGTATGTGTAAAAAAATGCTACTATGTTGGATTTTTTACTCAAGGGGTTTGTTTCCCGTTGACTAAACTAAAATTCGCAATAGCGTGGAGTTCTATCGCAGAATATTTATCATCGATTCACTGTCAGGAGCCTGAATTATGTGTTGCGTTAACCGACTATGTCCTTGGAAGGCAAATTGTTTTCTCAAAAACGAAAATTCACGATTTTCCATCGACGGAATTATGCAAGGAGCGTCAATCATGAAACTTTTTTTGTACGAAAAATTAATTCTGCGCTAACGAAATAAATTCCATTATCGATGAATATTGAATATTACGTCGCGACAAGAAATGATCTCCTGTCAAAGACACGATGCAATTCAACACAAAGTACATATTTTACTTTTTGGATTCAAATTTTAAAGCTGACAAACTGAAATGCATTGCAATTCTAACGATTTCAAATGTAAGCAGTTCTATTTCTTCAAGTTGGAGGCTTTTGAATTTTTTAAAATATTTTTTTTTTTTAGTTTTGTATTGTAGGCTGTAGGGGAAACTACTACGAGGTGTATAGAAAAACTTTTGAAGCCATAATAACGATAAATGACGAACAAGTGGGGAAAGTATCACATATCAAATTAAAGTTGGAATATTCAATTTAAATATAGCAATGCCATCACATGAATTATATTACCAATTTATCCTATACTTTATACTTTTCAAATACGTTGCAATTTTATTCAGATGGTACTCTTCTGGTACGAAATGAATATTCATATTTGAAGCATTTCCGATCAGTTTTCGACTGTTATTCAAAAACAAGGTGGAATTTCGGGAAAAATCCCGGTGGGCCGGTACTATTTTAAGCAGTTTGTGCCGTTTGACTGGCAGGATTGGGCCGCTTTCTGATTCTCAACCATTTATTTTAAACATTTTTCCCGGGCCGATTTTCTATCCCAATTCGGCCCTGTAGACAAAAAAAAACTACGAATAATTTTATTTGTTCACGTTGGTCAATTTCTTCACCTCGTACCAAATGATACTTCCTCATAAACGAACGTAAAATATATTTTCGATGAAAATAAAGACAATCAATCTTTAGACAGTTTTAAAGCCAAGAGTTTGACGAATTAAAGGAACCAGTGAAAGAACAGTAAAAGCAATTTTATTCGTTAAAAAATGATAATCTCAGCGGACAAAATTTTTATCACCATGTCAAAAATACATTTTTCAATTTTTTAATTCAAAAATAGCAAGGAGGTGGTAAAAAGGCTAATTATAACACGCTTTTTTAATAGTGCCACTCATAAAAAAATACTACAGGACTTTTGCTCTGAAACCCAGTCACTTTTTCCCAGTATTCAGGTGGTACTGGTATTCACCTCGTACTGGTTTCCCCTTTGATATAAATTATACACTTCAAGGCTAATGGGCAATAAAATTAAATTTTTCATCAACTGACTAAATCAGGATTATCTTTTATTTTTTTATTTTTTCAAAAAAGAAGATTGCCCAGACTATATCCGGTTTGTCATGTTTTTAACGATTTCCCAAAGTTTCGAAGAAAAATATTTATTATTGTGGACAAAAACATAGTGAAACTTATGTGGCTCATATGGTAAGTATAACATGTCCTTAAGTGACACTGGACAGGAAAATGCAGGGCTAAAGAGTCTTGCAAACAGCTAATGCGTTGCATACCGAGTAATGCATCTCAAACTCGTGTCCCCATTATGCAAGTAGTGACGTGCTGTTTTCCTTTCACGATTCTCCTGTTTACATCAAGATACGTCCGTTTTTTTCTTTTTCAAATAAATAAATCCCCAATAAACGACATTAAATGAGTTTTATTTTCATCAGAAAAAAGGTATGAAATTGTATTTATAGGTATTCAATAATAATATGATCAAAAACGGATACAATATCTAATTTAAAAAGAAATAAATGACCAGACGAATCGTAATGGCAGGCCTGGAACTCGCTTGAGCGATCAAAAAGTGTCAACAGTACACATTAACATTTTTCTTTGAATTTATAAGACAAACAAAAATTCAACAAAACAAGATTGTAAAGAAACTTCATAAAATTATATTGATGATTTTGCATTCAATGGAAGTATTTTAAATTTCTAAAAGATTTTTTTATTTTATTTCAAACTTACGGATAACTTATAAGTGCTATTTTGCTATAAAAATGTAGTTTTCTGTAAAAACAGAAAAATTCGCGATGAGCTACCTTTAAATATTATTCGATTTAATTCTCCTACCACGTGGTTCATTTTTAACCCAAAAGGAACAACAAATCGAAAATGCAAGTTGAGATTCGGACTTCTTTTTTTTTCAACACCCTTACTGTGGACGTGAGTTGTTGCGAACAAAATATCAGTGGGGTACGAATCGCGTAAGTATTACATGGCCTTAAGGCTTAAAATTTGAAACAGTACGATTGAAATATGAATTTGTTTACTTTTTAATAATCGAATTTGATGAAAGCGAAATAATTTACTTACGGTTAATGTAACTACCGTAACCCAATTCAGCAAAATAATGCTCCTTATGTTAATTTTCAAGACATCTTATACTTCCTATGAGCAGTCAAAATATATATTTTTTAAAAAAGGATAAAGTTATTTTGACAATTTTTTAAGAAGCTATTGCAAAAATAGTTCAAATTGTAATGTTTTCTTAAATTTTGAACAGCATCAAAAATAATAAAAATTGATCGATGTTCTTATGCTCATTTAAAATGAAAATGTCTGTACAATCGCAGTAACTTGTCAGAATAATTGTGAAAAAGTCATGTTGGAATTCATGTTGGAACAACAAACATAGACAAATTAAAATATTATTTTCTGCTCAGAAACATTTTTTTTTTAATATATGAAATAAGTAATCATGAATTTTCTATAAAAATTCTTTTAAATATACATTCACTTGATTTTTATTATTATTTTCCTACAAATGAGATGACTTCAAATTTTCCTAATTTTTTTATTTCAACTTCAACTTCTTGCACAGTACAAAAAAATGAACAATTATGTTGATAATTTTCTGCGATACTTTTGAGATTCATCTTTAAAATGAGCACAAGAACATTCAAAAATGTTTACAATTTCAGATTTTATTTTAAATTTAGGAAACATGAAACATTATAATCTGCACAATTTTTGCAATAGCTTCTTAAAAACTTAACAATATTACTTCACTCTGGGCTCATTTTATTCAGAATTTAGATAGCTTCCAACCCAATCAAGAGAAAAAATATCATATTCCTAATTAATAAAATTAACAAATGATTAAATGCTAACAAATGGGTGTGTCCAAATACTAAGTGGAAGTCATAATTGTTTATTTAACTATAGTTATTTGTATATTTGTGTTTCCCCTTCCACTTTAGACAAAAGTCGCAATTTTCATTCGATTTTAATTAACAAGAGCTAACTTTATTTCCTGAAAGAATCTTCATAACTTTATTCGTTACGTTTCAATGGAAATGATTTTATTTGGGTATTATGCGTACAATTATACTTAGTTAATAGTTATTCATTTTACGAATTAAACAATTTCCTAAATAATATTCAATGAAAACGTAACGAATAGAATTATGAAGAATCTTTTGAGGTTTCTTTTCTAAAATTCTTTACAATTATCAATTGGCCTGTTTTCTCTATTTTATAAGTCAATTAAAAGATTCATTAATTTTAAGCTTGAGCCTACCCGCCTAGAACATCCTTACAATATTGTTAAATGTTTAATTCTTCAATTTACAAAAGAGACCATTTTTACAATGTCAAAAATTTTTCAATTTTGCAATACAAAGAACGTTAATTCGAATTTTAAATTCTATACTTATTGAGAATGAAAAAAAAAATGTTCAATTAAACGCCTTAAAATTAAAACTGTTCAATTTTTAACGCTTTAATTTGAATTTTATATTTTTAAAACCTTTCATTCACAATGAAATATGAAATTGTAATTTAGAAGTACTTAAAATTGGTTAATATTTACCGTTTACTTTTGAGATTCTTAAATTTTTAATGGCTTTCTCTTTCCATTTTCAACTATTAAATTTTCAAAATTTCCAATTAGACACTTTTTTAAAATTTGGAACGTTTTTAAGCACCTTCTTCTTGAAATTGCTCAATTTTTATAAATTCTACTGAAAAATTCAATTTTAAGTTTAAAATTGATCAATTCCGATAAATTCTGAACGCTTCTCAGCTAAAAATGTTAATATATTTGTGTTTTTAATGTTTAAATGTTCCAAATTTGAAATAGTTAAATTTTGAAAGTTGTCAAATGAAGATTGTTCACTTTCAAATGCTTAAATTGAACATTAGGAAGAAAAGAATTTTGAAAGTTTCATCATGTTATTTTTTAGTTTACACAGTTTCAAGAAACATTAAAAATCTATTTAAAGATATTTGTTTAAAAATATTTAAATGAACCACTTCAATGCTCCGTGATCTTTCGTAACTGAAAAAAACTGAGATAACATACCTATCAAAACAATTTTAATATGCATTTTAGTACATTCGAGAAAAAAATCATCCCGGTCACTGAATCAAATTCCCGGTCATTTTTTCGGGTTTCATCCCGGTGAGCGAAATTCCCGATTTCCCGGTCAAGCAGACATCCTGAAAATAACAAAAAAAAGTTGAAAAAATAAGTGTTGCAAATTACAATGTTACAATTTTGGCAGATTATTCTTCAAAAAGCTGAAAATATCGTACGATCCGAGGCCTAAGAATAGAAAGTATTTCTGAATAAATTCTTGTATATACATATTAGCCTTTGAGACTATTTTCTGATATAATATGTATATTTCTGTACTTGAGATGGTAGACATGTTATTTTAGCCAATCAGCGTAGAAGTTTGAAAATATTTTTCAAGGTAAAGTGAAGAAATAGTTAAATTTGCGGTCAACTGTGAGAAAGTTGTGGCATTACTGGAATTTTTTTCAAAATAGTGGCATCGCTAAAAAATGTGTCAAATATTACTGTAGCGTAATAATATTGTAGCGTAAATACGAGGTCTGTGATAGAAACAAGGAAACTTTGCTAGATGAAACGATGTCATAAACGTATCAATACAATAACACAAAAGTGTGCGCATAAAGGAAAGGAAGAACCATATTGAGACGGGAAATCACAAATAAAAATGAAATCGCAATTTCTAAGGCACATCGAACGAGTATATATACATTATACGCCATTGACTCGTATCTTCTTTTATACATCGATTGAGTTGCAGATACCCTGGAACTTCCCAGGTATACTTTAAAGGATGTTTCTTAAAGGTTCTAAAAAACAGTTTGTTCCGATTTTCTCCTAAAGTAGATATGCTTAAATTCTTTACTGGTGGAAAATTTAAGCGTGAATTAAAATTCATTATGCCAAGGTGTCTACCCGACGGATGATAATAAATTCCCGGTCATTTCCAATTTTCTATAAAAATGTTTAAAAATACACATCCATTTGATTTTTATTATTACTTTCCTACAAATGAGATGACTTTAAATTTTCCCAACTTTTTTATTTCAACCAATTTCTTGCACAGTCCAAAAAAAATGAAAAGTTATGTTGAAAAGTTGCTGCGATTCTTTTGAAATTTACTTTTCAAATGAGCACAAGAACATTGAAAAATGTTTATAATGTTATATTTGATTTGAAATTTTGGAAAACATTAAACATTACAAATTGCACTATGTTTGCAATAACTTTTTTCAAAATTGACAAAATAACTTCACCCTGGGCTCATTTCATTCAGAATTTGGATATAGCTTTCAACCTATTTAAGAGAAAAAACTTCAAACACCGAATGAATAAAATTAAAAAATTATTAATTGCTAACAAATAGGCGTGTCCACATATTAAGTAAAGCCACAATTGCCAAAAGACGTAATTTTTTATTCAATTTTAATTGACAAGAGCTAACTTTATTTCTTAACAGATTCTTTACAATTCTATTCGTTAACTTTTCGCCTATTTTAAAGGTCAATTTAAAGATTTATTAATTTTAAGCTTAGTGTACGTCTAGAACATCCTTAAAATTTTGTTAAATGTTTAATTTATCAATTTGAAAATGTGACACTTTTATGTACCTGAAATTTTGAATGATCAAATGAACGAAATATTTCACCCCTTTCTATTCTGTCCATAAATATTGTTTCGACTATAATTTTAAATAATGCATTATAAGTTTTTTGATAATCTGTTATTCCCAACATAAATGAACAAAAATTTCAGCACTGTTTCTAGTTTACAAAGCCATCAGTAAAAAATTTCGTTCATTAAACGTTCAGAACTTCAAGCATGTACAATTTTCACAATTTTAAAAACTCTTTAATTTTACAACATTAAAAACATTGCTTAAAATTGTAAATTATTTACTTTTTGAGAATGAAATTTTAAAAAATGTTCAATTGAACGCCTTGAAATTAAAACTGTTCAACTCCAAAAGTTTTAATTAAAAATTCGATATTTTTAAAACCTTTCATTCACAATAAAATTTGAAATTCTAATTTGAAAGTTACTTAAAATTCGGCAATATTTAACGTTTAGTTTTGATGTTCTTAAATTCTTAATTTTTTATAAATTCTATTGGAAACCACACTTTAAACTTTAATATTGATCAATTCCAGTCAATTCTGAATGCTTCTAAGCTAAAATGAGCAAATGTTAATCTACTTGTGTTTTTAATGTTTAAATGTTCCAAATTTCAGACAATTAAATTTTGAAAGTTGCCAAATGGAGATTGTTCAATTTTAAACTCTCAAATTGGAAATTTGAGAAACAAAAAATTTTCAAAATTTCATTATGTTACTTTTTAGTTTTAAATGTTTTTGGTTGAAAATTGTCCAATTTTAAAGGTTCTTAGTTTTAGATGTCTGAATATTCAACAGTTCAATTCCAATTTCGAACAAGTGTGTATTATGTTCCAAAACGTTTGATTTAATTCACGTTCACGCAAGATTCAAGGAATATTAAAAATCTGTTAAAAGCATTTTTTTTTTTTTAATATTTGGATGAACCACTTAAACACTTCGTGATCTCTCGAGACGTAAAGACTGAGATAACATTCATATCAAAACACTTATAATGTGCAGTACACTCGAGAAAAAAATCCCGGTCACTGAACCGAATTCCCTGTCATTTCCCGGTTTCTTTTTCCGGTGAATGAAATTCTCGGTTTCCAGATCAAGCAGACACCCTGTATAACTTAGCATACATTTATTAGTTACAATTTTTAAAAATCTAAAAGCGAAATAACGTAGGAAACTTTGAATATTATCGACCTTTTTGAACAACAATCTTCGAGCTTTACGATCACGGGAGACCGTTCTCCCTTATGATCACACCTGAGTGATCTTTGCAACCATAAAACGGAGTGTCACGGAAGTTGTGGGAGGACCGTTACATTGGTTGGTACCGCCATGTAATATCCGGAGCATTGACCAGTTCATAATATTCCAGATACAAAAACTCAAATCGAAAGAAAAAGGAAAATCGAAAAAGAGAAACAATTTAAGATTAGAAAGCAGAAAAGAATTTTTTACATAAAGTAGTACTAAAAAAAAAAACTGTTAAGAATCTTGAACTAAAACCAAAATAAAAAATCACTGTTTTTAAAACCATTATTAAATTATAAACAATTTTATTTCAAAACTTCTTATAAGAAGTTCTGAAATATAATTCGTGTAAAGATTCAGGGAAATTTGCCTATTTACCCCTTTTTGGGTCAAACATAGTTAAGCTAGGGTAAGTGGTGTGTCATGTGACGTTGTTAATTGAGTTAAAACTGAGGTCAGAGGAACCAGAAACATAGAAAATCAACCCTAGGTTAACACGAAGTGGGATTATTTAAACGTGGAGCGCGAAACCAGTGACTCGAGCCACAATTTCCGGTAGAAGATTCAATTCCATCGTCATGGAATTTCACATTCTTTTCAATTCTCCACAAAAATAATAAACAAATAAATAGAAATCATATACTTGATGCAATTAAAATCTTCTAATTGGGAATATGAAGAAGTGGGCACGAATGTTTTGAAATAACAGAGTAGGTCACGATGAAGAGCAAACGAAAATGAAAAAAAAAATTGAAGAAAAAGAAGAATACTTTTTTTTCACTGAAGAGATAAATTCGAGAATATTGTAGAGTACAAATTTGTTTTTCCTTTCAATATTTAAAAGTTTTAGAATCTATTTGAGTTTGGACGATTGAGAAGTCTAACAAATTGACCACTTTAGCAGTTAAGCTGTTGATCGCTTTAACTACCTAAACTAGTTAAACATTTAGATCTTTGATTGTTTGGCTAAACTGTGTTGGTAGTTTTAATTCTTTACCTCGAGTTAAAATTCACCCTGATAAGCACATAAGCCTGAAATCTGATTAATCATGTTGAGGTTTAGCTGAAGAAATTTCTATCTGTAGTTAACAACATCCCCCTATGGGATCAATATACCAATTTCAATTCCAAATTATAATACCCTCTGTAGCACACAAGGGGATTACAAGTTTCCTTTTTGAAATTAAAACACTAAATTGAATGCGCATGTAAATTTCCTCTTCGAAAATGTTAATATAATTGAAATCTTACCAAAGCCTAAAATGTATTTTACAATAATTTCCGCACATTAAAATAATTCCCGAATCAAAATATTTAAGATTTAATTCGAATTTTGCAATCAATTACACTAAAAATTTTAGTCTAAGTCCAATTTAAGTAAGCTGCTTCCAATTTAGATAGGATTTAGATAGATTTAGAGGCCTTTTCAGTTTGCTATAGAGAAGGGAAGCTCGATTGCGGTTCCCCACCCACTTAAGTTAGATCTCAATAGAGTTTCAAACAGTTCTGAAACTTCAAAATGAAAGTGACGTACTATCATGCAAGTTCAAATTTCATTACCCCTTCACAGATTAGGCTTCTATCCGTTATCAGTTATCCTATCCTATTTTCCACTATGTTTGACTCACAAATGAAAACCGAGTATCCTATCTTTGTAGAAGACCGAACTAAAAGTCGAGTAGTACAGGTATATCGAACGCTTACAATGTTTTTCTACACAGAGATAAATGGATACCAGAAATTACAAAGGCCGACAATATTTATACCCACAGACCGGACTAAGTGACCCCGAAGGATTCGAATCCGTTGACAAAATTTTTCCTATACGTCAGGATTTCGAGATATCCTATCTAAAAGTGCAAAAATGGCCATTTTCAGCCATATTTGAAACAATATAACACGAGCAGCGAATTTTTTTTTTTTATAAAAAACCACTTAAGCCATCGTTTAGTACCCCTTCTTACCTTTCATTTCCATTTTGAATCATTCCGAACTAATTTTTTTTTCTCCAAGATATGACACATTAACCATATATTCGCTTTCTTCGACATCTTTGCTCGTTCTTTAGTGTGAAACTGAAATGCTTAATGTGCCATATCTCGAAGGAAAAAAAATCGGTTCGGGATGATTAAAAATGGAAATAAGAGATAGAAAAGAGTACTCAACGATGGCTTAGGCGGTTTTAAGAGAAAAAAATTCTCTGTTTGTGTTATATTATTCCAAATATGGCTGAAAATGGCCATTTTTGCACATTTAGATTCATATATCTCAAAATCCTGACGTATAGGAAAAATTTGTACAACGGATTCCTTTTTAGGACATCAAAATCCTTCCGGCTCACCTAGTCCGGTCTTTGGATGAAAAAAAAAAGGAAATTTTTGTCGGCCAATGTTATGGATACTATAAGATCTGGGTAATTAACTATGAGACGACGATCTATAGATATTAAAATTTAATATCCAGATATTACTTTACTTTTTTATACTTATACTTTCATATTTTAGAGTTTCAGGAAGAGGGTAAGTTGGCGCACCGTTATTTACAAAAAGCTATAACAGTTGAGCTCACGAAAATAGTTCTATCGTTTGAATTCTTGGATAATATGTCATTGATAAAAACTTCACAATTAGTCGATCTTTCAAAGCATTTTTATTAAAAGTTTATTTGTAGGATTCTTTTTTGGTAACTTTTGGTTAATTTCAGAGCAACTGAATTCAATCGATGAATAACTCACATTTTACATTAACCTGACTAATATAACACTTTTACCTGTATAATCTTTGATCTTTAAGCTCATGATTAGGAAAAAGATTTTCGTCAAATAAATAAGCCTTTTATGCGAAAAGTATTTAATTAATGAACAATCCGTGGGCGGATGATTTGGCGCAGACGTTAAATCATGTGCGATTTTGTACAAAACAGTGGAAAAACAGTGGAAAAACAGTGAAAATCGCACGCCAGGTTATGTGCTGGTTTGAGTTGTTTATTACTACGAAGTGTTACCTCTAAATTAACTTGAAATTAAAATAACTTATTACAAGTCATATTTTTTATATTTTCATCTAGTCTAATATTACGTAAATACAGTTGAACTTCGATCACTCAAATTTTTTATTATTCGAATTTTTTTCTATATATTTACGGTGAGCCCATTGAAACTTGAAAAGGTGACTGGGTTCATCGAAATTCGGATAACGTAGATCAAATCTTTTTTCGTGTCCCTAGACACTTCATTTAGGCCCCCTTTTTCCAAATTATCCTTCTCTCCACTAATGCTTGGATATTAAATTTGTGCCAAAATTTTACGAAACATATAACGGAAGTTTCATGTAGTTACATGTTGTGTAAAAATACGAAACGGAGCGTAATTTTCCGTGTCGATACTTCAAGTTCCTGTTGAGCTGTACTCCTCTGAATTAAAGTAGAGTCGAAATGCCGTAAAAAGGTCTCAAAGGAACAGAATTGAATTAAAAATCTAAGAACACGACAAAGCACATTCAAATTAAGTCCTAATATCCATTTATCCCCGTGTATAAACTTTAAACTTTTGAGGAGGTTGGGAAAAGTCCTGGAACTTATGGCTGGCTGACAGATTGCCAAACGTTAAGTGCTTTCAAAACCACTCCATTCGATTCAGTAAAAAAGGAACTTCTCACAAAAAAGGGAAAATAAAATAACAGAGCTGAGAAAAAAAAATTAAAGTAAAAGTCCCGAGACTCAGGACGCTTCATAAAATGATCGCTTTAAATCTTCGTCAATCCAATCTCAAAGGGTAGTTCAAAAACTAGTTTCAAATTATGTAATTGAAGATTGCCACATTTATAAACGAAAATAATTATTTGAATGAATCAAGCGAGGGATTGACAACTCGTGAAGTTTCTTGAATTCACATGAAGTTACTGAAATTACTTGAAGTCACTGTACAGTCTTCGATCGGTCGAGTTGTTAACCCCTCGGAAACAATCTGTATTTGATATTCAAAAAAAATTCTAACTTTCCTCTAGACGTTCAGTTCTCAAATTTTCTTTCACTAATTACTTGGACTAGATGCCGGACAATACCAAAAAAAATTTCATCCCAATATCCTTATCGGAGGACTGCATTTTATCAACCCACACACTCTGAAATGTATACAGGGTTTAGGGGTTTAAGGTTTAGGTTTAGGGTTTAAGCGGAATTTCTTACCACCTTCATTATTGAGGGGATCATTGAGAAGATTTTTTCAGGATACAAAATTTGGGAAAATTTACAAACTTCAAGCTCTTTTTGGCGATTTACTGATTTTTGATGAACCGCTTATCACTAGGGGTGGTTTTTAAAGGTTTCGCGGGATTTCTTACTAACATAATTCTTTGGGGGATTACCAAAGAGAATTTTTGAGGAAAAAAATCAGCAAAAAATTACAAACTACGGTACTTTTGGTGGTTTTTCTGGTCGTTTTCAATGAGGGGTAGTTTTT
>JAUMHM010000016.1:31912085-31936932 GCA_032362435.1 Melikaiella ostensackeni | reverse complement strand
CACAAACATTTTTGACGAAAAAAAATTCGGTTTATAAATTTTTTTTTCATCGTTCATTTGAACGTTCAGAACTTTATGGACATGACTTTCCTCTAAACGTCCGATTCTCAAATTTTCTTTCACTTGTATTTGATGTCAGGCAACACATTTCAGAGGGCATGGCTGATAAAACGCAGTCTTCCGATAAAGATATTGAGATTATTTTTTTTTTGTGTTGCCTGACATCAAATTATAATGAAAGAAAATCCGAGAACCGAGCGCTTAGAGAAAAGTTAGCATTTTTTCCGAATACCGAATATACTTATTTCATTAAAATAATAATTATGACGTTATAATATATTTGAATAATTTTTCAAAATTGTATATTTCCGTATATAATCGTTGGAAACTCCAATTACATTTTAAATTCAATTAGGTACTTTGGCAACATATAGTTAACTCAAAGTTATAAGTATGCGGCATTATATTGCCTAATAAAGAGGGAAGCATAAAATCAAGTAGATAAACTAATGGTAGTAAGAAATTCAATTTCGTGCCTTACTTCTTGAACCTTAGAGAAAAACGGGAAAGTAAATTTACTTGAGTATTAACACTTTAGTGCCGAAACAGAGACACAGTTGCACTTTAAAGATTACGAGAGGGTTAGTTTTGGAGTGTGAGAGCCTGAGAAAATATTTATGCCCGTGAGATTCCTTCTCAAGGATCTCACGGTGCCCGACCATTTTCCCATGGATTTCATCCAACCGGTTCCCGAAACTAAGAGATGCTTTTAACGCGTGAATGAGACTCTATGATGGTAGGGCATTCAACCTGTGCGATTTGGACCTCAAACTTTTTAAGACTGTTGCAGCTAAATCCTTTCTTTGAAATTTAATTCATTGTCCGATAAAACCGCCCATTTTATACAATGGGAATAAAAGTTTCCATCAAATATATGAGCTCAGTGAGCCTCAACCAATTTCAACATAAAAATCTTTGTATTCAATGATTTTTTGCAGAATATAACTACAGGATGAAGTAGACGTTTTTTAAAGCACAAAGTAAAAATCATCTGTGAAGTCCATTTTTCAAAAATAATCTTTTTGCGAATTCTGAAAAAATTCCAAATTATGATTTTTGAAAGATGGACCGCACAGATGATTTTCATTTGGGGCTTATAAGAAAACTTCCACATCATCCTGTAGTTATATTCTGCAAAAAATAGGTGAGTACTAAGACTTTTGAGTTGAAATTGGTTGAGGCACACAGTGTGTGGATCCTTTCAAAAACTCTTCCTGAAAAAAAAGTCGTTCTTACTTAATACAACAAAAAAGGATGGTTAAGAACGATCATGAATTCTCCCGGTCATTAAAATCAGACTCAAGCCTAAAAAATTTAACCACTTTTTTATAGCAATCAAAATTTGAAACTCGATTCGAAAGATTCAAAATGAAACGTTGTAAATTTTATTGAACATTTTCAAAATAAAAAACCTTTCAAATTGATTTTGTACAATTTAGAACGACTTTCATTTGAAATTGTCCAATTTTGAATGATTCTTATGTAAAACTGTACAATTTCGTAATGTTACGAATTCTGATTATTTAATAAATGAAACTTCAAATTTGACAGTTTTAAACAATTAAATGTTGAATGATTGGATTTTTGAATAGAATTGTACAATTGTTAAATTTCAGTTTCTTAAAACTTTTGATTGTTCTTTTTCGACTACTTTGAAGTAGCAAAAGATTTTTCTGAGCAAATTTAAATTTAATCGAAAAATAGTCTTATAATAATTAATATTTTTAAAAAAGACTTTACAATTTATGAAGCAGTGATCAACGTATACTACATTTTGTGCATGTATAAGATCAACTCATATTGCTTGTAATTATTTTAGACGAATAATTCATGAATTATTCAAGTATGCAGAATATAATGAATTATTTAACTAATAAAGCATTGCAATTGTATTTTAAATGCAGTGGAAAGCAGCTTTTCGATGAATATAAACAGTTAAACGCGTCTTTGTTTCTTGAATATAGGCGAAAAAATTCAATGTACTGTAAACGAAAGTATTTTCTTATGAAAAAGCAGTAGAAAGAAAGGTAGTAGTGCTTCTATAAAAGTAGAGAGAGTTCCATTTTGCAAACTTCAATTAAAAATAACAAACTATTCCTGCCCGTTTTCCGTAATGTTATCTCAACTAAAAATAAAAGATATTTGAATACGAAAAGGAAGCCTTTCTTTTTAACCAATATTTGAGGATCATTATTAGTTTGAAAAATAAAGTTAATAAATAAATTCCATCAATCACATATTTAATGATTTTAATTAAATAGATTGGGCTACTGCATGCTCGTCATGCTAATAAATTTGTGTAATTTGCGTGGCATCGTTATTCAGTAGATATCTTCAACCGAATCTCCGGTTGCTAATTCCATAAGAAAAAGTCTTTCATGAAGTGCACAGAGCAAATTATGTAATGTCTTTGTTAGTGTGAAATGTAAAGTTATTAAAAATCAACATTTAAGTACTACCTGGAAAAAAATCAAAAACATTATTTGTTTAAAAAAATTTATATTATTGCAATCAGTTCTGATAAAAGTAAGGAGGATTTGTTTATTGCAAGATTTTCTTCTATTAAATCTGGAAAAATTACTTCCGTATGTGATAAAATAAAGCATTTCTTTAGAGAAAATAATTCCTTAAAATTTTTTTCTTAATTCAAACAAAATATTGTGTGGGTCGAAGAGTAGATTCAACTAAATTCGCTCCGTTTTTTTTTTTTTTGAATTAAACAAACCTGTTTCTCAATGAATTTTTAAAGAGTGAAAATTTCTTTTCTTAATTCCAAATAAATTATTGCCCAAAAAATTGAATTAGTCATCGATTTTAATTTACCTATTTATAGAGTCAATCATGTAATCTTATGTAATAAATTACACAATTTATTTTGTACTTTCCTTAATAATAGAAATTCATTGTTTAGAAGTAATTAAGTGTAATATTTACTCAATAAATGAATAAATCACTCCAAAAAGTCTAGACTTAAAGTACTTAGACGTACTACTACTTAAAAGTAGGATACAATACGTAACTCAATATAAATCCATCTTAATTTTTTGAACCATTACTAATACAAGATATTTAAAATTGAATATTTCATTCATTTACATATTTTGAAGCCTTCCACATTCAAATATTGCACAATTTTAATTGGTTCATTTTTTAGAATGTTCAACAGAAAATTTAAAAAATGTAAAGGTTTGAATCTGAAGTTATGAAATATTGAATTATTTAAATTTGCAGTCACACAATTCTGGATGTTTCAACCTAAATTTGTTCCATTCTGAACACTTCAAACTATAAAGAGTTTTGTTTTGAAATAAAACTACTAGTACAATCCTGAAGAATTCAATTTAAAATTGTATAATTTCAAACGCTATTAATATGAAGAAGTATAATTTATAAACTTGTGATACGAAATTCTTAAATATTATGACTGCTTCCCGTTGGAAATTGTATAATTTTGAACTATTTGAAACTGAAATTATTTTGAATATCTGAATGTGAAATTATTTTAAATATCTGAATATGAAATTATTCGATAGGAATTTAAAATTCTCTTAGGCTTTCAATAATAAATTATACAATTCTGAATGATTTGAAGTTTTCAATCTCGAATATTTGAATGTGAAGTTATCTGAAAATTTAAAGACATAGGCTTCCATCTTGTTAATAATAACAACAAACCTAAGTTAATAAAACAAAAGTTTTGCAAACACAATGTAATTCAAGCGACTTTTTCTCACGTTCTTTTTTAATCAATGTTTACGCGCTTTTTACAAGCTTTACAACTCGCACTTCTTTATTAACCTCATGAAAGCAATTGATTCAAATCGAAATTGTTTAACTTAAAAAAGCTTTATTCTCAAGACTTAAAATTATTTGTTTAATTGTGAATGATTGAAATTTACAATTGTTTACTTGTCCAGGCTTTGAATGGTAATCATTAAAAAATCCAAAATCTCATTTTTGCAATTTTTTAAAATACTTCTACTGTAGATCATGTGTTAAGAAATTCGTCGAGCTTTCTAAGTGACTTCATAAAAGGAGATGCACGAGGGCGCCGACAAATACTATTTCTCAGAATTTTCACAGGACATTCCTGCGGTGTGACGTGCACCTTAAAAACAAAAAATTAAAAACCTGCAGCGCATGAAGACGTCTGCGAGGTCGACTAAAATCTACGAGGTAAATGTTCGACGGCTCGTCTTTCGAGCCTCGCTAAGCACTCAAAAAATACTGAAAATATCATGAAAACGGAGCAGTAAACCTTACCCAAAGTTCTCTGGCGTCGTGGCCCACACCCTCCTGAAAGTTGAATGCACTGAATTTTCACGCACTCGATTTGAACGCACTCAATTAACCGGCACGATCCAGAGAGAAGTTTAAATTTTTATCGATGAAGGACGCGAAAAAATACAAAACGACTCGCCTTCAGAACTGTTCTGACTGTGATTACCGTGCGAATGAATGCACGAGCACACGGCACGTCATGTCCAAGAAGCCAGCGCCAGCGTTGAGAAACTCAGTAGAGAAAATTCCTGTCCAGGAACTTCATGAACGTTCGTCAGTGCAATCGATTCACCTTTTGCTAGAGAGCGTCCCTCATTTTTAGAGCGAGTGCTGACGATCACCGACGATGCCATGCGACGATGTAGACTCCAGGAGATCAAGTAAAAAAAACTCCTTTATTTGGAAAAGTCCTCCTCAGGGCCTGTCCTCAGTGTCAGTTCAGCTAAATTCCGCGACAGAGCGACAGTTGTCAGTGGCTGTCGGTAATAGAGGGAGCCAAGTGAAGAATTACCTAAGTGAGGAAGGGCATTTTTGAGTTTGAGGTCATGTGATACCCGATTCCTACCCTACCGACATTATTTGCAACAACTCACCCGACGTTATTTGCAATAACTCACGTCCACACGAATTGAGATATGGATTATGGAGTTAAAAATCTGGGAAATTACATAAAATAAAAGGCACTAAGGGACGTTTGTATGGTCCAATATTTCTGGAAAATCAAGAAAAAATACAAAATTAATTTTTTTGTAGTTTCTGAAATTTAGGACCATGAAAACGTTTCTTAGTGCCTTTTAATTAATCTGTCAAATTTTCAACTCCATATCTCAATTCGTGTGGACGTAAGTTGTTGCGAAAAAATGTCGGTAAGGTAGGTTCCTAAAATTTCAAGTAAAAATTTTAAATATATTGCATTTTCAACAACGTAGATGAATTTTTGACCAAATAGTTAAATTTTCAACCAAAAATATAAATTTTCAACCAAGAAGGTTATTTTTCTACCAAAATAGACGAATTTTCAACAAAATAAATAAAGTTTTAACAAAAATTATGCATCTTCAACCACAAAAATTAATTTTTAATAAATTAGTTCAACTTTTAACCAAGCAGTTAAATTTTTAACAAGAAAATATTTGAAATTTTAATCAAAAACAGTTTAATTCATTCAGAAAAGACAAATTTTCTACAAAGCAGTTGAATTTTCTAAACGAGGATATGAATCTTTAACAAAAAAGGTACATTTTCAACCAAAGAGATGAATTTTCAACTAAAATGATGCATTTTCAACCAAAAAATGAATTTTTAACAAGGCCGTTCATCTTTTAGCCAAGTACATAGCTCAATTTTCAACCAAAAATGACTAAATTCTCAACAAAAAATGTAATAGTTGATAATTCAACCAAAAAATATTTCAATTTTAAATCGATAACAGTTGAAACAGATTAATTTTGAACCAAAAATTTGCATTCTTAACCCAAAAAGATTAAATTTTTACCAGAAGAGATTAATTTTCAAACCCAAAGGACGAATTTTCAACAAAACAGTTGAATTTTTTACCAAAAATTATGACTTTTTAACAAAAGAGTTTAATTTTCAACAAAGAAAGATTTTTCAGTCAAGAAAGAAAAAAAAAGTCAACCAAATAGTTAAATTTTCTACCAAACTGTTGAATTTTCAACCAAGAAAGATAAAGAAAGAAAAAAGTTTCAACCAAATGGTTAAATGTTCAACAAGAAAGTTAATTTCCAACAAAATAGTTGAATTTTCGACTCAATTGATTCCTATATATTTAAATGGAAAACAATTACAAGTCAGGTGACGAATCTAAAATGTAGTTACCGCTTTCTTGGTTTGCACGGCAGAATAGTTGATATTTCAACCAAAGAAGATTTTAATTTTAAAATAAAAATATTTGAGACAGATTAATTTTCAACCTAACAGTTGAATTTTTAACCAAAAGAAATTAAATCTCCACCGAAAGTGATTAATTTTTAAATCAAAAAGACGGATTTTCTACCAAAAAAAAATTTTTAGACAAGAAAGAAAAAAAATGTCAACACAATTGTCGAATTTTCAAGCCAAAGGCGAATTTTCTACAAAACAGTTGAATTTTCAACCCGATATCATAAATTTTCAACAAAAAAGTTAATTTTCAACCAAATAGATGAACTTTCTACCAAAAAGGATGACTTTTTAACAAAATTGTTGAACTTTTAACCAAATAATAAAATACTGATAAAAATACATTTAAAACAAATTTAAAAGTCTAGGGAAACAAAAACAGAAAAGCAGATTTTTCTGATAGTCAAATTTTGGCTGATAAATTTTTATCAGTAGAAAGTGCTGAAGTGTTCAACTGATTTTACAAAACTAGCTTTTGAAAAAAATTTTCCCTAATTTGTTCTTAATTTATTTAAAAATGGACCCCGCGCCGAAAAAAAATAGTCATTAGTCACTCATAAGTCAATTGTTCCAAGTCCTTTTGGGAAATTTCTTTTATTTTTATAAACTATTAGATAAAAGAACATTTCAGAAAATTCACCAATATCTTTTTTCAGTGTAAATTGTGCGGTGTTCTTTGTAAAAATAATAAAATTTTGAATGTATTAATTTTTAATGATTACAATTATTCAAAACCTAAACAGGTATATAAACAATTAAAAATGTTAAGCACTCAGAATTAAAAACAATTAACAAGTTCAAAAATTTAATTATGGAAGTGTTTTATACAAATTTTGAATTTCAAACTTATTAAAGTTTATAAATTTCAAATATTTGTTTTAAAAAGTTAAAGTGTGCTCAGGATAATTTGCTTATCTTTTTGAGTATTTTATTCTCATTATTTAATGAGGAAAATATTTTTTTTCTTTACTTTTAAGAAAAAGTTTGCGCTTCTATAATAATAAAATTAATTAGTATAATGGAACTTTTTCCTACAGTTTACTGGAAAAAGTGAAAAAAATATTTTTTTCTCATTAAATAATTGTGAATGAAATTCTCAAAAAAGGCAAACAAATTTATTTACAAATTATTTATCGATTTAACGTCAAGTGAATATCCTACAAAGAACCCTTTTTGCAAACAAATTAAAGAAATAGTAAACGGTAAAATTTTAAGCTGTAAAAATTAATTCCTTTTTAGAAGTAAACTCAAATACAAACCGCTTTAAATTTCAAGCGCTTAAGAACATTTAATACAATCTTTTAAAATCATTTTAAAAAATATATTTATTTCCTTATTAACATAGAAATGATTTTGTATCTGAGTTAATTTTTTAAAATAAGGACTTAAAAATAAATGTTTTGAGTACTAGACCGCAATCAATTTGTAGAAAATTAAATTTTTTCATATCAAATTTAACTTAATTTGAAGTTCAAGTTCTTATTTTCAATCATCATTGTTTAAATTTGAGGCGTTATAAAATTTTAATTCTGATAATTAATATCCAATTATCTGAAATTATATTTTAGCACGCAAAATTTAAAATAATTTTCAACCACTCAGCAATAAGTTTAATTCAAGGGAAAAGAAGTAGTACGGGTTTTTTTTCGCTATCAGAAAAATTAAAAATGACAGTGGATATTTAAATATTGAAATTTATTCAATACGATGGATCATTAAATAAAATTTGATATCGCTACTACATTATAGAAAAAAGCACGGAATTTGTTGCTCCTCAAACATTTACAAGGTTTCTACAAAATAAGGGAAGAATCTAAGGAGTCTGTCGTTCCTTAAACACTCACAATTTTTTTTTCTTTATACATATACATAAAAAGATAGATCGTAATTCACTGGTCGACTAACATAACATGGCATGAATTCAAGTTTCTTCACGATCGCCACAAAATATGGCACGCATTTTGTTCTTTTCATTTATAGAAAGAAATTACGCGTCTTCTCTCGTAGAAAAGGTTTGAAACCTCCCCTCGCACAACTCGAGTGACTTTGAACAATTTCCTGAATGTGGAATGGAACGACGCATTACACACGTTCTTCACAAGTTTTCCCTTTTTTATCACAATGTACAGGCAGTATCAGGCATACTGTACGTAACATAGAAATATTCACAGGGTACGGATTCTAACAACAGAGACTCATTAGACTTGAGCCGAAAAAGTGTATAAAAATTAAAAAATTCCAAGATTTAATTGTATAAAAATGAAAACTAAAAAAGCTTTGAATAATTGTCGAATGCTATTTAAGACACCTTAAGTACTTGAAATGTCACAAAGAGTTCTCTGCACAAAGCGATCTGTTCATTCAATGCGGTCAACGACTTCTGACTCAATTCCGAATCTGACTTTATGAAGCTCTGTTGTAATACATTTACAAAATCATCCTGTACTGCGGCAGCTGTAAAGTTATCGAGATCGGAACGTTACGAGACGTACAGAATGTTATCAGTTTGCTAACGCGGCAAAGTCTACAAGTACTGTAACGATAAAATGGATAATCTTGTGGTATATTTTGCAGTGCACAAGGGATAGTGGATACGAAATACGACTCAACGGAAAAAATAAATGCAGTCAGTTCTGAGTTAAGGCATTTTCAGTCCTGCTTTCAATATAAACCAGCGAGTCAGTTCGCTTTTATTTTCAGTCAGTGCCAGAATATCGCTCCGCCCATTGTATTCTTGAACATCGACAGATAAATCATCCTTGCTTTCTGCTTGCTACACTCATTCACTCATACAGACAAATCGTCGAGTCTTGCACTAGTTTCAGACAAATTTAATGTGGTCGTGTGTTCTTCTTACTGGGGCACTTTAAAGACCTCGCCTCCTCACTCTCACAGCAAAAATCTTCTGCGATAAAAACTTCAAATCTAATTGAAAAAAAAAAGATAAGATACTTAGTACCATGAATGGAGAGGACTTACTGCGAGAATGACGATCGTGGGCCGATACTAGAAGGGAACACCTAACACTTATATTTTCTTTACATTATTATATCTCTTTCTGAATTATTTTATTAATAAGTTTCCTTATAATCTCGCTACTATTTCGCAAATTTGCCAGTGTTATTTCATTCCTGAATTTCTGTACACCTGGATACTTTCCATTTTCATGTACGATTCGCGGACATCTAGTAGAAACATTTAAAACCCTGTATTTTCGAAATTAATTTACACTTTTAATTTCGTGGAAACAAGATCGCTTTCTGAGAATTTCAAATTACCCCGTCAATAATAAAAACAGAAAAAAGGGTAAGTGAAATTCTCAGATTGCAGAATCTCAGCATATTTTTAATTAGAAAAAGCCTAAAAGAATAAGTTATTAATTTTAATTGACTTAAAATAAAATAAATAATTTTTCACACAAATTTATTTCAAAAAAGTGTTTGAGAAATAAGTTTAAAAAAAGTGTATGTATTCTTGGTTTGAGTTGGTTTAATTTAATCGTTTCGATTCGTTTGGGTTTCAATTAGAAAATCCTATAATGTGATTCACAGAATGAACCTACAGATGCATACGTCCTCGATAAACATTTAAAATGTTATCGAATAATTTTTATATTAATTTCATATTTATATATATATATATAATTACAAATAATTATTTATTTATAATATTAAATTTTAATATTTCACTAGATTTGTAAAACGCCTTTCGCTTGCCGAAGTTGCTTACCAAGATCGGTGGTGTGGAAGTTTTTCGCGGCCAAGACCGCTTTAGGATCACGGCTTATTTGATTTTATCACAGGAGTCAGTTTTTGACCGCATACTGACGCCACACTGACGCTTTTTTTAATAAAATACCAAATCTAATAGCTAGGAACCAAGAAGGAGAGTTACGAATGATTCTCACACTGATAATAATTAAATATACATATATCTTTTCGACGAATCATTGGAAAAATCTCCTTTAGAATAAATTACAAATTTCGACAAGCCAGAAAACATCAGTAGTCCCCATAGTATTTAAGAATAATTTAAGAAATATCAAATTAAAATAATAATATTTTCTAGTGTTTATATAATCTGCAACCTTTGATGTTGCAGCGGAATCCGAAGCATTATATAAAATCAAAATCTTTCCAAGATTTCGGAACGATTCGTAGTCCTCCTTCCCCTCTATTTACACATCGTAAAGCTGAGGAAATGAATATTTAGCTCACAACACGTCCTCTGGACTTGAAATTAAGTTTGCTGCAAATAAACTTTCATCCAATTTGTCGCCAGCGTTTTTCAGCATCCTTAATCCACATGAGCACTTCTTTTCCTGCAGATTCGCGAACCATCAAGCATCGCTTTAAGAACTATACAATACACAGCAAACGCCTAATAAATATTCAGTCCCGTTTTGCTTTTCGTATACTCAGTTTCGTCAGATTGCTAACGATTTTCTCGAGAACGAGCGAAGTACCGTTTCCGAAGCAATAAATGCTGGCTTGAGGCTTCCTGAAGACTTTCCACTGAACTCCAGGGTCGTCATGGTGGATTTCAATAATCACTGTCGTCGATTTAGTGGATCAACTGAGTACACGGTTCGCATTCTCGATCAGATCGAATTAAAGAGTCAAAAAAATATTTACACAATATGTGGACTCAAAAACCACAAGATCACAGCCACTCGGTAAGACATCCGCCAAACCACATAACAGCTATCGGGAAGAGGTACGTTGTCAAAGCTCTCGAGAGCGACATCTTCGGCCTGGTTGCACCACTTTCGATTGAAGAAGTTTTGTTGTTGACACTCGGCGTCTTCGGTTCGATATCCACCCGAGGTGGGATATCTTTGTTGGGGACGATGGGCGGCGGAGGCTTCTGTACCTCGGGAACAGGATCTGGATCGTCGTATCCTGAACCCTCTTCATTGAAGCCATCTTCGTCATCCGTTATTGGGTCTTCATCGACATTGTCACCAGAACCGCTTCCGGATCCATACCACGTTTCTTCTGCAAAATTAAGATTTTGTTAGATTAAGTATTAAAGAATCTTAAAGTATATGAAACGAAATTCGGACCAGAATAGGGCGTAGAGTAGAATACAAATTTCAGAAAATGAAAGACTCTAGGATTCTATCCTTTTCCTTCTTGCATAAAAAGCAACTGTGCAAAATTTTTTTCCGATCAAAAAAAAATTATGATGAATTTTTCCGAAATTTCCTAGAAAACCCGATGAAACCATGTTTTTCTAGATTTACTTCAAAATTATTGGCTGTATTCATTTTTTTTTCATTGAAACAACCCTTCTCGAAAACAATCGAAAAAGAGTGAAAAAAGTAAAAAGAAAACTTTTGCTATGTGTCAAAATTAGTGGGCATTTTTAACTTTGCTTCCTACGAAAAATATAAATCACAATTCTCGATCCTCAAAATCCTTAATTCTTCAGTTTTTGATTGGTTATTCCAAGTTTCTCAAAGCTTTTTTTTTAATTCAAATAAAAAATTTTTCTTTGAATTCCAAGTCGAAGAACGTATACAAAAAAAAAGTGTTCAAAAATTGTAAACATTTTTACAGAAAACTATAACTAAATAAAATAAATTAACAGAAATTACAAGAAAGCAGAACTTTTTTCATAATTAAGCAGACGAATTTTGTACATTTTTGTGCTTTGTTGCGATCTTTGTTGTATATTCTTGTACTTTATTGTAGCTATAATATTGAACAAAAATTACAAGAATTTACAGTTTTCGCATCAAAATATTTGCCTGTTTGTTTTCGGCCTACGATGACAAAATTTTAATTCAATAATCTCTATAAAATCGAAAAAGGACTTTACTTGAAGGGCTGAAACTTGAACTGTATTTTACTTTTTAGGGATTATTGCATCTTAATACTCTATAGTCTCAACGCACAATTTTTGGATTCAAAAATGTTGAATTCTTGCAAAATATTAAAACTACAACAATATACAAGAGAATACAGAAAAGTACAACATTCGTGCAAATAATAGACAAAAGTTTTAATTTTTGGTAATTTTTCTTGAAATTTTATTTGTATTTTGTTTTAAAAATGGTTGTAGATTTTCGTACTTATTTGTAACAGACTTTCCACCAAGGATTGAAAGAAAAATTTTTAATTAAATTTTTTTTACATTAATTTTTGTGAAATTCTGGATAACATACTAAAACTACCAAATAGAGGTTTTAATGGTCGAAAATGATGATTTTTATTTTTCGTGGAGCCCACTAGTAAGTAAAACTAAAAATGTCCACTGATTTTGAGAAATATCAGAACTGTTCTTTCATAGAGATCTGTAACTTTTATTAAAACACTTTTTCAATAAAACCAATACTTTTGACGTAAATCAAGAAAAACATGGTTTTTCGGGTTTTCCGGCAATTTTTGCTAAAATGATCAGATTTTTTTTACCGGGACCAAATTTTACTTGCTTTTCATGTAAAAAGGGAAAGAATAGAACCCCAGAGTCTTTCATTAATTGAAATTTGTATTTTACTCTACGCTTTAGCCTAGAAGCGATTGTTGATTAATTATTAAGGATTTTGCTTAAACTTGCAATTAATGGCCACGGGTTTCTAAAATAGGGCAAAAATCGGACAAGATCAGTATATGCCAATCTGCAATTCAAATTACCTGTATCGATCCAATCAACGTCGTGACCATTGTAGGCAGAGCGTAGCCTATTCGTAATGGTCGTTAGTTGAAATAGTTGTTCCTTAACTACTGAGGGTCTTGAACCTCCTTCTCGCACTTCGGGATTTAAGGTCTGTGTCTCCCCATCCGAAGATACTGGATAAATGTACCTAAACAGAGATAAGAGGAAACCTTGATCAGAGACTTTTCCATTTATTATTTTATTTAGACTTAAAAGTTTCGAAATAGGAAACTAGGGATCGGAATAAGAGGAAATGTTTGTGGAATAAATTCCGAATTCGAGGCATAACGCAGGCAGAATCAAATAAACTTTAGAGAGAGTGTTTGACGTCAATGCAATAACGAAAATGACTCACTTGTCGACATGAGTACCATTCCAGCATTCATTGGTATTGCTGGGAGCGACGATCAGGCCGTCGTTACACAGTTGATAAGGTAAATATACCCAAAACTGCTTTGAATCTCTGACCTTCTGTTTGATCTCCTTCACTAACTTGTCCAGCATTATTGCTGTTGACGAACGATCTTCTGAAATTGAATCCTGGTCGAAATTTAATGACTCTAAATCGAGATCTTTGGCGTCTCGTCTTCTGCGTCGCCCAAGAAGTGGACGTCCGCAACCAGTAAAAACTCTTTGGGACACGTCGTGACTGTTTTCTTGAAAATTCATTATTGCTTCCGAAATTTTCAAATTTATTGGTCGCACCAACATCTCGATATTGAAGGGTCCCAAAAGGCGATCCGCGACGTTATTTACGGCCTCTGAAACAGAAAATTATTTCATTCAGTACAAAGTAATTAAATCAGATAACATTACACTATTAACAGTACATTATTATCATTAAAAAATGAGCAAATTATTTGAAACAGTGTAATTTTTTTAAAGCTAATTTGCACATTATATTTGCGATTCACAGCCTTTAAAAGATAAAATGAGTGCATTCAGTAAATTAATATCTAATTTATGGAAAATGAAGCCTAATACGACTGGAATAATTAATTCTCAGAAGTCTCTCGTTAATTCACAGTAAATTGGACTTTTTATCAACTTGGATTACTCATCGCTCCCGACTTTATGTAATTGAAGAGACCAAATTAAGAAAAAAATTTCGAATAAAGAAGACTCTTAGTCATAATGTACCAAACGAACCGCTTTTAAAAGATTAAATATGCATGTTTGTCCTTAACGACCTAAATAGTGTGAATTATTCAAAAATAGGTTTGACTCAGTGCGGAATAAATTAAGGCGCCGAAAAATTATGCTCACCTCAATGACCTGCGTCTCAATTCTTTCAAGACTAATTCTAAATTACTGATTCGTCCTTTTACATTTCAAAGGGGTAAATCATATTTTTAAGGCGAACAAGAATGTTTTGATTTCGTTTATGAAGCAAAATACATATGGGATTGGGAAGTCGTATCGAATTTTCCCAAAGAGGATTTTGATGGTTTGGTAGGCGATAAAAACTTGACAAGAACTCACCGACAAAATGATTCCATTCAGCGTCAAGTGCTGCATGATGTGCCAGGCAGCCCTTCATCACGTTTGCGCACATGTCGGTACACGCCAAAACATTGCCAGGAATCCCACTGCAGGATGGACAGGCAGTCATTCTTGTTAAGGCTGCAGCACACTCTGGAGATGGTTTCAGCTAAGAGAACAAGTTTATTGAAATTTAATTACAATTAAAAACCATAAGAGCCACTGCAACGTAGACTAATCGAGAGTAGCGTTCTTACGTCCAGATTTAGAAATTTAGCAACCTAATATTTTAGGACTTTTTAAACATTTTTATTGGAAAGATATCTGAAACTTGAGATCGATTTTTTATCAGAAGTTTAGAGATTCTGAAATTAATCAAATAGAAGGCCTTTCAATTTCAAAGAGTTAAAAGGTGAGAGGAGAAAAAATGAAATTGATATAAACCTTCAATTGAAAAAGAATTATAAAGACATTACAATACCCTTCAAACCAACTTGTAAATGTAAAACTAAGAGAATTTTTAAATAAAAAAACTGGATTTTGAATTTCATTGTATTTAACTGATAAACAAAAATTTAAAAGAACTTCCAGAGAATAAATAATTACATATAGGAATAATAATAATAAAAGGAACAACTGTTTCTGGCTTCTTTTCAGTTTTCAGTTTTTCATAGACATACCCACGGCTGCCACAGCCTAATTTACTTAAAAAAGTGAAAGAAGTAACCTATTTAAGCCAAGAAGTGACGAAAGGTGACTAATTTCTAACCCCAAAAAGTGACTAATAGTAACTAATGTGCATAATTAATGTGACTCAATGTCTTTCTGAGCTCAAAATAATTCGATAAAATTTGTAAGAATTCCAGGTGAATTTGAACGAATTCAGATTAAATTCATAAGAATTCGGGGCAAATTCAACAAAATTTAAGTGAATTGAAAAATAAGTCAATAAATAATAATAAAAAACTAATGAATTAAATCAGGGTTGCTACTAAATCCCAATTTTGAAATTCCCTGACTTTTCCCTGACTTATTTTTCATTTTCCCTAACCGTTATAAAATTTCATTTGACGTATAAAAACAAAGTTACACCCAGAAGATCAATAATGTTAATGCATAAAAATGTTTCTTTCTAAATTTATCTTAACCACTTTTAACGACTGATTTTTATAAAATTAGAGCGAATTTAGAAGAACTCAACATTAATTTAAAAGAATTCAGGGTGAATTTAGAATAATTCAAGCGAATGGAACAAATATTTTTAAAAAATTTTTAATCCATTGAAGTTCATGAACATATAAAAGAGAGTAAATAGAATTAGCGAATTGAGAGGAATTTAAGGAAACTGAGAAGAAATCGATGAAATTCATAAGAATTCAAGGTGAATTTTTAAAAAATTCAAGTGAACTTACAGCAATTCAAAACTATTTTAAAAATTCATTGAATTCATTAAGGTTGAACTACGCTTAAAAATATTTCAGGAATTTTATAAGAATTCAGAATGAATTTAAAACAATTCAAGTTAAATTCAAAAGGATTCATATGAATTGAAAAAAAATCCACTGATTTCAGAAAAATTGAAGTGAATTTAGAAGAATTCAAGGAAATTCAAGAGACTTTGACGAAATTCACTTGAATTTGAGTGAATTGAACAAAATGTTAAAAATCAAAAAATTTCCATTGGATTGAATGACATGGGAGTGTACGCAATATTCAGGGCGAATTCAACAGAATCCAAGTGCACTGAACAAAAAATCAAACAAAAAACCAATGAATTAAATGAAATTCGAGTGAACTCAGAGGAATTTAAGGGAATTGACAACTCAATGAAATTGACCAAAATCCAAAGTGAATTTTTAAAAAGTTCATTGAATTCATTAAATTTGGAGTGAATTTGCAAAAATTCAAGGGTATTCAGAAGAATTTGAAAGAATTTAGGATAAATTAATGAGAATTTTGGCTGAATTCCAAATGGAATGAAAAAAGTCCAAAATATTCCATTGATTTCAGTAAAATTAGTGTGAATTTATAAGAATTCAAGGAAATTCCAAAGAATTCGAGAAAATTCATAAAAATTCAAGATTAATTGAAAGAATTCAAGGTGAATTTAGAAGAATTCAAGTGAATATAACAATTTTTTCCGAATTCAAAAAAATTCAAGTGAACTGAAAAAGATGCAAAACTATTTAAAAAATTCATTGAATTCATTACAATTGGGGTGAATTTAGAAGAGTCAAGCAAATTCAAAAGAATTTGATTTAATGTCCAAGTATTCAAGACGAGTTCAAAAGACTTAAGAATTTTAAAAAACTTTAAAAAAATCAATTGAATTGAGTGGAATTAAGTGAATTTAGAAGAGTTCAAGGGAATTCAAGCAAATTCAATGAAATTTATACGAATTCAAGTTGAATTAAAAATAATTCAAGTGAATGGAATAAAATTGTTAGAATCCAAAAAAATCCACTGAATTCAGATAAACGGGAGTGAATAGGATCAGCGAATAAGAACCTCATAAAATTCATAAGAATTCAAGCAGAATTTAAATGTCTTCAAGGTGAATTAAAAAAAATTGAAAATCCAAAAAATTTGATTTTAATGGATTTGAAGGCAATTCCAAAGAATTCAGGATCAGTACAAATAATTCAATAAAATGCAGAAATAGTTATGTATAAACGTGAATTTAATACTCCTTAGCCCTTGGGTTCTCTGTTTTAATTTATTGAAAAAAGTGACAAAATTGATCTTTTGGTTTTGAAAAGTGACTATAGCGAGTTTATCTTGAAAAAGTGACTAAAAAGTGATTTGAGAAAAAAGTGACGAAAAGTGACTCAAGTGACAGCGTGGCAACCATGGACATACCAGATAAAAAAATTCTTTCTGATGAACTAATTGAGTGACTCCTACTCTTAAAATAGTTTTTCTTACGTAAACTCACCTGTTGCATATGTTTTAAAACGTCAGACGCGACAGTTAAAGCCTGACTAAAGGCTCTAGTAGCGACAAAAGACCTTTTTACTTGGTTTCCTAATTTTGAAGGCACGTCGCCGAAAGGTCGCATCTCCTTCATGTGCATTCCAACGCACTCTAAATATTTTTCATCAAAAGTGTACTGACTATTCAGTACAGTAAACATCTTTTGATAGAGGGTATTAAAAAAATTGTCCATCATGTCATCCAAGTCAACCTGAAACAAAAAAAAAATTAGATACTTGAATCAAAATCAATGTTTATCTCCTCTTTAATATATTTTGATTCTATATGATCACAAATCCATGAGCTTCATAATTAATCAAAATTTATTAGGCGAAATTAGGTTCCACCTAGTGATTAAATTAATGAGATACATGCCTCATTATTTATGTATGGCCAATTTAGAACGTGCATACCATTTATGAGATCTATTGAAATAGCAGAGGTGAATAATTTGAGCGATTTGAATAACAATCAATCCAATATGACTGGAATGAAAATACTGAAGACACAGATTTTTAACTTGACGTAACAAATTATCCTCTCCTCTGAAACAGTTGTTGAAATTGGCAATCATGCAACACACGTTGCAGGTAAAATTGTGTACGTAACGTGCCTCTGTTTATCTCATGGAGTCTGTTCGATCGTAGTTCGTACACAACTATACACAAGGTACTAAAATCTAAAGGGGTGTTTTATAAACGAGTGTTGATTTGCGGATAATAGTTGGTACGAGTATTTCGACTCATTAATCAAGTGTAGAGGGAGATTTAACAATGAGGAAAAATTACAACTCCCGACACTGGAGAGCTGCAAATGAGTTCCAATTTCCAAGAGATCATCAAAAATAATCCCCTATTATTCCATACAATCAATTTCGATTCATATTCAAAAATATTTGAAACGAATAATTGTAATGTATGCGGAATTACGAATTCCAAAGCAAGAAAATTTTTGTATTTCTGAAAAAAAATTGAAATCATTAGATATAGGAAGTAAATATTTGGTGTTTGGTAAAAATAACCAGGGTGAATCATGTCGGAGGATTTCGTAGCCCACAGGTTTGAATCTGGTGAAGAGTAAACTTCAGAACTGGAATTTCGGAATGTACACAGTTCCCTCATAGGAGGATTTGTAATTCCCTAGTAATACCCACTACACAGACAGCTATTTCTACTTTAGCTTCTGATATATCCACGTCTGTTGGGGCAATCGATTTATATGCTGGCATAACTATGGAATGATCATGAGCCAAAATTAGTAGAGACAAGTCACTATAATCTAGTTTCCCAGTAATTCACATCGCAGACGAATCGTACGTTATCGTACCCAAATGCCATGACAATTGCTGAGTTATCAAAGCTCTATATTCATCAAATGAAATGCCACGAACACTCACTGCATAATCGTCAGGCGTAAATTGTTTTTAGTAATACTAAATTCTTCTGCTTTTGTTAACTAAAAATTTTTTTAAAATCATTAAGGTATTATGGGCACGAATAAAACAGGTCTCGGGGAAATATATCTAATTTTACTTTTCAAAATTTCAATATTATAATTATTGATGTTCTGCTTTATAGAAGAAAGATTATTTATCTTGAAAAAATTTAAAACATACAAAAATTATTTATTTGATAAACTTAATTTTTTACCGAACTTTTATCTCTATTTTTTCTTATCAAATTTTTAAAAATAATACGATTTCACCAAAAATTTCAAGCTGTCAAGCTTGAAGGTTTCAAAAATATATAAATCTTATAAAAATGTGATGTTTTCCAATATTTAGAGCGATCAAATGTATTGATTAGAAAATTTCAAACTTACGGAATTTAGCTTTGATAGTTTAAATTTCCAGTAAAGCTGAAAAATCACTGATTTTTTTGAAAATGGGGATCAGAAAATTGTAGAAACTTTTTACAATTTTCTTGATTGTCCACACTTTTTAAGGATTTTTTGACTTTTCGAGAACAGATGTGTGACGAAAATAAATCAAGATTTCGTTAAGGAACTTGACATTATTTTGAATAATTTAATATTATAAACGTGGATGTAATTACCGAAGATAATCAGATATTTTCCGCTACAAGTATTTTATCAAGAAACAGCGATTGCGCACATCAAAGCATTGATTAAGTTCACCATGGCACGCGATACCGTAAACTTTTCTAAAGAAAAAGGTAGCAGTTCACGAGACAGGAGCGGACGGCAATTTGTAATTGTGGCGAACCAAGCATGAAGTCAAAATGACGGGAAAGTATAGACATAGACGATGAAAAGCACAACGGAAGACAGATAATTGAACCCAACGACGATTTTTTAAATTCCAGAATATTAATATCTTTTCCAAATGAAACGATTCACCCTGAGAAAAATATTTCTTGGAAGTAACAGGGGAAGTCTAACAAATGTTTCCTTTTCCGAATAATTATATCCTCAATTGACGAAAAAGGCATTTTAATTCTTTTCATAATTATACACTAAATAATTCGTTTTATACTTCGAAGAAACTCGTGGGAAAATTTGGTTCAGGAAGAAAGAACCCTTGAGGAAATGGAAGCGCATGAGTATTCCCCAAATTTCATTTCACATAAATTTGATTTCACCGAAAATAAAGTTACCTAAAAGTCATTCATCACAATTCATATTCACCCAAAATGCAGTTTTACCTCATTTTTAATTGTTCGAATTGATAGTTGACATAAATTATAGTTGCCATAATTATCATTTTAACTAATTTCTATTTATCTGAATAGCCATTTGCCATGCATTCTATTTTCCCTAATTTCCATTAAACCGAATTTCTGTTTTACCGAATTGCCGTTTGTCATCATTCCTACTTCACCGAATTATCATGTCACCTAAATTTTATTTTCCCTAAAAACCGCTCGACCCAAAATTCATTTACTTGAATTGTCATTTGTCATAATTCTCACTTCACAGAATCTTCTTCTTCTTCTTTAGGTTGCTACTAGGACAAAAATAAAGCTTGATTAAACCGAATTGTCATTTTCCATAATATTTATTTTTCCGAATAGCCCTTTAACCTAATATTGATTTACCCCAATTGCCGTTTGCCATAATTCCTACTTTACCGAATCATCATGTCACATAAATTTCATTTGCCATAAACTGCATCCGCTATAAAAATAATGGCTCGAGATTCAAATAAAAATTTCTGATTGGCTAAATTTGAATTTCGCGACATTTTTTGTACGGCGAATGCAGTTCAGGGCAAATGAAATTTATGTGATATGACGATTCGATGAAGTGAGAATTATGACAAATGACAATTCCAGTAAATGAATTTTAGGTTAAGTGGAATTTAGGGAAAATAAAATTTAGGTGACATGACGATTCGGTCAAGTGGGAATTACTATGACAAACGGTAATTCGATTAAATGAATATTAGGTTAAGTGGCTATCCGGAAAAATATTTATTATGGCAAATGACAATTCGGTTAAATAGAAATTCGATTAAATGAGAATTAGGGAAAATAAAAATTATGACAAATGAAAATTCGGACAAATAGAAATTGAGTTAAATGGGAATTATGGCAAGTATAATTTATAAAAATAACAATTCAAACAATAAAAATTAGGTTAAATGGAATTTCGGGTAAATACGAATTATGACGAATGACTTTTAGGTAACTTCACTTTCGGTAAAATGAAATTTATGTGGAATGGAATTTGGGGAATATTCATGCGCCTCGAGAAAATGATTTACCTGTCAAATAATTGAATTATTAATCTGACATATTCAATTTAATTTAGCTTATGTCTAAGATTATAGCAATTCGAATTTGAATATTTTCACCAGCTATAGGAAAGATTTGAAAAGAGAGAGAAAAAGAAGTACTGAGAGTTGTAGAGAAGAAATTTGCCTTTGTAAATTGAGCTTCAGAACTGCTGTGAAATTTGATTTACAATCGCTCTCAGCTCCCGTCTTTCAAACAAAATGTGAAATACGAGTCAAGTTCGAACCAGTTATATACTGGTGGACGCAAAAAGGACAAACAAGTCCTTTGGCTTTAAGAGCAAAAAGATTATTGAACGATTCAAGTGCTGAGAAATGGAAACAGCATATTTAATTATAAAACGTTTTACTTGACAACTTTATTCCTTTCGCGATAACGCTAAGACTTGAGACTGTATTGAGATAAGATTAGTTATTCTAGTTATATTCAATCTTAGTTTCCTCTTTGCTAATAATATTCCAATTAATCAGAAAAATTCCAAATGTTTAGAATTCAAAATTAAAGAAATAAATATGTACTCACAGCTCCGGTGGCATAATAATTTTCCAAGTCCTTGAAGAGGTCCTGGAAGACGGCCGAATTCTGTTCGTATAAGATGCCATAAGTCTTCTTAAACATGTCGTGGAATCCAATTTTGCTCGACTTCAGAAGCTCTTGAAAATAATCTGCAAAAGAAACAACCAGCGTTAATATAAAGTACTTCCTTTTAGGAGAAGATTCTTTCTATTCCAAAAAAAAATGTTTCCTCATCAATACGATTAATTATAATTTAAAATGAAGGACTGAATGATAAATTTTAAAGGAATAAGGATAAGGCAAAATAATGTTCTCTTTCATAGCAATCGAAATACTCTTTAATGATGAAATACAAAGAATTGAAATAATAATTGACTTTAAAATTTCATATTAAAGACCACTCGAAAAACTGGGAATGAACTCAGACCTCAGACTCATTCAATAAATTACAAATAGTGCAATGCAATTATTTAATACTACACTCAGCGGTTAACTATTCTTGTAATCTGGTATACAATAGACATATCCGATAAAATCGCATTAAATCCTTTCTGATCTTTTAAAATACCCTGAAAGCTTTGAAATTCTTTTAAAATCCTATAAATCCCTCAAATATGGTGTATTTCCTTAAAATCCCTTGAAAACTCTGAAATCCCTGAGATCCGTAGAAATCCCTAAAAGTGCCTTGAAATTTTATTTCATTTCATTTATTCCCTGAAGTTCTCTACAAATCCGCTCAAATCCCTTGAAATCTTTGAAATGCCATTGATATCCTGAATACCTTTTTAAAATCCTTTCAAATTTTCCGAAATTCTTTCAAAACCCTTAAAAATGTTAAAAACTTGTTAAATTCCTTGGAATTTTTTTAAATACCCTAAACTCTTTCAAATCCTTTGACATCCTCTGAAACGCCATAAAATACCACAAAATCAAATAAAGCCCTTTAATATCCCTTAAAATTTTTGATTTTTTTCAAATTCGTTAAAATCTTCTAAAACACATACCCTAAAAGCTTTGAAATCCCTAGAATACTCTCAAATTATTATCTTATTATTATAATCTTATGGTATCTTTTAATTTCTTTTGAAATCTTATGAATCCCTCTAATACTGTAAAATTCCTTGAAACCTTCGAAATCTTTTAAATTTTTATAAACCTACAAAATTCTTCAAAATCTCATGCGATTCCTCGGAATTTTTAAAAATACACTATGTTCTTCACAATCCTTTAAAATGCTCTGAAATCCCGTAAAATTCCACAAAATCAGATAAAATCCCTTGGTATTTTTTGAAGTTCCTTGAAATGTTTTAAAATAGGTACCATAAAAGCTTTGAAATACCTTGAAATCTTTTAAATTTTTTAAAATCGTTTGAAATTCCTTAGAAATTTTAAAATCTCTTGTAATTTTCTATAATCCTACGGAATTTTTTGAAATCTCACGAAATTTCTCGGAATCTTTGAAAATATACTATATATTCTTTAAAATCCTTTGAAATTTTTAAAATCCCTTAAATCTTGTAAAATTCCGTAAAACTTCCTGAAATCTTTAATATCTTTACGAATTCCTTTAAAAATGTTTAAATCTTTGAATGTCATTCCATTTTACTTACTCCCTAAAGTTCTCTGGAAAATCTTCGAAATTACCTAAAATCCATCAAAATCTTCGAAATCCCTTTAATTATTTTGAAATTTGTAATCTTTTAAAATTTTTTTCAAAAATTTTCAAAACTTTGAAATGCCTTGAAATGTTTTGAAATCTTCAAAATCTTGAAATCATTTCAAATTTCGATTTTTGAGATGGCGCATATGTTATTTCAGCCAATCTAGCAAAAAAGTTTGAAAATATGTTTAAAGGCAAAGTGAAAAAACTAGTTGCATTAACGAGCGTTTTGAGAAAATAGTAGCATTAGTGTCATTTTCTTTTTCAAAATAGTAGTAAAATAATTTCAACGTTAAAAAAAAGTGTCAAAAAGTGTCAATAGTGTCGTGAGTCTGAACCCTGTAAAGTATAAAATCTCCTGGTATTCTCATCCAAGATTAAAAAAAAGATAATAAAAAATAAATTGAAATAGTTATTTATCAACTCTAATTTTTTCAGAGTGACAGAATTTACTCTGATAAATTCTATTGCCATCGGATGCAGGTTCTCGACTCCCGGATCGAATACTTGATTTCAAAACCATCAAAATCGACGTGGGGATAAAAATCACTTTTACCTTCGATAACAATAGAAGAACCCTTGACAACCCTCCATTTTGCACTTCCACTCTCTACCCGACACACCCTGTATAATTTTCCTTCCTTATCGTCACTTGCACCGCAAAGAATGAGATTAAAATTCCTTTTAGCGACAAAGGAGGAAAAAAGAGAGGTAAATAAAGAAGGAAAGAAATAGACGGTGAAGGGAAAATGAGGGGATTGGAGGGAAGGGGTGAGTTGTAACGAATCGCCGGCTCTGGCGGTATCAAAGCGCATAAAGGGTAAAAAGGGAGTACTTAACGCAGCAGGCTGCTAGGCGTTAGCTACACTTTTAATTCGCAAAGCGCTCACTCTGCTCGGGTGAAATCTCGTCTAATTTCTATCGTTGACGACGGCTTTTCCCCCCTTTTCCGACGATGCGACACCGCTGCACCGCCAATCTCCCTGACGGGTCGATCTGCTCGCAAAAGGTGAGACCCTGGAATTCCTTTAATTAAAAGCGTCGATCAGAAAAGTAAAGTCAGAACTTGGACTACCATGCAATATAAAAGAAAAGAAGGGAAAATTAACTTCGGAAGCCAAATAGAATTTATAACCACTTTCAATCAAAATGTTGCAAACCTCCAATCAAATTAGTTGCGTAATAAAGAGAATTTTTTAACTGATAAATAAACTGATCAGAAGACTTGAAAATTTGATCATCCAATCTCTAAATCTGAAATAGTGAAAATTTCACCAATTGAATTAGTGATTAAATGATTCACTGCTGAAATAGTGATTTTTTAGTTATTCACTATTATTTAGTGATTTAATTCACTATTCAATAGAGTATTCTCATTAAGCCATAAAAATCTAAGACGGCGAACCTTTGGGGGAATAACATTGCTTCCCGATGCTCGTGTTTGTACGTGGAGTTGTAAGTTTTCATAATTCTTTAGGTCTTTCCGAGATGCAGAGTGTGTATTTCGCAAAATTGTCGGAAGATATAAGGACCTAATACATTTAAAAAAATGTAAAAA
>JAUMHM010000016.1:31901549-31911985 GCA_032362435.1 Melikaiella ostensackeni | reverse complement strand
TGTATTGGGTCCTTACATTTCCCAACAACTTTATGAAATACTAACACTGAAACTCAAAAAAACACAAACAATTATAAAAAACTCCAACACACGTGCAAGCTATATGAGTGTACGGGCAATGTTATTTCCCTAAAGGTCGGCGAGGGCGCGTGACGTCACAAGTGAGAATACCCTATTAGTGAAATAAAGACAGACGCCGCGATCACGTGATCACGGCTAATCGCATACGCGCACTCACGTGGTGCTAACGGACCACGCTTTTTACAACTGCGCAGGCGTCGAGCTATGGTAGAGTAAGCGAGAAAGCTCATAACTTCTTCGTTGCTTCTACGCTACGTGACGCCTACGCAATTGAAAAAAGCGCGGTCCGTTAGCACAACTGGCGCACTCACGCAGTTCGCATATTTTTGTTAACACCGCGTGTGCAAACGAAAAAAACGAGATGAGTTATATTTTCCCATTTTCTCATAGTTTCCCAGTTTCCTATAGTTACCCAGTTATTAGTGTCTAAATGTGGCATATATTGAGAAGAGAACGTTCTTTAGAACTACAGAGATGTAGTTCTAAAGAACTGAGCCTCCCGTTCGTTTCGAGGTTATGGAACATTATTGATCTCATGCTTGGATCTCATAGAAATGAGTGGAAAGCTGAAGTGAAGATTTTTCTTCAGTGACTACAATATTTACATAACCTAATTTAATTCTGAAATACATTATAGTTTACTTTTATAACTTATCTCATAATATTATAGTTTAGTTTTGAGATTAGGTTGACTACAGTCAAATTTTTCAGCTTTTCAGCAATTATGATCTCTGTCAGAGAAATTCTTCAAAAGAGCGTTCAAGGGGAACAGTTAATCATAAAATTGGAGAACAATATATTTATTGAAGCAGACAAGAAACAACGAAAACTGCCCTGAGCTTAGTTAAATCTTTATGCACCACTCTCGAAACTGAAAAACGCAATCTCAGCAGATATTCACAGCGAATCTTTTCTATTCATTTCTAAAAGATAAGTATTATTTTCACTGCGTAATTAGTGACATTCAAACATTTAATTAGTGATTTTCCATTACTGAATAGTAGATATTTTACCTCCGAAACCACTATTTTCTTAGTGAAACTTCCAGAGCTCATTCTAAGGAGCAGTGTTAAATTTTTAAATTAAAATAGTAAGTAATGAATAATAAAATATATGTTAATTGAATATATATTTATTTTAGTATTTACAATTCATTAATAATGATAATTCGTTAATAATTCTTTTTGGAAACACATCAGTCTTAAAAAGCTCACTATGAATTCCCGCCCTCTTTCAAAATCTGGACTCCGAGGACTTTTTTCTTTGTTTTGTTTTTTTAGCTGGCGCGACAGGCCACTCGTCCGACGGACAGTGTTAAAATTTCCTTAGAATATGCCCTGTAAATTTCACTAATTTATTTAGTGGATTATTTTCACTAATTCGTAGTGGCCGATTACTGACTAATTCAATTAGTGAAATTTCACTATCAAATAGTGTCATTTAACTATTTCAGATTTAGAGAGCGCATGCTTTGAACTTTTGAGATGCAAAAATGAATGAAAGGATCATGCCATTTGCAAACTTGACAATAATATCAGTAGGAGTAGCAGTAGTTTAAAGCTTGTTAATATAAGAGAGTATTTTTCTTTGACTGAAGCCTAATTACCAATTCAGATTTCGCTCCTAAGAGTGCCAGACTACTCTAGCCTAGTCAATCTCCATCTGCGACCCACACAAAATTTACGAGACTTTGATAAATGAGAATTCCATTTATAAACTTTGTTCTGTTTACATTTAACTTTTAAATGCCACATTTTTCGCTTCCAAAAGAAAATATTCGATAGGAGTCATTAATGAAACGTGCTGATATCCATCACTTCACTAACTAAACTTCTTCAGTGATTTAAATTCTTCAAGAAGAATTCAAAATTTAACCTTTTGTCATTCTCTTCATTTCATGAAATCCCTTTGATTTATATAAATACAAAATATGATTCATGGCAGATTACAACCCGGATATAATACAAAAATCATCTTAAGAATTTCCTCCTTAATTCACATTATTTTAATATATGCAAATTTTAACGTCAACTTAATTATCGTAATTTGACTCATCTTCTCTGGTGCATTATATTTTAATCATAGAGGTATTCTCCGGAAATAAGGGCGTGGGAAGCTAGACCGCTCGTGTCAGTACCCAGGAAGGGCAATTTTCCTAATCTTTTAATCCGCGCACCAATCCAGTGTGTAATCTCCCGCGATTTTGGGATTCGGTTGTCCAACGTCCACGCTAGATATAATGTCGGAATACCTTAAGTACATAAGTACCTTTAGAATTGCGTGATGCTACACTTTGGGTAGAAAGCATTACTTGCAGTTTGTGGTGAGAAGATTTACAGGAGTAATCCAGAACTGATTTCTTGAATTAAGAAGAGGATAAAGGGGTTTAAGATTTAAAATTTTTATCTCAACTGAGTAGTGCTAAATTATTTCATCGATTTAACATTAGTTTGTAAAGTTGGCAAGAAGCTAAATGCTTTTTTTATACCTTCTTTCATGACTCTCTCTCCCACTCCCACTTTTCTCCCCAACTCTTATACAATTATCCTCTTTCGCCCCTCCACTCTCTCCTTCTTACTTCCTCTATAATGTGCCCCTCGCTCCTGCTAACTTCACTATCTCCCATACGCCCCTCCACTCTTCTTCATGCTTCCATTCCACTGCCCCTTTATATATATATCCTCCTCTACTTTCGTCATTACCTCTCGCCCCTTTACACTCTCATCCCTAGCACTTCTTACCTATTACCGTCTATCACTACCTCGCCCTTGTCACCTCGCTTTCTTATCTTACTTCTCCTCCGTGCCTCTATCCTCTCATGTCCTTACCAACCACTTTTCGTCTCTTACCCCTCGTCGAAAAACTCCCGATCCTTCTGACCTCTACACTCCCAATCATAAATCCATAATCTGATTCCTATCTCTTCCTCGCTTTCATTACCCCCTCCTCATATCACCCCTTTTCCCTTTCCGCCCCTCTGCTTCCCAGGAGCATTTTCATTGACCGCTGTTAAAAGAATCGTTATTGACAATTGCTAAGAAAATTTTCTCAGGCACCATTTTGAGTTTTTGGAAGCAAATTTTTTCTAGAGATCTTACTATTTTTTGCGAAGGGTACTGAGAAACTATAAGGGGAGGCCGGGGCTAAAAGTTCCGGGGGTAGGTTGCTCCGACGGCTTTATTGTCGAAATGAAAAGAGATAGCGATATGTTCTTAATACATCTCGACTATTGAGCCAATGACGCCAATATATCGGCTATTTTTAATAACATCCGAGCCCATTTCAATGCATAATCTACAAATTTTATAAAGTTGTCACTTGTGTCGTACGGGGCTAGTTGCTACCCTGCCATGGGGCAAGTTTTTCCCGTAAAAACTTGCCCCGTTGTACAATGTGCAGCTATACGATCAATTTTCACTTTATTTTATTATGCAAACTTTAATTAATTAATATAAGTTTAATATATAAAATTAATTATAATTATGATACTAATAATATAAAATAAATTAAGTATAAAAAAATAAAAGTGAATAGTAATAAAATATTGATATAATTATATTAATTATAATTATATTTATGTGTATAAGATCATAATAAATACTAATAATTATTAATATATATTAATCAATATTTATTAAGAGTAATATAAGTTTTGAATATCAGACTAATTAGAATTAAAAAGTTATTGTTCTAAATACGATATTCATAATCCTTGACATTTTAAAAATACTATTCTAAGTTATTTATTAATTGTAAATATACGTTTTTTTGCGTGACTGCATTTGAAAATTCAAGTTTAAATACAGTTCTGGTATTCTGTTTAAAAAGAAAATTGAGATATTCTTTGAAAAAACATTTATTAAGTTTTAGTAACAACTTATCCCGAGACGGTAACAACTAGCCCCGCTACGGGGTTAGAAGTTCCGCTCCAAACTGCCATAAATAAATGATTTTCAATAAAAAAGACCAATGATCATATAAAACAAATCTGCTGAAAACCCTAAAATACAATATATTTAACGATAAATTAATCAATAGTAAATTGAATAACTATCATCCTTTTGATTCTTTCAGAAAGAGGGACGATTATTGGCATATTCGAGGAGTAGGTTTGAAGTGACCGTCTATATTCTATGTTTTATGTTCCATGAGATACATTATGAAGGCACTATAGCTTGGTTTTATCGTGCGGTATCTTTGGGGTGTCTGTGGACAACGTAATTGCTCCAGCCCCTCCACCCTCCTTCTCGTTTTCCACCCTTCTACATTAACGTACACTATCCACTCGGTGGCCATTTCAACTTTTATGGAAAGCACATCTGTGGCTTAACATTATTTTATATATTCCCGAAAAAAACTCAGAAAAAATCGTCTTGCTCTTTTCATTTAATTTTCCCTCTATATCTTCTCTCTTCGAGATCTTTGTCCGGGTTTAGAATAATTTTATTTCTAAAATAACTTCCACGTTCTTAATCAAAGAAATTACTTTATCGATCATATTGACGAATTTAATAAAACGTATCTTAAAGAGCAGATATTATTCAACATTTTATTTAGTGGTGTGCAAAATTCTTTTCAACTTGAACTAGATCGAGTTGAGTTGAATTTCACTGAGTTCGAGGTAAGCCTAGTTAAGCTGAGCTTTCAAGTTATGATAGTTATAACACACTACTTAACTTAAATCAAATAAATTTAGCACCTAAATTTATTTTGAATTCCGAAAATAACTTTGTTTTAAAAGGCAAGTTAACTTTCAGAACTTTTTGTCATTAGTTTTTTCTGAATCTTATAAAAATAAAAATGTCAAAGGCACGCGGAGAAGATATGTTCAGTAGCCGCTTCGAAAAGTTTTGTAAAAGTCGGACATAAAGGCTTTTCGGTAACTTTTAATATTTATTTCGAGCACCTCTATAATCTGGATTGTAACGATTACCAAAATCGAAGCGGACGCACTTCAACTTTGGTAATCGTTACAATACATACAGTGATCGTTACAGTCCAGATCAGGACCGCCGAGAGGGGGGGGGGCAGGTGGGGAAAAGAACCCGGGGCTCGGGCCCCTGCAGAGGGCCCGCGGTCCTGTAATTTGAAATTTTTTAGTTTTGAGATCCAGCAATTCAGATAGTTTGGTTAGACTTAATAACATTTTTTTTTACATTCAGTTCTTAATTATTTCAAGAAAGACTGAAACTTAATTTCCTTAATTTCATTAAGCATTTCCCGTTTTTTACATCCCGTCAACACATAGTCACGTTTTCCTCAAAAATTTTGGAAGTTACTTCTTCCTATGGCACAAGCATCATTTTATAAACAGAAAAAAATATCGAACAACACCGTGGATCGTTCTTAGCCTAAACATACGTGTACAAAGCGATAGCAGATATGTTATGAATTCTTTAGTCGTACGAGATGAGCGATTCAGCTCGATTCAGGTAGTTTTCGGTTTGCATTCGTCATAAGAAGTCGTTTTCAAAGTTATAAAGTGAATAAAATTTCTTTTCTTCTGTGTTTGTGCGTAAAATACGCAGTATTGTGTTAGAAATGAGCTACAAACATAAGTCGGGGCACAGAAGCGGAAGGAAAAAAAAAGACCGTGGAAAGGAGGCATCGGAAGGACAATTTTCCTTGAACATATTTTTGAAGGGTTCTGGTCCTAAAGCTGAAGCATCATTAGAGGTTTCTTCAACATCAAGTCCTTTGGCACCTCATGAAGACACTGCGCACCCTATTGACGATAACGTTGACAGTCTCACTCTCTTAGAAACAGCTTCCAAGGATGGTAATGCAAGTGATAATCTAATTGCACCTTCTTTATCTCGAATTTCGCCTTCACTACCCCGAATTATTGAAACATATTTCGATATAAGATCACCCACTTTCAACATTGAGGATGTCAATGCTAGTGATAATCTAACTACATCTTCTTCATTTCGACATTTGCCTTCATTACTCAACATTATTGAAACATATTTTGATATGGGATCACTCACTTTTAACATTAACATTGACATAAAAAAGTCTCATGAAAGCTTGCTACAGTGTTTTCCAAAAGATTATATGGGTGGTGAGCTACCGATCTCTATTTTCAAGAAGAAACTAGGGAGTGGTGAGACTGTGCTTAGAGACTGGTTAGTGTGGAGCAGAGCGAAGGAAGCCCTCTATTGTTTACCTTGCAGAATTTACAGCACACTCCCGCAAGCTCAAAAATCAGCTTTGGCATCAACTGAAGGCTATTTCGCTGCAAGAAAGTGGTAGAAGCTACAAATGAATCACAAAAATTCTCATGTTCAATGGAAAACAGAATGGAGAAAACTACAATCAGAAACTTCGTTGAGTGACTTGTTGTTTAAGAATATACAACTCGAGCAAAAAGTGTAGAAAGAAATTCTAAAGCGATTTCTCCATATAACCTTGTTTCTTGCTGAAAGAGGTTTGGTTTTCCGCGGGGACAGTAACAAAATTGGAGACCCATCCAACGGTAACCTCCTTGGAATTATTGAACTTCTAGCAAAATATGCCCCGCTTCTAAATAATCACCTACGACAAATCCGCAACTCTGAAGGAACCGGGAAAAGATCGCAGGTGCATTACTTATCGGCTGATGTTCAGAATGAGTTTATGGTTGTCTGTGCAAACGAAATAATAAATTGTATTCTTCAAGAACACGAGAAAGCAAAGTATTTTTCACTGACTGTGGATGCAACTCCAGATTCTGCTAACTTAGAACAAATTGCATTTGTAATTCGATATGTCAATTTCACTAATAAAGATGGAGGAACCTATAAAGTCGAAGAGCGTCTATTCGCCTTTGCTGACTGTACTCAAAAAACGGGGGGAAGCCATTACCCATGAAGGGTGCCTATGGAGGATTTCAGGCGAGAATACTGGCTGCCAACTGCCTAGCTGCCCAATCTGCCTGCGCTTGTCACTATCTCAAACTTAGCGGAGTACAAGCAGCTGAGAGTTGTCTTGCTGTCCTCACACTTTTTGGTGCAATAGCAAAATTGTATATAACATTTAATTCCAGACCGCAGAGATAGGATATACTAAAGGACAAAATAGACTGCTCTGCAGTTCAACCTCTCGATCTCGCTGGTCGGACAGGATTGCCGCCGTGAAACCCCTTGCTGCTCATTTTCCAGGAGTGGCAGAAGCCAGAATCGTTTCAATAGGAAACCAAGAGAGGTATCTGTGCGGTTTGAAGCAACTAACGAACTTTTAAAAAGTTTCTCTATTTTTTGCGAGTTTCGCATTTTATCGGAAGATGAAATTAAAAAACAAGCTACTGATCTGATGAACAGATACTCCACAGACCTGCAGTATGAGCTTGTGGATGAAGTAAAAAATGTTGAAATCCACTTTTGTTGCAAATTTCGACAAAGAAACTCTGCAACCTTTATAGTTACTCAATGCTCTTCAGAGAAAGAATCTCGCTTCATTGTTTCTAAACTTGTGCATTGCCCTCCGCATATTTTTGACAATCCTCACAACAGTGGCTAGTGCTGAGAGATCGCATTTTCTGCTCTAAAACGAATCAAAAATGTCGTGCAGTCCACAATGTGACAGGGCAGGCTGTTCAGTATGGGTGTGTTAGCTGTGGAAGCTCTACTTCCGAGAATAGCCAACATGGAAGCTATAATTGACGATTTTGCTTCAAAGAATGGCAAGAAAGCTGATCTTCAAGAGAAAAGTAAGTTCACTGTATGATATAACCAGTATTCACTATATAATATATCCAGTAGTAGTATTTTCAATAATTTGTGAATATTTTTCTGTCTTTGCCCTAATTGGCAACTAGGGTTTGGCAATTAAAAATCTTTCATAAATCAGCGTCGGAAGGGGGGGGGGGGGGAATAATATAGGGCTCTCAGCAGCCCTGGTCCAGCATATAGAGGTTTTCGAAATAAATATTAAAAGTTACCGAAAAGCCTTCATGTCCGACTTTTACAAAACTTTTTGTAACGGCTACTGAACACATTTTCTCCGTGCCTCTGAGCAATTCTCATAATAGTTATTTGGAAGGTGATTGTACCTCGAGAATGCTTTGATGTGACACCCGGTATGTGTGAAAGGAGACACTCTCGTATCCCTCCAGAAGACCCCTTGAAACTTCTACCATGCAGAGTGCCAGGATGGGTACCTTTACTTGGATACTGCTAGGTATTGCTATCTAGCAAGCGCTTCAAACAAGCCTCTCAGGAGTGGTTGATACAACACCAAGGATGCGAGAAAGATTGAAATTCTCGAGGAATAATTAGCATCGAAATATCATCACTTTTCGACTGTTAATTACCTCGATTGAGGCTTGTATCCTTCAAGCTAATTATAGTCTTATCCACAGACTTTCATTAGTTACAATTTTCCAATGTTTTGCAATTTATTTCAGAGAAAATTTTCCTTGCTTCTTTAAAATTAAAAGAGTCGGATTTCATAATTGTTCACTTAAAAGAATTTGTTTTATTTGGAGACAAATTTAGGTGAATGATGTGCAGACGATATGGAAAAAGATTTCTAAAGGGAGTGTTTACTGGTTAGTGGTTAACCAACCAGTTATCTAACTCACCTTTTACCCTCGCTTTTACCAGTCACTAACGACTTGAGATTCCCAATCCTCATCCTAATTTTGCACTTATTGGTGGAATAAATAGCTAGAAGTAGAAGCCATCTCTAACGAGCCAGGAACGTCGGCATCTTTCTATGAGGTTCGTCTTTGAAGTGCCTTAAGTGGTGAATACACATAAGAGTTACGGCAACGAAGCTCTTGTAAGTACTGTTGCAGTACTGAGCTTCGGATGGACGTGTGCAAGTGCGTACCCTGCGTTTCCAACTTCCTCTCTGTCAATGCACTTGCGGTCCCTCTTTAATTAAAAAAGACCTCATAAGCTCGCTAGTGGTAGAGCCTTGTGGTGGTTCAACATCCACTTCTATCGCGACTGCGTGTAACCATAGGAATCTCTTTTCTCCCCTATATAACCATATTTTCATATACCCTTAACTCCTTTATGTAATACCGCCCACGAACTTTATCCGCCTGCCGGACGAGTTCGTTTTCACCCTCGAATAACTGCCTAATTGAGAATTCCAGAATGCACTAGAGGTAAAGGAATTTCCAAAAATCCACCTTCCTGTCTACCTCCTGTGGTATTCCTTCGATTCTATTCGACGAGGAAACAATGGACGAGAGGAAAGAGGCAAGTATGTTTATGCTGGGGTGTATCTGTGGTCAGGAGGAAGTAAAAAAATTCTGAAATGTCACTGAATTAATGAGAGACTCAAAGAGATTAAATTAGGATTGTTAGATCACTTTTACGATAGCTCTTGTTCGATTTTAATTGGCATCCTACTATTTTCTCTCAAAGCACATGTTTTCAACTTTATTTCTGAATTCATCATTGAAAATCTTCTTCTGCAATTTCCTCTTTTTATTTAAATGTGCTTCATAAAACGTTTCAGTTTGGGAAATGAAATTGATTGATTGTCAATCCATAAAATTTGTGAGGTGTATAGATTTGGTTCCATCAATCAGTTTAAGATAAGAATTTGATTCCGGAAAGTCTAGTGAATTGGAAGATTGTATTCGCTTTGAAGTTGAATCTTGGGGAATTGGGAAATGAAATTCTTGAGAGACAAATTGTAAAGGAGTTGTATTTACTTACTGTGAAATCTTGTCCCTCTTGTGAGGAGCAATTGCTGCAGTCGATGAAGGGTGTCTCTAGTAGCTTTCTCATGTTTATCTCGAGCTCTTGCTTGCAGTCGCACTTCCATATCAGCTGAACAGCATACCTCACCTCCACTACTTATACCTCCGCATGTCTTTAGTTCTCTCGCTGTGAACACAAAATAACATTTAATTAGAAATAATTACATAATTATAATGTAATAAGAATACTAATAATTGAAAGGATTTCAATTCTTAATTTCAATAAGAAGAAAAAACAGCAATGAATCTGGATAAACCGATTCCGATGGGAGTAAGTAAACAAATACCAAGGTTTCCAGGTGAAAACAGGAAAAAAAGAAGCCGAGGGAAACACAAGTTCAGCAAGTGGTTTGCAAGGAGTTACGAGTGAACTCAAGTGTTTGTCGAAGAAATACTTTCAGGGTGGAGACGAGCCTCAAGACTTCAGTAAATGTAATTTGATTCTCAGCAACAAGAAAGCACCACTTCTGCAATTCAATACTTTTTTTCATTTTCCAAGTAAATTATAAAACATCACTCAACCAAGAAAACAAAAAACAATTTTCTTTTTAGGATTTCGTAGCCCCGGGCAAAAACCTTTATGGTTTTGATCAGGTGTCCGTCCGTCGTATAAAGAAGGGAAAGTGAGGGGAAATGAGGGGAAGTAACGGGTAGA
>JAUMHM010000016.1:31861468-31872019 GCA_032362435.1 Melikaiella ostensackeni | reverse complement strand
CACTTACAATTTTACCGCACTAGTGCGGAAAAATCAACTTTTCGCACACGAAACGACACTGACAAGGCTTACTTTCGGTGTACGGCGGACAAAAAATATCGTTTGTATCACGTGCGGAACGTATTTTAACGCGCGAGCGAGTCGCAACTCGCTCTTGCGTTAAAATACGCGTTTCTGCACTTGATGCGAAATATACTATTGCTTTATATCTAAAATAATTGAATTCAACCAACAAAGACAAATTTTCAACAAAATAGTTGAATTTTCAACTAAAACAGATTAATTTTCAATCAAAAAGGCTGACTTTTCAAACAAATAATTGAATTTTGCACTGCAAAAAATGAATTTTTAACCAAAAAGATTAATTTTCTACCAAAAAGCCGAATTTTCAACAAGATACATTCATTTTAAACTTAATAGTTGAATTTTTGATAAAAAAAGATACATTTTCAACAACAAAAGATCGAATTTTCTACCAAAAAGGTGAATTTTCAACTTAAGTGTTGAATGAATTTTTAACAAAGTTGTTTTACTTTCAACCAAGCAGTTTATTTTTAATCAAAAGAGATGACTTTCAACAAAAAATGTAATAGTTGATATTTCAACCAAAAATATTTTTATTTTAAATCCTAAAAAGTTGAATTCAACCAAAAGAGACGAACTGTTAATAAAACAGTTGAGTCCACAACTAAAACTGAATAATTTTTAACCAAAGCGTTGCATTTTTGACCAAAAGGATTAATTTGCTACAAAAAGGCGAATTATCAACAAAGTACATACATTTTCAACCAAAAATAGTGGAATTTTCAAACAAATATTTTAATTTTCAACTACAAAGATTAATTTGCAACATAATAGGAAATCCTCAATTACAAACAATAAATTTCAAACCCAAAATTTGTATCTTTGACCAAGAAGATTAAGTTTCTATCAAAATGACAAATTTTCAACAAAACATATAAATTTTCAACCCAAAAAATCGAATTTTCTATAAAATAGTTAAATTTCCCACACAAAAAAATTGTCAACCAAATAATTAATTTTCAACCAAAAAGATGAATTTTTAAATTAAATGATGAATTTTTAACAAACTAGTTTCACTTTCAACCAAAAGAGAGAATTTCGAGCAAAATACATACAATATCAACCAAATACATACAATATCAACAAAATACATAGTTGAATTTTCAACTAAAAAATATAAATTGTACCCCAAAAAAGGTAACTTTCTACAAAATAGTTACACTTTTAACCAAAAAGATGAATTTTCAACTAAAATGGTAAATCTTCAACCAAAAAAATGATTTTTTAACAAAGTAGTTCCACTTTCAACCAAGTAGTTGAATTTTCAATCAAAAAAAGATGAATTCTCAACGAAAAATGTAATATTTCATATATCAACCAAAAGAGATTTTAATTTTGCATCTAAAATAATTGAATTCAGCCAAGAAAGACGAATTTTGCAGCCCGAGCTATTGTGCATGCGTCCAGCAGACCTGTTATCCAAATTTAACGGTGGCTTACTATAAATGACCATAAACTTCTGTAAATTACCATAAATGTTCCCAAATTTCCGTAAATTACCATACGTTTCCACAAGTTTAATAAATTTCCATAAATTTCGTAAATTACACAAATTTCGGAAAAACATAATATAAATGTACAGTATAAATGTAAATGAGAAATTGTCCACGTTTTTTAAGCTTCTGACTTGAAATTTGTAATGTTTTTAATATGAAATTTCTAAATTTTCAAAGTTAAAAGATTATTTATTTTCGAAGATTTTAGAATGATTAAAAATTAACATCTCGAAGCATTTCACCTGATCTGAAAATTAAAATGTATACCTAGTGGAAAAGAAATGCTCCCCAAGTGCAAGAATTTCTCAACAACTCCTAGTGTGTTCTCCAGCTCGCTGATACAATCATAAGAGGAGTATGTATAATATCATAATATAGTGTCGCTTTTGTCTCACAGTTCCCATTCTCAGGATCAGGCACCTACCTATAATAGGCTTACAAGAATCACTTTGTAAAAATCAATGAGTCATCTTATCTCCTATCACCTATAATGTCAACATTTTTTTGTTCTCACTCTCTAATTTTTTGCTTTTTCGTCCAATGTCCTCTTTTACTTCCGGCGAGAGGGAACAATAAGTCACCATCACCAGTCACCAGATATTGACCATTCACAAGTTAGGAACGCATGCCCAAAATTCATAAAGAATAAAAATTCCAGTCGAGCAGGTGGCTTTTAAATTCCTTCGCGGACCTCCGTGCCGAGACCACGCGAGCATAGGGCCAACCTTAAATTTAAAAGCAGAGAGAGCACAACAGCTGGCCCAATTTACACGCCATAAGAGGGCCCTTTGTATGCACGATCTTTTCGAGTCTTTCAATGAACCCACGAGCGTCAGTGAATCCTAGTAACAGTGCCTTAATGCTTAATGAATGCATGGAGCAGCCGAACCACATCCGACACTTAAATATCCCGAAAGTACCTTTTTGAGTCGTTATGGGTATCCTACAACTGATAGAAACCTTGGCACGATCTTAAGCGGAGTTTACTTGAGATTAATTGACTTAAATTAAAATAAGACCAAATTCGTAGATCCAAACAAATAAAACAAGAATTAATAATTTTTCAGATAAGACTTCGAACTGCTCTGCATTATTATAAGAAAAATATCAAAAGTGGGCATTTTTGTTAAAATGGAGCCAAAAAGTAGCCTTAATTATAAACAAGTAACAAGAATGTATCAATACTGTTTTACCCACATTATAAGAAAAGTCTTGTTACCAACATTGGATTAATTGTGAGTTTTGGCAATTTCACACTGGGTTACTTCTTGTTTTTAGTCAAATGATGGTTTTAATTCAAACTGTGACAAAACTAAGTTGTAATTTAAAGAACTTTTTACTATAAAAGTAGATACTTCTCAAAAGAAGAATCATATAAACGGAAATCTATTAGGAATCTTTAAATATTTTTTAAATCTTTTAAACATAAATAATTAAAAACCCTGTTAAAGCAGCCAAATTTCAAAGTAATTTCACACCCATAATCCTTTTTTATTTAAGCAGATTTAACTCCACCGAGACAAACAATCTTGAAAATAAACAGAAATTTTCTATGATTACTAGTTTAAGGAGTGATTACAATTTATTGCAAGTAAAATTTGATTGAAATTAAACAATTGAAGGATGGCAGTACAGAATTAGATAACAAACAAAATTAGAAATTTTCAGGACAGCGAAACAAATGTCATAAAAATGGATGTTGATGAATCGAATAGAAAGTTTTTAAATCTTGAGGAGCGTTTGGAATATAACAGACAGCCATCAGCGATTCGAATGAAACGGAAAAATTTCCCCTTTCCCTTTTTGTGTATTATTACGGGAGGAATATCCGGATGATGAATGGGGGAACGATAATTAGTCGGTATTCTTTACCAGCTTGACAATAGACAGGAAGCGACGTTATCCTGCGAAGGGTATCTTCGGCACCCGAAACGAAACACCACGAGGATCGATTATACACACCCTAAAATTTTCGATGGTGATCTTGCCAATAGAGATAGACGAACTGTGACTGTATAGGTAGAGCCCAAAGGTAACCTGAATCAGGTCCCTAAAGGCCTCAGACGTCGCGTCAGGCTGAAAAAAACGCAGCCTTTAACCCTTTAAAGCAACTTATATTTTTCCAGTTGATCCGGCAAAAAGGATCTGAAATCGGAATGAATTGATCTATTACAATCTGTTCTTCCATCCGATATCCACGTGGTTGCCTCCCTTCTATCTGATTTGTAACGGGTTCATTTATGAGTAAATAGTAACATTATCCTCGCTGCAGATTTCCAATAATCTCCAATTTGCGGATAAATTGTGGTCAGATTATCAATCGAGTTGTGAAATTATCGTTCCACATGATAGTGTGGATGTATAATTGATTTCAAAAGAGACTGATATTAATTTTTTTTATAAACATCACATAAATATGTGGGTTGGATGATTATTATTACATATATATAAAATTGAAAATCTCAAGGTAGATGCTCATACGCTCATTAGGTGAATTAAAAACTGCAATTTCATACATGCTTGACAATAAACAGCAATAAACAAGGCTATTATGGGAAACTGAAATTCAATTGCTATCCGCGAATCTGAAGGATCGCCCACGAAGTTTCCCTATTTATATATATAAAGAAAATGAGATACCCACCCCACGCAAAAAATACTTTTCTTTGTGAAAATGTTGCATTGAGCTAAATCGATAAAGAAAGCAGCGATTTATAAATAATTTTAGAATTTTTTAAAACCATCGACGTACGCATTTCGTGCCACCCTGCAGAGGCAATTAACTTTTAACACGGCATAATTATTTGATAGCTCCGTAACAAGCGTGGCTTTCGAGCCCAACGATTGTAATGTAGTCATGCCAAGACCTCCTTGAACTGCTCCAACCTCATAAATGATCTTAAAAAATAAATAACTAAGATTCATACTACAAAAAGGAATCAATAAAACAATAAGAGTATATAAAAAAATTGTAATTGATATACTTTTTCATTTATGAAGAATAATAAAATTGAAAGCAATTCTGAGTTCCTGTTGAAAGGGAAACCTTCTGAATGTGAAATATGAAGTGAAATGTTAAATTATTATGTAAATTTATTTCGCGATCAAGATGTCTCAATGATTAATTCCCACTACCAGTTCACTCACACAGAAAACGATTTGGCTGAATCAACAAAATTCTTGTTGCTGCAACCATAGAATATGCTTATTAAGTATGTATATGGACATCAAAATATTTGGTTGACCCAACCAAACTTTTAAGTTGTTTTAACCAATTATTGTTGTAGAAAGTATATTATATTCAACTGAAATTTGTTTGATTCAACCAAATTTTCATGTATAACCAAGAAATTTTTTTTAATTCACGCAAACTTTTTTGTGAGTGCTTATCACACTTCCTCAGTCTCAAATTCACTGCTGATGAAAGCATGAGTACTTATTAATTCAATATTTAGTGAACCTTTCCTAGCAATTCGACATAATTAACTTCCCCTTTTTATGTAACGTCTCTAAATTCGACGATTTCTGAATTAAAATTCAATTGGCATTCGCTACTTCATTTGCAGCAATAATCATTTTAATTCTATAGCTAACCACACACTCAATATATCTGATCAGCCTAATAAGATTTTTGTGTAAAATGTATTCAATTCAGTATCGTGAGAACCGCTTCTGATCGAATTATGCTAATTAAATGGTCCAGGTTGGAAGCTGAGACATGTCGGTGGTCATTTTATGTGATATAAATTAATTAGAAATGAAGATTGTATAAAAGATCGTTCTACTCCTTAAATTCCACCTAATCTTGCCTTTGTAAATATATTTTTCTTTAAAAAAAATTTACAAAATTTGAAATTAAATTTAGGACCTTCTTTAAGAATGTATTTTGTTGAGAGCTAGACTTACTCGTGAAGAATCGACGACAGGGTGTCGAAAAAATCAGAGATTCAGATGTGGCCGTTACTTACCTGAAACAAATAAAAAAGTAAAATGAGGGATCGGTCGAAAAAAATGAAACTGTGAAAGGGAAGCACGCGATGACTTTATCGGCCAGGAGCGCCATGGGCAAAGCCCGAGCCAAACGGCCCAGGGGAACTATAGAACGTTGAGAAGCACTGAATTTCAATTCCAAACCAGTTCCACGGTTGAAAATCTGCGTGCCTTACAATTTTTCCGTAACGTCTTTACTAATGAGCATTTGAAACTCGAACCTACTGGACTCTTGTCGCGTAGGTTGATCTTATCATGTGCGACAGTGGAGCTGCCAGATTCGGTTACAATGTTAAACAGACTTCAGCAAATTTAGTGTAAACACTCATCTTAATTTGATTTGCTTGAAATTTTTTTTCAAACTTGTGTATTTTTCAATTTTCCTTACGGATGTTCGACAGTTATCTCACCTCAAAATTCAATAATCTTTACAATATTTTATAAAATCGACAGAAATAGCCTCACAGTTAAATATAACAAATTTTAAAAGAGAAATTAATCTGCAATTCAGAAAAAAGTACCTGAATCTGTAATTGTTTATTCATCATATTATATTTACAATATATTAATTTTTTTATACGATATTTTAATTACAATATTTTTATTTTACAATATTTTTATATTTTATAATTTATAATATTTTATATTTTTTAACTAGGTGTTGAGCGATTAAAAATTCCTGGTTTATTACGATCTTATATTTCAATTTTTATAGACCGATCAGTTATTTATTCATCATTTGAAGACTCGAAAATAAATTTCATAATTAAAGGGGATTTTTGTCTTTTTTCAAATTATTTTTACAAATATAATAAAGCTGAAGTTTCACCAAATTTTCAGATTATGCACGCACAGTCAAGCTTAAAATGTATACAATTTGTACATTAAAACATAAAATAAACGAAACAGAGCAGCAATTACTTTTAATGAATTTTGAAAGAGAAACATACGGGTAAACTAGAAAAAAATAGTAGGGTAGAGTGGGGAATGGTATCGCGCTTTGACTTAGATCGCCTATAAATTATGATTGAAATGTGATATTGATATGCGTGTGTTTGTTTTTTTTTGAGGTGAAGCTCACATTATCAGGAAACATACGTTATTACTCAAAATTGCTTTTTAACTACGTCATTATTAGAAATTAAATTAATTTATGCGTGTTGCATTTCAACCAGCGAGCCCATACATTGGGTACGGTAGACGTCATATTATGGTCGGTTTATTTAAATAATAGGAACATTGTAAAATAAATAAATTACTCCAGAAATTTTCAATACTGAATAATGTTTTCTTATCAATCAAAGTAAAGTATTTATGTGGCAAAACCCAGTTATAACCTCTTACTTCCTTAAATACATAAGGGCGCCGTCGTGCCCCGTATGTAATGTTGCAATATTTAATTAATGTTAATATATTCAAAAAGTTTATAGAACCAATTTATGGTATCCATAAATTCCATCTGTTTCTGCATAAACTGTTTTTTTCATAATTACTCTTCAGACGTATTTTAAAACAGAAATTACATTACAGCACTATTTCACTGAACAAAAAAGCCATTTCATCTAAAAAGTTGATATAAAAATCAACAAACATGGGCGTTTTTTGTAACATCCACCGTGCCCCGTACTGCCACCATAGCCGACTCCCCTAATAAATTCATAATTACATAGTTGTAAAGAATCTTTTAAGCCTTTTAGCTTTAAGGAATAAAACTTTAACTATTTTTTGAATAAATAAGCTTCGGTAACATTTATCAAAATAGTTACATACAATCATCAAAGGCTTTTTTTTGTCGATTTTATAAATAAGGTATAACACTGAGTAATTCTGAGCTTGACTGTACGTTGAGAACATTCTTGTCATCCTTGAATTGAAAGCCATTCAAAAAGTAGAAATTTTACTAATTTAATTAATTTGAAACCTTAAAAAGTCAAAATTATACTATTCAAAATTGGAAAAAAACTAAATTGGACAATTCCACAATGAAGAGTTCCAAACTGCATATACAGCCAAAATATTAAAAATTCGAAAGAATTTAGAATTGACGCATTTCTGGAACAATATACGCGTCAATTGATGTTTGTATCATTTTATAAGTAGGGAAAGAAAGTCAATAGTACAATATTCAAATAACTGACAAGCAAGTGTATGAGGACTATAAAAGCTTTCAACCGAGCTTTGAACTCACACCCTCTCATTTAAAAAGTGTTCAAATGAAATCGTAAAAAGCTTACTTTTACAAAGAATGAATGATTAAACAATACAATTATTTACAATAAAATTGTCTAAATTATATGAAATTATTCGTAGCTGTGTTTAAAAAGAAAGAATAAGTAAATCACTTCTCTCCGTGATAATATTAATCTCACTATCGTGAGTGATTGCACGTCAGAGAGAGCACCGGAAGTTCTAAAATGTAGATATGCAAAGTCTGGACAAATATGCACAGATTATAACTACTGTTATTTATGAAGCCGTAATTTCGCACTCTCTACTCGTCAGGAGCCACCCTTTGCTTAAGATAAGAAAGAAAGTAATAATAATTCTGAAATTTTAACAAATTTTGAAAAATGAGATGTTGAATATATCAGTTGAAAATATACATATACTTGCTCAATTTCAAGTTACATTAACTTTTATGTACACTAATTTATAAAAAATTGTTTTGTGAAAGAAGGTTTTGTTGTAAGACAAAAAAAAGACTTAATTTAAGGTGTAACAAAATTCAGCTGACACAAAAGTTGGCACTTTTTTCTATGTTATATACAGTAATCTATTATCACACAAGTGAACTAACACATCATTAGACGCACAAATTTGTAATGCAGCACAATATGCAGTTTGCTTTACACGATAATATCTGTACGTAACCGGTGCGTTAATATGTAGTCATTAAGCGCAGAAACCTGATTTATTTATGCGAAACGACTCCTAAGTAAATACACGTAAAGGAGCTCGTAAATCGACTTCATTATAATAAGAAGTTGTGATGATTTCATTAGCTAGCCACGACAAAAATTAAGCGAAATTAGAGAGTTTATCACCAATCAGCATTCCAATGATTTTATAAACGTAAATTTTTAATTGCACGTTAAAGTCAGATCGCGCACATAAAAATAAACTGCAGCAAAATACATACTACGATAATGATCAATTTTATAAGAATGTATGCAGAATAAATCGTGATATTTTGAAATGCGAATCGATTATTTTAAGCTGCAACGCTTTAATCCGCGAACATAGTATGAATTATTTTAATAACGTTGCGGATTGAAATAATAATAGCGTCATTTAAACAATTAAAAAAATTTTGTTTCAAAATTGTAAGACAAGGATTTTCCGACAATTTACAATGTAATTACTCGATGAGTTTCAAATGTGAAAAACGAAACTAATTGTTCACTGTAAAAAAGCGGTTGAAAATTATCACATTAATCATGGTAAAAATTTAAATTAAAATACCAGTGATTAATGTGGTAATTTTATCAAAAATGTATAAAGTTGCGTCGATTAACGTGACAATTTTAACAAAAAAGTGTAAAGTTACAGCGATAATTGACGTGGTAAAATTATACTAAAAAACGATTATATTGTGGTTAAAAATTACCACGTTAATCGCTGGTATTTTTATGCCCACTGATTTACGTGGTAATATTACACTTTGTTGGTAAAACTGATACAAAAATTGTGAAATTCCACAATAATAATTCACAATAAACTTGTAGAATTAACACATGGATCACAGTAAAACGTGCTTACAAACCGACTTGTAATTTTCAACTACTTTTTCTACAGTGTTGCTATAGACTCATAGTCGATGGTAACAAGCCCGATAAAGAGTTAAGATTGTAAAGGTCCATGTTCGCCGCCGATTCGCAAGGATTCTCAAGGATCGTTAAGTCGCGTAAAGTTTTCTATAAGATCCTATCGATTCCAAGACGCGAGAAAACTCGTTTGAACGCAACCAAACCACTGTTCATCCCGCCTCGTAGTTGTAAAAAAATCCGCGAAAATGATTAAATGGATGATAGGTTATAAGATTAGGGTGACCCTTATTTATCACTTTTCGAATTTCTTCGCTCTCATCCCCCAGTTTTGTTCAAATGCCCAAAAAATTATCTCCAAATTTAAGCCAAATCGGTTTATATTTAGGGGTTGCGCAAAGACCATGAAGTTTCCCATTGATTTACTATGGGAAAAAGTCAGATTTTTGTAAATCTAATATTTAAACGGGATGATATGTTACAAATAATTCTACGTTCCAGTATATTGTTCAGAATTCGTCAGAGAATAAGAATCAATCATAAACTTTAGGGTGGAATGACATTAAACCACTCTTATGGGTCCCCAAATAAAACCCCATAAGTGACAAAATTGAATTTTACGTAATATTGCGGTTTATTTCGCTTTTTGAAAGTTTTTTTTATAAATAATCATTAACCGGTAATTTAAGAATACCTAGCAATTTATTAATTAATTTTTAATTGTTTAAACATTTGTTTTTTCTGGTAAGACGCAAAATGAACGTATTTTCTCGACGTTATGAGTTCTTTAATCAATGGCAACAATAAAATAACTTGTTTAAATACTTTTACAATTATCTAAATAATACGTGTTTGTTCAAGCATATAGTTTACCTAAAAAAGCAGAACAGACATTTTATCTCACTAAATTTTCGACAGATTTTGATATTTTCAAGTAGTAATTTGTTTTTCAAGAATGCTCTTAAGTATTTAAACAAATTTAAATTGTTTAAGCCATTTTATTTAGTTTAAGTATTATATTTTTGTCATTTTTCGAAAGATTGAAATATTTTTAGGTACTACTTTTTTCTCTGAGAATACTCTTAAATGTTAAAAAAAATTGAAATTGTTGAAAAAATTTATTTTGTCTGCCGCCGGAGTGAAAACGCGAGTTTTCGCTCCGCTCAAACTCGCGTTTTCTCCCGTTGGCAGTCAAAATATCGTGTGCACCTCGCGAA
>JAUMHM010000016.1:31799000-31861368 GCA_032362435.1 Melikaiella ostensackeni | reverse complement strand
TTCTTTCACTCTTTTCAAACAATGTTTCTTCTACACCACATTCTTTGAGAACCCACTCATTACTGACTTTGTCCATTAACGTTTTACCGCACATATTCCGCAGGAATTGCTTCTTAACCGCGTTCACTTTACTCCTATCCTTTTCTTAATACGTCCAGGTCTCGCTACCATACAACACAGTGGGTGCAAGCACAAAATTATATAATGCAATTTTAGCTTGTTTCGTTACATTTTTACTTCTAGTAATAGCTCGTACGTAGAAATATCTTAAAATTATATAAAATCCAACGAAAATCTATGAGATCGCATGAAATTCTACCAAAATTCCTTGGAAATCTACAAAATCCCATGAAATTCCAGAAATCCCTCGATATTTTACAAAATACTGTGTTCGTCGTAGATTATGACACAAGTCTTGAACCCCCTTCATAACTGACTTCATAATGACTTCATAAGTGACTTCATAATAAAAAACATATAAACATAATATTTTAATAGATATCCCAGCCCAAAATGCTCTCAAAACAGGGAAAATAGGGTGATTTTTCACGAAAATAGGAGAATAATAGGGGAATGAATTCTTTTAAATAAAATATATGTATAGGTTAATCCATTGAATTCAATATGAAACGCTTAAGATTTTAAGTCGAAATATGCTGTATTTTCAACAAAATAGTTGACTTTCAACCGAAAGAGATTAATTTTCTACTAAAAGAGATGAATTTTCAACGAAAGACTGAGCTTTGAAGCTGGAAAGTCGAATGTTTTGGAAAAAAGTTGACTTTTCAACCCGGAAATATGAATTTTTAACCAAGGAAAATGATTTTTCATCCAAATACTTGAATTTTTTAACAAACAAAAAAATTCATTTCAGACGAAACAGTTGCATTTACAACCAAATAGTTGAACACTCAAGCAAAAGAGACGAATTTTTAACAAATAGCTGAATTTTAGATAAAAAAAAGATGACTTCAACATAACAGTTGACTTTTCAATATACAAATATGAATTTTCAACCAAATACTTGAATTTTCACGACAAAAAGATGAATTTTTTGGAATACAGTTGAATTTTGAACCGGAAAACTTGACTTTTCAACAAAAAAGGTCATTTTCAGCCAAGAAAAATGAATTTTCAACAGGCAGGATAAACTATCTACCCAAAAAAACGAATTTTCAACAAATGACATGAATTTTCCACCAAATAGTTGAATTTTTAACTTATAAAGGATACATTTCTAACCAAAAATGGAATAGTTAAATTTTCAGATAATAAAATTAATTTTCAACAAAAAAAAAAGAATTTTCTATAAAAAGATTAATGTTCTACCAAAAAGACGAATTTTTAACAAAATACATTAATTTTCATTAAAATTGTTGAATTTTGAAGCGAGAAAGACGAATTATCTACAAAACAGTTGAATTTTCAATCCAAAAATAATATTATTTGTCCAACACCCACGTCGAAAATACCACTTTTTTCAACTAAAAATAGTGGCGAAAACGATCGATTTCTCGATTGATGACGTGAGCGTTAAGAAAAGTAGGCAAAAACCGACTAGTGTGGAAAAGTGATCACGTGAGCGTTGAGAATTCCTCTTTTCATATATATTTATTTTATAGAATATATTATATTTTATATTATATTTATATATTATATTTTATGAATAATTTACAAAAATATATATTTATATATAATATATATTTATATTATATATATATATTTATATATTTATAATAAATAATTAATACATTATATTTTATAGAATAGGGGAAGGAGTGTGAAGTCTGCACTTAGATACTTTATGTACTTGTAAAATAAAATCATTTTTTTTTTCAAGCATTTCAAAAAATTGTTATTCACAATTATAATATTATGTAGAGGTGGGATTATATTGACCCTCAATCGTAAAATTATTTTGGAATTTTTGGATCACCAAAAATTCCAAAATAAATTCACAATTATATTTTCAATATGTGATGTCACATTCTGCGTGAACCCCTTAACCCCTACGACACAAATTATCACAAGACCAGTTAATCCTCCCCCCACCCCTCAACCCTGGCAGTGTGACGTGTTTTTGAACGTCCCCCAAAATACTATTAAATTCCTCTAAATTCTAAAAACATCCCATGAAATTCTGTGAAATAAGATACGGGTAAGCCCCTGGATTAAAATTAAATAAATATATCTTCTGATAGTTATTGCAACTTAATACATTTTTTCTATATTTTTTCTTAATTCATTTGATTTTAATCATTTCTGCCGCGACGTCGGTAGTACTTCCGGTTTCCGAGGCAATTTGCGAGACAATTGCGAAAAAGAAGAGGCTATTTTGGTATTCCTTAGAGAATCTAGCGAAGAAGAGGCTAAGGACATGACTGCGAAGAAACCGAACGAATGAAAAGAAGTAAGTTTGCGAAAGGAAGTCAGTATGCCCAATCAAACAAAAAAAAGGTCCTGACTGGCGCCAAGGCACGAGTATAGTTCACGCCCTGTCCTTTTTTATTACTTTCACTTCATTCTCTCTCTTTCTTTCTCACCATCTTTTTTCTCTCCTCTCTCTTTCTTCTCCTTCCTCACACTTGTAAATCTAAAACGTGCCCAACGAAAACTAAACTCTTGGAAGTTATACATCTGCTCATTCTGCGTCCCTCTAATTTTTAAGCTTCGGCGTTTCCTACTCTAATTTTTCCTTTTTGTGAGGGTGGGCTTTTGCAGAAACTGCATGTCGTTTATTTAAGATCACGAAAACTCGCATCACTCCACACTTTAAATCTTTCGTTGAATGTTCATTAATCTCTCTTCGAGAGTCCAAATCTTTTTTAAGAAAGTACAATTTTGCAGATGCAATTTAAAAGAGTTATAAATATATAATAACAAATTTAACAAAATTGAACAAAAGTTTTTAAAAAATTTAATTTTCTACTTGAAGGTCTTTTTAAAAAATCCTAGTGTTGAAAAATATGACAGCTACAATGAACTTGACGTACGGGTGGCGTTGAACCTATATAAAGTGCAAATGTCTCGGCCAATAAAAGAAGACGTTTTTCTGGTAGGTTTTGCACTTGGTGGTCTTCACGCTTGTCCACCGACGATAAATAAAAATGTCGTCCGGTCATCGATTCGTCACGTTTGCTCCTCATGCTCGGTTCATTCCAAGTCTTTCATCACTTCAGCGAATCGGACAATAGGATTTCCAAAAATGGATCTATTCATCGACTCCCGGACATAATCACTAAATACATAAACCTTTATCCAATAAAGAAGCAGAATTGACTTTTATATTAATTTACAGCTCATGGATTCACTAAAGAAAGAAAGAAAAGAATCACCTCCTTCTTGTATATGTACTTGCCCTTGAGTGAACCTGTAAAACACATGTCTCGTAATTAATTTTACCCGGACAAATGCCGCTTCTCTGACAGGAGTTAATTAATAAATTAACATGGAATATGCGGATTTACGAAGTGGAATGCTGCCCGTGTGGAAAAATCTTCTGGCCTTGGTAAGGCCCAGACCAGACCTGGATCCCAGTCTCGGCGCGGACCATACGGTCTGGCCTGGGTCTGGCCAAAAGTGTAACGTTTTTTTGGCTAGCCTCAGGCCAGACCTTATGGTCAGCAGCTAGCTAGGCTGTCTGGTCACAAGTGAATAAATAAATAGTACATACGAGTAGTGCAAAATAAATAGTGCAAAATATATAAATAGCAAATAATAAATAAATAATCAACAAAAGACTGAATACAATTGGATTTTCTTCCAGAACCCTGGTATTCAAAATTGTATAGACCAATCCGCGCAGAAGAAGTTAATTAATTAAAATATCTAAATTACAGAAAATCTAATTATTGAACGTACAGATAGTTCCTTAAGTATCCTACCTCACTTATTAAATATTACGCTAAAAAAACGATTTGGCAGAAAATTCGCAAGCACCGAGGAATCGAACTCTAACCGTCTAAGTTATAAATCGCGCGCGCTACCCACTAAACTATTAAATAGCCACTAAACTTATTAAAATAGAGAGTCGCTTATTCGCTCACGTCATGGAAAGCTGATCAGCACCAGGTCTAAACCCTGGACCAGACTAGACTGTCAAGTCGATGAGAAAAGAAAACACTTGTTTTAATAGCGTTAATTTCTTTTGCATCATTTTTGTAAACACACTGTCAATTTTTCGAAATATGTAAAAAAAAATTGCTGATTGAGATTAGAATTATTTTAGTCCTTGGAAAGCTGACCAGCGCCACACCCGGGCCAGACCAGGCTGTCAGGGTGATAAAAAAAATCTTTGTTTTGATGGTACGATTTTCTAATTTCCTATCATTTTAGAGAGCCTGTCAGTTTTTCGTAATATGTAAAAAAAATTGTTAATGGAAAAGAATTTTTGTTGTTCTTAGAAAGCTGATCAACGCCAGACCTGGGCCAGATCAGGCCTTCCAGGCTAAACGGTCTAGATAAAGCGACACCTAGGCCAGATCAGACTTTCCAGACTAGACGGTCTAGATAAAGCCAGACCTGAGTCAGAGTGTCAGACCTGATTCTAGACTGCCATAAAAATTTTCCACGCGGGGTGTGAAAATAATAAGTAAATGGTGTTTGCACACTTCCATAACTCAAAGTTGCACTATTGGTATTTTGCAATTTGTCAGGAACGGGTACCGTTATACAGCAGGAGCCAAACGGATCGAAGCAAGTATCCTCTCCGTCGTGCATACTTATTCTCAATAATCTCTTCGGAGAACGATGTGCACGTGCATTATAAGGACCTTATAGCAAGTTCAGTTATCGACTGGAGATTCTCAGAGGGATAATGCGAAAGCAATACGAAAAGTCTATACACGTCGTTCCAGTAACAAAGAGTCCAATTTACTCTCAATAAAATAATTAAGCTCAAACAAATACGCGATTGTAATTTATTTGTAATTGTCAATTGGATTCTAAATGATTGAAACATATCATTATTATTAATTATACAATATAAAATGATCAGTGCCAGAATCATGTAATGATTACACAATTTTAGGAGCCGATGCACAAAACACGGGAAGGAATGTGAAACTACGCACTTCATTAAGGAACTTGATGTCTCCTGTATAAAACTTCAACTTCTAATACTTTAAAGTGAGTGTATTGAATTCATACGTTATCACCTACACTCAGAAAACGATTTGGTTGAATCAACAAAACTTTTGTTGGTTCAATCATAGAATATAGTTATTATATGGACAACAAAATATTTGGTTGACCCAACCAAATCTTTTGGTAGATGTAGTATTTGGCTGATTCAACCAAAAAATTTGTTTGGGCCAATGAAATATTTTGTTGAATTAACCCAAATTTGTTTGATTCAACCAAATTTTCATGTATATCCATAAAAGCAGTTTTGTTGGTTTGTTTGGTTTTTCCATTTAAATCGACTTTTTCTATTTCAGCAAATATTCATAATTTAATGTTTAAGACATGATATATTTAGGTTAATTTAAGATTTTATAATGAAAAGTGACATGTCGACCCGTCAACATCCGCCGCTCTGTGTCCTTGTAAATTTTTTTTGGCCGATCATTCATTACTGTTGCGAGTATAGGACTGAGTCCTGTTCTGGACTGTACTCTGTACAGTGCGCTAGAGAAAACAAGCTGTTGACGAACTGTAATATTGTAATAAAACTGTAATATTTCACTTCCATCTTCTCCTGTGTTAAGCGTAAGGCTCAAAGTCAAAATGTGTACCTTCCAATCATTAATTACACATCCTTGAACCATAAAAATCCCGATCTTAACCTCAAGACTACCGTTAGAAGAAAATAGATTTGCAGCAATCAATGAACGGACATCCTTTTCTCTCTTCTCTTGACATAAACAAAAATCGGAAGCTTTGGCGGTATCTGGTCGGTGGCAGCAGCATCCTTTGTCTCGCATTTCTTCAAGTTGCCTTGAAACAAGTTCGCCCGGAGTCTCTTTTGGGCTCAGAATCTAAGCTGGAGTCAGGGGTGGCTGACCCCCTTTGCGAATCAGCTGTTCGGCCCACAGTTATATCAGAGATGAGGAGAAGAGAGGCTCCTGGGGCGGCGAGCCTCAAAGCATACCACAAAGAGAGAATGCTCTCACGAGCGAATAGAGAGCCTGAGAGAGACGGGAGCCAAGAGAGAGATTGAGGGTGCAGACTGCAGAATCTCCAGTGAAAAAGAGATGGAGATAGTGAAGGTAAAATAGTGGGGGTGAAGCAGGTAAGAGAATGAGACACGGCAGAAGATTCTGGGAGAGAGGGAAGAGCAGACGCGTGGGAGAGTTCGGCTCTCCAGAGTCAGAGGGTGGTGCTCAACCTGACACAGGTGAGCGGAAGTCTGCACTGGCAGCTACAGGGTGATTCATGAAACTCGAACCGTTTACGAAACGGAAGTATAAGTTGTTCCGTCTTGAGATGTGCTGCTTCTGATCCTCCTCTGCCTCGCCCCTGCTCATCATCTGCCATTCAGGGGGTCAGTCGTGAATCGTGATGAAAACGTTCAAAGTGCCACGCGACTTCTTCCTATGTAGATCCGTTACTCAGATGCTTCTGGAGATAAACTTGAAAAGAAACTCCTTGCAACATGTAACACGTGTCCACTTGACTCGTAAGTCAGGCACTTTGAAGCTGAGCCAGCCGGGCTCAAAATGCTGTCAATTTTTCACGAGCCAGACAGGAAACTGGGGGGAAATAAGATATGCCTTGAAATCACACTTGGTCCTTAGACTTGCGACTCGTGCTAAGAAATTTAAGAAAAAAACTGTTTTCTATGTACATGTACTGAGATAAGATATAACAACCATCTTACACCTAGCAGGACATTTAAAAAAAAACGATTAACCTCTGATCTAAGTAATTTGTTATAGATTTACTTGAACGACAAGAGAAAGATTTTTTGTCTTTGATCTTCTGACCAGACAAACGCCTACAATCCTTCTAACACGACTAATGCACAAGCAACCCACTCCCGGCTCCGCAACGCATAACTCAGACCGAACTTAATCCGCGAGGAGGCTGAAGTGGTAAGTTGGTAAGTCTTACTTGCGAGTTTACGACTACTTGGTTAGAATTCGAAAACCTTTCTTTTAAAACTTAAGATTTACGAGCCATTGCTTTCGAACGTAACCTTAAAATCCACCAATTTGTCTTACTTTCCTCCCGAAAAATAACTTGAAACTGACTAAATTTGGCTGCATGATTGAAACGACCACATCAATTTTCTCGCAGATTAAACTCCTATCTCTTCAGAGAGATTTAAGAGAAAATAATTTCTAAATCACTCTTCACTTTCTTCATTCCCAGTATCAACAATTTTTAATAGAATAATTGACTTGATAAATTCTTGTTTTTTCTATGAGAAAATGAGAGCCTCTGCATTACATACTGTCACTTTCAGAAGACAACGTGGTCCTTATCCTAGATCTACAAGTTGCGAAAGACATTAACTCCGTAAGTAGAAACTTGCAGAAGCCTCTTCTGTGCAACTTATGCATACAATCTACAAATCTGTGCGTATAACACACAGACTTCATGCCACTGAACTTCAGATGGTTAAGGCCAAATAAAATAGCAATCTACATCTACAATTCTAGACTCATGTCCTACTTCAAGAGCAGAACATGCAAATGATTCTTTTTAATGCCCTTTTCCACATATCTTTTTCTACATATTAAAAATCCCCCCACCCACAGGAGATCGTCAGACATTAAAACTTTTAGCTCAAATTTCTTTCCAAAACCCCCAATTACCCTAAATCTCATAATAAAGCCTCGCAATCGCCTACACATTTAGTCAGGGGAGTGGAAAACTGAAGAAAACCAAAACTTCCGAGCGCAGTCGGTTATCGACAGACGAGTTTGGACGTAGATTTTCGATAGCATCGAGTACCCACATCCATCTTCGGCGTCAAACCTCCCGCTCGACAGTAGTTAAACAGAGTGAAAAGCACGACAAGACGAGAATCCAGAAAGGTAACCCATCCGAGCGCTAACCGCGCCCATCTGTGCTTCACATTCAAGATCTCGACGAGTCGAGAATCACCACCCAGGTACTGCCGTCGGTAAGAACATGCAAATGATACCTTACCATTTTTTTTTGTACATGGTACATTAAATGATCGCCATCAAGTGTTCTTCGATTAAATTTACCAATAGCATTACTTTACGATATCAATAACTCGATTGTTCCTAGTTAGTACACCAGTTTAGTAGTTACTGTTCAAAGTTCCAATATAGGTTACTCCTCTGTTCTAGTCTGAATATCCCACAGAACCCACTTTCTCATCGATTGCTCCTTTTCAACTACTCCTGTCCTCGTTTTACCTCGTGATGAAGCTTTTATGTTTCTGTTGTTCACTCGACCCTGACGACTTTAATGAAAAGATTGCGACGGAAAAAAAACTAACAACCCTTTATTAATAACCTTTTTTTAGATATTGTTTTTTAATTCACGAGAGAATTTTTATTCTTCAAGATTTTTTTTTTAAATTTACTTTAGTATCGGGTGAAATTTAAAGTGAGTCGATTATAAATTTTTTTTCTGCTAAAAACTTATATGATTTCAATCAATTTACTGTAATTTTCACAATTAAGCATTAAATAATTTCAAATTGTAAATCTTAAGAGTTGAAGATTCCAAAAACGTTAAAAATTAAATACTTTATGTATAATAATTGGAAACATTCAACATTCAACATTCAACATTCAACAATCAAAAGTATGAAGCGTTAAAAATTGAGAGATTCCAAATCTCGTTTAAAATTGACCAATTCTAAATTAGGATCGTGAAATTGAGTAGTACAAAATTAATAAGCAGAATTTTTTCGGATTCAATCACTTTAATCTAATTTATAATTTTTAACCTTTCAATTTGAAAAATTGTAAATATCTATGATAATAAAGTACGTGGCTTCCTAATGTTGTCCTACCGTCCGTTTAACATAAAGTTGCTCGGTTTCTAAATTTTTTTGTTTTGATATTTCTTTATTACTGAATGATGAAGTTGAAAATTTAATTTTAGAAAGATTAATTTCCACAGTCACAGATAGCTCAATAAATATTATATAATATTATAAATTATTCCTAACAAGAGATAAGCTTTTAACTTTAATTTTAGCACTTTTACACTATTTCGGCTAACTTTAAATTATCCTAAAGTCAGGAATTTTGAAACCAAAAACACGAATTTTCACCAAAAGAGTTGATTTTTTAACCAAAAAGGATTTTTGAGTCAAGAAAGAAAAAAAAACTTCAACCAAAGTGTTCAATTTTGTACAAAATAGTTGAATCCTCAACCGAATAGTTGATTTTTTAGCTAAAAAAAATTTCAACAAACAAAGGAATGGTTAAATTTTCATTTGGAAGAATAAATTTTCAAACAAGAAAAAAATGAGTTTTGAATAAAATATTTAAATTTTCAACGAAAGAAATCAATTTTCGACTAAAATGATAAATGTTGAAAAAATGTTGAATCCTCTACTAAAACAGATTAATTTTCAGTCAAAAAGTTACATTTTTGACCAGAAAAGATGAAATTTCTACCAAAAGATATGAATTTTTTAACCAAAAAGTCGAATTTTCAAAAGTTGAATTCTAAGAAACACATTAATTTTTACACTAATTTCTTTAATATTTTTCTATTATTTATTTCAATGCTGATTGTCCTACAACCATTGGAAAAATAAAAAAAAGCGAGTTTTGTATTGAAATGTTATATTTACCTAATTTTACATGACAATTTAATAAATAAACATTTCGAACCATAAAAAAAAATTTGAAAAATGTCTAGGTGGAATTCGCATTTAAAGCAATGTTACACGCGCGCTATAGCGCGCGCATATTATACTAGTATAGTTTTATTTTTTATAGAACGATTTAGAACCAATCTATTCAGATTATTCCAAATTTCAAAATAGAAAAAAGGCCATAATCCAAAACAATAACACATTTCTATAAATTGCTAACTTCCTCAAACTTGTATAATTCGTATTTTATATTTGTATAATTTGTATACTATATATCTAAATAAAAATATATATCTTTTGGTGAATCGAGTTAATTATTAATACCTTAATTAAAAGAAATCTTGATAATATTCATAGACAACCCTGCAGATTCGAACAAATCTTTGCTTAATGTTTCTCGTTTAAAATTTATTAAAGGCCGGAATGAAATCTACTTTCTTATATGAAAATTTTTTACTTACTAAAAATGAAACAGCCAAAAAGTTCACAAATCAAAGTAAACTTCAAAACTACCCACTTTTACGGCTCATTAGAGACAAATGTATAATAAATGAACAAACAAAAAAAAAGAGGGAGGAAAAGAAAGAGTCAACCATACCAAACTCTCACTCTTTCTTTTCTTTGTATTTTTTATACAACTGGGGACCAACATGTTTCGAAGCCAATTTAGACTTCCTTATCAGGGGTAATTTATAGGAGAACTACAGTTATAAACAATTAAACCTATATTAATTAAATTCAATTTTGGATCTTCTACTCAGGAAGTTAATTTTTTATCTATTCTGATTTTTCTGTTTTTGGTACTATGGATTTCAGTGAAATTGATGAAAATTGGGGGAATTTGGTGGATGTGATTGTGGGACCGATGAAAAATATTAAAGATTTTATTCAATTAGTAAAAAACTGTGACTGAATGCATTACAGAAAGATTTATTGATAATGTGCAACATTCATGGGTTTTTCCAAAAAAGATATTTGATATTAACAAGAAAGTACGTTTTGATTTTAACAATAAAAGAAACAAAGAAACTTTTAATGAAACTTCTAATAAATTAAAGTAATCTATCTTTTATTGGGTTAAAAAAGTTTACCACGCACTGATACACAGAACTTTCTGGTGTTTTCTGTTTTAGTACAAAAAAAAAGTTCAAAAGAAAGTAAGTTTCATTTCGATCTTGAAGATTTTTGATATTCAAAAAAAATATAAAAATTGACTTAATAACATTTGATATTAAATTCTTTATTTTTATTTACAGGTAATATCTGAATTTAATTAATACAGGTTTCATTATTTATAACTGTAGTTTTCCTATGAATTACTTATAACTACCCCTTTTCTCCCCTCTTTTTCCTTTTTGTTGTACATTTATTGTACATTTGTCTCTAATGAGCCGTAAAAGTGAGTAGTTTTGAAGTCTATTTTTGATTTGTGAACTTTTTGGGTGTTTCTCTTTTAGTACACACAATATGTTCAGAAGAAAGAATATTTCATTTCGACCTTCAAAAAAATATATATTTTTTTAACTTTAATTTAAAATATTTCAATTTCAAACGTTTAAGTTTGAAATTGTCTAATTATCAATATTTTCATCCATTTGATTTGGAACGTTTTCAACCCTTTCAGACCCGAATTATTTCTGGCTTTTTTTTATACTCTTTGTCTAAAACTACCAACAATATTAGAATTATCGATCTTCATATAATTTTTTCTAATAGATATTGCATCCCCTCAAATAATCAAACAGCTTACAAATCGTTTTAACTCGCCAAAAAAATGTTCTGAGCCTTCAAAAATTATGTACATGGGAATGTACATTGGGTCTGGAAGGGTCAAGATGAAATTATACTCAAGGCATTAGGATAAGAAATTTAGAAAATTCCCGGACAACAAATTAATTCACTGTTATGCATTTAAATCAATATAGTATTTTCCTTGATAACAGTTCAATTCCTCACCTTTTTTCATACCAAAGAATGCAGTAAATGGATTATCATCTGCAAAAGGATATAACAAATTTGCAATCTTATAACATCAACATTAAAATTATCCTCCACTTTACCCTCAATTAACTTCAATCTTGTCAGTGCACTTACCCATTTTCATTTTTCTTCAAACTTTTTTTTCTCTTCGGAAGATCTTTGAAAAAGTAACAATTTATCCTCGCACGTAATAGCATAATTGCATCGTCAATTTCTTCCTAGGAACTTAGGGGTGATGGATCGAGAGGGAATGAAAGTAACAAGAATTGAGCTAGGAACTCTTGCACTGGTCTACTCGTTGCGTTGGTGTTTGGTGGGATCCTCGTTTATGAAAGAGTTTGTGCTATGAATGAAAATTGTGAATTGGCTCATACTACTTTTCGAGTGGTGAGCCCAAGGCAAGCCAGACAGATAGGTGGACATATATGTAGGGACATACATAAATGTGTTCCCAGGAGCAGCAGATATTTCGAGAGCCGATCATCCGCTTGTTTAGACCCTGCAGGTCGGGTCAGGCTACCCACGTCCACATTATTCTCTTTGTCTTTCCCTTTCTCTCTGGCTCTACCTCTACTCTACCTTTCGCGTCCACGCGGTAAGTTCTTTTTATTTTGTCTTTTCTCATTTCTTCTACTTTGATTTTTTGCATACCTGACCGCCACGAGCGCGGCCGCCCTGCGAGGGACCAAGAGCAACCAAGAGAACCAACCTACCTACCGACGAGCACGAACCATCTAAATCCAGATGAAAGACAAAGAGGACGATCAACACTGATACGTTTTCTACAGGTGCCTTGCGAAAAAGAATGTACACTTTCAATTTATCCCTTCAGTTCCTTCATAAAGATTTTGTAAGGTATACTTCCACATTCTTAGTTGACAAATTCACTTCTTTTTCTTTTAAATACACAATGAAAGGGTTTTTTTCTTTTATGGGTTGAATGAAAAGGAACCGAGAAAAAAATCATTCTCACTCTCTAAATTTCTTGGAGTGGCATCCCACTCTATTAGAGTGAGATTTCACTCTTTCTTCCAGTCAGATCTCATCCAAACTAATTAGAGTGAACCTTCTTCGTTCGTTATAATGAAAAGTCACTTTTAGATTAAGAGTGACTTTTCACTCTGTGAAAGTTGCGTGAGGACTCTGAGTGCGAAGCCGCTGCTTCACTTTAGAGTGAAACAATGTCACTCGAACCTTTGGAGTGGAAAATCTGACTCCTTTAGAATGAAAATTTCATTCGAAAGTAAGAGTAGCAAATACACTCAAATCAAAGGGTGAACGTAGGTTTCACTCGTTAGGATTGAAATTTCACCCTTATTGTAGACTAAAAAAAAATGTCTGTATGTAGATTATTTAACTCTTTTTACTTTATTATTTTTCTTATACATAATATACTATATACTATTTCTTGGCGCGCATAATTCAATCAACATTGTTCCTGATCATCATTGTGAACGTAAATTAGAATTGGTTGTTGTCTCGTCTTCGCCTTTGTGGCGTTCAGAATATCCACTTCAGCCTAAAACACCTTTAGCGAATCATTGGTTACTCATTTTATATATTTCCGAAAAGCACCTTCTGGATTTTCGATAAAAGTTTCGTATATGACGAGCACGTAACGTCAATGAAATGCTAATGAAAATGGTGTCGCGTCGATCACTTCCCACAAGAAATGACGCTACCCATCATTTTAGCATGCAGTGTTCCTAATTTTGGCGGCCTGAGCTACTGCGGTAAGAGTGAACCCCTTAACTTTATTCGGGTGATCACTTGACTATTATGGAGTGAGTAGAGTATTCACTCCAAACTTCGAGTGAAATATTCACTCCAAGAAATTTAGAGAGCATTTTGGACAAATGTAAAAGATACTTTGAATCCAAGGAAAAACTTACGACAATTGTGTCTAGCTTTTTATAATATATATTCCTTCATATAATACATATTTCATTCTTCCTCATATAAAGCTGAATTCCTTAAATTGGTACAAGAATGCGGAATGCAATAAGATCACGCTGCTCACACGAATGAGGGGAATTTCCCTTCTTTTCTTTCGTAATTTTCTTATTCCCTACACGAAACGAAATTGCCTTCTATGCAGAAAGTATCGTACGCACTAACTTTCCTAGGTGCAATGATTTACCACACAATGAATCCTTTGTGCAATAAATTCTAAACACATTAGCTTCCTGCATAGTCAATTTTCTACACAAAAATTTTCTCTACAATAAATTCTTTACAATATGCTTTTTTCAAACGATAAATATCCTCCTTGAGTGCACCTTAATATAAAAAGAACCAGAGGGTTGATAATTCATTACCAAGCAACTTTAATGAAATTCAGAGAGCACTGGACGGAGAAACCGATATCAGTGAAATTACTCAATTTTGAATGAGTTTTATTTCAAATGCTTTGAAATTTCTAATGTTCTAATTTTGAGTTTCAAATTTTTAATTTGTAATCTTTCATTTTCAAATCTTAACATATTGCTGAATACTTGGATAATTTTAAATTAAGGAGGTTACAAGTATAATTTATTCGAACCTGAACAATTTTTATTTAAAGATTAAAAAACCGATTTACACCAATACTAAATTTAGTGAAAAAAAAAACAATTTATGCTTCGAATTCAGAAGAATTCCACTTAAAATGCTTTACTTTGTATTCTACAGTTGTAAACACTTCATACTGAAAATTTTTTAGCTTTGAAAGCTTGAATTATCTAATCTTAATGACCCAGGAAACATTTTAGCAAACCGATAAAACAGGCGGAAATGACCAGGAATTTTTATCTTGTATTTTAGTGGCTGTTCTGAAAAAATATACTTTTATCTTTATAACACGAGTTTTAATTAATTCCTCATAAATTTGTGGGTCCATATATTACTACAATCCTCTACATTTTTCCATAAAGCTAGCAGCTTAAGCACAGTTTCATGGAGGAGTCATAGGCGAGTAAAATATAAAAATGACAAAGTTCCGACGAATTCTTGCTCAAACTAGAAGGACAAAGAAAGATACAGCAGTGGTATCCTACAAAAAGCGTTATCTCCCCCTTTTCATTTCTCTCCCCTGGCACTGCACAAGCGCCAGGCCGCTACTGGACCCCATATACTTTTCTCGTAGAAATATGCGACGTGTGTAGTATGTACTCTAGTGTGTAGTGTGTAGCATGTACGCCAATCGTGCGTATATATATATATATATATATATATATATATATATGGGGCTGAACAAAACGTCCGTCTCTGAAAGAAAAAAGAATCATGGATCGGTCGCAGAGGAAGGAGGGTGCGGAATTTAAGATGGCCTCTGAAGAAACGGAAACAGAAGAACTTCACAATGTCTCTACGGAATGTGCAACCCTTTTCTGCAATTTCCATAATATGTCTGCTAGTCAACATTTTTGCAATTCTGAAAACCCAAATATTATTTGAAGCCGTTTCTTTCCAAAATAAGCAGGCCTCATCTTTTCCACATACTCGCACTCAGAGAAACGTTTCGATAGTGTGACCTGTAAAATACTTGCTGTAACCAATTTAGTTGTATTCTGGGGTGCCATCCCATTAGTTGGCCGAGGCACCCACTTTAATTGGACATGGTGGCCTTGGTTGTGCCAACCAACTGTGGTGGCTGTGTCATCCAATTCTGTTGTACAGTACAACCTTCTACCTGTTCCCGTGCTTTTGCGTTGTCTGACTTACCTTCTTCAGATAGATCGTACATCCAAAGCTGTTTGGGTCGTGAATCCAACGCAACAAATAGGTTATACCTGTGAAAAATGAAAATTTGTATAAAATCCCTTCGGATTTTATACCATTATCCACTGTTTTATTCTCTCCAATCCTCGATTTCACGTCTAACAACACTTCATTCATTCTTCAACAGAAAGTGCAACTTAATATAAGTTGAAAAATCACAACACACGACACTAATGCTCGAGATATCAACAAAGTAACACAAAGTAGTCTTCAGAATCTCTGGACTCTTGAGGCGCCACCCCAAAATCTTAGGTTAGTCGGTCCGATTCGACACCATAGATGCATAGGTTATAGAACGTACGCCTGCGTGCGCCAAGCACAAGATCAGATGCACTAATTCATGCGCCACGCGTTTCGTCAAACGAGTTGGCTATCCTGGCCAACTCGTTGGCTGCGCTATCTATTCGATAGATGCAGGGTCCAATGCATTGTTGCAGTGACCATCGAACTCGCAACATTTTAAATAGTCACTGTGTCCAACGGACTCAGCTGGTTTGTCAATGTGAACAGATGTTCTGACCAACTATTGCTTAACCAAGAAAAATAGATGTGCCAGCCAACTACTTCTCTGAGTGCGGAAACACATTTTTTATTAGTATTGTTTGATATTTTACACAGAAAAAAGTCTTATTTTTATTAAAGCTTAATTTAGCTACACCTGAAATTAAGACGATTTTTTGGTTCAAAACTAGATATTATTTTCAATTAAAACAATCTCAAATCTGCATCTCTTATGGCAAGACAATTACACTGAAAATCCTCTTTTTAAGCCAGTGATAAAAAACTTGACAGCAAATGGCCATAAAGTCGCGATAAAATCAGAATTTGCATTGATGCCATCAAAATCAGGACATGTTCTGAAATTTGCATTAATTAAAAGCGGATCGTTGATTGGCTGCGAGCACGTAGTCAATTTGTAGCCATAATTTTCTGCAGATTATATAACATATTAAGGTGATAACTTGTATATTGAACGTCTTAATGGTTCTTTTAAATGCAGTCCGCCTCTAATTGCCGGTATTGTTGTTACAGGTTTCGAGTACTTACGAGCTGCATCATCAAACTTTACACAAAGTGAGTAAAAAAAAAAAAAGTAAAAAAGGAGTTTGAGCAACCGAGTCGCGGTTTTAAGCAGGGGCAAGAATATATTTCTAAATGCAATGTATGCATATATTTGACATTTACGACTTAACCAACCCACTGCATTTCGCAGCTTTGGGACACGGCTTTATCTCCCTCTCTCTTTTCTTTCTTCTCAGTTCTCCTTCGAGAATTTTGCTCTCTTTTTAAGCGAGACGGTGTGTTCTCAACTCCCAAAACTGTATGCGCGTGCTTAAATGCACGCTTTGGCTCGTGAAAAACGAGTATGCCTCGTAAAATCGGCGTTACGCATGCAAATTATAGGACCGTTCTACGAATTAAGATATCTGCTTTCGTTTTAATACGCGGGAAATGACCATGCGATACCATCGTCCCGAAATATCCGGGAATTTGGATGATTCAATGAATTCTGCACGGGAATCACCCGACACTGAATGTACTTTTTTTTTTAGAGAGATTTTTGATTGCTAATAAATTCAATATTTTATAAGGAAGTCGCATTCCCATGCTTGGAGCAACACAGAAAAAAAGTTTGGTTTTGCGAAAGAGATTCTTGCTTCAAGATCAAAAATGGGATTAAGTCTAACTTTAGGCAAAATATGTAACAAAAGCAAGGCTTTTTTCTGTCTACTACGATTACAGCTTAATTAAGTTAAACTTAAATTAAACCTATTTTTTGGTTTATAAAGCTACATAGTTTGAAGCCCATTTTTTTCTTAAAACCAGACCCCTTTGTCTTAAGACAACACCCCCGTGTATTATCTTATAAAATGGATGAAGATGTGCTTCAGGAAATTGGATGTTTTTGATGATTTTGTGTGCGGGGAAAGAGGTGAGGGGAAGTTAAACTGAAGTTCGGGAAAGCAAGAACGAAAACTAGACGCAAACTGGAATCCGATTATAGCGACAAGCCGGCAGCTGCAGACGCGTAAAATCGTCTTCCTCCATGACAAATGCTTAAACGCGAATGCGAAGGTGAGTTATACAAAGAGGTTGTGATCCGAGGCTGCCTAGCGATATCTCAATCCTATAAATCCTATATAGTAAAGGAACTAGGCAGCAGCCGGTGGAAGTCCTAAGTCGAGATTAATCTCGTCTTCGCCGTGTCTGTCCTATTGACTTTACGGGTATCACTGAACGTGCAATGTACACTCAAAGCCTGGCACCAATGGAATTAACCTCCATTCCCATCATCGATAATCCTCAATCCATAGACGTAACTTTCTTCTATAATCGAATTACGTAAAAGTACATACGTTATTTTGAGGTCAAGCAAAAAATATATTCTTGATATAAATTACATATAGCTATAAATCAGTTCATCAAAAAGAATAAAATAAATTTGCTGAGATGGTTTGGTAATGTTGAGAGAATGAATGAAGGACGTTTAAAGAAGCAAGTGTATTTAGGAAAAGTGAATGGTGGCGTGCCCAGAGGTAGACCGAAGAAATAATAGTTGACACACGGAGAAAACTGGTAAGGTCACAGTAACTAAAATTATTAAGTTGCATACACTATTTGTAGCTTATCCTCTTTTAATTGGTGCCGCTTCTTTCGCGCGTGATTGAGCTTTCTCTTGGTATGGTTGTCACAACCACATTCTTTTAGCTACAGTCTTGTGGCTCCCACAAGCACAGTGTTTGTAGCTCATCCTGTTTTGACTGGTGTGCATAGATGCGCAAATTCACGTGCGACAACGCACATCACGTCGCGTCACCCACCAGCTCGACGCCATCATATCCGACCGCCTGCCAAATTGTTTCTTGTGTAGTTGTGTGCAGCATATACAAGTAGAAAGTGACTGCAAGTGTTAAAGTGCTGACATATTTGGATATTAACCGTGGATGGACAGTGGTGAATTGAGGAGAAATGTGTGCAAAATCTACAAGAATACAAGAGTTTCTGGATGGATATATGGATGACTAATAATTTCATATATGCGCGCAGCTTGGACAACAAAATTTACAATGTGTGATGTTGACAGATCTTGTCACCCAATAGCTTCTTATTCTTGTACGTTTCTATAAATTAAATAAATAATATGAATAACTGATGCAGATGTTTTTTTCTTCAATCAGCAATGCTGATTGTGACAGATATATCCTATTGATGCGGACGTTTACTGTGTGGTTGTGAGAACCACATCCTATTAAAAATAACTTTCACTGTGTAGTTGCAGCAACCACACATTATTAGAGGGAACTTCCACTGTGTGGTTACGACAACCACAGCGTATGGTTGCGACAACCACACAGTTGTGACCTTAAAACTAGACTTTTATACACACAGCTATGTGATTGTAGGAGCTACAGTTGTAGTTTACCATATTTTACTATTTTTTGTGGTTGTGACAACCATATTTATGGATCTTACTGTCCTACAGTTTTCTCCGTGCATGTATGAATGAGACTTTAAAGCGAAGAGATATAAAGGGTCGCAGAAACACAAAAGTTAGCATGAAAAGGTGTACGGATTGCAAGGAAGCAAAAGATGTTATGTGAGGATTAAAGTGTGTGGAGGACAATCCTTTCTAAGAAGAAGAGTGACGCCTGAAACGAAAGATTTTGGATACTCATGGGCCCTCATGAAGAGCTTTACTTTGTGGTTGGGGTAAGGAGTATGGATCTCCCTATGGATTTATCAGTCAGTTTGAGTGTTTATGTGTAAACCATAATGTATGATAACTTTGTGAAGCTATTCACCTTGGGTGATTGCTAGAGAGAATGATCAGCGACTCGTGTCGGAGCGGTGTTTGTGGAAAGAGTGCGTCGTTTGAATGAACAACACGCGAATTCTAGATAAATCTACAACCTATCCCCTCTCCTACACATTCCTTATTTACACTTACCATACAAATTCTTTGATCCCTGGTAGTGCAACGAGGCTAGAACCGAATGAGTTACGCTTAGCCCGAAAGGGATTTGACTTAAAAGTATAATAATAAAAAATTAAATTTAACTTTCTAAAAAGGGTTCCACCAATTTGCTTTAGTAACAGTTTTGTCTCTGAAATGAAATATTGTTTTAATTTTGAACTTACCAAATATAAAATTGTTAATTTTTAAGCCTTAAAATTTTACACTGCTAGATTTGAAATTGCACGATCACGAATAAGTAATTCAAATATTAATAATATCCTAGAATTTCAGTTATTAAAATTTGAAATTTTTCATTTTAAAATGCTTTAACAGAATCAAAGTCAACTTTAAGCGCCTTAGAAAATCAGTGCTGAATTGAGGCGTAAAAAGTTTGAATGAAAGAAGTCATCCAGTATCTATACTGGAGGGTACATTTTTTTTCGCTCGAGGCGCATGTTACCTTAACTTTAGACGATGATTTAAATCCTTATTTTCAAGTAAAAGAAGCACAAGCAAAATAGATTTGTAGCTGTTAAGTTGCAAAGAATTTCCCAAAATTCCAAAAAGTTGCAAAAATTTGCAAAGTAACTATGGAAGAAAATTGTAAAATTACAAATAAATTTGAAAAGAAAAACATTTTGTCACCACGTGTATCAGACTTTATCTAACTTTTTGAGCTAGTAAGCTCATTTTCAAAAAAAATAGTGGATATGTCTTTTTTGGAATGCCACCTCTCAATTCAACTGGTTCACTTCTGATAGTTTTGAAGTGAAAATGATTAAATTTGACTTAATATTTCCAATTATAAACTTATTCAACTTTTATGTCTTGAAATTCAAAATTTGTCAATTTTAAGCGCTTAAATTATTAAACTTTGTTGCTTTCAATATCCAACATTAGATATCTACCTGAAACTTTACACTTATAAAAATTGAAAAACTTGGATTACTTAAATTATGAATGCTAAGAATAAGAAATTATTTAGTTTTTAGGTCTTATTTGTATTTTTGTTCAATTTAATGGTCTTAAAATTTGAGATTTTTCAGCTTTGACGGGTTTTAAATATTAATTTTCAACATTCCACATTGCAGTTCTCGAATTTGTAATCATATTACAACTAAAAGCTTTCATATTTAAAATTTTTTCATTTTCAAGTTCAAGTTCACTTCATTGAAATTGAACCATGAAAGAGGGTTTTAGCTTTAAATGTTTCATGTTAGTGTTAAACACTTCATATACAACTGTATATTTTTTAACTGACGAATATTGATATAAAAGAAATCAATTTCCGGGATGAATTGTTTGTTCAATTCAGAAAAACGAAAACATTATCCGCTCTAAGTTTATGAAATCAACCTGTCAAAAAAATGCTCTACAAAAAAAGTTATTTTTCACTCGAAGGCAATTAAACTTTTTGCCTTGAAAATTACGGTTCCCAGACAGGAAAATATTCATGGTAACACGTCGGTGAAACTTGGACGTACGCTTGAGTGGCTAAAGATGAGGTAGAAAGGGTCGCAAAATGAAGGCGTGCAAAAATCTGAGGCAGAGTCTGCGGTAGGTAAGAGCAAGAGCGCGCGTCGGTTCTTACGCCCATGGCGTTTATAGTTTGTTACTTTTTCATGCGAACGCTTCGCGCATTTGACCCAGAAAAAGCCGCGGGCAGATAGAATCGGAGGAACGTGCTGAAAAGAAGTAAAAGGTTCTGTACCTCTGCATGGGCATTGAGTCTCAGGCGGCCTGAGACCTGGCACTCGAACCGCCACCACTTGGCCCGGTCCTCTTGACCTTATGTACCTTCCCTGTACTTCAACAATTCAACATCTGAACCACCTGTTCCCCGTGCCCGAAATATACTTCCAAATGCCTCCAAACACCAAAGATTCAAAGAAGCCCCCGATAAAATCTTTACATACCTGTAGAGTGTAAATGCACTCAAACCAAAAACTGTAAATTAACTCAAATAATCCAGCTCATATAAAATCGTATTTTTTTTAAACTTAATAGAGACGCTATTCCCTGGTGAATAATCTGAATGCGAAATGATGGGGACAGGTATGGTTCTGCAGATAAAGGTATAAAGGTGCAAATGAGACAGAAAGAGAGAAGTATTTATTTTGACAGGAGCAGCAAGCTTATAATCCAAAACCCTGACACGCCTAATCCTTTCTGTCGATAAAAGGAAGTATTTTTGTAAATTAAAAGCGTAAATGGAAAGCGAAAACACAACATTTGAAAGGATCCCTTTGTTAAAGCAAGTCTATTCACGTCATGAATGAAGTCCTACCACTAACTACACTTGTAATCTTTAGAGCAAAGTTACGATTTTGAACTGAAATAACATACATTTACTATTTTGAATTTCCTTTTCTAGTGAAAAGAATTTGTGAAATATTTTATCAGTATTTATATATTATTGCTGCTCAACCGACGGCAGTAGTTGGATGGTGATTTTTGACTCGTCGAGATCTTGAATGTTAAGCACGGACGGGCGCGGTTAGCGCTCGGATGGGTGACCGTTTCGGGATATTCTCGCTTTGTTATGTTTTCACTGTGTTTAGCTACTGTCGAGCGGCAGGTCTGACGCCGAGGACGGATGTTGGGAACTTTTCGATGCCATCGAATGTCTACATCCAAACTCGTCTGTAGGTAACCAGTTACGCTCAGGAGTTTTGGTTTTCTGCAGTTTTCCACTCCCCTAACCAAATGATTGAGTATGTCATGCATTGCTTGGAGGCATATTATGAGAGTTGTGGGGTAATTGGGGGTTCTGGGTAGGGATTTGACCTAAAAAGTTTAACGTCTGACGACCTTCTGAGAGAGGGAGGATTCTAGATACGTAAAAACCCCAAAAAGGGTATACATGGAGTAAAAATCTTATCTAATCTATATTATCGCTGCTCTAGAAATTAGCTCTACATTCAAAATCCATTTTTCCGAATTAATTATCCCACAATTCGTTTGTACTCAAAATTGGATTAGAGCCATCGCCCTAACGCTTGCCATCAATCAAGTAGCGACTGTTCGAAGAGAATGTTCAGTCAGGAAACCCCGGAAAGCAATTTTGCCGACAGCGAGGTACGTACAAAAGTACAAAGTAGTCGATTATTGCAGAAGTGCGAGAGTGGCGAACGAAAACGAAGTAGACAAGCGGGGAATAGAAACTAACTGAACGAGTGAGAGCAAACGCAGCTTACTAAGAGACAAACGAAACTCGACAATTTTAATGAATCCCAGACCCTGAAGGTAGTAGTACTGACTTCATAATTACTGCTAATTAACGCTTTAATTCATTTGCCTGGATATCGTTCTTTTTACGTCAAGTTTCACCGCTTTAACGAATGCCCTCAAATGTACTTCAACTAATATTCTATCAAATCAAGGGCTCTGTATAGCAGCTAATATAAAAAAATAATATATAAATTGCCAGATTACACTTCATACTTGTAACATTCATTTATATAAAAATGAAAGGAAAGTTATCATGATTTAAAAAATGAAATAAATTAGACTTGATAAAAATCGTATTTCGTTTCAGTTTAAAAAATATGAGCAAAGGAATATAAGGAAAAATTTAAGGAAATGTAAGAAGTTGCATGTGGTGTTCCCGATAAAGCACTATAAAAGTAATGTTTTAGAATGTTACTAATATAAAATATCCATAGAAAAGAAGCGATTCAGGCTCCTATTCCAGCAATTTTTAATTTTAGACTCTCTAATTTTAAATCACTGACATTTCACTGTTCATCTGTGAAAATAATTACTTGTTTAATTCAGTGACATATTTCTAGCTATTTGAATTAGTGAGATGACGTTGTGAATCAGTGATAATTTTTACTGATGACGTAATACTTGAACAGCCCCTAATTTATAATTCAGTATCATTCAAAATTAATTATTCAGTCATAAGAAACGGAGAATTATTGACTTACCAATTCACTCTTATACATTTTAACAGAAGCTTGAAACTTACCTGAAACAGAGAGGAAATTTAGATTAAAACAACGAATTTCGGTAAGGATTGATTGCATAATTGCATGTAAAAAGAATAAATAAAAAATTAGTGAAAAAATAAATTTGAATTTTAAAGATGACTTCACATTTTAACAATCTGAAATTACAAGATATCTGAATGCAATAACTACTCGCAATACTTGGATATTAAAGTGTTAGAGATAAAATTTAAGTATTTCAAATTCCAAAATATCTGTACTTTAAATTCTAATCATTCAAAATTTAACAATTTAAAATTATCAGTGTCCTAAAGTGAGTAATTTTTTATATGCGCTCAAATTAATCAATTTCAATTTGATGTTTTAAAATGGCGCAAGAATTTTTAATTTGGATCACTCAAAATTAAAGAATTTCAGATTGAAACTACATATATATCAGCCTAATTTGAGTGAAGCATACAAAATTAGATAATATTACACTAAAATTTCTCAATTTGAATGTGTGGCATTTAAGAATGAAAAGTTTTAAAATTTATACAAATTTTACAAGGAAATCGTAAATATCTGGACAATTACAAATGATAATAATTGTGCAATTTGAAAGTACCTAGTATAAACGATTTTGATGAAAAATCGTAATAAAACATAAAGGCTTAAATAAGTCATAGTTAAAAACAAACGACAGTTATTTTCCAGTATAGTTATACTTGTAATTAACACAACAGTCAAAACCCATATTAATAATTTAATTTCTGAAAATCACGAGCTGTACAATTTGATTAAAGTAATAATGCATAATACTGCAAATCATCATCTGAAAGAGTAATTAGGGTACAAACTTCAATTGAAAACATTTAAATCATTCGGAAAGACATGTTGTTACACAAATTTCCTACTACCTACACTAATTTTTGTATGTAATATCTTTATTGCAGTTACAAAATATCTTTCCGAGAATGATTTTTTTCCACTCGAAACACATAGATTGAACAGTGAACATCTAAGATAAGATCAAACTAGTAGCCTATTTGAAGATATGTATCACCTAAACTAAAAAAAATGTCTCTCGATGCTATCATGTTGAAAATAAATCACGGAATACGAGTAAGATACAATACGTCTGGCAATCAGGATGTGCGTGTGCAGACACAATGTGGACTCCCGCATCGCGATAAGGACATAAGAAAGACCTATCTCTTAACTCCTAAATCATATGGAAAGAAAAGAGATGATTAAACCCATACCGTGAATAAGTGCACAATATACCTACATGTATACAACTACAGAAAATTTGTCGGTATGCGTAAAGTGAGCCAGGAGTATCATGGCTTGTGCAAGCTCCGTTAAGTTCGTATCTTCAAAGCGCCACATTATGGTGACAGATCCTTTTACTCCCGTAACACGAGATCTGCGTGCCAACGCAACTCCACAGTCTACAATCTACATGCTCAGCTGGAAGGAAGAGTGCAGGCAACTTCGAGAATGGACTTGGTTATCTATTATCTTTTCGACGAGTCCGCTGAGGAAGGAACAAAAGATAGAGAAAGATAGAGCCGGAATCAGAAAAGATGCGCGCGGAATTTATACTGTCTCAGAAACTGGTAGGCACCTCGAGATGCAGAAATGTGATCTCTGCATCTACAATTCTACAAAGTGCGGAGATTAATGTAGACGTAGGAAAAATGCAAATAATTGCAGTAAAGTGTGGTATCAAGTTGAGATAAGATAAAAATCACTTTTGCAAAGGGAAGGCAAAAACGAGAATCTGAGAGGAAAAATTATTATAATCTATTTTGAAGACTTTCTTACATTTGTTATAAATTACATTATACCTTAAATATTCACTGCAAGTCTGATGGAATATAAAAAATGTGTAAGGGGAAATGATTCAAGTTGATTTCAGCAGGCAGCTTCAGCTTATTAATAAAGTGCATCAATTCATTAAGCTGGCCTATATTTCGTTTGGTATTAATCAACTTACTGAAGAATAATGTATGCCGTTAGGGAAAATTTAGTTTTTAGTAGATGGTTATCGCACGACCTAGTTATAGCACTTTTTACGTCTGTTGATTAATAAAAATTAATGGAGAGTTTTATGTTGTTTCAGATGAATTTACGAGCACCTAATGAAGTGCCCAAATCCATGTCAATAATGAACATAACCACTCGACATACTTGAAGAAAAGCAGTAAAAGGAACGAAAGGGTCATGGTCTGATGGCGAGCAGTCAAAACAACGGGATAGAGTCCGTTCTGCCATGGACGGTTATACTAAAGTAGTGAAATCTACAATAAACCCTTCAATATATAACACAGATTTTTCTGTATACAAAATTGAACATACATATTTTTTTTCTATTAAAACTAAGCATTCTAAAATTCTGGTTCGCTAGGTCCAGTTGCCACCTAGTCACTTAAACATATGTGTATAAATTCACATCAACTTGCCAAAGTCCGCGACATGCATTTCTCGTTGCGGTCATGTTCCGCGTTCATGTGTTTCCCGCTCACACGCGTATATACCTCTGATCTAATTACACAGCGACGAGGCACCGTATAGTACGGTCGTTGATCCTGAAATGATACATGCGAAGCCTCACCGAACATTTTTTATTCGCGATTTCTGCGTGACATCCGACTATCCGACTTTCACGAATTTCCGGAATTTCAAAGCCTAACTGATGCGGGAAAGAGCGCAACTCTAACGGATTCACCAGACTACACGAAAGGGACTATCCACAAATTACGTAATGTTTTTTATATGACATCCATGAGCTACCCCAATGCAGAGGGCTTTGGAGATCGTTTGAACATTTTCCTGCTGGAAAAAAGGTGTATGTATAACATGAAAAAGTAACTCATTTTCGTCTTCTGCAGAATGAAAATTGCGATTTTTAAGTTTAGAGTAACTGATTTTTAATTAGATCTTTGACTGATAATATCCACCAATTTTGTGAAAATTCTATAGTAATAAAAATATGCCAGGTGAAAATGTCGATAGTTTGCTGGAATTTACCATCGGCGCAGTACTGGCTCAGTACTGCCCACCAGTACCGACAGCCAGTATTTTGCCCAGTACTATGGCTGACCGTTGGCTATACGACCGAGACAGTACTATGACAGTTGTACAAACGTCGAGGTTTTTTAAAAATAGGTTTATAAATGTTGTTGAGGTGTTTTAAAATGACGAGAAACTATGTATGTATTTACTACCCTGAAAACATTTTTTTCTACTTTTGTGTAGCAAAAAACGTCTAAGTTCCACCTTCATAAAAAAATTGCAAATAATCAGAAAAAAATACATTTTGTGTTGTTTATTAAAGTTGTTAAAATGGTCTGAAACGCCAAACAACGAAAGATGAGACTAGTTTGAAAAAAATTTTGTTCAAAAAAAGTTTCGAACTTCATGAAAAAATTTCTAAGTTGCATCATCAAAACCTGTAAATGTTCAGAAAAGGTTACATTTTATGTATGTGTAAAAAGTTTGTAATATAGCCCAAAACGACGAAAAAATGCAACATAAAACTATACAAAATATTGTATTTCGAAAAATTTGGAAGTTAAATAAGAGTCTCAGAGTAAACAAAAATTATATCTTTTCTAAAAAATGATTTTTTTTTGGGTAATTATTTTTGTTCAATATGAAAAATGTTCGAATCTTTAAAAAACTGCAATCTTTTCAAATTATTTATATATTTAAAAAAAGTAGCTTTATTTTATTTATTTATTTTTTTAATATTTATTTATTTTATTTATTTATTCTAAGCGACTTAGTTATAATTTTCAGGCAAAATATTCGCAATCTATTAATATTTATTTTTTAATAACGTTTTTCTCGCATTACTAGAGTATAGCAATGCGGGATGACCGATTCAATCATAAAATTAAACTAAAATTTATATTTTTCAAATTATATATGAAATTTGAAGTTTTAAACGCGATGGAGTCGTGTAAGCATGTATAGATAATGTAGATGCATTCCAAAATCGAATAAATGATTTTTTAGGATTTTCTAATTAACTCCGGCACTATGGTATGCCAGGAGTTTGCCAGTACTACCCCAGTACTGGAAGTCAGTGCTGCTCCAGCACCAATACGCCAGTACCGCCAAGCATTACAAGTCAGTACTGGTACAGTACTGGCCCAGCACAGATAGCCAGTACTGGAATTCCGGCAGGCTGTACTGGGCTAGTTCTGGGCCGGTCGTGCATATCCACCTGGGATAATAAGGCAGATCTTTCTAATACGAAAAAAGTATTTAACACATGGTGGTAGTGGAGTAGGAAATCGTAGAAAGTTCGCTCGATTAAACCCAATTAAAGCAAACAAGAAGAGTAACGATATATGCGTGGAATCGTGTCGAGTTCGCTATGCGTTCCACAAAGCATACGTTCCCTACAGCCGGAAGGAAGAAGTTTATTTGCCTGTCGAGATGCAAGAAATACAGAAATTATGAAGACATTCTGCTCGGTTTCTTCAGCCACCCACAATAATTCTGTAGGATTATAAAAATAAATAAATAAAAGCCCCGATTTAGAGACAAAGTTACGACAATGTGAAAAAAGTATTATTATAAGGCTGGTTTTCAATATTAGAACAAAACCCTAACAAACAGTCCAACTTCAATTTGATGCACGATGAATAAAATTTTAGTAGTACTTTCTAGACTTAAAACAACTGAAATGAGAATCAAATTAGACATGGAAAATATAAATTTGTACAACAATTTTTTGAAACGCTTGAAAAAATGAATACTAGTGATTTTATTTTACAAGTATAACGTATCTAATTATTATGATTGTATGTTTTGTGTTTTATTTTAGGTGTTTTTCAAATTCAAACGAAGAAAAAATTTAGACATGAAAGGGGGGGGGGTGTTCGTACTTGTAACGTCACCTTGAGGGGTTAAAGCTTTGTGTGATGATCTGTGACGAAGAAGAGGAGGGGTGGAAAAAGTGTTCAAAATATCGTGACCTAGTTTTTGAACGGCCCCATATGTGAAAAAGTATAAGGAAGGATGCTCTTAAAGTTGAAAAAGTTAGTTTCAAGTTTAAAATTTAAAAAAATGGTAAGATTGGCTCCACTGAAAATTAATTTTAAGAAGTTTTCGCCATGAACGATACTTTACATTACAGTTTACAAGTGCAAGTTTACAGCAAACGCAATAACAGTAGAGGCCGCGGTACAGCTGCACGTGCTGAGATTCTCACCCGTAAAATAGCTTTTTCTCTCTCACTTCAAGTTTGTGAGAAATATGGTTATTGGAGAGAGAGAGGGAGGGACAAAAGGATGAAGGTACGCAAATAAACGAGTAAAAGAGGAAATGACTGACGCAGGCACACTATATGAGATGAATGCATATTCCGCTTTGCCAAACCCGTATATTCTCGTACAGACATCAAATTAACGGAAATGCACTTCAAATATCTCTCACTTATAAATTCTTACATAAGATGCAAATTATATTCATGAAATATATTCCAAATCTTCAAATGCATATATTTAATTTGTTTGCAAATTTCCATCTAAGATAGTATTAGGTATACTTTAAAAAAATATATAAATCGTAATCGGAAGAGACTATAAGAGTGCATCGACATTAGAGTGTTACGTATTACAGAATTTACATTTTTGCAATCACAGCGAAGCGACGTCGCGTGATGAAATCTCCATTAACTTTATACCATATATTAACGTTATTATCGTTATTAACTTTGGATCTCAACGGTACTCGTAATGTCTAAAACTCTATAGTCTACAGTCTGTACAGAATCGGATTCATTAAACTTTCCTCTGTCACTTTTGCAACTGAATGGAATCGCAATCGTATTTCTGTAAACGCTTTAATCGCAGTAAGGCATTCGAGCAGTAATTAAAGGAATAAAAAAGAACTTTGACATCCAGAAACATCTTATGCTCGACTCATTTCACCACCACAAAACATTTCCAGGCTCGAGAAAAATTCTACCATCAAGAATTTCCTCTTCCTTTTTCTGGGCTTTTCTAAGCAAGTATTTTAAAAATGAAGATTTTATATGCATTGGTAGTTGAAATGCCACTTAAGCCAAACACAACTTTTATTCAAGAATTGAGTGGAAAAAATTTAATTTCTTGTAAAATACAGCAAGTCTGATGGCTATTACTTTTATTAAACATGCTGATATTAAAAACTGATTACAATAATGATACTTCTAATTATTAAAGAAGTAAATGACCCACTAATTTCTGAATCAATTTAATAATTTTCTTTGAACAGCCAACTTAAAGTTAGCATCGTTTCTGATGAATTAATATTCAGTGTAACGATTAAAATACTTCAGTTAATCAATAATCAATAATCAATAGCTAGTTTATAATTATTTACTCTCTATTAAAAAATGAAATTCGATGTGCTTAAAGTACTATGGGCACAAAAAAAGAGGATTTGGTGAAAATATCTAATTATACTTCAAAAAATTTTAATATTATTACTCATGGTCTCGTTTAATGGAGAAAAGAATATTTTTTATGAAAAAAATTTGAACATAAATCAATTGTTTATCGCTTTCTACCAAATTTTTGAAAATAATACGATTTTAATGAATGCTAGCTTATTTCTTCGTGAAAGGAATTCTCTGCAACTTGACCTCATTCAATTTTTAATAATAAATAAATTATTATCAAATATATTTATTTGTTCATAACATTCACATAACATTGATTCATAACATTTGACATTTTTTTAATGATTTAAGCCATTTGAAAAATTTATTTTTTAAAACTGAATTAGGTCAAGCTGTAGAGAATCTTTCTCCCGGGAAAATAAGCTATATCTCATTAATATCGTTTCATTTTCAAAAATTTGGTAAAAAGCGATATAAAAAAAAGTTCAGTTGGAAATACATTTTTTTTAAATAAACAATTTTTTTGTTTCCGATTTTTTAAAAGAAAAATAATCTTTTCTCCTTGAAACGATACCATCAGTAATAATATTGCAAATTTTAAAAGTATAATGAGATATTTTTACCCGAAACCAAGGAAAACTGCCATCTCAATTATTTTGTTTCAAAATTAAATAAATGAAATTTTCTGTATTTTCTGTTTATTTCAGTAAACAAACAAAGATTATTAATTTAAAGATAAGTTTTGCAAATTTCAAAAAATATTCAACTACATCATATTGCACAAACTCGCTACAAATTTCTTAATTTATATTAGCATTTACTATTAAGTAATTATTTCCGTAACACTTATCATAGATTCAAATCTTAATTGTATTGATTCGACATAAATTTCTTATTCGAGTAGGATTATAGGTCACTCTGCAGATGGTTGGTTACAAAACGATACGGCTCGGGAATGCGTATGTGCGAGGGTTTATTTAGGCATGCGATTTCGATCTATTAATTCTACTGCTCGTTAACATATTTCGCTCTATAGGCCACAGGGCACTCGGGATATTTCCTGGCTGGGATAGCCATCTATTAAAGCCCTCGGTTCTCAAGAACCATTTATTACCCAGAATATCTCGTATTTTTTGTGTGAAAGTTGAACTGTAAGTACTGGATCGCGTCAGAAGTTTTAATTTCAATTAAAATACGTTTTTTGATTATTTCCTTTCTGGTCAAGAGAGTGGCCGTGCGGACTGAAGCTTGCTCTGCTGACATGAAACACTCTCGGAGGTTCAAATCCCCGTTCTGAGTAAATTTTGTTCATACTAATTTCCGTAATCTTAGAGGATTCAAGACAAAAGAATTCAGTTTTAATTCCATCATTTCTTTCTTCTCTTAAATTCTTAACATTAGAAAGATGTCCTAAATCTGAATATCCTTAAGTAAAGATCAATAGGAAGGAAGCATATCGATTTCTGAAGTGCTGAATCGACAAATTGAGCGAACGATTGGCGCCGTGTAGTCGATGGTTGAAAGGAAAAGTGGTTATAAATGCATTGTTCGAATCGAAGGGCAGTTCAAGTCCTTCGCTGGACTGGTCCACGACGACCCGAAGAGTATGGCGACTATAACTATATAGTATAAGTATAGGAAACATGCCCCGTACATACATTCAAGAAGAGCAAACTTGTGTTGAGTGAAAGAGATGAAGGAAGAAGAGCGTTCAAGGCATGGGAGAGGAATGTGGCAAAGGCATGAACTATAGCGGCGAACATTCCTTGCTTGGACCAAGGGTGGCTACAGTTCGCGAATCGATGTAAATCTACATTACGCGTCCCGGTACCGCCTACTACGATTTCAAGGGCCGGCTGCGGCGTGCGTGCATGAGATTAAGAAAAACGACCACGTCGAATTCAGTTTGCGCGACTTTATGCCTCTTGAGTACACTTATTTATTTATGGTTCTTCAAACCGATTTTCGAACCTTGACTACCAAATCCGGATCAAATTTACTGCAGAAAAGACGGTGGGCATCGGACTGGAAAAATCGTATATAACCGTCAATTTTCTATGACTTTTGAGAAAAAATAATATGATCAAAATGAGTGGAAATCAACAATTAAATCGCATGTCTACACTGCAACTTATTGTTAATATTGAAAATCGAAAGGATTTATATACTCCCGAGAGCATAAATTCGTTCCCTCTAATCAATTCATACTGTACTATCTATTTCTCTCTAACCAACTTCACTGACGGTGGTTGAAGGGAGGGAGACGCTATAGTGTGAAGTTGCTTGGAAGAAACGAATTTATGCTCTCGGGTACATACTAGGCAGCTCTGAGATGTACTAAAATTTTTGTGTCGCAAAAAACAGTTAAAATCCTAAATATTTTAGAGAAAAAAACCCAAAAACTAAAACTAAAAAAATCATAACAATCATAGTTATCATAAATAAAAAAAATCATACCTTTTGCTCATTTTGACAATAGTATACTGTGCTACAAGTGTGAAAAGTAGGCAGTTCCATACGAGTGTGAAGTTTGCTATAGGAGCCAGAGGCGAACCGAAGGGGAGTTGTGGGCAAGTCAGGGCCGAGTTGGAGGCGAACCGTAAACGAGCCGAAGACGAGCCGGAAACGACCGGAAAATGAGCCGATGGCAAGTACTGTAAACTTCACAAGAGTTACAACTGCCTAATTTCAGCACCTGTTGCACACGATAGTTTTTGTAACAAATACAGGGAATTTTCGATTTGAAAAACAATAAAAACAAGCTTTCCGGGAATTTTGGAAATTTATGGTAAAATTACCGAAAATTTCCGGAAATATTTGGAAGTCGGATTTTATGAGAAACTTTCGTTAAATTCATAAATTATCAAAACTTTCCGGAAATATAAAGTATCCAACGCTTTTTGGAAGACAAAAATTTCTGGAAATTTATGGAAAATTTATCAATTACCGAAAATGTCTGGAAATTTCAGGTATCCAACAATTTTTAAAAATTTCCGGAAATTTTCGGTAATTTATGGTAACTTATCACTTCGAGTTGGTCCAATCACTATTTACTACTCACAAACAGTTTGTTAAGTATTAACTCATAATAAAGTGAGATTATGATTCCGACAGTCGTGGAAAGTAATTTTGAATCGAAATGCGTAAGCGCAACAGCTAGAAAAAGTAATCTTACTTAATGTGCGCAAGCGCAGCAGCTACAAAAAGGAATCTTGCTTAAGGTGCGCAAGTGCAACAGCTGGAAAAAGTAATCTTGCCTAAAGCGCGCAAGCGCAGCAGCTAGAAAAAGTAATCTTGCTCAAACAGCGCAAGCGCAGCAGCTAGAAAAAGTCTTTTTATAACTGCTTTTACCACAGTTTCGGAATTGGTAACTTCCCGCACGCTATACCTGCCTCGAAAATCGAATATTCCGTGCATGCGTTACAAAAAATAATTGGCTAAAGCATACACTTTTCCCTCTTGTAAAATATCATTAGATAAACCATTTTTTTTTTAATTTGAAAACAAAATTTAGAGAAATCTGAAACTGAAAAAACCTAAATTTCCAAATTTTTCAATCTTGAAAAACCAAGAGTTGTACCGGATAACGGATCGTGTTTAGCGAAACAAACACTCTTTTCCTGTTGTAAAATTTGATCAGACGAACCGTTTTCGAAAAAAAAAACGAAATTTCGAAAAACTAAAATTTTCTGAACTTTTAAAAACTAAAAGTTATGCTGTATTGTTCTACGTTGGTTCCTTTGAGCAAGACTCAGCTCAACTCTTAATGTTTCAAAATAGAGAAATTTTGGAACTTTAAGTTGTTTGAGTTTCTTTGAAAAGGCTTCGTCTGATAAGACTTCACAAGAGGTTTTGTTTTAATAACAATAAGTTGCGGTTTTGTCAAAAAACTTTATTTGATTTATTTTCTGCCAAACTTTTTTCATTTTGGATAAACTTTTTGCTTCACAATAATTATGCTACAATTATTCTAGCACAGTTAGCTTAAATTAAGGTGTAACTATAGCAAGTTGTAACAAAAACTTATAGATAAGTTAAAAAAATGGTCGAGGAAACTAATTCATCGGCCCATTTAAGAAAATGTAACCCTCTACCACTTAAAGAAATGAGACCAAATAGTCGGTTCTCAAGAAGGAATTTCTCTTTTGTTAATTACACCGATGCCAATTACTCATCGTGAGCAAACTTTCCCATAGCTCTGGGCTGAATAAATCAAAGCGTGGGGATCGCATAGTCGCGAGAGAATTAAAGCACTAAGTGGCGTTCTCGATACCGAGGCCATCAGCTCCAGGATGTCCCATTGAAAGTTCGACATATTGTCGAATGTCTAGAACTCCTAGAATTTAGACTCTGTCTAACAATAAACTCAAGTCCAGTCGATTTGATCAATATTATGATATAAAATAGTAGTGATCTATCTTGTAGGTGTAGTGTAGTTAAATGTGGGAGCGTCTTAGGTCAGACATAATAGTCTGTTGGGCTGCAGGTTAAACTGGCGCAGGCGAACAGGTTGGAACGGGTTACAGGAATGCCGCGGGAGTAAAAGAGAGCTAAGGACCTCCAAAGAACGGCAGAAGGTCTCTCTTTTTCCATCTCACTTACTGTCCCTTTTTTCCCTCTTCTTTCAACGCGCCCAACCTCCCCCAATCCACCGAGCCAGTTCCTTCTCTCCTCAATTTCACTCTTTCTTTTTCTCGCCCTATCATCCATCGTTCGTGGAGACTTTGTCACTGTTGCCTCTTCCTCTTCAGGGCCATAATCTCTGCCCTTTTTCACTATCTCACGTGCCTCTTATTTCATTTTTTTAAATATCAAAATAGATAAGTACAGGTTTTCTGGTAGTATCGTGTTTTGTTAAGTTTCTTTAGCAAGATTCGATGGTATCATCCGAGTGGAGGCAGTCGCACTTGGTCGGACGTTGTTAACTTTCATGTCCGACTGAAGAGGATTTTTCTACTTACGTCACTATTCACTTAATTTCTTAATTATTTGATTTGCGTTTTCTCTGGCGGTAAACTTACAGAAAAAAGCTAGGTTTGAAATTTAGACTTTACAAAAAAAGTGTTAAATTAAGTCTCAGAATTGCCCTGAATAATTCAGGGCAACACTTGCATCCTTTACCTTAAGATAAAACTTCAAAGTGACACATTGCCAGGGCTACCACAGCCTAATATACTTGGAAAAAATGAAAAAAATGACCTATTTAAACCAAAAAGTGACTAATTTCTAGCCCAAGAAATGATTAACATTTACTAAAAGTTATTAATATGCATTAATAATGCAACTTAATGTTCTTTTGAATTCAAAAGAATTCAATGAAATTTATAAGAATTCCAGGTGAATTTTAACGCATTCAGGATAAATTCATCAGAATTCAGAATTAATTCAAAACAATACAAGTTAAATTCAGACGAATTCAAATGAATTGAAAAAATCCAAAAAATTCCATTGATTTTAGGAAAATTGGAGAGAATTTAGAAGAATTTAAGAGACTGACGAAATTCATAACAACTTGAGTGAATTGAACAAAAATTTAAAAATTTTAAAAATTTCCATGGAATTGAAAAACAAAAGAGTGAAAAGAATTCAGGACAAATTCAGCAAAATTTAAGTGAATTGAAAAAAAAATTTTTTTAATAAACCAATGAACTAAATCAGGGCTGCTACAAAATCCCGATTTCGAAATTCTTTGACTTTATCAATCAAATCGAAATGAATTTAAAATAATTCAAGTGAATGAAACAAATTTTTTTAGATTAAAAGAAATTTTATTGAATTCAGATGAATGGAAGTGAATAGAACTAGTGAATTTAGAGAAATTCAAGGAAAATGAGAAGAATTCGATAAAACTGATAAAAATTCAAGGTAAATTTAAAACAATTTAAAAACATTTAGAAAATTCATGGAATTTATTAAATTTGTAGTGAATTTGCAAAAAATCAAGGAAACTAAAAATAATTCAGGATACACTAATAAGAATTCTGGCTGAATTCTAAATGAACTGAAAAAAAGATCCAAAATATTCCAATAATTTTAGTAAAATTAGAGCGAATTAAGAAGAATTCAAGGGAATTCCAGAGAATTCGATGAAATTCATAAGAATCCAAGATTAATTTGAAAGAATTCACGGTGAATTTAGAATAATTTAAGTGAATGGAAAAAAAATTCATTCAAAAAAATTCCATTGAATTTAGAGAAATTTCAGGAAAATGAGAATTTGACGAAGTTCATAAAAATTCAAGGTGGGTTTAAAAAAATCAAGTTAACTGAAAACAATTCAAAACTATTTAAAAAGTTCATTCAATTCATTAAATTTGGAGTGAATTTGGAAAAAGTTAAGGAAATTCAAAAGAATTTGATGAAATGACTAAGAATTTACGGCGAGTTTGAAAGACTTCATGGTGAATTAAAAAAAAAATAAAAAAATCTATTGCATTGAGTAGAATTAGGTGAATTTAGTGAAATTTAAGTGAATTTAAAAGAATTCAGGAGCAGTAAAAAAACTTCAAGTCATTTCCAAATAATTCAAAAGAATTCAGGGTGAATTCCAAATGAATTGAAAAAAAATTAAAAAATGGAAAATATTCCATTGATTCCAGTAAAATTGGAATAAGTTAAGGAGAATTCAAGAGATTTCAAGAAAATTCGATGAAATTCATACGAATTCAAGATGAATTCAAAATAATTATAGTGAAAGGAACAAAATTTTTAGGATCCAAAAAAATTCCAATCAATTCAGATAAATGGAAGTGAACAGAATTAGTGAATAATGATCTGATAAAATTCATACAAATTCAAGCTGAATTTAAAAGTCTTCAAGGTAAATTTAAAAAAAAATGAAAGAATTCAGGGCGAATTCAAATAATTCAATAAAATTCAGAAGTAGGTATAGACCTGAATTCAATAGTGGTTAGCTCTAGGGTTGTCCGTTTTAATTCATTTAATGAAAAGTGACTAAAGTGATCTTTTTAATTAAAAAAGTAACTATGATGACTTTATTTTTAAAAAGTGACTGAATAGTGATTTAAGCAAAAAAAGTGACTAAAAGTGACTTAAGTAACTGAGTGGCAGGCCTGCACATTGCAGCCTAAATTGAAAACTTTTCAAAATATTTGGGACTGGAAATGATACCTTGAAAACATAAGACGAAGCGAAAATAAGTCTACCTTTTTTTTGTGTTTTTAGTTTGTTTGATACTTCCAATGGCAATTAGTGATCAGATTTGAATTAATCCGTTTGAACTGCCACTTTTACAAGAAGCTTTCTAAGCTACACATACAAAGTATCATATTACATGTTGTAAATACAGTAAAAATTGACTCATATTTCCTTGGTTCAATGGTTGCATTTACCGGTAACTGATAATTTGTACCCCTATAATTAGTAAATGTATACGAGAATTTAAACCAACGAATTTATTGGAAGTAAATCATGAGTTGATTTTAATGCCTATTGTTAAGAAAAGTAGTAAATAGGTGTCGAGAAAGAAAGAGAAGATTGAGAGAGGAGCGATTTCGTATACGCGTGCATATTTATGGACAAATCGATGCGCGCATAAAGTACTTGCACGTCGGTGCGGATTCGCTTTCAAGAGCGGTGTTGCGTTTATATGGTGAACGTGCCGGAAACACGGAGGGTTTGGCGAGTGGTTGCCTTTTCAAGCCGCAGTTCCACTGTTTGAGGGAGAAAATTTATGTTTCAACGAGTCAGGAGCCACTTTTAACTTTGCCGCATTGGCCCACCGAGGAGCCCTAATTATTACTCGTAACCCAACCGTATCTCGTGTCATTATACGTGTCTCTCCTGAAGAATCTAAAGCACTTTTCAGGAATCAAGTGCTAATAATCCTTCCAAGAGAAGAAAACACGAAAATCCTTTAACACAAATTAAAAATGCAGTTTAATAAACACATAAAAAACTGGGAGATAAGAAACGTTGCAGGTAATCGGTGAAACGGGGTAAAAGCAAGCTGGGTAACTGAGGCTGGGATAAACTCACCATTGGACTCGAAGATTTCTCCGATGGACTCCGCTAGAGGCGGCACGTTCGCCATGGTGAGTTTACCCCAACCTCAATTACCCAGCTTGATGTCACCCCGTTTCGCCGATTACCTGCAACGTTTTTACCTTCAGATTTTTCTGCGAAATCTAGGAGACAAATAAAATCCAATTCTTCATGAAATTTCATTTGGACCCAACATGGGATTCCCTCTAGAGACCGAAATTAAATTCCAAGTGATTGGGTTACACGAAAAGAGGTCCTGTGGCGAGTATCGTGTTGAAGTTAATCCGATTGGTCTAAAATTGCGAGTAAATACCCGCAGCGAGTGATATCTGGAATCGAGCGAATTCCGTTGGGAACGCAAAATCTTTGGGGGTCTGAAAAAGACGAAAGAAGCACCGTGAGAAGAAAAACATTTGGAGAACTCTAGATAGGAATTGATCAAGATTCCAAATTAAACAATACCGGAGACCGTGCAGCGAGTGCATCGAGAGGGACAGCTTCAGTGAGGAGGAATGGTCTAAGAAGAGGAACAGGACCATATAGTATAGGCGGTGCGGCGTCTCAAATGACTAATACCCCTTAAAATCTACCTTCCCCCTTTGCCCTTCGATCCCCCCTTTCCGTAAGATCGTTCCCTTGGCGCTGCCTCCCTTCCGTGAAGACAAAACGAATGAGAGCAGAGCTCGATTAGATGTAAGAAGGCCAGGGATGTATGTATCCTGAATTTCAAATATTCCTTTATCGAGAGACTTGCTTCGTTTTTGTTGCAAACAATTCCTAAACTTTTTTTAAAAGTTTTGTCGCTGAAATATTAAACGATTTCTTCTTTTCTTCATAGATTAGATTAGATTTTTACTCCATGTATACTCCATTCGGGTTTTTACATATCTAAAATTCCTCCTCCTACAGGAGATTGTCAGAATTAGACTCTTTGGCTCACACTCCTTCCCAAAATCCCCAATTACCCCAACTCTCATAATAAGCATCCAAGCAATGCCTGACGTACTTAATCCTGTGATTTTTTTCAATCTCTCAAATCCCTTACCGTCTGCAGCCGGATTTTTGTTAGAAGCGCTCGCATGCGCCTGAAAATTTGGTCAGGGAAGTGGAAAACTCCAGAAAACCAAAACTTCCGAGCGCATCCGATTACCAGTAGACGAGTTTGGATGTAAACATTCGATAGCATCGAGTTTCCCACATCCATCCTCGGCATCAAACCTCTCACTCGACAGTAGTTGAATGCAGTGAAAACACGACTAAGCGAGAATCCCGAACGGTCACCCATGCGAGCGCTAACCGCACCCGTCCGTGCTTAACATTCGAGATCTCAGCGAGTCGAAAGTCACCATCCAGCTACTGCTGTCGATTTCTCTTCTTCATAGTATTATGAACGGTGTCTTTGAAAATACGCTTTAAAAATGTAATTACGTAAAGTCCCTGAATTTACCAGAAGTGAGTGAAATCTCCTAAAATATTCTGAAGTCTTTTAAATAATTTTCTGAGATCACTGAAGACTCCAGAGGTCAATGAAGTCTTATGAAATATTCAGAAGTCACTTAATTCTTCTGAATTGAGTCTCTAAAATATCGTGAAGTATCATCAAGTCAGAAGTAGATTTACACCCGATCGATAAAGTTTGTCGATTCCTCGGATTTATCATTAATTATAGTGTAATAAGTGTTGTAATGAGATAATTATTTAAATAACTGATAGAAGTTAGGAAAGAAAACGATTTTGTTTCGTGGTTAAAGAAAATGAGTTGAAAGTTGTACAATTGGACAAAATTTAAATGTTCCTTTTCAATAATTTACACCGATTTTAGAAGTGATGTATCCCTTGGGCCACCCAGAATTGACAGCTAGCACCCACTAAGTATTCAATTATTGACTTGACTTGTCTCGACTCGTCTTAAGTGAAAACTATTCATTCCAAAATAGGCTGAAATAAGTCTTTAAGACACCTGATTGCCTTCCTTTTTCTTTTGACTTTTCATCGAAATCACGAAGTTTCCGGTGGTCTGAATTCGATACACTTCGCACTGATTCGCTTTAGGTTTAGGATTTGGCCCTTGTTCCGCTGCCTTTCGATTTCTTTCTTCTTGAGATTCTTTCACTCATAGTACTCCACCCCAAAACGGATTCCCCATCTTCTTTTATTTCCTTTGCCTTCTTGGACGATTCTTCATTTTTGACAATCTCCGCATCGCATCGTGCAGCTCATATAATAAGAATGGGATTTCATTTGGCAACGGACACCGTGGAAACGGACCTTAATGCCTCCGGGGCAATGTTCCGTAAGAAGGGGGTACATTCATATGGTAATAATGCACTCGACTCACTCATACTCACAGGCAATAAAGTGTCGGTGTATTATTTATACTTTCAGATTCTATCTGCCAATACCGCTATATACAGTATACTTAAAAGTTACAATGATGGGAGCAAATGCAATCTGCAGCTGCAAAGTGTTGAAGATCAGACGTTAATTTTCGCATAATGCTTAATTTCATTTTTTTTTAGAATTTGAGACTTTGAAGATCAATTTTTTCTTAATCAATTCATATCTGCATTTATTTATAAACAATAAACTAAATTCTTTGGTTTTGTAATAAATGACTTCGTTTCTTAATAAACTCTTCTCCATTTGAAGATATTTCTGTTTCATCAAGTCCCAACATTAGGCAGTTTATCACTTTGAAAAATTGGCGTCGCAAATCCTGAAGGGCGTGTGAATTAGCTGAGTGTGGTTAAATTGGTGTGAAGAGTGTATTGTACAGCAGGGCACGGGTGTGGTAAAAAAATAACATTAGCGCCACGCGAGATACAAGTGTTAATTAAGAGGTCCCTCTCCGATTTGCGGTTCCCGTTACTCCGAATCTGGACCCTGCATACCTATAGTACATACACATGTAGCAAAAATACGTGTTTTCTCTGTGGTTTCAGAGCAAATATTTTAGTTGGGGTTTGTACTGAAAAATTCTTTGCGAATGGCTTCCATTCCTTTCATGTGATCCCCCTTTATTATTTTTCTACCAAGTTAGGATGAGCCTATGAAAAATTCAGAATCTACAAAACTACTTACAATTCCAGTTTTTATTAAAGTTAAAAAATTTTCTGAGGTGAATTTCAAATTTTCTTGAACACAAAGAATTTATCCAAGAAAGAGGAGAATTCGAAATGAGATCATGAGACCGAAATAGAAGAGAGAAAATGGTCATATTCAATAGTAAAGACTATTTTTACGGCCGAGGAGGTTTGTTGAAAATACGTGCTCTGCGATTGGCCGATAGAGTTTCGCGATTGTTTGATCAGCGGGAAAAAAGCCTCGACTGTTATGTCTGCCTGCCGAGGGCATCAGGCATCGAGAAACTGATAAATGATTCTCAGCAGGCAGACACGTTTCAGTCCCGACGGATAATGGTTAAGTTACGACGCGAGAAATTGATCAAACAAACGCACTTTAGACGTATTTAGATAAAAAGCATTTCAATTTAAAACAAATTTACACACACTGAACAGAATGCATTTTCCACCAATGAAATATTCAGCGAGCTTTATGTTACTAAAATCAAAGAGTTTTGTACGGAATAAGGAGAGTTATGATCAAAAAACCTCAGAAATTCCCGGAGATGTATGTATGCAAAATTTTGTAAAGCCTTTAATAAAGTTTATATTTTTGGGATAAAATATATTTTTGTTTTAGAATGGCAGTTTACATTTTACGAGTCACATGAATCTTATTTGATTTTCCTGAATATACAAAATAAAGCTAAATCGTGGCTTTATAACTTATTCAGAAAGCATCTCGGGGTACGTGCAGAAATACCTTTTCTCTGCACATATGAAATACGGCCAACAATCAAGCGAAATAGCGAAATATGTCAGGTGATGCTAGAATTATAGTATACGTGAGATCAGTACTGTCGAAATATTGCTTGGAGGTGAAAATTGCTTCTATTTCTCCTATTTGGAGAGTTCGCACGTCATCGCGTGATATACTACTGCGTCTGCTGGTGATTCATTTAAAAAGAATCTTTATGTGGCTCAACTCACATTCTCATAGCAACGAAAAAACAAAAAGGGCAGAAAAGGTAAAGGCGAAGGGTCAGAATCCTTAAGATAAAATCTTTGTTCTTAAACCCAATCCAAAAAGTATTCACTAAACTAAATTATACAAATCCTTAAATCTCAGAAATCAGAAGCTTACTACTAGTCTGCAGTCTATTAATTAACGGATAAGATTTACATACTTCCAAATCGATTAGATTATGCGTCAGTTTTTATCAGCAATTTTATCGTGCGATGAACTCGAAGCTTACAATTCACAATACATTATCATATCATTAAAATATCGAAGCCTGTGTCGAGTTATTTCCATTCCCTTTGTAAAAGTCATTTTGATTTATGTTTTGTATAAAAATTTTAATTTCAAAAACAAACCATCTTCATTAATATTTAGTTCGAAAAGAAGTGGCACTTGTATATATTTTGCATTACATTTTTAGTTATTTAATTTGAAAGTAATCCTAGTTATTTAACATCCAAATATTAAGTCAAACTTAAAATTGTGGCAATTGTGCTTCAAATTCGAATTGTTGATTTAATTTTAACATTTACCACTTCAAAGTTTTTTAATTAAAATTTTTTTAAGCATTATTAACTTGAAAATTATTCAATTCTGAATATATTCACAATTAATTGTCAAGATTTCACTTTTAAGCATGGTTAAGTTGGCTCGATTCTATAGAAATTTGCCTTTAAAATGAGCCCACGAACACTAAAAAATGTTCATTTTTTTCAGCAGTTATTTAAATTTTAACAAAACATTGAAATTTGCACTTTTTATGCAATATTTTCTTAAAAAGTTGACAAAATGACTTCATCCTAGGCTCATTTTACAAAGAATTTGACAGCTTTCAACCTATTTAAGAGAAAAATTTTTGACTCGCACATAATTAGCATTAAAAGAACTTGAGTAAACATAAAAAATAGGTGGTTTCATACTCGCGACCGGTACTGTAAATTTCTAGAATAATAATTACTTCATGTGAAACCTGTGAGCTACTGTTTTTAAAAACAATTTAGAAGATTTGAACTTCTCTCAACGAGAGGCGCTAATTTCGCTAATTATAGTCATTTACACCCTCAAACAAGTCCGGAATCGGCGAGGTGTACCTTGTCTCGTATGCAAAGGTGTCGGATAAGCCGTTAATTATCTCCGATATTCAATGCGTTTTAATTAGACTCTGTCTACAGATTTACGTCTCCCAGTCTCGCGAAGACAAACTGGGGTGCGTTTGTCATCTTGTTATCACTTTCAGGGTGACACATTCGACCCTTAATTTTCCCAGAATATGATTCAAATCCATTCTAGAACTTTAATTAGAACCAGAGTTTTACCTCGAAATTACTTCCCTAAAAAGGTAAAACTTTTAATATAAAAATGAAAAAATCATAAAAATACTAAAAACCTTACTAAATTAAAAGGCCTTCAAACATATTTAGGTAATTTGAAAGGGATATCAAATCAAAAGCAGCTTTTCTCCTTTTAATTCAGAGATACAAAATGACTCATGACCACACCAAGCAAATAAAATTGAGCAAAGCTAAAAGTGCTACTGCAGATCAGGTGCTTTAAAAACTAAGATATCAAATTCGTTTAATATTACTTGCTATCAGGGACTGACACGCACAAACTAAACGTGACTCTGTCTCTTCTCGGTAAACATTTACGGCTACGCTAGGCGAGTTGGTAAAGTTATCAGACACCTCTTATCAAATTTACGTTACCACCTCGAGAAGGTGAAACAAAAAAAAAAGGAACGAAAACAAAAAGAAGACGAAGCTACTAAGCATTTAAAATAAAATATATTCATCCTCAGGTGAATCTTTTGAAACTCCTTCTCTTTCCTTTCATTGGAATCATTGAATATTCATAGAAAAACCTGGAGATATTTGGTTTTTGTTCTTTGGAAAACACAAACCAATCGACCGTAACCTACTGTCAATGCACTTTGAATTTTTATGAAGGTAAACGCGTTCCTCTCTTCATAAAAAAGGAAATAAATCGCGTGCCTTATTTTGTAGGATATAGGCTTTTTATACGACCGGTTAACTGTAGACGAAAACGATTAACTACAAGATTTATGACACTGGCTTTAAAATAAAAGACAATGTCATCGTGCCATTTGCACATTGTTAATGTTATAATAAAACATAAGAAGTGGAGAAGAAAAAGTAAATAAGTATTTATAAAAATCATTCAGAAAGTATAAATTGAGACAGATAATTAATAGTCCTTTAGTATTATGGGAATGCAATCATATACTCGTAAATATGTTTTTTAAAGACTATTGATTTACGAAATGTCTTGATCAATTCAAGAAGTTTGATAAGATATCCGGTTTCGAGGATTGGGTTTGAATATTCATTATTCAAGTTTAAGACTTGATTTTCTAGCGGAATCGTGTCGAGTCAATCTGAAATTTATGTTGCTAACCGCTCACGATAAACGCAGCATGAAAGCGTCACTGAGAGAGATCTTTGCACTCTAGGATCTCAACGGAGTTCTAAAATGTTTGCGATCATGTTTCCTTCCGTGCAGAACCGCAGCTCGACTTCCATTCGATATCGAAAACGTTATCTGGCAGCAGTTCTTATCAATGAGTAATCGTGCTTTTTTCAGCGATTATACGCAGAGCGTGTTATGTGGATTTATTCAGTAATAAGAAACGAGGGATAATTGACTCACCACTCATTGTCAGTCTTATCAAAGATAAGACGAAGATAAAATTAAGATTAAAATCTGAGAAAAAGCAATAAGTGCTTTTAATAAAAATAAAGATGTAGATTTGTAAAGTTTTGATAAAAATTATAGTATCCAGGTCCAGAAAGAAATTTTCTCTCACTTTTGATCTCTTCTTTTATCCCCTTTATATCACCGAAGAGCAGGAGGACTACGCATACCTGCACGCTGAGTCGTAGCATGGCATTCCTGAAGCCTCGTTGGGCTTGGTAATTATGAGATATTAACCAATAATTTATAGCAGTCTCCAGGGACTTTTGAAGGTATAGACTCGCGATCTTCCTCCACTGCTCGATTAAGTGCCCCACATCGTTTACTTTGTGTATTCTTGATCATTTTATCTCTTTCTTTAACGTCTAAAAACAGAAACCGAAAACGGGGTTTTTTGCGTCTAGACGCCCAGGCAATTAGAAAATATTTGAATTTGAATTTCTTCTAATGAAAGAGAAGAAGGCAGCCGAGTAAAACAATCCTTCGAATAAAATAGGCAAACCTAATAGATACAGCCTATTATTTCAGAAGAGTTTGAATCGGGCTAAAAGCAATTTATCATTTCGCGTAGGAATATAGGAATCGTTTTTTTTATATACGGTTGCTAGGCAGTTCAGATTTGATTAACTGTTGCGATACAGTCGGATACTGTTATTAGTTTTATATTTATTCTCATGTCTCATTGTTTATTTTTAAACTCTCATCTCAATGAGAAGGTATTGGTTTTATGTAAAAATTGACTTTCGCGGATTTCATTACATCTCCATGTTTCGAAACCTCCTGAATCCGAAAAAATAGGTTTTACGTTGGTGTCCGTCTATTGTCGTCGCTGTCGTTGCTGTTGTTGTCGTCAACGTTATGCTTGTCGTCTGTATACCGGATAACTCTTGAAAGACTAATTGGGTTGGATTGTGCTTTCGCATACTTTTTTAGGAACCAAAAAGAAAGGACGAGTTCGTTAACCAGCCATTTTTGACCAACTGTTCAGGTTTTATCCATCGAAAATGCTTTGCAAAAAATAAAAAATTTCATTTTATAGGAAAACTATACGAGACACAAAAAATGTTGATAACAAAATTGTTCATCTTGAAAATGGTTACAAATTTGTCCGAAACCATTTTTCCGATGAGAAGCATATTTTTTGTTTTAATCGTGAAAAATGTTATTAAAAAAATCCACGTTCTATCAAAACTATAGGAGATACGATAAAAATGTTGAGAATCAAAATTGTTTATTTCGAAACGGTCTACAAATTTTCTGAAAAGTATTTGTTCATGAGACGCATAGTTTTTATTTTAATCGTGAAAAATGTTATCAAAAATAAAAATTCAGCTGCCAGGCAATACTATTCGAGGTACGAAAACAATGTTGGAAAACAAAATTGTTCTTCTCAAAAGGATCTAAAAATTTAATAGAGACAATTTTTTTTTGAGACATATAGTCTTTGTTTCAATCGCGAAAAATGTTATTAAAAATAAAAAAATCAATTTTCAGATCAAACTATGAAAGATTCAAAAAAATGTTACCAGGTAAAATTGTTCATGTGAAAACAATCTACAAATTTTCTTTACACCATTTTTAAAAAAAACGCATAGTTTTTGTTTTAGTCGTGAGCAATAACATTGAAAAAATTCAAATTTAAAAAAGATGACACAAGATACAATAAAATTGTTTAATGAAAAAATTTTTAACGAAAAAAATACAATAAAATGTTTAACGGCAAAATTTTCCACTTCAATTTTAAAACATAAAATAAATATTCAATCTGATTTTTTAGGTGATAGCCATACTTGCAATTAACAAAACAAATTAAGGTGCAGAAATTAATATAACATAAATTTATGATAATAGAGTTCAAGATAATATAGAAAATTTGCGTTTCGGACATACATTAATGGAGTGTGAAGCACGAGACACGTGATGAAAATGTTTTCGTTTAAGTCGAAGAGCTTTAACAAAAAAGAATTCCCAATCACTAAATTATAGTTGTCAATGGTTTAGCTTTCAACTTTGAAAGGTCTCTGCACAAATGAAGGGTGGCAGTCCAAAAAGTGCTAAGAGACATTTTGACGAAAATGGGTTTATTGGCCCAAAAATTATTTAAAAATCAAAATCACATCCTGCTAAAAGGATTTGCTTGAAAGCGCATTTTTTAGTATAGTAATAAAAAGTTGGTATGCCGAAGGGTGTCAAGGGACATGCTGTACTTGACCCCCATGCAACGTGCGCAAGCGCGAAGTCGCTCAGCGTCGTTGGTGTGCAGCGTGAAAATATTTCAAAATATTGTATTCTTTTAATTTCAGTAATTTTCCGACCTCTTACGAGTAATACTTCTCTTCTAAAGCGTTTCTTAATAATTGAAATTAAGAAATTATTTTTTTTAAGTAAAATACCAGTGTCATCCTAACAAAAAATTTGAAAACTTTTCAAATTTTCTTTTTTTTTCAAAAAATACGAAGTTTTTGTGATGTTACTAGTTTGGTTTTGATTTACCAACAAAATTTATTCCAAGTGATGTCAAATTCAATGTAAAAATAATCACATTTTATTACTTTTAAGATCAAAAAAGCGAAAAACAATCTGTTACACCGCGGCGTCGTCATGCGAAAATTTCATTTCCTCTGAACTGAATGCCTTTTTTGGATCAAAATTTTTTTATTTTCATTCAGCATCCCCATATCTCAAAAACCTATTTTCATTTTTATAAAAAATTAAAAACTCCACTTTTAATCGCTACCGGGAACCGATTTTCAAAACCTGTGAAATTCTAGCGTCAGCACTCTCGGTCGATTTTCTCCGAACTGGTTAACTTTTTTACATCACACCTTGTTTACCCATATTCATAAACCCAATATTTCGGAAGCATGTTTTTATTTTCTTTAAAAACTAAACACTGAATTTTTTATCTCAATCCGCAGCCGCGCCCGCTCCATTTTTAAGTTAGTGTCAGTTTCAGATTGTCAACTTCCACATTTATTTCCTCTAAACTGGCTAACTTCTCCTAATCAAACTTTCTTGGCCTCAAATCAGTAATACTTCAGCTCGGGAGTGAACTTTTGTTTTATCTTTAAATGGTGATTTCAATTTTGCAGAATGTTTTTTCGCTCTCCTGTAAAGTTGCCAAATGTTCCTTAGCACCTTTCGGACTGTCACCCTTCAAATATGGGTGAAGTACATAGACAGTTTTTCTTATCTTTACCTCGAAACATATCTGAATTCGCATCTGGACCGATTGCACACACACTGTATGCTCGATTTATGATCACTTCTTATCAATTTTTTACACCAAGATGTATCAAAGTTATAATTTTATCCAGGAAATTCTGCGGTTATACTCATTTCCGCTGTTAATTTTTTGTACTCTTATTATATGTGAATTGAATGCAAGGAGTATGTTTAATATGTGTCCTTCTTTGGTGTTCATTTATGTTCGTTATTCATAAAAAAGGTGTGCCCCACTAAGAAAATTCTACAAGATTCTGCCCACTTATTCAAGTCCGTCCTTGCTTGACAACAAGAAGGACGACTTCTGGCGTAAAGTGGACTATTGTGCGCAGTCAAAATAAGAAAAATAAGACTCATGAGAAGATGGAAGATTGCAAGAAGAAATAAAATGAAATTTCGAGCCTGGGAAAGTACATTAATGTCGGAATTCAAACGATCAATATCATACAATTTGAAATTGAAAGTCTTCTAAGTTGAATAAATTTTATATCACAACCTTTAAAATTAGACAGTATGTCAAAATGAATCACTTAAAATTGGACAATTTCAAAGTAATAGCCTTCAAACTTTAAATAAATTCGAATTCGAAACTTTCAAAACTAGTCAATCATCAAATAAATAACATTTAAAATTGTATGAAATTTCTAAGTAGAAATTGAGTATTGTGAAACCAAATTAAACACGATTTTGAAAGTTTAAATTCAAATTATTGTTCAATTTCAAGCCCTCCGGATTTCGAATTGTCTAATTTTCAAAATTTTATCTGAAATTATTCGATTTTGGTCGTTCTAAATTGAAGCCGGAATCCGACCAGTTTACCGTGTATATTGATCAACTAAATCAACGTCAGGGAACAGAAATTGAATAATAATTATATAAAAGTTTCATGATTTATGTGAAAAAGAAAACTTTAATCAAATTTTCGTCAGAAAAACTGAAAATAAACGAAATGAACTGAAAATATTCCTGCAGCTATTTTTGAAAAAATTTTAAATAATACTGTTATTTTAATAATCTTCTCGTTGCGCGGGCACATTCTGATTTTTTTAATGTTATTTTTTTCGATTAAAGCAAAAACTATCCATCTTATTGAAAAATGGTCTGATGAAAATTAGTAGATCTTTTTGAGATGAACAATTTTGCTTGCTATCACTTTTTCATATTTTGCATAGGTTGACCGAAAAATGGAATTTTTTATTTTTAATAACATGCGGATGACTCCCATCTTCAAAACGTATTTTGAGGGTTCATATACCTAAAAAAGAAATAAAATTGCTTGTGACCTAGTACTAATTATGAAAATTTCAACTATAATCAAGGCTTCCAGTCTGAAATAAAAGGTTTTATTTCCATTTGTTAAATTTCCAATTCCCTAATTTATCGTCAAGCTAAAATTCATGAAACTGAAATTCGCAGCGTTTATGATAAACGAAATTTTTTTTTTTTTCAAGTCCAAATTTTATGCCAGAAATTAGTATCACAGCATCCCAAAAACACCCAAAAAATGTCATCCCCCTAGCACATGTGAAACACGCCCTAAATCATCCCCAACCAATTAAAAAAATTCACCAAAAATACACTAACTTCAGAGTCTGAAATTTTGTTTCTGAGATTCATTTCATTCGATGTCTAAAGATCACCAAAAAAGTTTCATCACCCTAGCGAATAAAAACGCACCCGAAATCATCCCTCAAAACTCTAAAAATTCACCAAAACTACACTAACTTCAAAGTCTGAAAATTTTTTACACTAACTTCAAAGTCTGAAATTTATTTACTGAAAGTCCTTTCATTTGATGTCCAAAGATCGCCAAAAAAGTATCGTCCCTCTAGCAAATGTTCGATAAAACACAATTTTCTATTATTGCAATTGCAACAATTGTGGAATAAGCTAGAAGAAAAGAAGGGAAATAAACAAAAAAAGAAACAACAACCTTATGTACCCTTTGATTAGTATGAATTTTGTCTATTATACTCATACAATCGGCATGAGTGACCAGTTAATTTTTTTCTGGAGTTGAAAGGTATAAGAATTATCAATGTCATCAAGATTGTATATAGTTACAAAGCGAAGAATGCGGATGAAGGAAAAAGAAAGGAACTAATACATATAGTTGACTCATGTAATGGCTCCTTTAGGATAAAGTCGTACTGCATCTCGTGTTCTGATCATCGTGATCGACATGAGGGACTGGTTTTTACCTCCTTACTGCATTTTACTTTAAACCTTCATGTGCCACGTTCGCGCAGTAAAACACACATCCTGTGTGTCACGACTCGCACGATTGCTAGCTGCACTTTCGTGATTGCTGTGAGCGAAATGTGGCAAGCGGTAAGTGGCACATTTTAAACGTAATTATAAACCGTTGCAACAAGGGTCGGCCTGGAGTTATGAACCTGATGCTAAGCGTGAGATTTACACGGAAATACCGGTTTTAGATTCCCTGATCAATAGAAATATTTGCATCGATAAAATAAACCTGCTTTAGATACGCCAGCAATTATAGCAAGTACCTTGTCTTGCCAATTACTTTATGTTATGTTGACACAAGATTAGGTGATACCAAAATTCTATAACTAGAACTTATTAAAAATCTAGAATCAAACAAATTTGTTTGAACCTAAGTTATATGAAAGGTCTCAATATCAGAATATACAATACAGGATATGGATTCATGGCAGGTACTCGCTGGACAAAATGAACAGCGAGACGTAGAAATCGAAAGATCGATCATTCACTCGTAGCCCTCTGGGAACCAAAAGCCCTCCCACAGCGAAGCGAAAGTAATTACGAGACATAAGTCGCTCTAAGATATTTTTTACTTCTCAGACCCACCAACAAAGCGATGAAACAGACATAATTATAATGAATCAATTGTTTGTCCTTCTGATGAAGAAATCATCGTTGGAATTTTAATTTGTTTTAATAAAGTTGGATTTTTTCACGATCGGTTTTATTAAAGTGTACTTGTGAGAAACTCATTGCGAACTTGACAGTGAACGCGACTCAAGCATGTAAATTTTCCGCGCAAAGTACTTGGAAAAGCGCTTTTGCGAAAGTTGCCTATATGAAACTTTGCCTTAGGGTTTGGCAACTTTTCTCGTTGTCTGCGTCAAGCTCATAACAGGATCTTCAGATTGAGTCATTAGTTTTGTCAGGATTCAAGTTTTCGCTCGAGAGGACTTTAGACAGCAGCCCGGTATTTATCGAAAAATAGTCTGCTAACTCGATAAAACCGATTTCTTGCCTACGTCTCAATTAATCGAGGACCACCTGCTTGACGCGATCAAGAAGTTGCGGTTTCGCCAGCAAATAAAGTGTGTGGTCCACATTTTGCGGTGAATCAACCAACCGAGTCTCTCGGCTTATTAGCTGCTTTACGAGCGTGCGTAATTTAGATTCAAATCAGCGTTTTGTTTCTTTAGCTAAATGGATACCGCGAAAATGATTCAAGATGCAGAAGTTGATTTCATTCGGTTTATAGTTATGATGCGATTATGTTCTTGATGAAAATAACTGATGAAGCCTCAAATGAACAGTGTCGATCTGGAATTTTATCGAAGAAAGTAAAAATATCGTGAGAGTGTTATCTCATAAGTGAATGCAAATTAATGTTTTGCGGGAAAAGGTTGCATTCTATATCTTCACTTAGTTGGATGAATCGATCAACTAGAATGATCACTATATCAACGAATCTATGTCGGAGGAAGGACTTGCCGTGTGTTGAATCAATCTTCGTCTCTAACCCCGTGCGGATCGAACTGCTCGAATAATCCTTTTCATCTTCTTTCAGACTATAAGCCGGCTCTCTCATTATCATAAACATGCATCGCTTATCGAAGCACTCCGTCGCACATGTGGACTGTGGAACTTATGCGACGACCGTAATCATCAGAGTAATTATCAAGATAATTGATTTGATCGTTACACCAACGAAGGACAAAAAACGTGTCTCCAAAAACTTCAATTAAGGAACCTATTCCAAATTGGCTTTGCAGAGTAACATATCCCATTAGTACGGAATAATAACCATTTTTATATCCCAAATTCCGAACTATAGTTTGGACTCGAGTTTGGAAAGCACTCAGCTTGGAGCTGAGTAAACAAATGTTTTAGTCCTGGCTTTTAGTTTTATACCTTGTCAACAATCCTGGCATGTGCAAACGAAAATGTTTGTACAGGAAGAATAAAACTTTTGGTTTATAAACTCCACTAAAGTCATTTTCGGTTTGTCAATCCTGCAATTCATCTGTATAGTGAAATAATGATGAATTTAAGATTTATGGCCCGGTAAATAGGTCCTTATCACTAAACACACAAATTTTGTTACTTTCTTTTACCAATTTCAGACTCGAAAATATAATGGTCGAGACAAGGTTTTTCAAATATTGTCTGGTTCCGTATAGTACCACAAAATTATTTACGACGAGAGCAATCAGCTCCTTATCAGATAACAAATTTACGTGGGTTTGCTTTGGCCATTTCCTGCATTGATTCTGTCCTATATGAAATCTAAATTTTGTAGTGTATATAGGATAGGACACAGGTGCGCGTACTAAAGTCGACTGTTTACTATAGTTATGTCGTTTGTTGGCTCTCCAGCCGCAAGTCGACGGTTAGACGGTGAAGTCAAGAAGGGTGCATCCAAAGATAAACCATAGCAAGTGTTTACCGACGACCGACATCAAACGGAATACACACTCTTGGCAGGTAATGGACAAACTCGAATGGGAACAAAAGTTACTGTCTTTTAAAACAGCTTCTCTAAAATTCAAGTTTTCATCATAGATATACAGTCACTCAATCAATAAAATAGGTAATCACAAAGATATGTATTTATAGAGGGATGGCCGCTTAATTGTCAGAAACAAACTCCCAGTCATTTCCCGGGTTAAAGAAAAAACTTCCCGGTAATTCAAATTTACAAATTCTAGCCTTCAAAACTGAACAATTTATCATTTTAATTATTCAAAAAAGAGTTCCCAAACTGATGGATCTAAAGCGGAATAATTTTATGTTTGAAACGTTTAAAATTGGAAACCTTGCACAAGTTGAATAATTTTGTTTAAATGTCAAGACCTTTAGAATAAATAGAATTTCCAAATTAATCATTCAAACTTGTAAATAATTTTAAAGCAGTAGCCTTGAATCTTCAAAAAAGTTCAAATACGCTGCCATCAAAATTAGACAATCTCCAAATGAAGAACGTTTAAAATTGTTTAATTGAAAAGTGGAAACCATCAGAATTGAACTATTTTTATTTCGAGGTCTTCAAACATAAACACTTTCAATACTAAGTTTATTTAAAAATCGAGAGACACAAAACGATGTACTGAAAATTGCTCGACTATTATTTAAGACAGAGTTTGCAAATTATTAATATTAGAAATTGTTAGACTTAAAAAGTTGCAATCTAAAATTATTAAATTTTGAACGTTTCCCATTTAAATTTGTTTAACTATAGGGCTTTTATTTTTACATTTATACAATTTTAAATGCTTTTAATTCGAACTTTGAAGTTTCAGCTTCAATTTTGTATATAAAATTTAAGAATTTAGAGTTATTTGCAATTGCAACAATTGTCAAAAAATATCTCAATGTAACGAACGGAAATAAACAAAAAAGGGAACTCACTAAAAAGCTTGAAAATATTCGATATATTCCACAAAAATTTCAAACTCAATGCTTTTAAAATTGAACAATTTAAAATTAGAAGAGTTCCTAATGGCTAAAATTACAATTTCATATTCTAATTGTAGGTATTTTAAAGAATTTCAACATTATCTCCTTTAATCTCCTATTATTTCATTATAGGTTTCAATATAGGATAGGTTATTTTTCTATACTAAAACTAAGGGTTTAAAAAATGCTCAGTCAAAAAGTAAATTCACAGTCATTTCCAGGTTCTTGAAAAATTCCCGCTACTTTCTGATCCAGTGGCCACCCTGAATTTAGGAAAAGGGATGCAACTTCTAATTTCAGTGTATATAATATGTTTCCACTGTTGCACGTTGATATAACAGAAACTTGTCTCTGCATGAGTATATAAGGATTTAGTACTAGGTATAGAGTATTAGTATGGGGACATTCTTTGATGTTACTTATTTGATAATAAATTTCGTGGCATTCAAAAGCAGAACATAAAAGTGGGTAAAATGTGGAAATGTGGTGACTAAAGCCCCGTTATTCCTGGAGCGACTTCAATCCCGATGGTCAATATAGACGATTGTGGACGATTGTAATATGAATTGCGACAGGGGTTAACCGTTAGGAGAACGCCACGAAGGGCCTGATGACAATGATCCCACTGGATTGCGCGTGCAACGAATGAAGGAGGCTGAGAATGATTGACGCCTGGTAGAGCGACATATGCAAGTGACACGTGTTCTCTCGGTTCCCTACAACCCTGCAGGCCACTCTGATCTTTCCTAACACCCCATTGTATCAAACTCTCGTTTACCAGCAAACTCACCCTGTCATTTTTCTGAAAACCAGGCTAAATATTTGACAAAATGACTCTTTCGATTTTATTCAGTACTGCAGGGATATGCTCAATGCAACTTCAGTAAGAGATAAGAAACAATATATACCTTTCTCAGAACGTTTGGAGCACTAAACTTAACTTAAAGGCGAGCTTAACAGTCGTAATTAGGGCGGCAAATCTAGAGAATTATAAGCTCAGGAATATCTGGTTTCAGCCAGGAGGACATGGTATTCTTCGGTTTAATATTCAATTTAGACGTGTATGTGCGGTCAAAGCTGATTATGTGTACCGCATACTAACCAAATACCATAGACGTATACTCATTCATACAAAAATCCATGCATACACACGTAATAGTGCATTTATCGTGTTGGTAATAGGTGAACTTTCATGGTTTCGGTTCCCATACTCGTCTGCTTTATGCAGATGTACCCTTGCAAACGCTTGTGCACGAAATACGTAAAACTCTCGATATATATACCGGAAGCAGTGCACACAGGAAGTACGCGTGGTCTCTGCACTTTTTTTCACGCCTATTCTGTTTTGACCATTCCCGGAATTCCCATTTGCCTACCGAAGTAAATAGCTCTCGCAAAATTGCAGTGAAATTAATTGAAAAAGATATTGTGGAAACAACATTTTCAAATCATTTGAAAATTAATGCACTCCTCTTACCTCAGCGAAGGAAATGCTCTCGGAATTGCTCTCTTCGGACTTCTTTTACATAAGGATATAGAGCACCGCGGCAGTAAAAGTGTAAAAATAAGGAAAAGCGATGCTGCTGTGAACACCCGCACCGACACCTTTGCGATAAGGAGCTTCAATCCCGACGGAACTGCGCACTTTTAGCGCTCGTTAAAAAGTCATTAGCGACTCGTCGACGATAATTAATGTGTTTGAGAATTTTATCCCCACGTGCCAAACCTCCCCAGCAGTTACTCAGCGACATATCCGACAACCAAAAGATATTCTGTTTTTTTCCTGTACCCAGGGAGAAAAACGTGGCTTTCCTAGTTCTTCAGGGATCGAGTTCTATAATCTACAAATTCTACTTTGGTGCGTCTGGATTTACATTTGTTTGATCCAGAAAATTTTCCTATCCTTCCTGTTTACGCCTATATTTATTTATGCAAGCAGCATCGTATTTCTTGGTGGCACAGGATAAGCTCTACGTGATACTAGTCGCGATATAAATATATAAACGACCGGCGTGATGCTTTCCTTCTCAGGAACGATGTTTTACATGCCCTTAAATATTTAAGTACCGATAAAATTTAATGTACAGGGTAATTCATGGTCCCTAGATCATGACTCCAGCGAATGTGAATGAAAACATCATTTCCGAAATGAAAAAAAATAAAAGCAATATTAGGTTTCTCTTTATTATTCTTGTACTCAGATATAGCGCGTACGCCATACAGTCGTACATGTAAAAATAGTTTCATAAATCTGGCGCCTTGCACAGCACAAGAAAACAGTTCATAAACATGTCCTAAATTACCTGTCCTAAACTCTTCAAGAAAATTTATCAATCTTACTGAACTGTTCTGAAAAAAGTCTGGAAAACTGTTGAGGAAAAAGTCCAGAATTTGTCTACTAATGTCTCATAAATAAAAGATAAAACTTTAGGAATATTTCTCCTGTCTGAAACTAAGGATCTAAAACTAAGTTCCGGAGTTTTGAATAAACCATTTTTCCATGTATTTTTATATGAATTAATCTTTTTTTTTTACTCCTCCAATAAGCTGCAGAAGCCCGTCTTTCCCTGAAAGTTTTTTTTTGAACAATGAAAATACCGGAAGATAGGTGTATTTCTTCAGGCTCGTCGTCAGGTTAACATTCCCTCGTTCCCAGTTTTGCGTGTTGACAAGACTCAATCGAACTGTATCCCGTTTTGAGATCTGTATACCTAGAGAAAAAAAAAAACGTTCAGAGACATTTAGCACCTTTTGTGTTGCGGCTTGTGGCACTGTGACAGGGTCCCTAAGTTGACAGATGTTCTCACACGAATGGAGACATCCTCGAAGTATATATCCCTCGGGAATCGGTCTCGGGAGTAATCCGGTAATTGTACACTGGATTTCTTTGAGAGAGCATCGAAGCTAAGACCCAATTTTCTCCGTGGTTTACGAAAATACTCTCGAGCGTACCTAAGATCGTTTAACCTTTAAAGGATCTCCAATTCTCCACCTCGATACAATTTTACACGCCCTGAGCCGAGGAATGAGAGGATCTGAATGACCACGCGGAATTCGCATGATCTTAACTCAAGTGTGGCCCTTCAAATTTTCACAAAGAATGAGCGATCTTTTTAAATACTTTTTTGGCACCCGCTTGCAACACATAAACTACCCTCTTATTCCATATTGACATTCATCGAGGACGAGTACATAATGCTCTGAGATTTTTAAATCAGAATTTAAAATGGTCCTAATTGTGAGATTTCCAATTTCAAGTTCAACTTTCAACTTTGAACATTTTAGTTTGGTAGTTTAAATAAATATTTTTAAGATATTTTTCAAAATTCAAATTTCTTCCTTTTTGAATGGTAATTATGAAAACATAAATACCTCTAATATACCCTCTAAATAAATAAATCACTAAAAAGTGCACGAACTTTAATTAACGGTAATTTTATTGCTTTTTGCAGGTTAATTACAACTTCAGTGCGACTTATTTCGCAAATTGCGAACACACCTTTCGGCGCTATTCTCGGCGGCCCGACAGCAATAAAGGCGCTACCGCTGGGTAATCCGTCTGAACCGAGCATTTGAAGAAAAGAAAAAAAGGTAAAGAATCCCGGCGGCAATCTTGCGCGGAAATTTGCGCATGGAGCTAGTTTCCGGTTCCTTCACGGCGGTGGCCACTCGAAAACGTAATAACTCTTAATACCATAGAATAGAAACCTGAATCCGGCTTTCGTGCAGGGAACAGGGTATAAGACTCTAGAATAAGATGAAACCTAAAGTGTCCCTGGAGTGCGCGCAAATGAAAAATAATGCGAACCGAACGGCTCATCAACTTGCCAACCACAGTTTTCGAGAGTTACTATAGGCTCAATAAATCTCCCGTAGGCTGCCGTGAGAAAAGATGTCGACCGGATGCAAAACCTGTGAAAAGCACGTCGGCTGCGTTTGAGAATTTGCAAGCGATTATTTTACCTTCCCTTCTCGCCTGAACAAAAAAAAACGAACATTCACGAGAAGAACATCTATTATGCCTTTTTACCTTTCTTTAAATTTGCTAATTTCATTGCTGGAGGGAAATTATTATTTGTCACTTTACCATTGTTTTCATTTATCATTTTAGTTTCATTTATACAACTTTTTGACATTAGATGTAGAACTATACGAACGAACTTTCCCCGTAATTCTCTTTTTACGAACGGTAATCAGAAGTCAAGGACCTGTACCGGAGAATTACCTATATGAAATATGAATTTCATGCCCATAAAAAAAAAAAACGTAGAACATCCCCAAGTTTATGTAAGGTTTGTGAGGCCATTCTTTATGTACTTTTCGCGATTTTATAGTCGACTGAGACGTGATTAAATGCAAATATTTTATTCCCGTAAAGCACTTATCCCCAATAAATGTGAGTAGTATTCGACAGATGGTAAAATACTGGTATAAACGTGCCCAGCCACGCATCAGTGAACTTATATCAGAATCTCAAGCAAACATGCCATTAAATTTTGAAAGGGTACTTCGTGCGAAATTGCTTGCTCGACTCGCTTGTACCACAGACTGGAAATTATTTCACGCATGTTCCACCAATTACTGTAGTTGAAACACAAGTACATTAGTGCGAAAAGTATCAATGAAAAATTGGTGACTTGATTTATGATTTTATGTAGATTTAACTCGGAAGCTTGGTAATCATTTTCTGGAATATCTGTAAAGAATATTTTGACACCAAAGTGCGTTTACCACCATCTTATCTTATGTATTTTTTTACTGATTGTAAATTGTAAATTTCTTTAAGAATGTTCCACGCGCTGCATAAAGCATATCTTAATGCCGACTAATTATTGTAACCACACTAAAGATCTCCCTCGCGCTTGTGATATAATGCTAACAAATAACTTTGAAAAATTGATAACTGCGTTTTCGCGGTTTCAGGTTTGTGTTGACGCTCGCGTCAAACGGATCCGGTTAACCTATAAAAAGTAAAAACGACGCGGTTGAGCGAGTTTGCGCTGGTTTAAATTTACAAAATGTCATTATTTACCAGCAATAACGGCCAAATTGATTCTCGCGCTTTGGTACCGATTCCGACAGAAGATTGGCTCGGTTAAACGAATTTTTTACTCGAGAAAAAAGAGATCACTACTTTGTTCGACATTTTACTCTTCGAAGAAAAACGGTTTACTCTGAAAGGTATAAACTTCTGCATGGAACCACTTTGCAATCAGAAACTTTTAATCATAATTTAAATCGTAAAAAATGTGTCACGTTTTCAGTTCTTTAATAATCAAAATGATTAAGCTTCTAAAATTACAACTTTTTCAACAATCCAAGTTTTCAGATTGATATTGTATTACGCTGTTAAGATCTTCTTGAAAATTCAATCGCATCTTTAATTGAAAATATAAATAAAATTTCAATTTAGAGCACATGATTTATTTTTCAGTTATTTGCAACTGAAAGTTGATTAGAATATTTTTAATTATAATTTTCAGTGCCACCTTATAATATAAATGCAAAGTACACTTTGAGGCTAATAGGAAAAATGTAGGCCAAAGTCTTAAATCTTTTCTTACCACCCAAGATGGAGATAATTACAGTATCACAGACAGCAACAATATAGGCACTTACCTGAAACAAATAAGAAAACAGTATGTTAAAAATGTGTATTTACTGTAATCATTAAAGAAAAGTTAGCCGATGTAACCAATTTCTCTTGAAAATTCATCAAATAATTAAGCAAAATTGCGGACTAAAAATAATTGAAGCTCCAGTGGCATATTTCTAACAATACAGATTATTTAATAAAACATTTTTCATTTAAAAAATTTTAAATTCTTAATTTGAAAATTTACCATTAATAACATAACAGAATTTGAAATTTTATAAATAATGTTCATGATTCCAATTTAAAACTTGATGAGTTTTGAGACATGAAGTGTTACGTCCGGGGTAGCATTCCACCTTCTATTTTTAAACAATTACTTTAGTTCAGAGAATGCAGGAGGATCACACCCTAGTGTTAATATTCTATTAAGCATCAGTTTGTTAATTCCATTGTTCTTGCCACATTTTATTATGCTTTGCTTCATAAAATACCTCTGTAATTAACCTAGACTGTATGTGTATGTTTTGAATGTTATTATTAATTCATTATGTGTAATTATTTTTGCCTTCTTTTACAGTAGCTCACTTGTGTTTTAAAAATCTAGTCGCTGGTTTCCCACAAAAGTTTGAACAGACAGATGTTAGGACTTTCCTATTTTAAACCCCGTTAAATTTCTTCAATCCAGGGGCGTGCTGGGGTTGAAATTTTTACCGGGACATGTTCCATGTGCCGCCCCCCCCCTACATTTTTCTTGCTTGAGACGAATTTTCGTACATTGAAAATGGTTCTTAAGTATTTTAAGTTCCATTGATTAATCAATTGAGATAAGGTAAAAAGTACCACTCTGTCTGAGTGGAACTAGTCGTGTCTATGAGTTTCTCGTAATTTCCAGTTGCTGGTTACAACTATCGAATAAGAATAGTTGCATCAATTGCGCTGGAACGGATAGGACAATGATTAGACGTATGCATTAATTTGCCGAAAACAATATTTTATTCAAAATTTCAAATGGAATTTGACTTAACATCACGATTAATATCTTAAATTTAAATTTTCACATTTGCTTTTTAAAGAAAATATCTTGTCAGGAAAGTAAATGCCTTGCAAACTCAGAACTATTACGACATAGCTCTTCAATCAGGAAATCTTCGTTTATGTCTTCTAATAATATAGATTGGTAAAATTGAAAAAAATTTTTTGCACACGAGAATTTGGAATTGCCGCCCCCTAATCGTTGGCGCCCCGGGAAAGTTCCCGGTGTCCCGGTAGGCCAGCACGCCCCTGCTTACTAATTTCGGTAGAAGAAAATTCTAAATTTCTTGCATTAATATCTGGAAAAGATTGCAATATTTGCAAAGGACTATAGTAATGTCGAGAGAGACCGACGTACTGATTTAGTAAGCGACTTAGTAATAATTGGTGCAGTCGAATTAGCAGACGAAAAAAGACAAACACGCGCCGCGTCGCGTTGAAGGTCACAACACACTTACTCCTTTACACGAGCATACGACGTAAATGCAGCCTATTACAGGATGTCGAACTGCTTCGCACGATTATATTTATTTAAATTGCAATTGTACAGTACACATGATTATACATAGTTTATACATTATTGTATACATACAGGAATATTAGATTACAACAAGCTGAAACAGAAAAATATGATTGAAATATAGCTGTTGGGAATCGAACACGGGTCTCCGACGCAGCAGCACGGCGATATTCCATCCTGCTAAACCAGATTATGCGATTCAGAAATTTATCGCCCTTATGAGGAAATGCTAGCACTCAAATGGATTTCCATTGAATTATTCATTGATTTTTCAAATTCTAAGCACCATATCTTAACATAATTAAATATCCTAATATCGAGATTTAAAAATAATTTTTTGCACTTTGTGGAAAATTTGTTTTTCAATTTTTCAATTGTGTCTCGAAATTCGGGACGACTAGCGTGTTTTCACCATACGGCTAGTCGTCCCGAAAATCATGTATTTTATAAATTTTACTCCTTTTAAGTTAGTCGATGATTAGCAAAACTGCTAGTCGTTGCTAAATAAAATTGAATTTTAAAAAACTGAAGAAACTTAAAGTTAGGTTACGTTTTTTTATGAAGTATAGTCCTTTAAGCTTTAACTTTAACTTATCCAAACGAAGTGTTTTAAAGCAAGTAACTAGTAACGCTGCCGTCCTGCGTTCGAGTACTCGTGGTCCATTATTTTTTTCTACTTCAAAAAATTCGCTGCAAATTCAAAACAATGATAAAAGTATAATTAAGAAATACACTAAAAGTAGCTTAAAAATCACCCCTGTGGCCGGTCACAGAAGAATGTATTTCACATCCCTACTCCTTTCCAACGTCAGGTGGGGGCGGGAGGGCACCCCCGTCACTGAGCCCAGAAATAATGTTTGAAATATCAGTATTTGAATCGTTTTTCTCGTTACAAATCCCCTATCGGAATGGAAATTAAGAAAAAGAGGAGAGATTCGATTGAAAGTAATTTCTATTTTATGTATATTTTATTATTTACTATTTCCTTCAGAAATTTGCAGCTAAACATGAAGGTTTAGGGAAATTACATATCAGAAGAAATGAGATTATAAAAGCTTATTTTTGCGGGAAAACTAGTCAAATGTATGAAAAATGCCAAAATCGCAAAATTGCTAGTCGTCCCGAATTTCGGGACGACTAGACGCAGCCTTTTTAGATACAGGCGGAAAGTTCTCTTCTCATTAATTAGTCTTCATTTATAAAAAGGTCCACACCTTATGATAACAATAATCTACATTTGTACAAAATTAAGTTAATTGATATTATGTATTTCTACTGGAAATAGTTCATACGGTCCTCATTGTTGACATTGGAGTCGCCCCGCCATACGTCCAAGGCCATTTCAGACAAGAACTAAAGTTGGACCTACCATATATGGGATTTTCAGTGTATATAATTTAAAATTTAATTAAAATAACTAAATATTTCCAAAATTTTACATCAATGTATTATCAAAATTGAATTGTAATTAGCAAGTTAGAAATAAAATAAAATTTAAATTTGAAAATTATATTTTTAGGTCAGAATCGTGAAATTCAAAGTTTTAATTGATAGTTGGTTCATTTTAAACGAAATGATAATAATCGATGCATTTGATTTTTCAATTTTAAAATCTGAAACGATACTAGTTCAGTATACTTGAATAGGAAACTACTAAAAGAAGGAAAAATTCTTTACATAAATAATTGTAGGACAAATTTAATTATTATTGTAGAAATAAATTATATA